>CM024959.1:34783622-35983622 GCA_014282245.1 Rhododendron simsii
AAATAAATAATGATACCGCCAATAATTTCTAGCAATTAGGGTTTTTTTGTGGTTTCAAATTTTCATGCGTTTTCGAGCGCAGAGGGATTCGCCATTAGAGGTGAGCATCCATATGTTTGCGTATTTATATACGTACGTACATACAAAGGTTTTTGTTTTTGTCGTTGTACTCAGTATTTAAGCTCACGAACTCTAATACTAGCGCAAAAGGGGATTCCTGCATTGTAATATTGTTGTGTGTAGTTGACCGGTTTTTGTAGTTGGAGTATTTTCACATTTCATTGCAGTGGAAGTTCGCATTCGACACTGTCGGCCTAATCTTATTTTATTCCCCAGTAGATTAGATTAAATAAGAGGACCTGAAAGCCAGCCTTAGTGAATGGAGGACGACGATTCGGCAACTCTTGGGAAACGTAAGGTACCCGAAAACGATACAGAAGTAGTAATTCCGAAGCAGCAAGAATCTGCATCCAAACGCCGTAGTAGTAGTACCTCCGCACGAACATGTGTGCACGAAGTCGCCGTTCCAAGTGGCTACACTCCCACCTTAGACGAGACCATTCACGGGACCTTGTCAAATCCTGTTTATAATGGCAAGATGGCTAAAACCTACCCCTTTAATCTTGACCCTTTTCAGCAAGTTTCAGTGGCATGTTTAGAGCGAAACGAGTCTGTTCTTGTTTCCGCCCATACTTCAGCTGGGAAAACTGCTGTTGCTGAGTATGCAATTGCTATGGGTTTTAGAGAGAAACAAAGGGTTATATATACTTCCCCATTGAAAGCTTTAAGCAACCAGAAGTACAGAGAGCTAAGCCAGGAGTTCTCTGATGTTGGGTTGATGACTGGCGATGTCACTCTCTCACCAAATGCCAGTTGTTTGATAATGACCACTGAGATCCTCAGGGGAATGCTTTACAGAGGTTCTGAGGTTTTAAAGGAAGTTGCTTGGGTTATATTTGATGAAATTCACTACATGAGGGATCGAGAAAGAGGGGTCGTATGGGAAGAGAGTATAATATTTTTGCCCCCAGCTATTAAAATGGTATTCCTTTCGGCAACAATGTCCAATGCTACCGAGTTTGCGGAATGGATATGTAATTTGCATAAACAGCCTTGTCATGTGGTGTACACCGATTTCCGACCGACGCCTCTGCAGCACTACGCGTTCCCTATGGGGGGATCAGGATTGTATCTTGTTGTGGATGAAAATGATCAGTTTAGGGAGGACAATTTCATGAAAGTGCAGGACTCTTTGGCGAAGCAGGGCGATGGTAACAAGGGTGCTAATTCCAAACCAAGTGGCAGAATTGCAAGAGGCGGGACTGCCTCAGGTGGTTCTGACATATACAAAATTGTCAAGGTCTGCATTTTGTTATGAAATCAATTGCTATTCATGCGAAGTTCTAGTTACTGCTGATCGGTCCTCTTTGATTTTTTTTGGAATATTCCTAAGCTTTGTTTTGAGGGTTTGTGTCCCTTGCCATATATTTATTGATAATGCTTATGACAATATTGTCCAAATTTCAGATGATTATGGAAAGGAAGTTTGAACCGGTCATAATTTTCAGCTTTAGCAGAAGAGAGTGCGAACACCATGCAATGTCGATGAGCAAACTTGACTTTAATACCCAAGAGGAGAAGGATGTTGTGGAGCAGGTTTTCCAAAATGCAATACTTTGTTTGAATGAGGAGGATAGAAACCTACCGGCTATCGAGTTGATGTTGCCACTGCTTCAACGCGGTATTGCTGTTCATCATTCTGGGCTTCTCCCAATTATCAAGGAACTGGTGGAACTTCTCTTTCAAGAAGGCCTTGTTAAAGCACTTTTTGCAACAGAGACAGTAAGATTATTTCCGAGTTCTGACAACCAGCTTGTTTCCTTAAAACATCAAATTTGAAATTCAGCCACTTAATATCTCGGTAGTATCTTATTGGGTATTAGATGTCAATAACAATATGTTTGGTTTTAATATGTTACAGTTTGCTATGGGTCTAAACATGCCTGCAAAAACTGTTGTTTTTACCAGTTTTCAGAAATGGGATGGAGATAGTCACCGTTACATTGGATCTGGTGAGTATATCCAGGTGAGTGAATGTCACATCATACTGTGGAATGTGTTTTGCATTGGTTTGTGGTTTATATTTTCTTAGTTGTTGATTGCGTTGTCTGATTTCATGCAGATGAGTGGAAGAGCAGGTCGTCGCGGTAAAGATGAGCGTGGTATTTGTATTATAATGATTGACGCTAAGGTAAGATAAGTGTAGTTGGTAAAATTTGTATTTTATTGCTACTTAAGAACCAGGCTCTTTTATCTGAAGTTTTAACTCTCACACCGTTTACCGTTCAAAGTTCCTTATCACTGGGGAGCTGTATGCTCTAGATCTTTACAGGACCTATTATTTTCTAACGTTTCCTTGATCATTTTATAGATTGGTTGGAGTTGTTCATTTCACTTGGTGGTGTATAGGGCGTTTTTGTGTTGGTGGCCTTTTTTTGTATACGGGTGGCATTCCCTTAATGCCTTCTTGAATATTATTATTTACTTATCAACAAAAAAAATCTGAAGAAATAACTTTTTTGGTAGATGATATTTAGCAATTCTTACTTGCTGTTCCTTATGTTGTGGAATAAAATAGTCAATGAAAAAATTTGTTCCAAAATACAATCTTTGAAACCATTCTGTTGACCAATATGTGGATATTTCTGGATCAATTCCTTTGCCCCTAATTCTTCGATGATCTTTCCAACACAAGTGTTTTATGCTTAATATATTTAGGGAAAAGTTTCAGTAATACCATTCTAAATAATGTAGATACCTGGAATAGCCATCGTATAAAGGACCATAACAAAAATTTGAAGAGATAGAGAGGATAGCTGAGAAATATCACATTGCACTGCCAAAAAGGGGATGCAGAGAGGAGAATTGCATGGGGGAGAGAAAAGGAAAGAAGTGCCAGAAGACAGAAAGAGAATGGAGGAGAGGGAGGGAGGGAGAGAGAGGGAGGGAGGGAGGGAGAGAGAGAGAGAGGAGGAGGAGGAGGAGTAGCAGCATTTCGCTTTCTTGCCATGGTTTAAAATTTTCTCTAGAGTCGTATTGGAGAGTTGGGTTGGAATCCGACGGTTCAACACGTGGGCGAGACTCAGGTGCTCTCCTCGTTCGGTTGTTCGCTGCCGTCCACAATGCACACATAAGGGGTGTTTGTGTTTGCATTGTATACGCCCTCGAGTTACTATATACTGCTCTTCAGAAACAAGATGAATGCTACAGTTGGTTATTCCGTTCTGTTGGTGCAGAGATATAGTTTCTATAAGTATTATGCCATTTGAGTGCAGACACAAGGCTTCCTTGAGAAGTCAATGCTATCGTGATGTTTCTACTCTAAAATTCCATGCTGTGGCAGTTGCAATGAATTTTTAGTTCCTTCAGTATGCACTGCTTTTATTTTGGACCATGTCTATATATTTCTATGTTGTCTGCATGTTTATTTATTACCAGATGGAGATGGATTCGCTGAAGGAGATGGTTTTGGGTAGACCGGCTCCATTGGTCAGTACCTTTAGATTGAGCTATTACACCATTTTGAATTTGATGAGCCGTGCTGAAGGTCAATTTACTGCTGAGCATGTCATCAGGAATTCATTTCACCAATTTCAGTATGAGAAGGTTTCCTCTGAACTCATGTTTTTTATCTGCTCTTCTCCTCTGTAATGACTGACAATATTCATCTGTGCTCTCTTCAGGCTTTACCAGATATGGGGAATAAGATTTCGAAGCTCGAAGATGAAGCTGCCAGCTTGGATGCCTCTGGAGAGGTAATTTATCCACATTGTTTTACATTTAATTTTGGGGTTGAATAGCATTCTGCAACTTCTTATTTTACAATTGTAGGCTGTGGTTGCTGAATATCATAAGCTGAAGCTTGATATAGTTGAGCTCGAGAAGAAGATGATGGCTGAGATAACAAGGCCTGAAAGAGTTCTTTATTTTCTTCTTCCTGGTAGGCTGGTATGTAATCAGAATGACCATCTAACAAAGTTTAAATTACACTCTGAGTGAACCCTGCTTATTTCAGATTTCTTTTATTTGAATCACCAAAAATGTTCTGTTCCGTGTTTATTACTTCTTAAGGCCTTGAAATTTTGATTATGTAGACCTTTTTATTACGAGAGGTAGGCAATGCTCTTATGTGGCTATAGCTTCTCCGCTTTATTGCTTTTGTAAGCAAAGTGTGTTGGTTAGTAATCTCATTTACTGGAACAGAGAATTTCTGTCGAGATGTTGGCATTTTATTGAGCTGACCATGCTAATATGCTAGATTGTTTCCCTTTCTTCCATTTGTAATTATTGCACACATCGTCCTTGTTTGTTCTCATCTGTCCACATATATAATTTCCTTCTGGTATTGCTAAAAATTACTTATTTTGCAGGTCAAGGTACGGGAAGGAGGAACAGATTGGGGTTGGGGGGTCGTAGTTAATGTGATTAAAAAGCCCCCAGCGGTATTAGGCAGTTTGCCTCCAGCACTTTCTTCCACACGTGGTATCAGCTACATTGTGGATACTTTACTTCATTGCTCTCTTGGTTCAAGTGAAAATGGTTCTCGACCTAAACCATCTCCACCTCTTCCCGGTGAAAAGGGTGAAATGCATGTGGTGAGTTGACACTGCTGCTAGTCTGTTTGTTTTGCAGCTTTTGCTTATTCTCATAGCTTCGCAAATAAATGCTTTGGAACCTCTTCTGGAAGAGATGATTCATGTTGTTCCATTGGTTAGGTTCCTGTACAGTTGCCCTTGATTTCTGCTCTTAGCAAACTCAGAATCTCGGTTCCTTCTGATCTCCGACCAATAGAAGCAAGGAAAAATATCCTTCTTGCTGTTCAGGAGCTTGAAAAACGGTTCCCTCAAGGCCTTCCAAAGCTTAATCCTGTTAAGGTATGTGCAGATTATTTTTAGTTGTACTGCTGCAACTTTTCATAGTTTATTGAAATATCAATGCTCGTGTCACAGCTTAGCAGTAATTCAATGCCATGTCAACTCATTTTGTCTTGAAGTGTTTATACCAGATTTTTGAGTCTGTGGTTTTGTGGCATCTGGACTATTGATAGCTGTGCAAATTGAATGGTTCTGTGAGGTTTAGCATTTGAAAGTGAAAATGTGTCCAAATGTAGGGAAATTGCCAGGACAAAACCAAAGCACATTCCTGGCTGCCGTCATCTCAATTCATTCTATGCGGAGTTGTATTTTTGTTGCCTTAAATACATTTTATCTGTTTTTTTGCTTGTGTCATTTTGCTGGTGGTTCAAAGAAAAATTCACGGTGATATTCTACAATGCTAGTGCTATTTGCCTTCTGGTAGAAATGTTACACTCTTAAAAAAAGTTATCATGAGGGTGCTTTTATGTGCTAAACGTTTTTACTTCTTGGCAGGACATGGGTATTGAAGAGCCAGAATTTGTTGAGTTGGTCAATCAAATTGAGGAGCTTGACCAAAAATTGTTTTCACATCCGCTTCACAAGGTTAGGCAAAATATTCTTCATTACATGTTGGACTTCTACCTGTTACGTTTCAAAAGGCAGTTGGGAATTACACCACGGTGCTAGTCTGTCTTCTCAATCAGCAGTTTTCTTGGCCGCTCGCTCTGATACTCTTTAACTCTAATTATTTCATTTTGCAGGCTCAAGATGAACATCAGATCAAATGTTTCCAGAGGAAAGCAGAAGTAAATCATGAAATTCAAAAGCTAAAAGCCAAAATGCGTGATTCCCAGGTTATCATTCCCTTGTTTAATGCCAATTTCGTAAACAACAATAACAGAACCCATCTTCTCCCCAATCATTGGGGGTATGAGTGGGAGCCGATTGGAGACAGACATAACCTTTGGCAATATATGCACAAATTGGCTGCTCTCAGAATACCTCTGCAATAGTGGCCCCTCTATACCAATGCCCATTTCTTAAACAAATTGGCTTTTCCTTGAAAGATTAACAAGAACACATGCTGACCTTAAAAGAAGATGTCATTGACAAGAAAGTGTGTTCAAACTAGATAAACTGTTGGCATTGTGTATGTGTTTCATATATTTGCATGTTCCACGATGCCTGGGTTGTAAATCCACCTGCTCGAGTATTGGAGAAATAGAGATTGTCCCACATCGGTTAGTTACCACTTCCAAAACTAAGAACTAGTTTTTGACCTTTGCTAGCCTCTCCACTTATTGCTAGTTGGTTTTGAGTTGGATATTATCGTCGTATCAGAGTGAGTTTTCTAGAGGCTTTTGGGCGAGACTCTGGATTAAGATTTTGAAGGCTTAACATTGTATTAATGTCATGATGTGTTAAGATATTAATGTCATGATGTGTTAAGATATTTATTCTGTTGTTGCGTGTGAGAATAGTACATTGGCTGTGTTTGGTCCCATTAAACGAATCTGATCGAAGGGTAAGTGTAAACAAACCTAATTTTAGCCAATCTTTTGTGCAAAAAGTTGCTGCTCTCAGACTCAAACCTACCTTCTCGTGCTTGTCAGCCAAGTCTTTTACCTTTTCTGTAAGCAATGCCCATTGCTGTTGGATTGTGCTGATTGGAAATAGGTTCAGAAGGTAATAGATGAAAATTTTTAGTTGGATAAGTTGATGCCCTTGCAAAATGGTAGAGAATGATTTGCACTGTGCTGCTACTTGTTTTGTGCTGTACTTAATATATCTTAAATTTGCAGCTTCAAAAATTTCGTGATGAACTTAAGAACCGTTCTCGTGTTCTGAAGAAACTTGGCCATATTGATGCTGATGGTGTTGTCCAGTTGAAGGGACGGGCAGCCTGCTTGATAGACACAGGAGATGAACTCCTTGTCACGGAGTTGATGTTCAATGGTGAGTAACTTTATCCTTCTTTGCAGAGTATAATGTCGATTAGGGTTCACTGCTGCGTCACAAATAGAAAATAGGATTATGAGGTAATTTGATTAACCCTGACTGAGCCAGCCCCAACATGCAATGGCAGAGCTACCAAGAGGCCTTTTAGAATTGCACTTTTACTGAGAGCTGTAAGAAGGGTTTTCCAAAGTTACCCAAGAAGATTTTTGAAAAATAATTACCTATAGGTTCAACTTCTTTTTTCCAATTTGTACCTCCCCATTGATTTTTGTTTTCCCATAAATCGCCTGGTAGATGTTTAACCGCTCGTCCTCTTTCTCTCTCACGCGGTCCTTTCTTCTATGCTTACGATTGGGACTATCAGGCATAGTTTTCAAAGTATGAAAATTCATCAAGAGCAGTGGTAAATCAAATTTTCATCTTGTCAACAAGGCTCAAGAAAGGGAGGCAGATGATGCTTTTAACTACCAAAACATTAAACTAGATTGTATCGTACAAAGTAAGATTTTTCCCATATTAAACATAAGTCTTTGCTATGCCTCCGCCAACGCGTCAAGAGCTTGCTATGGCCATGGCCATGGCCATTGGAATATTGGATGCGTGTGAAAGACGGCAGAGATTTACGTTTGCATGCTAATGAAATTTGTACTTGTATGAATTTTAGGAATATGTTTGTTCAATTCAAGAACTTTATGCAATCAGCCAGCCTTTACTATTTGTAGTTAGTTAAATCATTGGATGCTTGAGATAAATCTTGGCGCTGGACTGCAAACTGAGTTGTTTGAGGTCCATTCCGGCCTCATAGTCCTATTGTTTACAAGTATAATTTTGGGTAGCCTTTAATTAGAACAAATCAAGAAATTAGGCCACTCTTCCTAAACGGACGGGTTCTGAATGGTTTTGTGATTCAGGTACCTTCAACGATCTTGATCATCATCAAATTGCAGCTCTTGCTAGTTGCTTCATTCCAGTAGACAAATCAAGTGAACAAATACAGTTACGGGCAGAACTTGCTAAGCCATTGCAACAACTGCAAAACAGTGCAAGAAGAATAGCAGAGGTATGCTAAGTTCTTGCCCTTTGGGTTCATTTTGGAGATAGTCCTTTGTTTATTTTAATGAGTTGGTTTTTATTTTGTTGCAGATACAACATGAATGCAAATTGGAAGTAAATGTAGATGAGTATGTGGAGGCAGCTGTTAGACCATACTTGATGGATGTCATATACTGCTGGTCAAAGGTCGATTTTTTTTACAATGTTAACTCGGTGTATCTTAATCTTTTGCTTTATTCAGTTAAAGAGTTGCTACAGTGCTGTTTACTTGAGCCAACGTAACCAATTGACCGACCAGTGAACTATATTCACCTTGGAAATTACTAACCACTACACGGTAAACCTAACACTAGGCTCCACCATCTCCACTCCTTGTGGCTCTGACCATTCAGCTACTGATCTAATAGCGTCCATGAAATTCCTAGCCTCAATTTCTGTACTCAATGGCTCTGGTCCCAAGGACAAGGTTTGTGGCAAAGATAAAGATTTTTTTGCGATTTTTGAAATCTCAAGAAAAGAAAAACCTACCTTCTGAGATAAGTGATGTGAAAAACTCTGCTAGATTACTCAATCACGACATGTATTCATGTAAAAAGATCTTTAAATTGCTACCGGCAAAACACTCTAGATTTTCTTTGTGCCTCCCTTTCTTCTCTCTAATGACCCTAGCTAATAAAAACATACAATGCGTCATTCAACATACTAATACCCAGCACAAGATTGGTTATTTGAATACTAATACCCTATACATTTTATATGGAAGAACTGAATAGATGCCTATCTAGTTGGAATGTTAATTTATAAACTGTATGGTTGGATTCAAGTTGGTTGCGTTTGATTTGGATTCTCGATTTTCTTTTTCATATGGTCTTTCTTTTTCTCCAGGGAGTATCTTTTGCGGAGGTTATACAAATGACGGATATATTTGAGGGCAGTATTATACGGCTCGCTAGAAGGCTTGATGAATTTCTGAACCAGGTTAGTGGATCAGAATCTGTAGAAATTCTTATTCTTGCGATTTCTGAAAAGATGTTGAAGACCAATTATTCAATGCTCATGTTCTCATGGCCTGTATTCAGTTTGGGATATGTGAATTCCTATTCTTTCCTTAGTGCTACCTTCCTTTGGTTTACTTCATTTTGTATCTTTTCTGAAGTTGAGAAGTTCTATTTTTTTCAGCTTATGTTATATAGAACTCATCTTCTTGTTGCAGTAGTAAAAAGTACTTGTTTCTGCGCTTTGATCCATTGAACTTGTTTTGTGTCTTTGGGTGTGTGCTTGCTGTGTCTGATGGGTGCGTTGCCTGGAAACCCTTTTTCGGTTAATACTTTCAAATTAATCTTTGACATTTCCAAAACACCTGAGAAATTGTGAGTGCAAAGAATTTCTTTGCCATCTTGAGGGACTCGGACCTTCTGTCCCAATCCCTCTGTCCCAGTACTCATATGGCGACACGTGTCCCACCACCACACACAAATAGGTCACGCCACACCCAATCCCTCCCTCTTCACCCTTGTCTTCTCCGTCTGTAAAAAAAAAAAAGAAAAAGGACTGCAACCGTTTGATTTGATCGGCAACCGTCGCCAAACCATACCTCCTGGCGGCCACTCGACATCGACCTCCCTCCCTCCTCGTCACTCCTCCTCCACCACCATAACGTTCCTTTTCAGATCTGTACCCTTTCCCCCTTTGATACGTCTCCCTCCCTCTCTTTGTATATATTCGTATGTGTATATATATATATATATATATATATATATATATATATAGAGAGAGAGAGAGAGAGAGAGAGAGAGAGAGAGAGAGAGCACATACACAAACATATATACAAATATATGCGCACATCCGACAGTACATGTCCAAATATGTATTTCTGTTTTCCAATTCAGATCGATTTTAATTTCGTGAGGTTCTAATTTTCGTCAATTAGGTTTTTGTTGCTTCTACTTGGGGATTGTGGGGGCTGAATGAGATGTGGGTATTGATGAGTGAGAGAGGCTGATTGAATTAGGTTTTCGAACGGAGGAAGCAGATGGAGAAGACAAGGGTGAAGGGGGAGGGATTGGGTGTGGTATGACCTTTTGGTTTGTGATAGGAAGGACACGTGTTGCTGTTTGAGGACTGGGACAGAGAACTCGGACAGAAGGATTGGGACAGAGGATCTGAGTCCCATCTTGAGTAGTTGAGCTTGTTTCCCTTGAGATTGCAAATGTTGTTTCCTTAATTATTAGCTTCTTTAATTCTTTCACTTGTTCATGAATAGGACATTGATGGGCTTTTGCTCAAAGAAATCACTAGATCCACAGTTGTCTTTGCTGTTCCCTCTGTTTGGATCCCACTCATGTGAGAGGGAGGGCTATGGATCCATTTTAATAAATTCCTTTGGTTGCTGTCAAACTGCTTTAAAAAGGAATGTTAGGTTATTTTCAATTTGCTTGTTCTCTTTTTAATATTCGAGACAATTGCAGTTGCATGGTGCTGCTAATGCTGTGGGGGAAGCTGATTTGGAGAAGAAGTTTTTGGCAGCCAGTGAAAGCCTTCGCCGAGGTATTATGTTTGCCAATTCCTTGTATCTGTGAAGTGTTGTGATCCTCTGCAGGATCGTTGCACTAACATCTCAAAGCTGTCACATTCTTGCTGCTGAAGTTCAAGTCATTGTAGTTAAGAATGCGCGGTTTTGGCGGCTTCTTACGCAATTGTTCTTATTAGAGCATCTCCATTGGACTTATTAAAATCATTTTTAAGGTAGTAGTCCAATGTGGCTGTTGCAATTTTATCGTAGTCAACTTGTTGATCAATAGTGTTTGTAAACTTGGCAAAAATTGTCATGATCTCAAGAAAGAAAGAATCATAAAGGTTCCATGTAAGTGATAAAAAACTCACCACCTCTGTTTTTATCTTCTGGTCAGTTGCTAAGCATGTGAAAACTTCATCTTCCCAAGTTATTTTCGTTTTTCTTTTGTGACCACTGCAAGTTCTCTATAAATTGTGAGTTTACTCAATAGTATACTAGTATAACCAAAAGACTGCGTAAAGACCTTGAAAGTGATGGCTTGTTTTTTGTTAGCAACGAAATGGAAGGCACACAAGCACACTTAATTAATGTCATATACTAACTTTTCCCTAGGACCAATGGTGTTTGGGATAGGGAAATCAAATGAAAGGAAAATGACGACAAATTTAAATTCTTTGCTTTCTGTTTTCTTTCTTGAGATGTGAAATTGAAAAAACAGGAAAATGCTTAGAGCATCCACGAATAATCAAAAGTGGATAATCAAAAGGTGCCACATCATCTTTTGGTTATCCATTTAAAGGGTTGTTAAGGTTAGCAATGTAGAGGTTCACAGTGGTACAATCAAAATTGAATAACCAAAACTTGCCACAACACCTTTTTAATTTATAAAAATTTAGAAATTGTGACATAGAAAATAACTTTTTTAAAATAGTTTTCAAACTAATAAAAATAGGTTATTGGAAAAAGAAAAAAATAGTTTTTTGAAAACTTTGATTAAAAAAACAATTTTTTGGAAAAAGTTAAAAAAAACAGTTTTTGAATAGAAAAAAGCTTTTTCTTTTAAAAGAACAGTTTTTGAAAAAAAAAAAAGTTTTAGTAAAAAAATGGGGAAAATAGTTTTAATAAAAAAAGTGTAAAAAAAAATGTTTTTGCAACACAATAAAAACTGTTTTTAAAAGTATTTATGTTATAAACATGTTGAAAATGGAAGAAAGAGTTATTGTGTAATGATGGTATATTTGATTGAGAAAATATGAAGACAATTAAATTTGATTATTGGCAAAAGATTGCAAGTTTTGATCCAAGGGTCAAAATTTGATGAGTTGTTAAGATGTTTCTAAGTTTGGTTATTCCAATGTGAGCTCTTTTTGAGCAAATGTTGCTAACTTTATAAACATTTTTGTTTTGATTATACCACTGTGGATGCTCTTAGGATAGAAATTTGTTCAAAGCCATTCAACGCGTGTAGCCTTTACGTGCTTCGATTGGTTAAGATGTGTCTGTTTTTGTTTGTGGCAGGACACGCATGCTTGTGACATTGCTCTATTAAAAAACTGTGACCAATAAAAGTAATTTCGCTTCCCCTGTCCCTTTTTCTTTAGGTTGATAAATACATCAAATATTACTTCTACAAAATGCCGAATAAAAGAATCAAACCCAGAGAAACAAAGGGAGAGAAAAAAAAAAATTGCACCCTCCAGAAAAGACAATGGTGCAAGTTCAACTGCAACCCCCCCCCCATGTCTCTCTCTCTTAATCTTCTTCAACCCCCAGCAGTCTCAGTCTCAAAACTAAACACCAATATTCCTTGGTTTCGTATCACTAGTGTCTTATCCATCTCAGAATCGGCTGATATCCACCTCACGGCGCCCAAAAGGTCATGTTTACTTTGCCAAGAACGGTGTGCTCCTCTGCCGTAAGGATCACCTCAACACGTCTGGACCTTAGTCACAAAGTTCGCTGGTGGAGAGTACTGCACGCGCACTCAGATCGCAGTCTGGCGAATTTTATGAAAATTAGCGAACTCAAATTGTCAGAGTCGCGAACTGGTTCCAATTTAGCCACGGATTCAGAAGTTGAGCCAGTAAAAATAAAGGGTAAATTGAGTAAGAGGACATACTATAAGGGTTTTTGCTATGATAAGAACATAAATATTTTCCTCTAAAGTCTAAAGGACATTCTGTCCAAAAATTACAAATAACCCCTCCCAAAAGGTTGACCGGCGTTGACCAAGTTTGACCGGCGTTGAAAGTGTCTAAAACCCTAGGGTACTCTATGAAAGTGCCTAAAATCTTAGGGTACCCTATATATGAAAGTGCCTAAAACCCTAAGGTACCATGTGAAAGTGCCTAAACCGCTAAAATCCTATAATAGGAAAATGAACCTTAAAACCCTATAAAAGTGCTTAAAACCCTAGGGACCCTGTGAAAGTGCCTAAAATTTTAGGGTACCCTATATATGAAAGTGCTTAAAACCCTAGGGTACCCTATGAAAAGTGCCTAAACCGCTAAAACCTTATAATAGGAAAATGAACCTTAAAACCCTATAAAAGTGCCTAAAATCTAAGGGTACCTTATGAAAATGCTTAAAATCCTAGGGTACCCTATGAAAGTGCAACAAGATCGAAAAACACGAAAAAAGACATATTTTGTGTTAGCCAAACAAGTCCCTTGTCTCATTTAAGATCATTTAAATGAAAAAAGACATTTTTTGTGTTAGCCAAACAAGACCTTTGTCTCATTAAAGGCAATTTGGTCTTTTCACGGACCTTAAACTCTAAAATATTTCATTAATGGACTTTACACATCATTGAAACTTAAGTTGGACTAAATCTACTTTGGGACCTTTTCTTTTAGACTTTAGACTAATTTGCTGAAAAAGGGGTAACACAAGGCACATATATCAGAGGGATTAATTTCTCTCATTCATCAAGTCTGTCTTGTGACTTACTGATGCAAGCACACATACCTATCAAGTTATGAGTTATGACTAGTGCTGCTTGAGAATTGAATTGACAAGCTTACTAAAAGTAGGAGTAGTAATTTATGCCTTTTGTCCGTCCAAGTACTATTGTATTTCGAATATCAATTCTCTCGGGTCGTCTGGGCTTTTCGTTTGGTTTATCATATCTCAAGTGTGTTAGAACAAAAAAAGAAAAAAAGCCAAGTTATGGCCTCGGGGCTTGGGCCATTAGACAAAGCTAAAGGAAGGAAGAATTGATACAGCTTGCTACAGGTCAAACGAACGAAAGATATTAAGCAGAGCAACTAGATAATGGTCAAGGAAAATGCGGCCAAGAAAAAAATGGCCGCCATGGTCATTATAAAAAGCGCAAGGGGGTTTGGCAATGATACGAAAGAGACAAAGGAGAAGAAATATTGGTGGAGAGGGCTTGGGGTTGGGTATTTCCCCCCCTCTCCTTTTAATCCTTCAAAATATGCCCGTAATATTTTGTATGGATAAGAATTTGATTACTAGGAATCAAATTTCTAATAACTCGATACCCAGAGTAATTCTATTCCGACGGTTGGATTAATCAAGTAATCTTCTTTAGGAATCATTTATTTTGAAAATATACTAAAGTCAAACGTTTCCTTTTTACACTAATCAAGTCAGGAAACCAAGATTCCCATGGGGATGAGAGGGATCAGATTCCTCATGTATCCAGGAATGTGATTTCTCCTGAATTGAGAGATCAGTAATCTCATTCGCATTCTCACTCTTCACAAACATAGGAATGATAGAGTGCCGGAATCAGATTCATATTCCCCCTAAGATACCTGCCATCCAAACACAGCCTTTAGGAAATCAAATTGGGTTTAATTTGTTTTTGATCAAAAGGTTCTCTGTTAGAGTTACAGACCAGTAAGTCCTAGCTCCATCCCGGAAAGAATCTTTGTTTTATTTATTTAAGTCACCCATAGCTTCCTGTTAAAATTGCTCCAAGCATTGGAGAAAAATGCCCACAAACCAAACTAACCCTTATGCCCTAAGCAATTTGGAGAAATACTGTAAACATGGGCAATTTCAAAGTTCAAGTTGTCAAAATATTCAAAGAGGAGGTTGCATAAACCTTGTTGCTAGAACAGGCATCTTATTTTGTACCCAAACTAGTTGAGACAGCTAACAGCTCTGTTTTTTTATGCACTTGCTGAAGAATTGAATCCAAATCACTCGTTTATGTTTTGTACTCATTCAACAATTGTGGTTAGAGATATCTTCAAACTTCAGCCTGCAAAAATAAGAAAGTAAAATAAGCTTCCAGGAACCTCATAACTTTTAGGAATGGATGATTAATGTTAAAGTCGGTAATGCTTCCCAATCCGTACTTGATCTTCTCTCTGAATGAGATGAGGAGCTCAAATGGCTCTGTGAACTTTCAGATCCAAATTGTCTCAATATTGGGTCACTTACATCCTGCAAAAAATTCAGCATTATAAATTTGCATATACTCTCTCAGGTGGTCCAGGGCATCTGTGAAACTGGGGAATCATTTTACTAGGAACAATTCCAACATGGTCATTTGACTGCAAAATTAACTCACTGTGAATCACTTAAAAAGAGCTACTTTGAACGCATAGCAATATAAAAGCGAAAAAATAACAGTCTATTTCCAGGAATTAGTGACTCACTTGGGATGTTGCGGAGGCTTGGCTCTGACTTGGTGAGGTTCCTAGTGTACTGCCGCCACCCAGCATCATGAAACAGTTAGGCATTTTTTCTTCACCGAGGGCTTTCAACCTGTTAAGCTCAGGTAACACAACGGTCTTAAGGTCTGGTTTGTCTTTTCGCCTCAGCTCTGCACATTTAAGAGCTAGCTGTGCAAAGCTCAATGCCTCTTCCACTGGCCAGTGGGGGATAGATAGATCGAGAAATTCAGCAAAAATACCCTTGTCAATAGCCCGTTCAACATGGTGAGTCAAACCCATTGGGGGCTTGGCTGTAACAATCTGAAGCAGCATGATACATAGTGAATAGATATCGGACTTTATTCCCAGCATGCCGGTTTGCTGGTACTCTGGGTCTATGTAACAGAAAGTTCCTGCGGCTGAGGTCATGTGGTATTCAGTTACACTATCTGCCACGTTTGGAGGGACCAGTCTGGCTAAGCCAACATCACTAATCTTGCTGACAAAGTTAGAGTCGAGGAGAATGTTTGCAGGTTTTAGGTCACGGTGAACTATGAGTTCTGGCTTTGTCTGGTGGAGGAAAAGAAGGCCAGTCCCAATTTCTACAGCTATTCAAAACTTGAGTTGCCAAGGAAGAGGTGGTGTGTTCCCTCGCCTAAATAGACGATCTTCTAAGCTCCCATTTGCCATGTAATCATAGACTAGGCAATCGTACTCTGGACAGGCTCCCAAGAGGAGAACCATGTTGGGATGACGTATGCAACTTAGGACTTCAACCTGCACTATAGACCAGACAAAATAAGCATAACACAAACCAAACCAAACAAATCTAAGCCTCATGACCGAGCGACGACCTCCCAATTGTGGTCAGCAAACAAGCATGACGAAAACTTGTCCTATAAGATGACTTAATAAGAAAGTAAAGAAGATGGCATCATCGTATCGACATGGTCAGAGGCTGATACAGTTTTGGGTTTTGGTTCTATACCCTATGGTTTATTCTTCTTTTTATGTTGTATTAGCATACGAGGTTACCTGGTTATGGTATTTTCTATATGTATTATTGTGAAAAACTTCCGCACCTCTTGCTGAAACTGTGATCTTCCTTGAGCTTCATCGGGACGAAGAACTTTAACTGCAACTGGTGTATGATCCAAAAAACACTTGAACACTGGCCCATAACCACCTTCCTCGATTTTGAGAGAGATTGAGAAGTGATCGGTTGCTGCTTCAATCTCCTCTACGGTGTACTTTGATCGGCGTTGACCAAGATGATATTGTGTATCGTGTCTTCATTTGTAAAACAGGTGTTAATTACACATCATTATGAAGAGCACAATTTTAATATTGTATTAGTGTCACGTTATATAAACATTTAAGAAATAATTGTCAGCATGTAGTAATTATGTAATTAGATACAAGTATTTAAAGGTTAGAGACAACCGTCAATCTTATCACGTGCTAACAAAAGTCGTCTATTATAAATAAGTCATGATATCCATCACCAACAATGGAAAGTTGAATTACTTTTGAAAGACAAATGAAAGTAAAGTCGTCTAACCATTTGATGTAATTTATTTTTCATTCCAACAATCTTTTGCGTTTTAAGATTATTTTTTTTATAGCCCTACATCCTGGCCACATTGAGTGCACCCCAACTAATTACGGAAGGACGAAGTTAACAGAACAAAACCTCCATCAGCCCTGAAATGTGAGGGTTCGATTATTGCCAGGAACGTGAGTGCTTGGTGTAGTGGTTGAGAATGGTCTTTTAGCCCGTGTATAATTGAGCTGGGCTGGGTCTTTATCAGCCCATTTGGTTATTGCCTTATTGGGCTGGTCTTGAGTATGCTGCAACCATACACTCAGGCCTGTCTTTAGGGTCAGCGCTCGCCCAGTTTACCCCTCAATTCAATTATTCTCTGGGAAAATGACGGTCCAGGACGCGTTTTGAAATTAATGTCTTTTAAGGACTAAGAACATTTGTTAATGAACAAAATGTCTTTGACGGGTATTAATTATCAAAACACGTCATTAGCCGTCATTTTCCCTTCCCTTTATTTTTCCCTTTCTTTTCAAATCGTACTTGGGACCACAAGACAATTGGGCATGCACGCTGGGCTTGGTGAATCTTTTCGTGGTTTGTAAGTCGTGGTTCCTAGCCTAGCCAAGGAGGGGAAGGAGCGACCAGTGTAGCTCCTCCCACGAGCGTGACAAACAAGATTCCCGCCCATAATGAAATGTTTCAGATGTGACTACTTGTTCAGGTTAGGCTCATTCCAAATGAACCACTTGTTGAAGAAAAGCCGCCCATATCCATAACCCCACCAAGATGCGAGTGGAACCAAGAGGCCTCAATATAGCATGAGGTTCAAAATTCCTACTACCCCAACCAGATTCAAACACATTGTACCCCAGCCATGGAATTTTAATAATCCAGTCCATCTCAATACATCTGAATTAAAAAGTAAGCATCCCCGTAGAATTCATTGTACATCCTCAAATCCATAAGAACAGGAAGCACCTCAGAGACTCAAAAAAGAAGAGGAAATCATCGTCCGTTTCTGATAACAAGCGCTATAAATATATGGCAAATGTTAAACAATGCCCCCAAAGCACAAGTTAATGTGCAATATAAAGGGAATATTTTCTAACATTTAATGTCATCTTTTAAAAGAATTTGTCCCCTTTTGCCGTTTTCAAAAATAAATTGCAGTTGTTAAAAATAGCACTAAGATGACGTTGTAGATCATGTCTTCATTTGTAAAACTGGTGCTAAATTATCTATATTATAAAACAGAGCGGTTTCTGTTAAAAATATCTAGACATATAAATGAGAGCAACTTCTACAATTGTCAGATAACATCCTGTTAAATTTATAGCCATCAGATCATTTCACATAATAATTCTATTCCTCTCTATGTCACTTTTTAGGCAATATATCTCTATATAACATTGTCTTTTTATTATCAAAGAGAAAAATATTTCAAAATGGTAACTGGCACTTTGTGAAGATTAGATCTATTGCGTAAATCAGTCAGGTAGAATGGATAATCTACTTAAGGTGGTACAACGTTACACTCCAATGTGCCTTTAGGCACATGCATCCACTAGTATCATTATGAAGGGCACAACTTTGATATTGTATTAGTGTCACGTTATATAAGCATATAAGAAATAATTGTTGGTCATGCAATAAATATGTAATTAGATACAAGCCTTTGACGGTTAGAGACAACCGTCAACCATATCACGTGCTAACAAAAGTCGTCTATAATAAATAAGTCACGATATCCATTACCAATAATGGAAAGTTGAATTAGTACTTTTGAAAGACAAATGAGAGAAAACTCTTCTAATCATTTGATCTAATTTATTTTTTAATCCAACAATCTTTTGTGTTTTAAGATTTTTTTTTTGACAACCCTATATCTTGGCCACATTGAGTGTACCTCCACTAATTACGGGACCCTAAAGTACTTAACAACTGAACGAAACCTCTGACTACCCTAAGATTTGTTTTAAGATATCTTAGTCCACCAGTTTGTCATGTATGTACAGACTTGCCACTTACAACATGTTTGTCAAGGGTTGCTAGTAATGCAAGTTTCAAGTCTAGGGCTCCAATTGGGTTCTTTTTAGTCTGTCTAAATAATTGAGGTGTGCTTGTATGATAGACTCACTTGAAGAAGAGAGGCTGGGAATGATCTTTCTAGCCCGTGTATAATTGGGCTGGGCTATGTCCTTATTAGCCCATTTGGTTGTTGCCTTATTGGGCTGGTCATGAGCATGCTTGCAAGTTGCAACCATTTCACACCCAGGCCTGTCTTTAGGGTCAGTGATAAAACTAACAACACATAGCTTTTTTACTTTTTCGATTTCTCTTATCGAAATTGACTTATAAAATTTTCAGTACTCATTATTTAGGCTAAATCCACTAAGGAGCTTTTTTGTTTTTTGGACTTTTTTCATTTTGTTTTTATTTAAATTTTTATCGCGTTTGCTTGTTATGCGACAAACTTTTTTGGATTATTGATTAGTCTCGACGAGAGGAATCGAAAAAGTTAAAATTATGACTATTACTCAATTATTTTTGAAAATATCCAAGATAAAATCCAAAAGCCTGTTTTTGACTTTATCTTCATTCTTTTGAACTTAACTTAAATTTGGGAGTTTTGTCCTTATTTGAATTTTTTTCATTTGTTAGTTTTGTGTCAAAATTTAGTGGTTTATTGATTTGTTTCAACGAAAGGAATTGGAAAAGTAAATTTTTTTTTACTTTTATCCAAGTATTTTGAGAAATTACCATTTTTTACCAAAATCTGACCCAACTCGAATTTATTTCTGGTTAATTTGTCTGATTTTACACGTTGGTCTGATGACTGATCATTTCTGGGTCCAAAAGCTGAGTAGTGGCCAAGATCAGTTCATTTTTTAGTTTCGTTCGCTTGCACTGTTTCATTGTGATAATGATATGCTATTTCTTTTTCCTTTTCCTTTTTATTATAATCTAAATAAGAAAACAATGTTTGGGACATAGATCCGAACAAAGATGCATCGAACTGTCGATGCATGTAAATTTCACAGTGCCTTTGTGGAATTCACATGCATTGGACAAGTCCAAACCCATTGATCATGACAAATTGTCTTTGTTTATGTATTGGCGTTCCTTTTTTTTGAACTAAGGTTGCGTTATTGTAAACTTATGGAGTAAATCTGAAACTTATTTCGGTATTTTTTTATTTTTCGTAAATTTTTATTTAACTTTTTGTTATACTTTTTGAAATTAATCGTTCGTCTCGACGAGACAAATTGGAAAAATATAAAAATATGGACCGACGTTAAATAAATTCAAATAAGACGGCACTTTAAACAAATATAAGACAATTGTTTGATATGAGTACTTTCTTTTCGTCTTTAGTGAACTTTTTTTGCTTTCAGTCATAATTTTGTACTTTTTAGACTCCTTTCATCGAGACGGAAGATTAATCCAAAAAATATAACGCAAATCTAACAAAAATTCAAAAGAAAAACCCAAACAAAACACACAAAAAAAAAAAAGAAAAAAAATTAAGTTTAATTACAAGAACGCAGCCTGAATATTGGCGTTCCTTGCACTATTCAAACATGGCAGTAATGGAACAAGTACTTTCCCTTACCTGATGTAACATACTCGTGCATCTCAAGTAATAAAATTTATTGCACAACAACACGATAAGTCAATCTCTTAATCCATCAATTCAATAGATTACGTGAATTGATAGAAGTTGATAAGGCCAGGGTCGATCAAATTTTGGATGGTATTAGAAAGCATAAAATTTGAGTCCTTTTGTAATTTTTTTCCTAACTCTTGGTTGGTCTTTTCGATCTTCTTCTCTTTTTGGATTGTTCGCTAGCATATGATTGGATTGGTTTTTTTCCTTTCAATGATGTTTGTCCAATCCTTCTCGATGTACCAATTATCGAGTTTCTAATATATTTTATTTGCCTATAAAAAATAAATAGATTACATGAATTCAACAATATTAATCTCATTCTCAGTTTCCAAGGGTTAGCAACCAATTCAACGGATATCCAACATCGTTACAGATATGATCAATTAGGGGAAAATTGATGAAAATGACCAGATCGAGAAAGCATGCATTCCTTCAAAGCTAGCCAATTTGTATTAGTCTCTTGTTAATTTGGACAATTCTTTCTTCTTAGCTTAGCTGGTTGATGTGTACCCCTCCATCATTGTCTTCTTTATTTTCCCTACTTTCACTTTCTTGATTAATATTATGCATGCACATGCATGCACCCCCAGAATATGCACATACACCAAGGCACACGAGTTTGTCAGTCTTGTCGCTTGTGTTTAACTTTTGTGGATTATTGATTCGTCTCGTCAAGACATATTAAAAAAGTAAAAAAAAATTACTATGACATTTGCCCAAATATTTTCTGAAATATATCCAAGATAAGGTCCCAAAAGACGGCTTTCTTAAAATTTATAGCCAGTCCAGTCAATACCAATCTCAAATCCTTAAAAAAGCAATTAATTAGTTGGGTAATTAGGCCGGTTGGGCAGGTTAACGGACTTGTGGACGTATTAAACCATTTTTAATTGCAGTTCCGTTTAGATACTATGTTACTAGTGGATATGGTTGTTTTCCAAAACCAGACAACTTGTTTAATTATCACCGAACGAGTTTTATTACGCAACCAAAACAACTGCCTAATGAACCAAATTTGTGAGGGTTCCTAATTTTGGGTTCCTTTTATGATTCACTTTGGCCAAACAAACGAACCGAGCTATTCGTGAGTAGTGTGAGATTAGAATCGTCATGAAGCAATCATTGGTGATTCCCTGCGATCGATCAATCAGGCGTCCATAGCTATATGGTAGCCAATCGAACCTGTTAGGGTTTGGATGAGACAAATTAGGGTTTGGATCGGACCAGTTAGGGCTTCAATTGAGCATGTCGCTAAACTTGAAGCGTGAGAGAGAGAGAGAGAGAGAGAGAGAGAGAGAGAGAGAGAGATCTCCATCTCTGGGATGCAAAGAGGGGGAATGCAGAGATCAATGAGAATCCCGCGATCTAATCCCTCATTTAAAATTACTGTCCTCTTTTTAATGACAATTATGGTAAAGAACGTGATTAAAAATGTAAACAACTATGTCGATTTTCTTTTAACTGAGATTAAAAAGTGCTTATCATGTCACTTATTTGATAAACTGACATACAAGGTTTGGTAGATTTCTTTGATGACGTTTTCTTGCAAAAAATCGACATAAATTTTGTTTTCTGAGCGTCATCTTTTTTAGCTTTATTATAGCAATGATTCGAGTTTTAAGCTCGTTCACTTTGATATACACTAAACAAGCCAAGCTCGAGCCAGACAAATTTTGAATTTGTCAAGCTTGAACATTTCAAACCCTGGCTTGACTCGTTTGGAGCCCTAGCTAGATACACTACTCCTTCATCCGTTAGCAAGTGTAACCGTATTGATAAAAGCCTAGAATTATAATTTCTTGGCTCCAAAACATGCAGATCATCATCATCCTAGGCTCACTTTGTAAAAGAAGGCTTTCATATCATCATGTGCCCAATATGAAAACTGAATAGAAGCAAAGCCCAAGTGCATGATTAACTTCTACTAGCTAGCAACCTTTTACTTTTCTTAATTTCAAAGTAAAGTTTTGTTAACCCAAGCCCAAGAGGCTGGGTTCAGCTCATGGTCTTATCTGATATTTAAGGGTTTGCTCTTCTTTTAAGGTTTTAAGTTCGATTCTTCTTATTATTAGTATTTTTTGGGTTAATTACGTCCCCACGGATAAGCTTGTGTAATGGTTGTGGGACATAGCGTAAAGGTACAGTGGCTGCAAACTGACTTAGAACACCTGTATTATCACCAAAAAAAAGTAAGTAAAGTTGTTTTTAAAAGCCTTAAAAAGGGCATTGGCGATACTACCACTTTGAAATTAAATACTAATTAATAAACAGTGGAAAATAATAAAATAAAATAAAAAGACCATACAAAATTGATATTGCGCACTGCTTTTTGGGTGTTGAATGGTAGTATCAGTTTGTGATCCCTTTAGAACTCTAAAACCGTTGGCCGCTCCTGTTTATGAATTTCCTAAGGTTCTTTTTTGGTAAAAGTTGCCTGTCTTTCAAAAATTTTTCTTCGATAACTCGATATTCAATTCATGATGGATAGATCAATTCAGAGATAATCTCATCATTCACGAGCGGAGGCTTAATTAAAGTCATGATGAAGTCTCGGGAATTGATAGCATGCCGTTTGATAAGAATTATGAATCTAAATAATTTTCTCAAATTTCAAAATCGACTGGAAGTTTGTAACCAATGATGCTTGTGGGACAGGGTGTTAAATCAACTACATCTCAATAATATATGCTTGCTTGGTATTTCGATTTGGAGTAACCAGGCTGCATTCCCCATTTTGCTAAGGTTCTTATTTTATAAGTATTTAATTATTTTCGGTTTATTAGACAGGTCTTTCTCTTATACATCATCTTTAATTCAAAAAATAAGTATTTCAAATAAGTACTTATTTTAGTTAGTGGAACGGGGCCTTTAATATTGTCGATTATCAATTAATTATGAATGCAATGAATTACCAATGGTTGTCATTTTTTTCTGAGCCAAAGACCTTTTTTTATACGGTGAAAAAAGAAGATTTTATCAACCGATAGCAAAAAGTACAATTGATTAAAAAGCAAGAGCAAAGGCATCACAACGCGGGGAAAACATCCCAACGAGATTGACACCCAAATCTTCGCGACAATCATTTGCCGCTCCAGCCAAAGAGGTTGAAAGTTGACAACTTCCAATTAAGTTCTAAAAAGTTATTTGTTTTTCTGGACTTGACAGCTAGACCAAAAGATAAAAATTTGAACCAGTAAGAGAGAAATTTTTTTTCTCTACGAAAATTCAAACCGATGTTTCTTACGGTATGGGTTTCTGTTTTCAATGGTCTATCCAGATCAAACACCTTAATTATATATATATAAGATCTGTTTTCAATGCTAAATACATGTACTGATGTACATCTACTTTTCTAACCTCTCTCGTAAGGATTGGGAAATCCTGTAGTGCAAGGCACCATGTAGGGTGCATACGGGTCATTGATCTTGATAATGAATGGTTAGATATAATCCGAACTTCTATAAATCTTACCTGTCCATTGTAGTGCGGGAGGTGCACCACATCACCCCCGGATTCCTCTCATAATTAAGCGATTATTCAGTGCTGCAGAGCAAGTAATAATTTTACTTCACAATTGAAGCAAGACTTGTAATAAAACTATTTAAAAAGTTCCCATTGATTATCGAAACGGACGAATGTGATTGCGCAGAACCATGAATAAGTTTTATTGATTAAATTCTTTCTTATCCTACTTATCTAGATTTTGATAAGAGCCTGTGGTTTTGTGAACTTTTTGTCAAAATGGCTGAGCTGTGATCTCCGAGGTTTGGACATTCAAACATGAAACTTGCTGGACTTGTTCAAGGTCATGGGCCACAAGTTTGATTAAAAGGTTAGGAATTAATGTGGGGTGAAAAAAAGACACCATATTTTTTTATTTTTTTTGAAAGAGTACATCAATTCAAGACTATCATTAATTTCAAAGCAAAACATATATACCGCTGTGTACCGAGTTAATTTACATCCCCATCAGTAATCTAAATTTCTTCGCCAATCAAAAAAGAAGACTTGAAACGCCATTCATAATGCATTTTTCGTAGAAAACTGTTAATTTGTCAATATTCAAATAAAACGCATTATGCTTCAATCATAATTTTTTTGGCATTGTAGACATTCCGGCTGCTTGTGCTTTCATGACATCCATTTGGAGGGTTTGGGTTTGTCCATCTGAAGGCAGCGTTGGCGGCAGTGTTTTGATTTTTCTCAGAAGATCAAGGTTAGATTTTGAGTTTTCTAGGGTTGGATTTTAATGTATATTCTGGGCATTTTAGGCCTCCGGGTGTTTAGGACTTTAATATATATTCTGGGCATTTTAGGTCCTCAGATGTTTTGGCTTTTTTCCCATCTTAATGTATTTTTTCAACTTTTGGTTGAAGTCACCTTCTCCTTCCCCTATTAATAAAATGATACTTCCGCTGATTAAAAAAAAAAAAACATCCATTTGGACATTGATAGTACAATTTCTTTGGTGCAAGAGAAACAAATAAAATTGAAAGATGCTACCGACGTCAGCCCCCAAACAACGGCAGCACCCCTAAATTAATCGATCAGCGGTTAGCTAACATCGGACAAACTCCACCTGGAGTACGTATAAAAGTAAATTCTGATCATCAAATAGTGTCACTCCCGAATGTAAATCCTAGCTAGCTAGCTAGCTCCGCGGCTACCTTTTGCGAGAAAGCTGCGTTTTGAGCTGTGCATACATTATTCAAAGAGGAATATATATTTCCCAAACAAACAAACAAAATCTTAGTTTTCGCTTGGCAGAGAAGTTTTAGCCTACAATGAGCAACCCGAAAAGGACTAAATTAACACTACTCCACATCCACGTGATTAAGCTCTTAACCAATTATATAAATTATGAACAAAACATTAATTTGAACATAATCAAGTGGATCCCACTCTCTTTCAATGGTAAATTATATATATATATATATGAGTCCTCTTCTCCTAAGAACCACCTTAACTTAATAAAATAAGGACCTCCCTCTCCCGATAGAATTTCGATGATCGAAGCCGCTTAATGTGTTCAGAACGTGATTTCAAGGGTATCCACGAGTAATCAGCAAAAAAAAAAAAAAATGACCGGAAAGGCTTCATCAAAGCAATTTTTGTATATTTTTTATTGAACGGTTCAAATAAAAACTGTTCGGATGAAGCCCTTTCCGGTCATTTTTTTTGTTGATTTCCCGCGAGTATTCTTAAAATCACGTTTTAAACACATTGAGCGGCTCAGATCATTGAAATTCGAACAGGAAATGGGAGAAATGGAGAGGTCCTTATTTTAACTAAAATAAGGAGCTCTTCATTTGAAAATGATTGTATATATGTTGCGATCTATCAGGTGATAGATTGGATCATATTAATTGTTTCGTAAACGTTTTATTTTTGGAAAATTGGGCTTAATGCTAATTCCTAGGTCTTTCATCAAAATAATTGTCTGTTTTGAAAATGAAGGCTGCCAAATTAAGTTGGATCAAGGTTCAGAGGGTGGTTATTTAAAGATAGAGATAGAAAGATGAGAGTTATACGTGGAGGGATTGCACCCGGGGAACAATCAAAGTCCGAACTTCAATAAAAACAACCTAATTAACGAGATTAGCTGTGGATTATGACACCTAGTCTACTTGTTCTATTCTTGGAAGATTGGGCTTAATGCTAATTCTAGGTCTTTCATCAAACTAATATATTGTATGTTTAATTTGAAAATGAAGGTTGCCAAGAAGATTGGGCTTAATGCTAATTCTAGGTCATTCATCAAACTAATTGTATGTTTTGAAAATGAAGGTTGCCCAATTCAATTGAACAAATTAAAGTCAATGCATGGATTTCAGTTTGAAGACTTAAATGAATGAACTTAAGAAGAAGGAAACACGTAAATCTAAACATGATTTGAACTAAATCAATTTGAACAGGTATTGGCTAGTACTGTTTGATAAATTCATCCAATCTTCAGTTCAGAATTTGCAGTCCCATATTCTGAACCCAAAATATGGACAAATTGATAAAGTATTCTATATATGGACAAATTCAAGTATTTTTAGCGAGTGAACTCATTTTTTATCCTACAGGTTAAAAAGCTATTCTATCTCAAATGGACTTCTCCGTTCATTTTTGTGTAATCCAAGTGGGTCACACACATAGTGTTTGAACACAGTCTCTACAAAATGAACGTGGTAATGTTATGAGCTCAAAACCTTCGTACGTACACAAATTTCCTTTTTCTAATTTTTGGCCCTGCATGAAACCTCATTTGCAAAAACAACTGCATGGAGGATCTGAGGGGGTGAAGTTATGTATCTATAAAATTTTGAAATAAAAAATTGCTAAAAATAACATTAAACTGAATGAGAGAAAGTGGGACAAGAAAATCGAGCTAACAAATATAAGTAAATTTTAGATTTTTACTTGCCTTGAGGCTTAAGTTAGATTCGGGCTTATAAGCTTGACCACAAAATAAAACCTAATTCTTTTGTACATAAAAAATAAAAAAAAAAAACCTAAAAAAAAAGGTTACTTAACAAGCGTTGAACGAACTTGCAAATGGAGTGAGCTCAGTAATAGGCGCCATGCATGTACTTTCATGCATTTGACTAAGATTTTTATATCTCACTAACTACAACTAACAGACCTTTGCCGGGCGCAAATAGAAAGAGCGTTGAACAAACTTTAAGACTCGTCCTAGCAATGCCTTAATCCATCATTAGTGAATATATTCTCACCCATCTTTTTATAAAATACGTTCTTTTCCTTTCTTTTTTGTGTTGCTTTCGGTTTTGATTTTCCTCTCACGCAACAAAACCAGTCAGTTGGGTGATACACTACGACTCAAAGGAGCTACGTACTAAAGTGAGGCAAAGGCAATATATATAATTGATGTCCCATCTTAAAGTAGCATAGGAAATTTCCTTTTCGTTAAGCTAGTTAATCAAAAGTACTTTTCCCATGTGCATTAGACTATACTTTTCTTTCCTGGGTTATGAAAATCATTTACTACTAATGAGTCTGCAAAGTGAACCGAGCTGCTTGCGAGCAGTTTGAGGCGCGGCTCGGCGTAATCCATTAAGTAATTGAGTCGAGCTCAAACTTGATTTTCAGGCTTGTTTAGGAGCTCATGATCGATCACCACTCTAAAGCTCGGCTCGTTTGTATAAGCTTAACTCATTTGTAGATCGCTCGTTCAGTAAATAAACTAGGCTGAAATCGTTTGCAAGCGAGCTAAACTTGAGCTAGAGTTTCGAACTCGTTTAAAAGACGAGCTGACCACACTATAAAGCTCGTTTCAGCTAGTTTGCACCCCGATTTACTAACATCCATCTTGATACTTAAAGGTTCTCTTTGTTTCTCCTGTTAAAATGGTACTCATGAAGGGTGATGTGGGCGTTTTTGCAGATTAAAAAAAAAAAAAGTGATGTGGGCCCAGTTTCGAATACTTTAAAGCCAAGCCACGTGTTTTACTTTCGAGGTTGTTGGCATTCAATAATCTATTTTATCTGCTTACCTAATTAAAAAATATTTCGGAATAAAATTAGGTTAATGTGGGTTACGATATTGGTCTTGGGCAGAAGCGGAGCCATGATTTTTGGTTGGTGTGGCTGAAAAATAAATAGATTCATACGGTATGAAACTTAATTTTTCATCTTTGCTAATTCAAAGAAATAATTCAATTAAGAGGTTAATTATATTGTAATTACACCGATGAATACGTAAATTTGCTTAACAAGTGCACAATATCGTACTTTGAAAAAGATGAATGATAGACTCATTCATAATGCTATCAACTCTCGAAGAGAAAAAGAACCGCCAGGAGGTTCAAGGCATTTGAAGCAAGTTGGGGTTTAGAAATTTCTTACGGGGTCAAAATAATGTAAAATTTGACTGGAAATTTATCAAATGTTCGATCTTGTAAAAAATTAGAGTAATTGAGGTCAACTAACCCCGGCCACTAATACCATAATAAGTAGCTACCTTCGCCTCCACTGCCTCTAGGCTAGATTTTTCCTAAAATTCTGACTGTCCAAAATACGATAGAATTGGACAGCTCGAATGAGCGCTCGGATACCATAAAGCTTGCCCTAAGGTCAAGCCTACTAGACGGATAAGAATGCATGAGAATGTTGGGAAAGTAAAATCCAATGCTAAGTATAAATTAAACAAAGAGAACCCAACATTCTTCGCCTGAACTTAGAGACATTAGTCGTTGCATGTATCTATTGACCTTTTTTCACCAACTAAGCAGACAAATCAGAGAGAGGGTTCCAGATAATTTTTTTATTGTGAGGGTTAATACAGCACGTGTTTATTCACTTAATTATCCATATTTACTGCTTAATTTCTTGCAGCCCTTCTCTATGCCTACCGACCAAAATGCACCGATTGTGCACAGAGCGACAGGATTTATTTTCGGATTCCATTCAAATAATTCGAATCTGTATTCTGAGTTAACTATTTGTGCCTCAGATCAAACACTTACACTTATATTCGATTGAGCTAGTTTTTTTTCTATGCACTATTATTGCACTTATAGTCAGTTCTCATAGGATTTTCGAATTTTCTTGTATTAAAAACCTAGAAGTGGTGTTCCGATGTAGGGTGACATTAAATTAAAAATTAGTAAAAGAGTAGCACGGTTCGTGAAATGGTCAGGCCCGCCACAATATGTCTCTCATTGATTCCGTCCTTGGTTTGACTGTTTTTTGTCATGTTTTTGTGTGAGATTCTTGTAGGAGTATTATATATAGACTATATAATACTCTTACAAGAAATAGTACCGTGCGCATATCCGTATCCCTCGCGTATTCGATACTTATACGTGACCAGTTTCTGTGTATCCGTACTTTATAGTATATAGTACTGTATGTGTATATATATTTGCACAAAAAATAAGTAATTAACACAGAGTGAATGGATAAGGAACTACAATTAATCCAAGAGGTTTCTACAATTTCAAGAAGAAAACAGTTAACTTTGAATGTTATATACCCTGTGATATGAAAACCAAAATTGGGACAAGTTTTTGGGCGCCGAGCGGGAATTACGTGATGGTACTTGTCGGTGATCCCAGCCATCCAAACGTATTTTGGACGGCGCAGGTTTATTCACTCTCTCTCCCATCACCCAACCACTCTCTCTCCTCTTTTTTTACTCTCTAAAATCCGGACCGCTGGACACGCCAACGGGTAATACAACTCCTCCATATATATACATCCTCGACCATTACATATATAAACCTAAAACTAAATAGCGAACTAATTTTGCAGCTGTATAAATATATACCCATATAGAATTATAGAGTACCAAACGAGCTTTGATTGCGTGTGGTAATACAACTCCTCCATATACATCCTCGACCATTAGAATAGATTCTAGCATTTCTAGTGGGGACACGTGTTCTTTTGTACATGCTCAATATTATCCGTCATATACGTATGTATTGCTACAAAAAAAAGAGCGAAAATATTTATCCAAATCTGCGCGTTTAATTTTGTTAAAAAAGTTGTCTTCATTTTGTTGTGTTGGTTAAGAAGGTTAAATTAATCTCTCAATTAACGTCGATGACCTTCATCGTATTTGTCATATTCCTTGTTGCTTAATAACGTCAAATATTCTCTCAGTTTAGCATCCAATGCCTTCATCATGCCATGTTCCTTTCAACACGTGAACTAGTTTAAGATGCTCCATCAAAATATTACTCCATCGTATTTGCCAACCCTTTTTTACTCACAAATTTTAAGCGTATTCAAGTGCTCCCACTTTAATTAATTTGCATTAACACTAATATGAGTTTTTTTTTTTTGGTAATACAAGGTGTTCCAGGCCAGCTTACGCTCACCTTAGACTAATTCTACAACTCCTCCCACAGCCGTTTCTCATACTTACACGTGAAGATGAGATGACCCCAAGAGTTGTCAGCAAGAAGAAATCGAACTTGAAACCTTATAATGAAACACATATGTAAGTTCCCCAGACCGGCCAAGACCACTTGATCAACCTCTTGTGGTTCATTAATATGAGTTGCTTCTAATACTTTTGTATAAAATTTCTCATTCCATCTATATTTTAATATTGAGCCCCACAAGACCATGCTCATATTTTAGCATTTTCCATCTTATTCACTATCAAGCTCGGTCCATCTTATTCACTATCAAGCTCGGTCCCTTCTATATATAGCATGTGAATCCCATCACCTTGTACATATAATATTCCACCAAACACCCAAAAAAAAAAAAAAAAAAACCCAACCATGACCCCAAATTTGATACATCTTTCCTTCATCCTCCGGCCACTACTAATACTATTTCTAGCGGCCGCCGGACCCAGCTGCCGGATGCTGATCAACGCGGCCGGCGGCAGTTGGGAAGTCCTAAAATCCGACGTGGGCATCTCAGCCATGCACATGCAGCTCATGATCAACGACCGGGTCGTAATGTTTGACCGGACCGACTTCGGAAAATCCAAAATCGACTTATCCAACGGCAAATGCAGGTTCGACCCGGAAGAAATGGCGCTCAAAAAAGACTGCACTGCACACTCGGTCGAATACGACGTCGTTAAGAACACGATTCGCCCGCTCATGGTCCTCACAGACGTGTGGTGCTCCTCCGGCGCTCTCTCCCCCGACGGCCGGTTGATTCAGACCGGTGGGTTCAACGACGGCGATGACGTGGTTCGGGTTTTCCGGCCGTGCTCGAGTTGTGACTGGGAGGAAGTTGGGTCCGCGTTGGCCCGGAGACGGTGGTACGCCACCAATCATTTGTTGCCTGACGGCCGTCAAATCATTATTGGAGGCCGTGCGCAATTTAATTACGAGTTTTACCCGAAGACTGGGTCAGGTACACAAGCTTATAACTTACCGTTTCTGGTGGAGACCAATGACAAGGGCATAGAAAACAATTTGTACCCGTTTGTGTTCCTAAATGTTGATGGGCATTTATTTATCTTCGCGAATAATCGAGCGATATTGTTCGATTATTCGAAGGGTACCATCGTAAAAACGTATCCGGAAATGCCCGATGGGAACCCGCGGTGTTACCCGAGTACTGGATCCGCAGTTTTGCTACCACTAAAGAAATTGCAAGGGGCAGTAGTGGAAGCTGAGGTTTTGGTGTGTGGCGGTGCACCGAAAGGATCGTACACTAGCGCGCAAAGAGGGCGTTTTGTCGGAGCCTTGAGTACGTGCGGGCGGATTAGAATTACCGACCCATCGCCCGAATGGGTTATGGAAACCATGCCCCGGGCTCGGGTCATGGGTGACATGCTTTTGCTTCCAAACGGTGATGTTTTGATCATCAACGGTGCATCTGCTGGCTCTGCTGGGTGGGAATCTGGTAGAAACCCCGTTTTCAACCCGGTTCTTTATCGACCTGATAATCAAGTTGGGTCTCGGTTTGAGGTAGAGAACCCAAGTAGCATACCTCGTATGTACCATTCCACTGCCGTCTTATTGCGTGATGGTCGGGTTCTAGTTGGTGGTAGCAACCCTCATCAACTTTACGAATTTACCGGAGTGCTTTTCCCGACCGAATTAAGTTTGGAGGCCTTCTCGCCATCCTATTTGGATCCAAGATACGCCAATTTGCGTCCTACAATTATCTCGCCCATCTCTCAAGCCAAACTCGGGTATGGCCAACGGGTAGCGATTCAGTTCACGGTCGCGGGGACATTAAATGAAAATTCGGTCACCGTAACAATGGTTGCACCATCATTCAACACACACTCATTCTCCATGAACCAAAGATTGTTGGTGCTTGGAGGAGGGAGTGTAAAAGCCCTAGGAAAATCAACTTATGAAGTTGGGGTGGTGACTCCGGGTTCGGGTAATCTTGCACCATCTGGGTACTATCTGCTCTTTGTGGTCCATCAAGAAATACCCAGTGAGGGCATTTGGGTCCATATTCAATGATTTCTCTTACTTCAAATTAAAAAAAAAACAAGTGTCAAATACTTAATAGTATATTTTATTTGAGTTTTTTATTAGATTAAAACATACAATTACGTAGAGAAGGCTGTTTTAGCTTTTTCAGAGATTGTTTTCTCTTTTCTTCTTAGGATTGGTATGTCATCAAAAATTGTATGTAATTAATTACATATGATTGATTGAATAAAGCTGTATGATGTTTGTTGTTAGTACAATTTGTTTATGAAAAGTGACTTTTGCTAATACAAGACTCCAAAAACATTGACTTTCGATTTGATGATGTGTTTTTTGTTGTGAAGGATTATGTGTGAATTTGGCAAGTTGGAATTAGAGTTGCAAACGAGCCGAACCAAGTTTGGTCCTTTACTAAATGAGCATCTTTAATTGAGTTAAGCCTCTCTTGACGAGTCAGATTTTTTTTGAATGAGCCAAACGGACTCGTTTCCTGAACGAGCTACAAAACTCGAGCTAGAGCTCGGCTCGTTTACTAAACGAGATAAGTCGAGCACTAATGAGCCGAGCTCGCGAGCTGCTCAGTTCTTTGTTTGAAAAATAAGTAAATTTCTCTTGACAACTCAAAATATCGAGACCAATTAAATTAGCGTATACACCTCGACTAGTCTCCGTTGACGTACTAATCTCTGGGTAGCATGGCAAGTCGAAGTGCAGTGTCAAACATAAATCACATGTTATTGGTTTACATGGCAATAATTCAAGGGGGAAAAACATTTGTTTTCAGGGTTTCGGTCGAACAATGCCTACGTTGTCATAAGAATGATGAGTTGATTAATTATTATTTATTTCTGTTAATGAGAATACTGATATGACTTACTAACAGACATCATATATAGCTAGCAATTGCATCCATAGATAATTAAGATAATTACGCAAATTGCATTGTCTTATCATGTCATGTACATCTATATTAGAGAAATTTTTTGGCTTGCGCATATATCTATTAGGGAATATTACAGGAATCCTTGGTCCGGTCTTGTGAAGCATACATATTGATGGTGTAGCATGGAATCGTGGATTTTACAACCACATGCATCAACAGTGTATGTGGCTCCTCTTACCCGTGTGATGAGAGCATAATTGTTTATCACAATCATTTGTGTGTGGAAAAAAAGTTGGAAAGAAATACTATTAGATGAATCCCCGTCAACAAAGCATTCCAAATTCCATATCCTAATTAACAGGATAAAAATAAGGATAATTAGTACTTGTCAACTGGAAATAACTACTTCGATCCACTTATTAACACACAGAGAGAGAGAGAGAGAGAGAGAGAGAGCCCTCATCTTGATTTGATTCGACATGAATATATTTTTCAATGGTTTTGTATATACAAGCAAAATCCTTGTGGCAAGGTCTTTGTAGCCGAAGTGACATTGTATGAGAACAAAACTAGAATGTGCGTCACAATTTCAATCAAACCAAAACACCGCATTTAGGGGTTGTTCGGATAAATAAGTCAAAGTGGCTTATTTTTTGTCCTTATTCAAATTTTTTTTGTATTACTTGGCTTATTGTCAATTTTTTGGGGATTATTGCATCTTCATGACAAGAGGAATCTAAAAAGAAAATTTTTTTTGACCGAAATCCAATTTTTTATTTTTTTTGAATAAAGACGAAACAAGTGGCTTATTTTCGTTTTTTTGTGGCTTTATTTGGCTTATTTTTGGAGGGAAAGCCAATGGCTTTTTAAGCTGAACAAGCCTTTATAGACTAATAATTTGGTGACCATGTTTTATTTTGGGATAATGCAGGATATTCGGATCAGTTTGCGCACACCTTAGACTGGTTCCTCCTAACTTCCTACTTTCTGCAATCCATCACACAACTGTTTTACACGCTTATACGTAGATGTGAGGTGGCTCCAAAAATTATTGGCAATGAGAATCGAACCAAAGACATTAGAATGAAGCAAATACCTAAGCCTCAAGCCAAGGATTTGGTGACCATGTTTTGAGTGTCATGTACCAGGTATCATGCGATGTGTCACAAATGTATCAGTAGAATTTGGTCAATTGTTGAAACGCATTCTATCAATGCAATAATAAAAAAAATGTATAATAAAAAAAAACGTACAATCGTAAAATGAAATTTAAAATATTTATTTTAGTAAGTGGAATGCATCCATATAGTCTATATATCCGGTCAAACAAACAAAGCCCTTTTGCGTACTTGGTTAAGATGAGACTGGGCTTGACAAGGTTCTGGGCTTTGAATGGGCTCCGACGCATACACGAATAATGGACTGGACTTGTCCGAACCGCTATACCCGTAAACAATTCATTCCAATTAAGACAAATACAACACACCTAGTTTTGTGCCATGTTTGTCGGCTTCATTGCATGTTATTTCTCAGACAAAATGCCAACTACAGTTTTTGATGATGGTAAGTTTAAAAACCAAAAAACATGTTCATCTCTTTATACTAAAATTATGTTCAAATGTAAAGAAATATATCGACGTTTGTGCAGTTTATTGAAATCCTTTTCTTTTTTTTATATTATAAGATCATCGACTATTTCTTTTTGAAATGTTGTTAGTGTGACAACATATTAGTTGTTATAGTTTCTCATTTGATCATAAAAGCACGTGGGATTTGATCCGTAACCATTTTTCTGACAACGAACGAACACGAGCAAGGAAGTGTTGTGTGTTTCTATTTTGTGAAAAAGAGAAACAAAGTGTGTGCACTACTAGTTATTGTGAGGTTCATTCATAAGCACCTATACTCCGCTATTAGTCAATTTCCCTTGTGGATGGTGGAATTAGTAATCGTTAAGTGGCTACTGGTTAGACACTTGAGTTGAGCGTGTTTCATTAACTAAAATAATTGTTTATGTTTTTAAATAAGTACATATTTTTTGAATTAAAAATAATATATTATGAGAGAATAACATGTCTCGTAAAATGAGAAATAAATACTCAAAGAATAAGAATTTTAGTGGAATGAGGTAAAAACAAGAAAAAAAAAATGGGGAAAATGACGGCCAAGGACGTGTTTTAATAATTAATACCCGTCAAAGATATTTTCAGCATTAGCAAATGTTGTTAGTTTATTCTTGGCGGGTATTAATTATTAAAACACGTCATTCGCCGTCATTTTCCCCAAAAAAAAATGAGTTGAAGACAATTTTTTATTTTTTATTTTCCAAAAATGAAACCCAAGAAGAAGAAGAAAAGAAAACCCGGTGACCGGTAGACTGGTAGTGGTAAATTTTCGTGTTTTTTTTTATAGGAGTTGCTGTTCTTTGGGGTCCCTGTTCTTTGACTGACCCCTTCATCCCGTGTTAAATTTAGGGCTTTGACTTCTCTTTCCCTCTCGCTCGATTTCGCTCGCTACAGAACTTCACTCGTAAGTTTTCTAGAGGTATTTTACTTCAATTGTTCACTTCATGTTTTGGATTCCATAACTTCTTGTAATGCGTCGTTCATCGTTGCTTGAGCTGGTTTGGGGTTTTTGTCGTTTCAGATTTACTTCTGTTGAGTTTCTCTTGTGCTGATTTTTTCATATTGAAGGCTGAATTCACCCGCCCAAACCCCCAGTGATTGGGGACTAGATGGGTTCTGTTATGTTGTTGAAGGCTGAATTCAGTTCAATCTTGTTGAGCTCTCGGATTTTGTATCTTTGTGTAACATTAATTGTCAAATTCGTGAAATGAGTAAACCCCAAGGTGTTGGCCGGTTCAAGACCTTGGACTTAGGGGTATGCTCCCGTCTAAGGTCTCAGGTTCGTAACTTTCCAGGTGCTATCAACTCCTTTGGGCCCAGTCCATAAAGTACTGGCTTTAATTGGGCCCTGGGATTAGTCGAGGTGTGCATAAGATGACCCGGGCACCTGAGTTACTATTTTTTTTTTGTGAAGTGAGTATCATTTTGTGTTTTACAATGGACTTTGAGTTTTATTAGGAAATTGTCATTGAATAGATGGTTACCTATTTCGGTATGAGGACTTAATCCTAAGTACAGCCGTTGTAGTTTCTTCTAAAAAAAAGCAGGATCTACTTTTATCTCACAGGCAAGGAGCGTCTAAACGTGGATTGGAAATTTGGGAATCCTTGCTTGATGTTCATGATAACTTATTTGGTAGTAATTTCCAATTAGAGGACTATTTCTTGTCAATATTGTTAGACTTTATCCCACGTCACTCATCTAAGCCACCCAAACTTGGTTAATATATTCTAGAAGCCAATTGGTTTTAGGTTGGAAGTTGGAATCCTTCAAGAAATCTATTATGGTATCAGAGTTAGGTCTTGGGTGGCCTCACCTCATGTGGTCGAGCCTCCGTTGCCTGAGTCAAATCTCATCGTCTCCTCAATCCATTCACTTTTACGTGCATCAAGGCTGCCTTGAGGGAGAGTGTTAGACTATATTCCACATCACTCATCTAAGTTACCCAAGCTTGGTTAATATATTCTAGAGGTTACTCCATCTATTGCCAATTGGTTTTAGGTTGGAACCCTCGAAGAAATCTAACATATATTAGTATTACTATAAAGAAAATGCGAATACGTTTACAATTTAGAGTACAAACAACATGAGAAATACTCCCTCCGTCCCTAATTAAATGTCCACCATTGGGAATCCAATTTTTTAAGTAGACAACATTATTACACCCTAAAAGCATTTGTTTTCCCAAAATACCCCTCAATTAAAGTCTCGTGAGTTTGAAAATTTTAGTGTAATTAAAATTCCTCGCTTTTTAGCAAGTGATGACTTCTCCAGATCCTTCCAAAATACTTGGTGGCAGAATTTGTTTGAAAGCAAACTTAAATTCAAAAACTAAAAAGAGGCTGGTAATACCCCTATAATTAGAGCATCTTACCTTTTACTCCTTTGTTTCACTATGTTTCCGTATCCCAGCCAAAACACTTCCTTTCTTTTCTCCATTTTCATCTTCCAATCAAAGCATTTACATCTTAATCTGTCCTTCCATATCTTCTTCCAAATCAAAAGAATTCCTTCCATTTCCATCTCTCTCCCTCTCTCACAAGTATCAAGACTGCTTAATTTTGGTGTTTTTGCAAATTGGTTCAGTCAGCTAAGAAGTTTTTGATGGCACTCTTCAAGTCAAGTTCGAAATTGTTGCCTTTTGTGAATTTCTAAACTTTTAAATGAAAAAGAAAAAAAAAACAAAGGAGAAGGGAAAATAGGTGTTCATAGTCATAGAGAAAAGAACTTTTTTCATCTGGTTTACTTTCTGGTTCATTCAATCAACTCGGTGAAATGTATTTTGTCTTTTGGAAATGAAATGAAAGCAATATCAGTTGGGAATCTAGTGTTGTTTTGTTTGACTTTGAGCATTTAATGTGAATTTTTTGGAATGCACGTTTTACTAGTATAATTTTCAAAAGAAGGGCAGAAAAGGAATTTTGCCAAGTTTTACCCATCCATTTTTGGAAGTGGACACTTATTTCGGGACAACCCAAAATGGAAAGGTGGGCATTTAATTAGGGATGGAAGGAGTTACAGCCCCATCAAGGAATAAACGTGCAAAAACTTTTGTACGTGGACTTACTAGACAACTGCTTTGTTATACTTTCAACTTGCTTGTTATGAAAAAAAATGAGCAAGTTTTTCAGTTGGTCCAGCATAGTGTTCAATAATTGCCTGAAGATTCAACACTTCCAGTTGGATCAGTAGCTCTTTTTGCTGTTTCCCTTTTCCTTTGGTGCTGCCAATGATGTTCCCAAATGAGATTCTATGCATAGAAAATGTTTCACAACTAATATTGACCGTTGGAGAAGGAAGTGCTATTCCAGATAGAGAATGGAACTTAATGTGTCTAGGTTTTCTTTGGGAGTAGGAAATATGACAAGATTTCTGGTATGTAAATTGAGTGAAGAATTTTTAGAGAAAGAAAAGACTAATAGCTACTAGCAGCTTAGCATTGGGAAGCTGCCATGCTTGGTAGTTATACAACAATATAACGGAACCCATCGAGTCCCTAATCATTGGGGGTATGGGCGGGGGATGATTGGAGATAGACCTAACCTTTGGTAATATATGCACAAAGTGGCTGCTCTCAGAATATCACTGAAACAGTGGCCCCTAAACCTCCAAGAACCGAGGAGCTACAGGGACGTTTTGTTGTAGAAGCATGCCCCCAAATCAAAGCCAAATGGCATCAGAGAGGACCGGTCTAGAGACCCAAATCAATTTATGTGCACATTACCAAGCTTCCTTCATTGATAGTCCTAAGCATCGGTATGCACAAAATGCTTGGTAGTTATCTTAACATTTTTAAAGTCTTCTCCGCACTATATTACTTTGTAATGGATCTATCTCAAGTGTTTTTGGAATCCTAACTAGGATATCTGTCAAACTCGTACGGACTGATATGTTGACCCATGGGAGTCATGGGACTGTTTTTGGGAAAATGCTGCAATTTTTTACTGATCCTGATGAAAACTGTATGCTTGGATATGGTGCACTTGGCAGTCTACCTATACCTCTATGGACTGCTAATTTTAATTTTTTAGGCTGTCAAACATTTAATGCAATGGTTCACTTAGTTTTGTCTTGAGGTCTTTGCTCTCTAACTGCCTTTCTAGTGGTTGTCACTATAAACTAGGATGGCCTAGCCCTAGCTGCATCCCTTAGTGGGGATTTCCAGGTTTAAAATGTCCCAGATGGGAAATTGAATTGTGTGAATTATGGATATACATTAAGTTGGGTCAATTTTTTATGCTTGAAGTGTCCTAACAAGGGAACAAGTCAAAGCCCAGCTAAGCACCTGGTGTCATCAAGGTGGCCCCTGTCAGATCGGCAATGACATAGCATATATTACTGGTTCTGTGCTTGACCTAAACATAACAGAATGCTACTTCGCAGAACCAAAGTAAACGTATTCTTCCGTGCACACTATGAAGAAATGTCTTTGAGATCTTCTGTGTCAATTTTGTTTTGAGAACTTGCTTTCATCTATGAAAAGCAGTTGTGGTTGGGGCATTGATTCCTAAGTTGTGTCTATGATACTATTATAGCCACTTCTCTTTGTTGGACTTGCATTGTAGTAACGTATATTGTCTTGCATATCAGCAGTATTTTTAGCTTGTTTGTTGGCTGTCTCTAATGGTTGCTTTTGATTTATCAGGGTTTATCATTTTCCATTTTGAGTTCAAGACTTCGTTCCTATCTTTTCCAGGCTGGGGGATTTTTTGTGATGAAAGTTCTAGTCTTCAGGTCATTGCTATTGATTTTTGTTAGCTTTGGCATTTTTCTGGCCGATTCATGTGGCTTCTTAAATTTAGCTGATTGAGTTCTTATTTGATGTATTCTTTTCTCCTCATACTGTGCTCAAGTTTTTTTCTGCAGAAAATTCTGAAAAGCATCCAGTCCTTTCAATGTGTACCTGTCTAGCGGTAATGTCGACCTGCTTCACCCCCATTATTTCAATGTTGGAGTAGTAAATTTTATGCTCCATTTTTAATTTGTATCAGTGGTATTCAGAACAAAATTTTGAGATATATTTCTACTTTGATGCACCCTCTGTCTCGTATTCTTGGTCCATATATCCATTATTGGATGTCCGCAAATCCGCAATTAGTCAATCCTCTTTAAAAGTCAAACCACAAAACTTTGTTTTTCCCAAAAATAGCCCCTCCAAGTAACCAAGAATCAATCGAGAGTGAGAATAAAGGGGAAATTTTCATGCCTTTAAATTTGAATGCAGTTTAGACGTCTCCTTAAAAACTTGGGAGTTCCCAAAAGGACCAAGAATATGGGGACAGAGGGAGTATCCAGATGTTGAGTTACATCGTTCCAAGTCTAGGTAGCCGTTTGATGCTTATTTGACTACTTGTATAGCAGATGTTTAAATAGAAGCCAGTATTACGGTTATTGACCTTGGAGCTCAAATGGATGATAGTGGCCATCGGGAGAATGGGAGACACAACCCACTTCAGCGTCCGGTATGGGCAGCTAGTACTTTTGTTTTTTTGAAACAAATTGTTTGTGGTGCTTTGTTAACTATGCTGTGTAATGAGTTTTCCTCCAATTCCCACGTCTGATCAATAGTTTCCAACTCTCTTCATTTCAGTGGCATATGCAGCATCAGCCATCAATCGGTCAAATAATGGCTGCTATGGCCGAACGAGACGCTGCTCTCCAAGAAAGAAATCTAGCATTTTCGGAGAAAAAGGCAGCCTTGGCAGAGCGAGATCTGGCCATCCTGCAGCGCAATTCTGCAATTTTGGAACGAAACAGTGCCATTATGGCACGTGACAAAGCCATCACAACTCTTCAAAATCGCAAAAATGCCATGACTCTTGGAGTGAAGCATGAACACCAACCACACCACTACCGGCCCCAAACAGACGAAACTCCATACAATTCAAGTGATATTCATGTAAGCGGTCCCCTAAAAATGTCGCCAGTTCCCTTGGAGACTAAAAAACAAACGAAGGAAGCCAAGACAGCGACACATAACAAAAAGCCTTCCAAAATTTCGAAAAGGGTTAAGAGGGAAAAAGGAGAAGATGAGATGGGGTTGAACCAGGTGGGATTTCATGGGACTACAATGCCAGTCCCCGTTTGCTCCTGCACCGGAATCTTACGGTCGTGCTACAAGTGGGGAAATGGGGGTTGGCAGTCGTCCTGCTGCACAACAGCCGTGTCGATGTATCCCCTGCCAGCAGTGCCGCACAAGCGGCATGCTAGGGTTGGCGGGCGGAAGATGAGTGGAAGTGCTTTCAACAAGCTGCTTAGCCGGCTAGCGGCTGAAGGCCATGATTTGTCCAGTCCTGTTGATCTTAAGAACAATTGGGCAAAGCATGGGACGAATCGTTACATCACCATCAAGTAGTCCGTGAAGAAACTTGAATAAGCTTTCATAGTGCAGGTACAGATCCTTGATGCTTCTTTGGTTTTAGGGGAAGATATAGTTCCATTAGCAAGAAATACAGATTAGGGAAAGCCAGCCAAGTACTAGTAAGCCATTTCAAAAAAGTACTAGTAAGCCAGCCACGTACTAGTCTCTCTCTTTCATGGTAAGCCGTTTTTTCATCTTCTCACTTGATCATCGGTTGCCTTCTCTACTGGTTCTAGTTTCTCTCCCTCTCCCCGATCGGTACACTGTTCATTCATTCTCTTGGTTTAACTGTAGTTGAATGTGTTGATTGACACTGAGGCCATCTGTCCATTTAGCTGGAGATAACTATAAATCAGGTTGTATTTCGTTGTCTTGTTGTAGTTTGAAGTGCACGCAAACTGACTGGAATACCTGAATTGTTGAGAAAAAAAAAAAAGAAGTCTTCTTGTACTTGTACAATAGAATACTGATTTTATTCGAAAATCATTTCCATGTTCTGGGATAGCTTCGCTTGTGGTTTTCGCTTCTCATTTGCTACGTATTTTGGCGACTAGTGTATAGTTGAGAATACAGATATACGAGCATATCAATTCCACATTGTTTCATATAATGTTGAATTGCAAATCCCAGAGAATCACTAACAAAACAAATTCTGACTTCATCTCTAATGGATTAGCTATTTGACTTTGCATTTTACCACCTTTTTTCTGCTTGCTATATGTAACCACCCATTGGAAAATACTCCTATTTAATATCATCGACTATCTCACTAAGCTAATGTTAATGTTCCTATTCGTAGAGTTTCTCTAGAACTTAGAAGGGCTATTAGGCCCCGTTTGATAACCATATTAGCTCTTGGGATTGGATTACCAATCCCATGGGACTACTAATAATGTGTTTGGTAACTAAAAATGAGTTGGGATTACTAGTCCATAGGACTAGAAAGCCGGGGATTAGGGGGTATTAGGAATACCCCGGGGGAGATGGTATTAATAGTTCAAACCCAACCCATTCTCGTTACCAATTCCTTCTCATTACTAATTCCTTCTATCAACTCATCATCTAATCCCATTTCAAACAAACATGATATTAATAATTCCATCATCCAATCCAATCCCATCTCAAACAAACATACTCATTATCAATCTCTTCTCATTACCAATTTCAATCTTAATCCCATCTCCTTACGAATCGCACTCATCTATCACTGTCATCAAACGGGGCCACGTGTTGGAGATGCTCTATGTACTTTGAACTAGAAATTGTCGGTGTTTAAAAGCAACTCAACACCTTTCTGAATGAAACTAAACTGAATTACCCCTTTTCTACTATAGACCAAACCACCACCGAACCGTCTTCTCATTCAATTCTTTGGTTCAAGTCACCGTAGATTTTCTCATTTCAATTGTTGAAACAATGTTTTACTTATTTTTGGTGTAAAAATACACTTGCAGGGGAGTGACGTTAATAAAAAAGGGAGTGGCAAAATCATTTCCCAAATCTATCTGTTAAATTTGCACAATTCGAGCCCATACACTTACTATGTCTGAAATCGTCTCCTGTAGGACATGAACTTCATAAAATAATACTCCTTCCGTCCCTAAATAAGTGTCTGGCGTGCAAATTTAGGCCTTACAAAAGATGCATATTTTTCATTAAAAAATTTAATTGTTTTCACAATCTAATAGAACTCATTGCTATCTATTCATTTGTGAAAAAAAAATAATTTTTTTAACGAAACAAATACATCTTTTTAAAAGGCCTAAGTTTGCACGCGGAACACTTATTTAAGGACGGAGGGAGTAATAAGACATTCAAGTGGATAGGATCATTCTAAATTCATCAATTAGGGGGGCGAACGAGCCGAATCGAGTTTTGAAGTGTACAAACTCGACTCGTTTACTAAACTAGTGTAAAACTTGAGTTATAGCCAAGCCTGGTTCAATAAGTAACGAGCCTCCATTAATAAACCGAGCTTTTTCAAGTCAGGCTGAGCCAAGCTATAGAAGCAATATTAGGGTGATCACATTTGGGTGCAATGTTTTTGGTATCAGGTAACACATCACTTAGTACCCAAAATGCGATCACGTAATGGGGACATCATAGTACTAGTGCTAAAGAGTGTTAGGCTAAGCTCATTTATTACACGTCTTTTGTAGCAAAAAATGTAACCTCATAAGAATGTGTAGTTGTAAGACCCCGTTTCAGAACGGAAAATAAGTCCTTGTTTTTTAGGAAAACAATTTTAAGTTTAAAAATAATGGACTTATTAAAATATAAAAATATGCAATATGAATTTCATTTGAAAGATCTTCTATACCGTGTAAAAAAATAAAAAATTATTTTTTATTTGCATTAATTTTTAATTTAAAAAATATAAAAGTAGGTACTTAAGGTATTCTGAAACGGGACTTAAAGTGGTCCAAAGTAGCACCTTCCTTCACTCCCGACCTATTGTAATGTCACTATGTGAAGTCCGTACATATGTACGTAGGATTGCTAATTTAAATTTACGGTATTTACCCCCACTTGGGGCACTTCCCAAGCGTAGTGCACCTTCAGCAGTAAAGTCATATTCTCGAACCGCGAAAACCACTTCCCCATTCCCGTTGGCTGCCCATCTTCGGTGTCCAACATTCCGTCCGTTACTCCGTGTACCCGGGGATGTCGGAGGCGGAGAAGAAGGCTGAGGAGGCGGCGGCGAATAAGAAGAAGCAGGGGGGAGAGCTGCTGTTCTGCGGCGCAACGCGGTGGAATGCCAACATCAGCAGCCGCAAGACCTCCAATGCGGGTAACTTGGTCTCTCCAACCCGACTCCGGCCTCTCCTCGGCGTCGACATCCGTTTGGTCGTCTCCGGTTGTGGTACATCTCTTTCTACTTTCTGTTCCAATCTCTACTCTACACTTCTGTAAACGATTTTTTTTTTTTACTTTTTGCGCAATACTATGATGACCAATACTATGATGACCACATTTTAGATACCACGTGATGTGTCACTTTTGCATTGATAGAATGTGCATCTAGCCGGGCTCAAGCCGAGTTTGAGCCCGACTCGTTTAGTACGGAGGTGTCTGAGTTGGGCTCGGTTAGAACTAGTCTAGCTGGAGCCCAGCTCGGGTCGTGACAAATTAATCAAGTTTGAGCTCGGCTCATTTAGTAGGTGTTAGAGCTCAGTTCGTTTACTAAACGAGTCATGTAACTATTAACTAGGGCTCAATTCGACTCATTAACTACTGAGCCGAGCCTCGAGATGCTACGAATAACTCGTTCGTTTGCAACACTAGTTAGCCCACAACCGCCTTCTGCAAAGTTCACAAGGACTTGAGGGAAATTGAGGCCCCATGCAATCTACCGCATGTCCCATTTTATTAATCCAAATTTTCATTTTGTAGAGCTCTATAAATCATCTAAGCAAAAAGTTGTTTTAACGAATTACATTTACTCCACAAGGCATCTATGCAGAAAGTTGTTCCCTTCGTCTCATCCTAACTTGGTGAACTGTTTTCACCATTCAAGGCATCTAAAAACCATAATAATCGTTGTGTTTTACAAAATTTTAAATATGTTAAGAAGAAATTTCTCTTCAAAATCGTTTTTTGAGTAGCTACCGTGCTACAAGGCCATTATTGGGTAATGTTGCTCCAACGACAACAGAGAAAGTAGAGAGAAGCAACTTAGCTGGAGCTATTTTTTTCCGAGTCCCATCAATGGAGAGATAGAGAGTAAAAATTGCAAAGCTATAGTATGGCATTGGATATAGCTACCCATTGGAGTTCAATTTTCGGAGATATGTGCCAAGTTGTTGCTTTGATAAAGAATTTGGCTTCCGGTTGTTGTTTAAGATAAATGTTGGATCAACGACCTTAGTTTTGATGTTCTGTGTAGGGTCTTCTCATTGTGCAGCATTGGATGTTGAAGGACGTTGCTACACTTGGGGACGCAATGAAGTACGATTAGTTTCAATTATGAAGCTAATGATTGTACTTGCTTTATACTTAATGTGTTCAACTCATGAATCATTGTTGTAATGCAGAAGGGGCAACTAGGCCATGGAGACCGAATTGTGCGTGATGGACCATCTCTTGTATCAGAACTGTTGGGGTATGTTGAATTTCTCGTCCCTGGAAGTGGATAGTGTTTAGCATGCTTCTATTTTCGTTGTATTTCTTACTATTCTCAGAAGTAGATTAGGAGTTCCAGTGGGTGATGCGATAGGTTTGTAGTGCACTGCCATTAATATGATTTGGTAATATTCCGAAGTACCAAAAAAAAAAAAATGATTTGGGAAAAAGGCTATTTTATCTTGCAAAACTCTTCCTACTGTCCTAGTTGGTCACCATCTTTCAGTCTGGGTTTTACTTGGAAAGAATTACTGATGTTTGAAGTGGTGAATGTGGATTTGCAAGTGCAAAATAGAATCAAAGTTTCAAGAAAGAAAAAGGCATGGAGAACGTGGGTGTTTGGGTCTAACAATCTAAACATGACCAGAATAATCATGTTTGATAATCTCGTTTGGTTGATTGATAAGCAACCAGGCGTGGGGAATGTGGGTGTGGATTCAAATATTGATCAGACTTATAACCTTTGATAAGCACCTTAGAATGGGTGGAGGAGTTTGCTTAATATGCAAGTCTAACAAGGGAATAGATCGAAGGATCTGATTCTTAATTGTTTAGTGAGACATGGCAGAGATATGGTTAACCAATTGTTGTTCCATTATGGCGCTATGCCAAAATTATGGCTTCTATTATTCTCCATGTTTTTTTGCTTGGCTGGTGTGTCAGAGAGGAAAGCAAGTTTTTGGGTTTAAGAGAATGGGGGCTAGCGGGACCCGAGACGTATTCTACGTAGTTTATTATTTGTATGGTAATACCTAACAACGTATTTTTAAAGAAGGACTAATTGAATGATTCTTTCCCTCTACAGTTTTGAAATTACTAGTGTTGATGGAATTTGAGTGGATTTCAGTTATGTATCGCCTGCATGATTATGCTTCTTTTTTTGCTGCTTTTATCATTACTTATGCCTTTTCCGTCCTTTATTTCCTTACCTTTCTTTTTTCTTTCTTTCTTTCAGGCATAATATCATCGGAGCAGGGGCTGGAAGGAGCCATACTTTGGTGGTAACAAAAGATGGAATTTCCTTATCCTTTGGCTGCAATAAACATGGGCAGCTGGGCTCAGGTTCATTAAAGAATGGTGAGTTTTTTCTCAGGTTTGGTTTAGTGGCAATCACATAACTTCTAATGTTCGGTGAAGAATATATCACTTTAGAGGTCGTTGCTCCTCATACTATAGTAATTTGACTTAGTTGGAACTTGGAAGTCTATTAATATTCATCTGTTTCAGTTGTTTTTCCTTTTACAAGCCAAGTACTTTAAATCTTGAAATCCATAAAAATGTTGCTTTGTGGGGTGTCATCCGATCATCCGTTAAGCTACACTATGCATCGGATGACATTATACTTTGTCTCTTTGTAGAAGTTGAGTCTTCTCCGATACGCTGTCTAGTTTCTGAGGTCAGAGATGTTGCTTGTGGGGCTGATTTCTCGGTGTGGTTATCTTCTATCGAAGGAGCTTCTATACTGTATGTTTATGCATTTGTGTTGGTTCCTACTTCCTTCACGTGTTCTGGTGTTCTTTACTTCTGTTGTTCTGAAGTTTGTGGATTGCTCTGATTACTACTTATTTCTAGGACCTCTGGTCTTCCACAATATGGTCAACTAGGGCATGGATCTGACAATGAGGTATGTTGAGTATAAATGATATTTTAGTTTTTTCTTTTTAATTTATAGATTATCGAATCTGTGAACCTTGTTAAAGCATCTAACTCAAAACCAATTGGCAATGAGTGGAGAGGCTGCCCATGCTCATATATTAGTTTTGAAGGTTATAATTAACCAATGTGGGACAAGCTCTAACAAACCTATTCACTGTCTGTTCCTTGTGTGTGATTCCATTGCTAGTTCTTGAATCTACTAAGAATACAGAAGAGAATAAACCAGTTCAATTTCCAATGAGGAAATCAAATAGTAATAAAAGAAATAATAGTAAAACTCTTACTTCTAGAAATACCGAAATCCGCTGACGAAAAAAGAGAGCCATCTATTCAATTCCAAAGCCTTGCGTCTCTTGATAACTCTCTATCACCTTAATCCATTCTTTTGTTGAGGGTCTGGCACTTATTCCGGCCCTCTATTTACATAAAGAAGAAATATGTCTTCATCTTTGGCTTAATCTACCATAATAGAGCATGAGAAATCGGATCAAAGGAACCTACTCAAATAAAATGCTGCAGGCATTCTCGCTAAATATATTAGACCCAATAGGGTGCGACTTACTGAAGTGTGTACTTATTTAGCTTTCAAACTGGCCTGGCAGAAATTATATTGCGTCATATTTTCGACGCATAGAAATTATGTCCAGTCATATAGAAATGTACTTAATGAAGTGCCTGCAATTATTAAAGTGCCTGCTTGTGCTTATGCACTTAATTGATTTTGGTTTCAATGTTCGTAACAACTTTGATTCAGTGCAGTACAATACAAGAAATAGCTCAGTTTTGCTTGCTTATGAAGCCCAACCATGCCCTAAAGCAGTTGTTTGCCTTGCTGGAGAAACTATAGTGAAAGTTGCTTGTGGAACAAATCATACAGGTTTTTTTTTTATATCATCAAATCATACAGGTTTTGAATGAGGCATATTTATCATTTCTCTTACTTTCCCCATTCTTACTTTCTTTACAAGTCTTATTTACTTCACGTTTTGTATTTTTGGCATCCAGTTGCTGTGGATTCAAATGGCTTTGTTTACACGTAAGCTTTTCTTGCAGCTCTTCCTTTCTCTTTTCCACTGTTTCCCTTTCAGCAGTATACGCCTTTACGGTACATATTCTGAGTTACACTTTATTGGGTTCAATTTGCCAGGTGGGGATGTGGTGATTATGGAAGGTTGGTAACTCTTTCTTTAGATTTCAAGTTGCCACCTTGTAGGCATGCTTTTGAGGAACATTTCCGAGGACTGACAAACTTCAGTTCTCTTCATAGTGTCTTATTCCTCTGTATTTCCTGAGTTTTGGGTTTAGGCTTGGACATAAGGAGCAGAAGGATGAGTGGGTTCCTCGCCGTGTTGAAACTTTTACAAAGCACAATGTTCTACCTCGTGATGCTTTGATTGCAGCTGGTTCTGTTAATTCTGCATGTACTGCTGGTAGGGTTTGTTGCTCTTTACTAGTTTTGCAGATCTTTTTTGGACAAGTCAAAAGGGAAAGCAGATCTTAAAATATCACACAAATGAAAACCAATGGCCAATTTGGTTAGCATCCATTGAACTGCTATCTTCATTGCTGTTAAGTTCAAATATTTGCATTTCAAAACGTTGACTTTCACTTTGATATTTCAACGCTGGTGTATTAGCCAACAGCTTTCTTTGTCTTTCCCATGTTATTCTTAAATAGCAGGCGGCGAGGCTACCATGGGGTAGCTTGTTTAGCTTCATACAAGATTATGAAGTTGACAGCTTCGCCCTCCTGAAATACTAGTTTATCAAATATAACCCCTCTAAGACACAAACCAAACTGAACCATAAGTTACGACTTACGGCCCAAATCAATGGGGGTCGGGTACATGAATCCGTTTCCTCCATTGAATTCTATCGAGGGTATCGTGTTATGTGATATCCTAAATTGCTAGATCTTTTCTAACTACTGCTTCCAAAGTCAATTTTGCCATTTTGGTCTACCCAACTCCTTATTGCTACCATCTACCACAACCACATGACTCCTAAGTACCGCATTGGCTGGTTTAGGATAGATATGTCCAAACCACCTTAATCTATTCTCCCATCTTATCTTCTATCATTGCTACCCCTTGCATTCCATAAAATTTTTGTTTCTAATTTGATCTCGCAAAGTTTTACCACACACCAATTTCAACATTATCATTTCAGCTATACTCATCTTATTGTCCTGTTGTTTCTTAGTACCCAAAACTCCGTGCAGTAAAACATGGCCAGTCTAATAGCAGTATCGTAGAATTTCCCCTCCAACTTTGCCGGTATCCTGCAGACAAATATAAGACATGCATTAAATTTTATTCTCATTTTGTATTAGCACCGCCTAAATTTTCACTTTCTGACTCTGTCCAACATGCAATAGTAATTCTGTGTTGACCATCAATGTTCCTTTATTTCCAGGTGGAGGACAGTTGTATATGTGGGGCAAAGTAAAGAACAAAGGTGACGAATGGATGTACCCTAAACCTGTTATGGATTTAAGGTTATAATCGCCCTGGTTATGTCACGTCTTTATGGTGCTTTTTATTTCCTTATGATATTTTATGGTTTGTTCTACCAGTTGGACGAAAGTTCACAACAGTCTTTGCGATCTAGTGTGTACTTGATTAGCTTGTCCCATTAGATTTTTGTTAATGGCTTCAGATAAAAGGTAAACTATTGATTGTTTATCCAAAATGATATCTTTCATCCAATTTCTATCAACGTGCATAAGTTCAAGTTGCTCATTGGCAACATCATCTGCGGAAAGCAGATGTTAAGAAAGTAATAATATTCATTTGTTTTTCTGAACTTCTATTGAAACCATCACAAAATATAGCTCAGGAATTGGATTTGATTCTTTTATAGCGGCTGGAATATACGTTGCATGGATTCAGGCGATATGCGCCATTTTATTGGTGCTGAAAGTTCATGCATAAGTTGGGGCAATGCTCTGTCGGGTGAGCTGGGATACGGACCTGATGCACAAAAGTAGGTTTATTCATTAGTATTAAGTATTTGCTCTTTCTTTTCGAGCTTCATGTAGTATCATATTTTTATCACTTTTGCTTGTGTTTTGCTGTGTAGGTCTTCAGACCGTCCAAAGAAAGTAGACATTCTTGAGGGAATGCATGTCATCAGGTTTGTTAGAGTTTGTCCCACATTTGTTAATTATAACCTCCAAAACCAAAACTGACCCAGGGCAGCCTCTCGACTCATTGCCAATTGGTTTTGTGTTGAATGCTTTAACATGGTATCAGAGTTTAGTTGGGAGAGGTCTTGAGTTCAAGTATCTCTATTTGCATTTGTTCCCTGTTAGCATTATATTTCTGCCCTTCGCATTCTATCGCAAGATGTATGGATATTTGCATCTCCACATGCAAGAAGAGGTTGCACATGAGGGAGGGTGCTAGGGTCGGTAGTTAATGTGTGTGTTGCATGAGGGAGGGTTTTGTGTTGCATGTGGTTTGTTAGAGTTTTTAGAGCACACTTTGCCCGTATCAACTGTGGCTCCACCCTGATCACTTCGTGCAATTTCTTCCTGTAGCGTTGCATGTGGATTATCCCATTCTATGGTGGTGGTTGATAGAATGGATGTTGGTGATCGACTTGATCAGGTAACTCTTCCTACATTGATTGGTGATTAGTAGGTTATAATTTTCATTAATGGATGACTGCTCTGGTCAATTAACTTCACCGGCAATTGCTTCCTTCTTTTTTTGGGTTCAGAAATGTCTGTGATTTAATGGTACTTTCTTTGCAGAGAGTGCTCACTTAGCAGAATGTGAGACTGCATAGAAGGAAAACTGATGCGAAGGGATTTATTTCTTGATGGAACTCACAATTGTGAGGGGTCTGTTGTTCGTAATTGCAAAAGCGTTGTGTAGAGATCAGTTTCTAAAACTCCTTTTATAGTATAGAACCCATGGATTCTGTTCTTAGACATATTTGCCATGTCTGAAACGTCCAGATCATACATGGCAATATGTTTGCTAGTTGTGCAAGCAGCCTATCAAAATGGTTTTGTTGTTACTTATCGAGAAACTCTACATTGCTTTTGTTGGATAATGGAAGTATGTTTTTCTCCGTCCTGTTCGGGGAATATTTATGATAAGATATGGAGTAGTTTAATTCCTTGAACTGTATCATGGACAAAATCAGCTCCATGTGAACCTCTCTTCTTCTTCTTCTTTTTTTCTAATCAGGAAATGCTATATAAACACATCTGAACAGAAAATCAATCTAGAAAAGGTGGCAAGTCTTGATTTCGTTATATAAGGCCAAACATCAGTATTGCCTATAATGTCAGAAATGCCATTGCCACATCAATATGATCAAGAATTCTGTGTAAAATTTTGTAAAGATATGATTTTCCTTTCATATCTCGTGTATTTGTTAGTATTGATTTTACTATGTATGCGTGAAAGGGTGCATGTGTGTTTGTCTGTGATAGTGTGCGTGTTAACTGCTGCTTTTGGTAGTTTTTGTCAATAATGCATGCAGAACATTACCTAATTTTCCTGCATGTTGTTTAACAGATTGATGTCTACGATGGCAAAGCTTTGAGCATGGGTATGGTGATGTAGAAGTCACAATGTTCACATGTTAATCGCAAATAAGCACTATCTGGGTTACTCCCGTATTACATTCCTTTAGACTAAAGTTCATACGTTGCCTCCGAACTGCTGAAAATTTCCCTGCGTAATTGAATTTCATTTCCACCTCGCTGCAGGGAGTGAAAAACCAGAGAGTAGAAGTTCAGTTGCTAAAAGAACTACTGGAAAGGATGCTGCTAAAACTCCGGAGAATCCTAAGAGGAAGAAGTTATGAGCCTCAATTTTCCTTGTTCGGATCAACTTTTTTCTGTGGAGAAATGCGAAAACGTACTTAGTTGTGTTGCATCGGCTGTATTTATTGCTGCATTTTCCATTCCTTGATGTAATTCTTGCGGTGTTTTTTTTTTTTCATTGTGTTTTCATCTACACTTGAAAAAGTAGTTGCTTAATGTAATTCGCGAGGACTTGGCAGGAATCGCAGTTCATTTTTATCTTGATTTTAAGTTTGTGAAGAGAAATGGTCTGTGCTGTTTCTGTGAATTTCTCACAGAAGATCTGTTAAGTCTAGTTAAAGAACACGACAAGTTTCTAAACCCCAGCCCAGGCCCGGGAACAGGCTGAGAGGCAGTATGGTTGGGCCAATTGGGCTAGGTCACAACCTCCGTCTTGTGCACGAGTGGGCCGGGCCGAAAACCTTTCAACATCCCAGATAATGAAAGCTTTACACTAGAAGATTATAATGATATGGAAACAGAAACTCTTCAGTGCCTCGGAGTATTAACTGTACTATCCAACTTCGATCACGCAAGTCTCTGGTAAGATTCTTCCTTGTCGTCCTCAATAATACTCGTTCTATGCTCTCGCTCTCGGTTCTTAATCTCGTGAGATTTAGTAATGTTGGGATGTTTTCGAAATGTGCTTCCACGCTCTTGCTTCTGTTTTCTCTTTCGCTTAGGCACTCACCATTTATGACTTAGGACCCAATGACCCTTTTCAAATGTGTGATGCTCACACGCAAAAATGTGATGATAATCGGTGTCCGAGTACTGAATAATTTTCCATGCAGTCAGGGCACAAATATGACCAAAACAGTTGGTCACGAAACCCTGCAACTTGTGCAATGACACCCAGAAAATGCTTACATAATTCACCAAGACAAAATGCAGAGATCCTGATTTTTCTGTTCACAAATCATGCGCCAAGGCAGATGATTACTATATTTCATTGTCTGAACTATTCTGTATGATGTTTAGGTTGAGAAGCAGAGGGGATGGGGCCCAACCCCCCAATCATGTTTGCTTCTAAAGTCAAGAATTGGAAAGCTGTAAGTGAGTAAGTCATGCAGGCATAAGTTGCTCTCAATGTACCCAACATCCCCACTCACCTCTCTCCAAAAATTTGGTGTATTACAGAGAAGACTCAAACGGTCCCCATTCAAAAAAAAGAAATGGATCAATCTCCGGTCCTTAATTTGAACTGAACGGAATAGTTCAAATGTAGATTGTCCATTTGCATAATCAACGGTTCAGATTTGTTTAGAGACTCTTTAGCCCACATTTGGGACTGGAGAGGACCCAAACTATAGCAAAAAATTACAGAGTTTTCTTATAGAGTACCATCACATGTTCTTAATTCTAATCATTAACAAATATTCACGTTGCGTTCTTGACTACATGTATAGGTGTCATGCTTTTGTGGGGTGGTTAAGCTTACTGGACACTACGTGGCTGTCTTAGGACCACGGAATATTAATTTACTCTTCAATTAAAAAATGTCCCAACTGCAAAAATTATGAGGTGCTTCTGAAGTAACTCCACGTGGTGTCTCAATATTATCAAACACCACATATTTGTGTAGGATCCATCAATAAATGTATGATGTCAAAAAAAATAAAAAAAATAAAGCACGACATAGCGGTGCCTAGTACCGGTACCGGTGAATAGTTAATTACTCGTGCGAAGAAGGTCCCATCCTGCAGTCTTCACGACAACTTTGTCCTAATGAGAAGAAGCATCGACTGAAAAACCGTTGTTAAGTTCAGTGGGACTTTTAAGCCTCAATGCTACCGTCTACGGTCTATACACTATAGACACCATACTTGGGGTTGATGGCTGTGGAATAGATAGTAGATACTAGTAGTACTAATTGCTTAAAAAAAAAGAAATGCTGGGGCAGTATGATACTAGTAGTATTTTGGACGCGGGGGGCTGCTGTGCCTATTTCTGGGCTCACTTAAGTCTCGCTCCGATGATCGGAATCGTTCACTTTGTAGAGCTCGTCGAGTAGAACAACGATGAAAAAAATCAGCTTAATTGGATATCATTAAGTGCCTAATCGGAGCCCATATAACTCTCGGTCCATGGGTTACAATGGATTTGATCCAGTGTTTCGGATCCATTCTTTTCAAGATAAAAAGGTTCCGATCAGGCACTTAATGATATCCAATTAAGTTGATTTTTTTGAATAGTTGTTCTACTCGACGAGCTCTACAAAGTGAACGATTCCGATCATCGGAGCGAGACCAGACTGGGCCCAGAAATTGGCCACAGCAGCCCCCCGCCTCCTAGTATTTTGACTAATTTCCTGCATATATTAATCTTGTTGAGCCCTTGTATTTATTGTAGTCCAGGGAATGCTGCTGAGCGGCATCCCTGTAAAGTGGTGCCAAGCAATTTATCCGGCTGTTCATCTCGGCACGGACAGCTCGGATTGCATTTGAGCGCATATATACAAATTTGAGCCGTCGATTGCTCGACAAAAATCTGAACCGTCGATTGCTGAGTTGAACGGTCGGATCGACGGCTTAGCAGGGGGTGCTTGGCAGCATCCCCATTTCCCGAAAACCCTAGCTCCACCTCCTTAGCCACTGTACCAGCTACACCCAAGGGTGATCAAACTTGTGGAAGTATACCCCATTATGGCAGGGTAACCTACTTCAGTGTTTTAAAATCTTTAGGCATAATTTTGAGTAGAACCTTTATAAAAGTGAGGGACGACATAAGTCACATAACCGTCTTGAGTTCAGTAGCAATTTGATTAAAACTTGATTTGATATAGGTTTGAGTGAAGGAATGAAGCAAATTTGATTCAAATTTATTTTTTTACAAAATTATTCTGATTTTGATTCTGAAAAAATGGGGCAAATGTCCTTAGAAGTCAATGAACAAGTTGTCTCCGTCCAATGACGGATTCATGAAACAATGGATGACAATGGCTAATTCTACGGGTTTTAAAATTTTTATTTTATTTATTGGCAAATTATAATAGAGTGAGTTCCCCTACAGGTGATCAAAAAAAGAGAGAGTTCTCCTATGGGACTAAATGGACTTATTATTTCTCGTCCAATGTATGCAGCTTGGAAATCATCTCTCTCCTTTGTTGTATTTTGTGAAGGAAACTAAGCCCATTTAGCACTGTAGAAAAAACTCACCCTCAGTGCATTGCTTAAAATCTCGACTTCATCCCTGCTCAATTGATTTCAGCTTGGAAATCATCTCTCCCCTTTGACAGAGGTGTTGTATACTCGTCCAATGTATGCAGCTATTCTAACGAAAAGGTAGGGTGTCAATAACGCCTAGAAATTAGTTTTTATAATTTAGTTCGAGTTATTTTACGGGTACCTCGTTTAATCATTGGAGACCACTCTTACATTGTACTCAAAAAAAAAAAAAATTTGTTGCAAAGCCCCTCCAAAGGAGTTAGATAGCACGGGAAGATTTGGTTGGAACCAAAGAAAGCCAAGAAGTCAATGAAGTGAAGTGGCTGCTTCACCTCTCTTTCTTTCCTTTTTTGAAAAAAATTGCTGCTTTACCTAAGTAGGTTCGACTTGAAAATCCTCTCTTTTTCTGATAGGGATCTTACGTAACTGGGAAGTAAATGTTCTTTTATTAGTAAAATATATAGAGTAGTTGCACATACAACTGAATGGATTTGGCCAAGTAAACTTGAGAAATCAAATACGTGTTTGTCTTTGATTAGGTCGTATGTTCGAATCTCACGGAAGCTAAACAATCCAAACCTTTGGGCCTCTAGAGCGTTTGCCCACTCGTTAACTTCACGATCTGAAATTAGTCGAGATGCGCACAAATTTTTGACTAAATAAGTTTACCTTGGGTTAAAATGATGTTGATGGATATATAGTGGAGAAGGAACAAAATCATTTCTTCCTCTTTTCGGAGAAAGATTGAAAATAAATCATTAACATCGATCCGGATCAATTACCAAACTGCCAGTACATTTTTCTTCAATAATTGAGTCCCTAGCCATGTGACAACAGGCTCCACCACATCCTTTAATGAGGGAGAAGAAGAATGGCCTTAAACCACTGACATCGATCCCATTATGCCCCTCCCAATTCTGATTGTGACATTGCTGGGTCAGATGGGCACGAGAAAGCAATCAAGTGCTTGTCCTCGATGAGATTGCATGTTCGAATTCAACGGAGGCCAAACATTTTAAATCATGGGGCCACCAATGGGTTTGCCTGATTGTTAACTTTAGGGCCCCGAAATTATCCGAGGTGGGCGTAAGCTGGCCCGGTTATCCGATTATCACCAGAAATTTCTTTTCCAGATCGTGACATTACGCCTTGAATTAGCTACAACACAAAACTTGGGATTGAAGTGTGATAACGTTGTTGTGTTACTAAAAAAATGGGGTAAAATTGAAAGAGTTAGGTGCAACGGTTTCGTCCTTTGGGAGAGAAGGAAGATGAGGGAGGAGACTAGACAACTAAATTGAACTTGATTAGGCCATTTATAGACAATTAATAAGTTGGAAAACCCTTGTCAACATTTGAAGAAACAAACATGATATATATATAGTGGGCTAGTGGGTCATTATTCAAGGGCTATCCTGCAAGGTGAAAGATCCACTTTCGGTCAGGGACGATTCCAGAAATTTAAATCAACGGTAACAAATAAGAATTTTAATCTCTTGACGTCCATTTTATGTGGAAAAAAAAAATACTTAACGATACTTAGCTAACTATCTTCCATATCAAGTATCTCTAGATTCTGTATACTTTGTAAACTCTTGTGACTTTGTAAGTGAGAGCACGTACCAAGAATACTAGTATGTTGATTTTATACTCGGAATCACATATTAAAATACATTTATTTTTTGAGGACGACTGTGATTGTAAGTAGATCGTTGGTCTTCTTGAAAGACAAATATGATGAAGTTGAACGAATGTTGATGTAATCATCTCCACAAATAATCTACGCAAAAAAAAAAAAAAAAACCTATAACATGAACGAAAGTAATGAATTTGGAACTTAAATTTAAACATAAATTAACTGTAGAGAATTGTATGCCGTATTATACAAAGGCTATCAGAGACGAAGTCATGATTTTAACATTTAGAAACAACTGTATATAGATCATGAGAGCTATTGCAAGGTTCTGCCTCTTTTTTGAATCCATAGATGTTATATGACATTTTAAAATTTATAATATGAGACCAATGACAATATGCTATCCCTTTCAAATATAGAAAGCTTTTAACTATGGACCCTCAATATTGTATTTTATATATAAAGTAGATAAATAGCTACTCATGAGGGAAGCATTAACATTAAAAGAATTATTATTATTAAACCTTGGTTCACACAAGAAATTATTTCTAGAGCACTCAAGCTTCATTGTCTTGGAAATCCACTATTTACAGGATTACTATTACTGTTTTAATATTTGTTTTTGTCTTATAAAAGAAGGGGAGCTATCAGTAGCAAATCTCTATACCTATTAAATAGTACTAGTAACAAAATAGAATAGGGTGAGAGTAGCAATTTAATGCTAATTAAATATACACTGTCACTGAAAAATTGTGTGGATCAAGAATGAGGATGATAACCCAAGGGGTTTTGTCAAGTGCGCATGAGAAAGTAATAAGTATTTCATGTCGAATGACTCGAATCCCACAACTGCCAAACATTTCAAATATTATGGTTACTGGAGGGTTGATCCGTTCGTTAACTTCAGAATCCGAAAACAGTCGAGGTGCGAACAAGTTGCTCGTAGATCCGGTTATATAAAAGGAAAAACAGGATGAGGATGATATAGAAATAGTAATACGTACTAAAACAGTTTAAGAAACCCACGTGAAAAATGGGTGGCGCCCCAACTTGCGGCAGCTTAACATGGCAATCGTGATAAGACGAGTGAAAGCGTCCAAAAGGCACAGGGTGGAATGGGTATTCATGTCATGTGCTCAAACTTGTAGACCATTTGGAGTTATTCCCATTTTGACCAAAAATAATACAGTATTTTGAGTTATTCCTCCATTTTCTTTCAATAGGTTGGGAAAACTAATTAAATAGATGTCATATTTTTATAACTCATGTGTCAAGATCAGCGTAGGCCTGCCTTGATTAATTCTCGAGAGTAAATCTCACCGTCTAATTGTAGGAGTCTCAATTAATGCACCTAAGATGTTTCAAAACTTTACAAAGGCTCCAAAGCCTTAACCACTAGTCTAACTAATCCCTTGGGGAATTGGGGCTAAATAGTTGTCACACTGTTATCTTTGGTAAAACTCGTCAAATGGCATTTATATAATTTTAAGCTAACATGTATAATTGGTAGGCCATCTTCAACCCTTACTCGTAATTTTCTTTAATATTTTCGAATATACTTAAAGTACACACTTAATTTGATTTGATGTATTACAATGGGTGAACTCAAATTTGGACATAAATTTGAGAAAATTAAAAGTTTTTACTGGCAAAGTTGGAAATTGAGGGCACTGAATAACTGGCCTTAAAATAATTTTGAGTCACCTTCATTTGAGTAAAACTAAATTTAGTATAAGTTCGAAAGCAATGATTGGAGTAACAAGATAAAAACTGGAGCTGATCTGATACAGAAAAAAGAACTATATATAATTTTGTAATGACAAATTTTAAATAAATCCTTAAACAAGGAATTAAAAATTCTACTCGTGTCTATATCCTTATGACCTGTTTGTTTGACTAATAGTAGATCGGTATACAATAGTACATGATCTCATTTGATTAATAATCTTGGAATTATTAATTATGCCACCCCCGGGTATAAATATTCACGCCTTGCCTTTTGACCGAACCAAAGAAGTGAATAACCGAGATGTGCGTAAACTGATTCAGACACCTCTAAACGTCAGAGAAAAAAAATTCCATTTTTTATTCCTTGTATCGTTGGTTCGTACACTGTCCCATGAACTTCCCATGTTTCTTATCGCTTCACATGCGAGGTGCATCAATGGACCCCACCACCACCTTTTTTAAAAGGAAGAAGACAAAAATTCTCGTTGGGACTGTCGATTTCTGTAATTATACTTAATAATCAATGCTTAATTTAATTTTCTGGTGATAAATCAGAGATCATTTTGGTGCCTTTGTTGGTATTAATACTTCGGTTCCCGATTAAGGCTTGATTACATTATTACAACGATGACTTGACAAACTTGCACTCCAATGTAATTGTTTGGTTTATTGCCGAGTAAAAATCTGTTATCGATCTCAATGTCAATTATATTTGCCATACGGATCGAATCCTCTTCAGTTTAAGCTTTGGACTTGACGAAAGAGTCCAAATCTGGATCGTGCATTAGTATAATCATTAGTTTGAGTGTGGAGAGACCGGTAACAGTCCTTGAACAAATCTGAACCATTTATTGAGCAATTGACGAGCAAAATTCTAGACCGTCTTCGGAAAAAGTACCGGAGATAATCTAAATCCTACTTCATATTAGTTGAGAGGTTTGTAATTATTAATTTTTGAATGAGTAAGATGATGACTAACGACTAACCTGACAACACATATTGCTGTGAAAATAGATTGGAGATTGCACTGATAAGCTATAGCCTATAGATTTTGCATTAACTACTGTTTCACTAAAATTCTTATTTTTTAAGTACTTATTTTTTAAATTTACGAGACAGATTATTCTCTCACAATACATCACATTTAATTACTTATTTCTACTTAGTGTAGAGGCAATGAGTTTATTTAGTGTAGCTATGAATTGTGATTAAATTTTGTAGCAAAACTTTATACTTGCTATGAAATCCTGAAATTCATGTTTCAAGTGAATTTCTGTTTAACCGGAGAAAAAGAAAATCATGTTTCAAGTAACGTAGAATTCAAAGTCTGGTGCCAAAAGCAACCCTTAACGTAGACGTGCTTATTAAAATTTATTTAATGTACCAATGAATTATGATTAACTGTAGCAAATTGATACCGTCTGCTGTAAAAATCTAAAAATTAACCCATCAATCACCATTTGCTGCGAGTTTCTTCGCTTTAATAAATTACCAAAAGAGTGCGTCTTCAGCGAAAGTAACAATTTACTGATGAGAGTTCAATTTTGAAGGTTTTATCCAATCTTGGGTGCTCCAGTACCAAAAAAAACATCAAATTCAAAACCAATCTTTAAATTTGTATCCTCTCTTTTTCAAAATTTGAAGAGAGAAGAATAATCAGTTTCAAACGTCAAGTAGTATTAATTTTGTTATTCCTTTTGTCGTTAACTTTAATTGTTGTTACGTTTTCCTATCTTTTCAAAAGTATACTTCACCAGTTCTAGCAATTGAAAACTCTTACATTTTGGTTCTTTCTTTTTTTTGGTGCTAGACTGACTATAAAAAAAAGAATGGATCTAAAAAAAGGAATTAAATTAGATTCTCCCATGGATGTAACCTTAAAATTAGCCTAGCCGATTTAACAATTTTTTTATTTAAGAAAAATACGAAGATTGGGATTTAAGCAAATAAAATTACCAACCGTTGGAACATCACAATATCAATGTTCTGCTTATTATTAATTGAAAAAAATGCTATACGTACCTGCATTATATATATATATATATATATGTGTGTGTGTGTGTGTGTGTGCGTGTGTGTACACACACACCACGTTTCAATAAGAGATCCAGTCGCCTGGATTTTTTTATGGTTCGAATTTATGTCTTAGCTCCCATTTCCCAATTCAAATTACGACGATCCGAGCCGCTCAATGTGTTCAGAACGTGATTTTAAGGGTACCCACGAGAAATCAACAAAAAAAAAAATGATCGGGAAGGGCTTGATCCGAGCAGTTTTTACTGAACCGTTTAATAAAAAACTGTTCGGATCAAGCCCTCTTCTAATCATTTTTTTTGCTGATTTCAGACGAGTACTCATAAAATCACATTCTGATCACTTTGAGCGGCTCGGATCATCGCAATTCGATCGAAAAATGGGAGTCCTGCACGGTAAGCCCGTGCGGGATCCCTTGCGGGAACCGAACTCTATATATATATATATATATTGATAAATTAGTTATCATCTATGTAAAACTGCAATTGAATTGCTGATATTTCAACATGTAAACGCTTAAGTTCCGGTCTTCACAGTAGCTTGGTGGGATTATCATAGCACGCCATATGACGGAAACTTTGACCCGACCTCCAAGCGATGAAATTCTCTTAATCACATAATTACGGGGCGGCGAATATAATAGTATTTGATAATGATACATGTGAAGTACCTATATATGAATTGGGGATGGTGCTGTGCAGTAGTGTGTCCAGTGCCGTGCTGTACACATACGAGTTTTCGGATCGTGTATCCGACGGCTCGGATCTCATCTCGATAATGAACGGCTCTCGATCTTTGGTTGCTGAGATGAGATTCGAGTTGTTAGATGCACGATCCGATAGCTCGAAAGTGCTATGCACTTTTCTAACAGCACCAACCCGAAATCCCCTGTGTATCCATTTTACTACTATTTATTATAACAAAAATAGAACCAGTCCTTTTATTTTACTATTTTAGTAATAGTCAAAAAAACAGAAACAGCTATTTCCATGTTATGATTTCTTAGCACTGTGTTTCCGTTTCAACGGATACATCTCTCTCTCTCTCTCTCTCTCTCTCTCTCTCTCTCTCGTACATAAGGAAACGGATTAGATAAAGGGCGCATTGCACGGAACTCAAACCCCTAAACTTCGCTATATTTCAGGAGCCTGTTCAGGTCCGCTCCCTCTCTCTCTCTCTCTCTCTCTTTGAAAACAAAAACAAAAAAACAAAAAGTAAAAACCCCCTCTTTATCTCTCTCTCTCTCTCTGGTTCAAGTCCCAAAACAGAGGAGTTAACAACAAACTACTCCAGCACACACATTCGTCTCTCAGTTTTAAGAGAGACAGAGAGAGAGAGAGGAGTGAGAGTGAGGTCATTGCAGTACGATAATGGGAAGATCTACTGCGTCCTGCTTCAAGATCATTACCTGCGCCGATCCCGTCGACGCCACTGACGACGTCGAAGCTCCTGAGGTAAAAACAATCAACGAATCTAAACAGTTTTTTTTTATTTTTTACAGCTACTTTTTTTACTGTTTCTGGACAAAATGTCGGCAGAAGAAAGGGGTTAAAAATCTTACAGTCTGTAGTACACCGGATTTTTATGACTTTTTACGTCACTGTGTCCGCTAGATATTCGGTAAAGTTAACTTAAGTGATAAAGATCAGGGATTTATAGTAACTGTTTTAGATTTTTGTTAATTTAAGGGGGATTTCTGTGATTTTGTCGTGACTTTGAATGTGATCTTTTTTCGCATGTAAAGGGAAGGAGAGATTTTGATGGGTTCAGATTTATTGGGACTGTTGGGAGTGTGAGAATTGAGATCATGCTCCTCTCCATACCCCTTCATACTCTTCTTTTTTGGGCTCATTCTGGGCCCACAGACATGATCCGAACCGTGCATCTTGTAGAATGCGAGCAAAATTACAGGTTGGCGAATAAACAATTCAATCAAAGATCGGTAGGCTCGTGAACGTGCTGCGTTTTGTTATGTAAAATGAATGGCAAATATAGTTTACATTCAAACGTTATTATTTACAAAGAGAATGCCATTTACTCACGATATTTATCGATATCGAGTAGAATTGATTTTTGGCAGACATGTTGTATCTCTCGTGTTTTGCGGGATGAATGGCTCGGATCATGGTTGTAGGTTGGGCGTGGACCCACAAAATGGGAGTTTGGAGGAGTATGGAGAGGGTCTGATTCCTATATTGATTGCATGGTTGTGTTGTCTCTGTATCTATCCCATTAGTTTAGACTTGTATGGTTGAATTGGGTCTTGATCTGCATTTTGATACGGGTCGGGCAATTTTGTCCTTTAATCTAGCAAAAGCTTGTGCCTTTTTGGAGTAGGATTTGGTAAATTCTATAATGATGGAATTGGAGTTGAGCTTGAAAGTTGAAGATATAATTGGAAATATAGTGTTGCCTCATTTCTTAGGATGTTACTCCGTCGTTATATCTCAATTGATTCTCTGTGATGTATTTGAGGTGATTGGCCATGACAATGTGCATGCACAAATTGTCGTTTTCTTTAATAGTGCATATACTCGAATGGTCAATTCCAGTTGTGGAAGTTAAGAATACAATTAAATGAAGTACATAGGGAAATCTACTTCATGTGAATTACCTGTAAGTGCAATTACCTGATTTCAGTGAGATACTTCATTACTAAACTTGCCTCTTGAAAGTTACGGAATGGCTTTCATAACTAACAATACAATGTCACCTCAATAGACAAACTGCTAAGGAATCAACTTGATGACATGCTTAGCGTAGAACCAAATTGTGTCTATATTTGAAAATTGCCAAGTAAACAACAATTTACAAATGTGATCTTCACAGCTTTGGTAATTTTTTGGGTACATGCCTTCTGCTTTTCAAGCCAGAACATTATTTGGTCCTTTAGCAGCATCTATTTACTCCTGCAAATTGCATGTTATTGTCCTCTCGATTTTCATATTTGAAGTTGATTTATCAAATGCAAGTGTGTGAATGCACGGGAGCCACACAAAACTCCTTTTTGGTGGCAGTGGAGGCTATATTGTTCATTCCTAGACCAACCACACAAAGAAAGAATACCTGCCAGCAAAACTTCTTACATTGTTTTTTCGTTAAGGAAATAACATAAGTAGACTTAAATGCATGTTGTACTCCTTTTGTTCATGAGGAAACATAGACATATTTTATTGTTTATGGATAAAAATACCTCCAATGTATTCTCTCTCCCCACTCGTGCGTGCGCACAAACACAGCACACTTGCGCACACAAGTGGATGTGGGCAGTCACTACTCTGATGCTTTTCACTGATGTACATCAATCAATTGCTTGTTCGTCCCGAAACTACTTAAACAATGATGTATTGAATAAGGACTGGAAGATGAGAATTCTCTCTTGCTTAATTATGAATAATGGATAAGAAAATTGGGAGAGGAAAGCGTTTGATTCATTTAAGACAGGGAAATCATGGGATTTGCTCTCTCTCTCTCTCTCTCTCTCTAATGGCGACGTTTCAATTTTTGGCTTTAGGGCAAGGGTTCAAATCAGCGTGGGTGGAGTTTCCGGAAGAGATCAGCCAGGCATCGAGTACTAAGCAACACTGTAGTTACAGAAACGTCATCTTCTTCGTACAAGGAGAGCCCACAAACTGCTACTGCCAACTTACAAACTCAACCAAATCCAACTTCACTGGAGAAAACCTCTGCAATACCATGGACAGAAGAGATACCCCTATTACCGGCTTCAGTGAATACAAAAGTGTGTGATACCAGAGTTGCTACAGAGGATGATAAATTGCATCATGTCAACCCAGATGAGTCTGTCATTGTTGTCATCCAGGCTTCTATCAGAGGATTTTTGGTATTGACTTTGTCCACATTTTGGTGTCTTAGAATTCAGTCCAATAGAAATTCTAAATTTTCTGGGTGAATGTCTTTACCAGGCTCAGAAAGAAATGGTTAAGCTGAAGAATGTGGTTAAGTTGCAAGCTGCTGTACGTGGGCATTTGGTCCGGAGGCATGCTGTGGGAACTCTACGTTGTGTCCAAGCCATTATCAAATTGCAAGCTCTTGTACGTGCACGTCGTGCTCGCCTTCTTTCTGAAGGGTCATGTACTGAAGGGGTGCTAGATGGTGGTCATGGGAAGGATAAACACAGTTCACAGCTCTTGGTAATGCTTTATTTGCTTGTTGGGTGTCGTGTTCAAATGTTTGTCTTGTGGTTGTGCAGACATCTTATTAGCGAAACTTGCAATATTTGGAATTGAAAATTGACAATTCATGATAAGTTGATATGTTTCTGTTAATTCAAAAGAGGGCAGAATGCCGTTGCCATACATCTGACATTATGTCTTGCTTTGCAATAATTTGTGGGATTTGAGGGACTGTAATACCATTTGCAGATGGAATTGACTGCTATAGAATTCAGTTATTAGCTAAGTGAAGGCTTTGAAGGTGATTGAGATAGTCCTCGAGATGAGGTTTAGGAAATGCCTACGAAAGTTGAGATCAAGGAGTCTCAGTAAAGCAACCTGTCACCTTTTTTCCACTTTTTTATTCTTTGTTTCTTTTGGATCTGGATTTCTTTGTCAATTTCATCAACTGAAATTTGAGGCCAATATTTTCATACTTCGGCAAGAAATCTTTGCATCAATTTGTACTGACAAATTGTCTTGTTTCGGCCATCACCAATCAGACTGTCCTCTTGTTTCAGGAAAAGGGCAATTCAGTAACGAAACCAATGGAAACGTATATTTCCGTTGAGAAGCTGCTTAGCAACAAGTTTGCTCATCAGGTAATCTTATTGACATCTTTCTTTCCGTGAACCTCCAACTAAGTGCAGTTTATTGATCTCCCAAATGCAATTTTTGGATTGAAATTTATTCTCTTTATTCTGTATAAGCTGTTGGAGTCAACACCAAGGACCAAACATATCCACATTAAGTGTGATCCTTCTAGATCTGATTCAGCTTGGAAATGGTTGGAGAGATGGATGTCTGTTTCATCAATGGAAGTTGAGAAACCACAGAAACCGGAGGCAGCAGTGGAGCAACAGGATCAGGACAAAGAAATTGGATTTGCAGCTGAAGATTGTGAGTTAACAGATATTAATAAGACCAATACCACGGGAACACTAGTGCTCTCTAAAGGTGATGAAAATTTGATAACTTCTAATTCAAGCGACTTTGAGTTCCAAGCATTCCAACCAAGCTCTTCTGCCAAAAGTGAGAATTTGGAGCCTCCACTGACTGAGAATGCAAACGTGGAAAACTCGAAAGAGAGCTCATTGGAGTTGATTTCCGATCAAACTAAGCAATCGGAGTCAATTTCTCAGATGGAGTTGAATCCAATCTCTAGTAAGCCTGAATTGGAGAAGGAGCAGGCCACAGGCTCTTTGAAAAGGTTTGCTCCTGAACAAGTGGAGACTGAGGGAAAGAAGTTTGCTTTTGGGATGAGAAAGGCAACTAATCCTGCATTTATCGCCGTTCAGTCAAAATTTGAAGAGCTAAGCTCATCTGCCACTTCAGTCAGATCAACCAATTCTAACAATAAAGACGTTGCAGTTGAATCATATTCAGACTCAATCTCATCTACAAGGGAGGTTGGGCCAGAAGAGAACTCAGTTTTGCATAACTTGGCAGTTAAAGTTGGTCGCTCTGAATCTGGGACTGAACTCTCTATTTCTTCCACTCTTGATTCCCCCTACGGGTCTGAGAATGGAGCAATGAATGTTGAACACGAAGCGGAGGATTCAGAGGTAGGGACTAGTAATCTTAATAGCTCTAAACACCTAGATATTGAAGCCGATTGTGAGACTTCCATCACAGAAGCTGATATATCCTATTCCAACGTGGGTCAGCCAGAGAGACTTGATGATGGCGCCATGAGTGAATCTGCCAATTCAGTTGCACCTGGAGATTCCTTACAGGAAAATCTCAAGTCAGAGCCGACTACATATGATGGTGCTAATGGTGAACCTTTAAATTCTTCCACAGCTGTAGATTCCTTGCAGGAAAATCAGAAGTCAGAGGCAAATGTCCAGATTGAGCTGGAGCTGGTCCCAGGTCATCATACGGACAAGTCATCACCAGAAGCATCTCCAAGAAACCACATGACAGGCCCTGATGTTCAGGAAACACCTTCTAGTCAGGTATCAGTGAAAGGTGATAAAACCAGAAGTGGTAAACGAGGATCTAGCCGGAAACGTAGGTCTCTTGCAGCTGGTAAACAATCCCCTTCGAATCCTAACAATGATTCCGGCTCAAGGGGTAGTTTAGAAAAATTGGATAAAGATCATAAAACTGGGAAGAGGCGGAATTCTTTTGGTTCAGGGAGACCTGAAGATGTTGATCAGGAACCTAGAGAGAGTAATTGTAGCAACTCTATCCCAAGTTATATGCAAGCTACGGAATCCGCGAGAGCCAAAGCTCTAGCAGCTAGCTCGCCAAAATCAAGCCCAGATGTGCATGACAAGGAGATCTACGTCAAGAAGAGACACTCACTTCCTGGTGCAAATGGACGGCAGGGATCTCCTCGCGTCCAGCGGTCATCATCTCGCTCACAGCAAGGTGCTAAGGGAAATGGTCCTCATGGTATTTTCTTAACCACCTCCTGTTCTTTTAAGATAGTATAGGTCCTGTTTGGTTCCCATTTGCTTATTGAGCAATAATCTTTGGTTCTCCACACGGCTGCATTTATAGTAAGGGATTAATCCAGTTTAGTAACGTGTATGTTTACTTGTCTAATCAGAATTTCTTGGGAAGTTGTAGTGGTATGAATTACGTTATGAGAGTGAAATGAAACTAAATTGTTCTTGGACCTTCCAACTTTCGCCTTCCAGTTATTCTGTTGAACTGATGGTAAAATCCATGGTTTCTTTCCAAGTTTTTGCGGCGGTATGGAAAAGAATGATTTATGTTGCATCCTGATAGGTTTACTTAGTTGCCAAACTTTTATGCCCAATTAGTTTAAAATGGAGGATTCCCAGCTACTATAACTTGGACGATAGGGTATTTTAATGATTGTTTACAACTGTTCCTTACCTCTTGCTAGTAGTTTCCTTTTAATTGTTTGTCTTGCCACATTACATGTTTTGTTTACTCACCGATCACCATTTCCAGTTGCATTTGAAAATTTCCCTTGCTTCTTTAGTGATCATTTGCTTCCTTGTTATCTGAATTCTGCTTGTTTCAGAGAGAAAGTGGCAAAGGTGAAGAAGATAAACAATTGCAAAAGCAGACACAGTATTTAGCAAGTCCAAGAAGCTTGAGTTGATCAACACCAATCTTTTTATGGCACAGCTATCTAAATCCGGTTCTCGACACAAGAATGCAACAACAGATGATATAGAGAATGGAATTAGTTTCTATGTAAATTAGTGCCATAATCCCGTCTTTTATTATTGCCACTTTCTATTTGATTATGAAGCTGTCTGCTTCAGAGATTTGCTTGTATGGTTGTTGGTGACTGCAGAGCATTGTGTGATACTGTTTTCCGTTTGTTGTGTATGATTGGATTGATGGTTTTGGTCTATTTTCAAGGTTTGTAACGTGAATTTTCGGTTTGGTCAATTTCAATAATTTCTTTTTGGGTTTTTGACATGAAAGTCTTCATCTTTTTATTACCTATTAATTCTCTAAATCTCTGATCGTTCGCGACCATCGTGGGTGGAAGGACTTGCTTAGTTGAATTTTTGAACTTTATTTTGTAGCTTGACTCCACTAGTAGAATGAAATTGTCCCCATGGAGATGAACTCCTGCTAAAATTAAAGACTAGTTCCTTTTGACACTGCAGTTTTGCTTATCGCCATTCAATATGCATGGATACACTTGCACGTTGTTGAAAATTTTAATTTTTTTTTATTTTAATTTTTGGGGATATCAATACACAACAGCCAATTGGTGTATCTTCTCTAGTTTTTGCGTACACCTCAACTAATCTCTTGAGGATCCGTTCTATAATTCTCTAGTGGAGGGTCTAATTATAGCCGGAGTAGAGTCCTATATATACTGGCTCTACAAAAATTGGCTCTACAAAAATTGATAATAATAGAAGGTGGTTTCGAATCTGAAACAGATACATATATTTAGGAAGAATTTATCTATATATTATTTTCATGCTAATTACTCGCGTGTTTGATATGTTTATGAGAGAAGTCGAACTCAAATGTGCTTGGATCATGGTTTGACCTCGATTAGCTTGAACTTTTTTGATAATCATAAGTCGCACAAATAATAATTTTTTCAAGCTTGCTTTAAAAACGTAACGAGTTTTTCTAAAATATAATATTCAAAGCTCAAACTTGGTTATCGAAAAAAGAATGGCCACAAGATCATAAGCCCCGTTCAGTTAGCCCAATCGGGCCACGTGAATAACTGTGCAATCGGCCAAGTCCACTCCGGCGTTGAATCCATAAGGCTCCACACGCGTCTCAGCCCATTCGCACAAGTGCAAATCGGATTCCACGCACGAAGCTCACTCGTTTCCGAGCCCGCATCTCTGCGGTGTGTCGGCCCGGGGACTTTCCTGGGCCAGGCCCCGATCGAAGTCAGAGCCGGAACCCGTTCACGTCGTCTTGTAGCCCGTGGTGGAATATTTCTTCGGCCATTTCATTTAAATACAGAAAATTTTCTTTTCTAGATTTCGATGTGGGATGCTCAGCGCATAAGTTCACTTCCCAAACACGAGCACAAAGGAGTTAGGAGAGAGAGAAAGAATGCTGAAGTTCCTGTCGAAGGTCCGAATCGAATTCAACGCACTGGACCCACGCACGGCGGCGTGCATGGAGTTCCTGGCCCAATGCAACGCGCGGAAGGCCAAGGAATCGAACCCGTCGTGTCAGCTCCTGGTCAAGAGGCGCACCGACGACCACCCGCCGCAGATCACGGTCACGTTCGTCAACGGCGTCGAGGAGGTCTTCGACGCCACGTCCACCTCGGCCCAGAGCATCAGGACCATGATCCTTGAGAAGGGTCAGATGCTCGAGACCGAGCAGATGTTTCGCGACGCCGGCGAGAAGTGGCCCGTTGTTGTTCCGGAGGAGGAGATTCACCAACACGCCCCTGGGACTAAGGTAATTGATAGTAACGCTTTTTTTTAAAGGATGGTTATGTGCAATTTCAGTGAGACATAACGTCGAACGCTTGGTGTGTTTGTTTTGTTCGTTTGGGTTGGTTTGATTTTTGGTTTCGAAATTGATTAGTTTTTTAGCTGAATGGTAGAAAACATTCCAATTTCCAAACCCCGATTTTTGGCATGAATTTGAGTACCATCAAAAAAAGGAAAATGCTAACCTTAGTCGTAAGGGCAGAGGATAATATGTAAAATGTGCGTCGATAGAAGTGTATTAATATTTGTGAAAGCGTATTAATATTTGTGGAATATGTATTGAAAGTCCGAACTTTTTAAACATTATCTGCATATTATCCTACGTCTACTTGGCGGAGGTTAGCAAGACCCTTGAAAAACCATGAATTGGAGTAAACACGGTTCATGAATGTCATAAATTTCGAGGGTATCTATGCAATTTGAGCTCAACATATGGTCAAACATTTGGTGTGTGGGTATTTCTGCATTGGGTTTGATTTTCTGTTATGTGTATCTGAGTGGTATTCATTTTAGCCTTTTGTCAATTCAAAATTTTTAAGACTTATTATGCTTGTTGGTCGATCGGATTCAGTCCTTTACTCTATTAATTAGTTTGTTAGAGCAAATGATAGGGAATACTCCAAGGGGCAAACCCAGATTTAAGCACAAATTTGGGTAGAAGCTTCACTATTGCATATGGGTCTATTCAATTGGAGTGGGACATAACGTCGAATATTTGGTGTGTGTTAGTTCTTATAAATTGTTTTTGTCTGTTAGATTTTTTCTGTATGTGTATCTGATTGTTGTCAATTTCAGCCTTTAGTCAATGACATTATTAGGATCTTAGAATCATTTTCATTGACAACTGAACGGGATCCTAGAATCATTGAATCTTTGGTAGTTTCATGAAAATGAAAGTTAGCATCCTAGAATCTTTTTCGTGAAACTACCAACGATTCATCGAGTAGCCACTTTGCATCAAATTCGCTAATCTCAAGCAATCTAAGAAATTATGATTCTGCACTGAAATCAACGTAGCTTACAAGCTCCTTAGTACGCTCTTGATTTTTGCAGCGTTGTAGAATGTGGCTCACAATCTCTGTAAGGTTTTTTTTTGTTTTTTTTTCTGGAATATAGTACTTGCAAAATTCCAAGGGTAGGAATTTGAACAGGATTGCAGGCCAACCTTTATCTGGACAAGAACTAAAAACTATGGATTTTGAAGTTAATAATATATATGTTACATGGATCCTTCTGGTCAAAATGCTCGTGTGAGACACTTGACAGTCAAATAGGGGTATGAGATCCATCCCCGACATATTTAGGTGCACAGTAACATTCACCTGGCAAGCTCATTTTTAGTTGGACAAAGAGCTTTATGACCTGTAACAGTATTAGTATGAATAAGCTTTTTTTATCCTTCTTTGGGCTGTGTGATATTATTATGCTGTGTAATACCAGTTTTCTTTCAGTCAAGTATTGTTCTGTGTTTCTCACTTTCCAAAATGGAATTCTTAAAAACTTGTCACAAAGACACTGGTGGTGTGTAGGCAAATTGGCATTTAGGGTTTCTAAGGTTTAGATGATTTACAATCAAAATGTTACATACATGGGGAATGAGCATACCACACCGGTGGCGTCAAGGAAAGACGTTAAATCTTGGAGTTTTTCTCTTTAACAAATGACAACTGCGTATAGCTGTTGGTGGATGGTGGCTGCCAATGGTACCTGAATTCATTTTCTGTTACACTTGGGTATTGTTTGGTTCACTGGAATGATTCAGCGAAGGGATGGGTCGGATGGGATCGCTAGTCATTGGACTCCTAGTGGAATGGCCATTTACCTGAATTGGGAATGAAGATTCTGTTTGTAGTGTACATTCTGTCATTTTTGCAGGAACCAATTGTCGGAACGATATTTGTGGAATGCTTCCATTCCATCTTCATTCCAATGAACCAAACGCACCATAAATGCATCATGGTTTCTCTCTATGTTGGAATGTCAACTTGGATTGGTTGGAATGTTAACATTGTTGCCTAGCTACTTTTTGTATGGGTTGAATCTTGGTTTTGTTCCTTCAAATATTCTGGTGTCTATGCCTTACCTGGGAGGCTGCGGCTACTGAATATCAGCTAGTTGGAGGATTTGAACCAGATTGTGTGATCTTGTTCTGGTTTTCCGGAGTTCAGATTATGGTAGAATCACTAAACACCAGAAAGTAACAAATCTTTTGGTAGAAAGTGGAAGAGAAGGGGCTGAAAGTGTGTAATGAGTGAATGTGATTTGGATTCTGCTTTCATGCTCAACAGTTCTGTAATTTTATTTTATTTTATATTTCTTTTACAGCCAAGGAAAGCGGAAGATAAGAAGCAGTGACTGTATCTCATTTCATCAGAATTCTTGCTGGATCATTTGATAGCCTCAGATTGACAAATGGAATAAACAGTTCAAACATTTTCTGTTGAGAAAATTATCAGATGGACATGTTTTAGAGGGTCGAATGGTCGATGTAGTCTTATGAAGCTGCAGTAAATTTGTTGCTTCAGTTTGGAGCAGAGTGTATCAGTTTTACTTTTTTGTCCTTGTGATTTTACCTTCTCCTTTATCTGATTATGACTTTGAGGATATTGGGTTGAGAACAAAGTTGTTAAAGTTGGTGAACTTTCGTTACTGAGGAAATTGCACTAGCAGTTTAGCAGATGTGGGGTTATCTTATTGTGATAATGAATTTGGGAAAAAGATCATTAGCAAAATTTACAGAGCTGAATCCGTTTCCCAATCTATTTTTGTAAGGTTGACAATTTTCAAGCCCATTGAGAAAAGTAGTAGTGCACTTTATTTCAAAAACTGTACTAGAAAAATTGCTTGCGTTTCGACTGACTAGAAAGTTGAACAATATAACAATAAGCCAACATTTTACGTTGTTGCTTATAATTCAGGCAGTATTTGATTCGTCGAAATAATTAGGAACTGAATAAGCTTGCATTTGGCTAGGGCAAGACCTAGGAAAGTCCCCAGGGCCACTCTTTCAAGATGCGGGCTCAGAAAAGTGTAACTTTCCGGCCGGAGTCCGATTCGTACTTGTGAATGGGCTGAGACGCGTGTGGAGCCTTAAGAATTCTCCGCCGAAGTAGAATCCAGCTGAACGGGGCTTACAAATCTTGCAGCCATTTCTTTAACCTGGGCTCTAGAATGACTCTAGGAAGGGATGGAGTCGGTATTTGTTGGACTCCCAGTGGAATGGCCAACCATCTGAATTGTTGAATGATGATTACCTTAAAGTGTAGTGTACATTGTGATTCCGTTCCATCTTCAGTCCAGTGAACAAATGCAGCATCATGGTAGTCTTTCTATGATGTTGGAAATTTGGAATCTCAACTTGGTTTGGATGGATGTTGCCTATTAACTTTTGTATGGCTTCACTCTTTCTTTTGTTCCTCCAAACTAATTTGTTGGTGCCAGGAGATAACGTTGGGACCAAGGAACGTGCAGCCACCAGACGTGGATCTACGATCATCAGGTTTAGTTTACCCGATTTGCATCAGAATAAGATCATAAAGAGAAGATAGTTGATCGAGAAACCTTTGCCCAAAGAGTCCTCTACTATAGTACTGGACAGGTCTCCGGAAGGCTAAGATCCTTTTGATCACTGAAGAAAAAAGACATTTGATGAACTACAGCTCCTGTCCATGCATAACCCAGAAGGCTGCGGCTTCTGAATACCGGTCAGTAAGAGGATTACAACCACATTGTGCCGTCTTATTCTGGTTTTCTGCAGTCCAGATTATGGTAAGCATCATTGAATAGTATCATAATGAAATATGAAATACCATAACGTAACAAAAAATTTCCGTAGCAGATATTCACCTCCAACTGAAATGTACTGTGCATTGTTTTTTTAAAAATCTTTATCGTACAACTGAATGGTCACGTATTTGCGTATAGAAGACCCAGATACATTTAACATGCTTGTCAAAGAAACTCAAGGAGATGAAAGGAAGCTTGCATGAGGGATGAATGTTCAATTATCAAAATATGGAGTGTCATAATCATTTCTCTTAGAAACTAATAAGACGGTGTAGTTCAATTCATTTGAATCTTTTTTATTTGAACTCCTGAGTGGCGATCTACACTGGGAACCTCTTGTATATGCAGCATTCTGGACATATTTTACCCCTCTCGAAAACCTTCTATAGCCAATTTTGCTTGTACTGGTATTCTGGTCTATTTTCAGTCATTAGATCACGTGAGAATCTTACCTTCTCCTCTAGCCAATAATGATTATTGCGGTAAGGGGCATTCGTCTGGGAAAAAAACACACAAACACAACCACTCAGCTGGCCTGGGAAGGAGGGTAACTGAAGCAAAAACAAGAAAAGGAAGACAAAACACCTAGTTCAGGAGAATCAATACGCGAAATGGAATAAGCATATTCGCATCCGTCTTCTTAATGTGCCTCCATGAGCTGGAGGAGGTCCTCAAATCGGATTCGACTTTCGCGATAATATCCTCAAGGCTGAGGTTTTTATGTCGGAAAACTCTTCGGTACGTTACTCTCCCACCAAATATAGTAGATGGCAGCAACTGGGGAGATTTTTGTAGACCAAACACTTGAAAGAATCTCAGCTTGAAGGTGTAAAGCCATCCTGCCTATTCCATTCTTATGCAGAAGTATGAAGATGACCCCAGATGTTAGCAGAGTAAGAACATTGAAAAAACAAATGAGAGTGGTCCTCTTGGGCCAAGTTTACACAGCACATACACATCAAACTTATTTTCTCATTAACGAAGAAATTGCACTGTCAGCTTAGAATTTGGGACACAGATTATTAGCATAGCAAAATCAACAGTATTTTTTTGGCTAGCCGAATCCGTTTTCGAATCAGTTTTCCATTAAGAAAATTAGTAGTGCTCTCTTTGAATAGAAAGGAAAATGATTTTAACGTATGAATAGAAAGGAAAATGATTTTCACACTATCTTTTTATCTATTGAGACTCCCTTTTTTATTTTTTTATCTTTTATTCATGTGAAATTACTAAATTACATTTACCTCTTAAGTCGAAATTTTTTTGTCGTTTTCTTTGGGAAAAAAAATTTGTTACCGGTATTGCTATTCAATTACTTTAGTAACAACAAACACATGCACAAACACTTTATGCACGCTCACATCTTTTTGTGGGTCCCATACACTGAAAGTATAATGTGTGTGAGTCCTAATCTAAATGTAAGTGTTTATAGTTGTAGAATAATTCAATAATATTTAGCATTTGAATAATTTTAAGAATACTGACCCAACAAACACCGATGATGCACAGATCGACGCAAGTGTGGTCCACTTTTTTGCAATTTTATCATTGCCGTTATCATTGTTGTGGCCAAAACTCTCCAAATCCGTGCAATAATTTTTCTTTGCCTTTTGATCCGTGGGTCCCCCACTAGTCATCAGTAGTCCACACTCCACACTAGTTAAGTGACTTAAACACAATCCAACCAATAAAACAAAATCAGCACACGGACAATAATCTGGTGTTTCCGCTCGTACACGAATTGTCGATCCCGCCGTTCATTTAGATTACACACTTTGTTATGACCTAAAGTCACCTAATTCCCATGCGGATTGCAGAGCGAGTCTGAAACCATCTTTGAAAATTGATACACATGTTAAATTACTAAAATTATCATGAGCAAAGATTGAAAGCGCGAACTTAGGATATTTTGAAGAACAACAATGCTAAACACACAATAATTCAAACACAATCTTTTACATACATGTGAAATCCACACAGTAGTGTGTGTTGGGCCCATATGTATGTGAGAGATTGTGTTTGATATTGTATGAATATCATTTTTCATTCAATAAAGAAACTTATTAGGATACATGAAATGAAAGTGTTAAAAAAGATAAATGGATGATTAGAATTCAATCCGAGCCGTCCATTTATCTTTTCTGCACACTTTCAAGAAAGATAAGAGTATCAATTTCTTGTACCATAACTTTTTCATTCAATAAAAGAGTCTCATATTGCACACGTGTACGGTTGATATCAGATGATCTCACCCTACCGACAACTTTCCCCTACTGTCGAGTAATTTGATCTCAGTAATCTCTTGGTAATCTCACACCTAAATTCCCATTAATAATTCAACAACCACGGGAATGAGCACTTATCTCACAACTTTATTACTCCACCCTCTCTACTCTCCCCCTCTTTCTCTCTCTTCCCCCTCTCTCACTTGTAGAGTAGCAGGAGGAGCAAAGATGGGTTCAGTCTCACTCAAGATCGGTGACGGAACAGCGAGATTCAGGAGAGCAACACTCTGTTCTTCCGCAGTAAACCTCCTCATGCTCTTCTCAGTCCTCACAACCAACCTCTTTGCTCTCTACGCCTTCACATCATCCCCCAAATCCCACCCTTTTCACCAAACCCACAAAAACATCTCCCTCATTTCAGAACAAGTCTCACTTATCCTGAGAGAAATAGATTCTTCCCAAAAGAAGCTGGTCCAGATGGAAAAACAGCTTCTGGGCTACGAAAACATCGATCTTTCTCGACCCAATATAGCAAACGAGCTCAAGATCTTCCTCCAACGCCACCAGCTGCCTCTGGGGAAAGATTCAAGAACTGGGATCACTGAATTGGTGGCTTCTGTGGGCCATTCTTGTGAGAAATCAGTGGATTTGTTGTCTGAGTATATGAGTTATAAAGTCAATGGGCTTTGCCCTGATGATTGGAGCCTTGGTCAGAAGCTGATTTTGAGAGGGTGTGAACCTTTGCCTAGGAGGAGGTGCTTTGCTAAGGTAATTCCTAAAATGGGTTTCTTGTCTTTTCCTGTTTCTCTTTGGCATAATGTTAGTGATAAGGTTTTGAGTTGGAGTGGAATTGGTTGTAAGAGTTTAGCTTGTGTGAATGGTAAGAAACTGAGTAAAGATTGTGTTGGTTGCTTTGACTTGGGTAATTGGAATGAGAATCAAAGGTATGTTAAGGCTAGAGGGAAGAATGATTTCCTTATAAATGATGTGTTGAATTTGGGAAGTGGTGGGATCAGAATTGGGTTTGATCTTGGTGGTGGGTCTGGCACATTTGCTGCTAGAATGGCTGAGAGGAATGTTACCGTAGTCACTGCCACACTGAATATCGATGCCCCGTTTAGCGAGTTCATCGCCGCTAGAGGACTTTTCCCTCTGTACTTGAGTTTGGATCACAGGTTTCCATTTCATGATAATGTGTTCGATATAGTTCATACAGGAAGTGCATTAGATGTTGGGGGTCGACCGGAGAAGTTGGAGTTCTTAATGTTTGATATCGACCGGATTTTGAGGGCTGGTGGGCTATTTTGGCTGGACAACTTTTCTTGTGCTAGTGATGAAAAGAAAAATGCTTTGACACGGTTGATTGAGCGATTCGGGTATAAAAAGCTGAAATGGGTCGTGGGAGAGAAGATTAATGGGGGAGAGAAACCTGAGGTTTATTTGTCTGCTGTTCTACAAAAACCAGTAAGAGTATGATGGTTATGAACTTGTATTGGCACCTTCATTGCTATTTGTAGTTTTTGTCACACATAATTTGTGTGAGTACATTACCTAACATCATCACCTAATTTCTTTGCAACGCCTAATAAGTAAAGTCCATTGTTGTTTCAGGTTTGCAAATTTGTTTAATTGTTGCATCTATGTTCTGTAGTGGTATGTGTCACTTGTTCGTACAATGAGCCGTTAGAGAATGTCAAAATCTGAAAATATATTTGATTTTTGAAGGTTTTTAGCATTGAATAAGTCTTGTGTGGACATGTCCGTTTGGTTTGTAAGATACCCTTTTGCTGCAACATCCTTCTACTGATTAATATGGTACTATAATATCGTCAGTTATATTTGCATATTCAGTTGTGGAATAAGCGTATTCCCTCGTCATTGTGGTTATCCAATGCTGCATTTTTAGTTGTTTCAGGTGTATTATGTATTTAATACTTTCTCGTAGTCATTAACGTGAACCACAAACATAGTTGTACTCCCAAAACTGTGACGGGTATTGCTTTATTCTCAAATTTGCTGAATATTTTGTTAGATATCTCAGCTGTGATACCTCTGACCTTCGGTAGAATATCGCTAGTGCGAAATTGGTTCCTGAGGGCATTTAATTGTATTCTCCGAATAGTGTTCTGTTTGGCTTGCTGAAAGCTTGACTTTGCTGAATAATCTGTTTCCGTTTTGATGAAACTTTTGATGGTAGATACTTCTTGTTTTTATGTGTTGGAACCCCAACTGTTCATGACAAACTCTAGTCTGTGAGCTATGGGACTGCAGCCTTATATTTACTCATATCATATACTACTGCTTGATTAACTTCTTTATCCAACGGCGATATTGTGTGGTACGTGTTTTGCCCTATAATTCGAGCATTTGTGCCTCAACCAATTTGCCTCCTGGTTCACTGGGATTACATTTCTTTTGGAATATTCTACAAGTTGAAGCTCTCATGTAAGGTTCTTATGACAATTTATATATAATGTGTTGCGCTGCTTGCAATTCTTTCTGATAATTGTTCTTTCAAATGGTATTCGTCGTGAAATGAGGCTTCTCACTTATGACATATGCTTTCATTTTCAGTTCAATTCTCAGGCTTCTTTTACTTAACAAGAACCATCATTCAAAAAACAGAATTGCCGCAAATTGTGACAACAAAAAGATGAGGTGAATGGTGAAATATTTGTACGTCTGGTTTGATATTCTATTTCAGCTGACTGCAGAACTTGTAAAATCAGCATAAGTGCAAGCCTGAGCCAGTGTTTGATCCAACGATGGTCACAAAAACTTCACCCCATTGTCAAATGGTTGTTGCATTTCGAACTTTATCTAGCTGTTATAGAAAGAAATCCTTGATTGTATTCGTTTCCAGGGGTGTTAAAAAAGTTTCTGGCTAGATTTGTACCTCCATTTCCTGTTTAGTTAGCTTGTCTGATAACTCAGAATCCGGCCCAAGGCCTAATGAACTGATCAATCCGGTACCGGGAGATCAATCTCAAAATCTACTGGCAGATGGTCCAATTAAAGTCCATTATGGGGATTGATAGCAATCAAGTATGAGTCGAATCTCAGACTAAAGACTTCGACTCCTAGTTGTGACTGTCACTGCGCCAATGTATGTATTAGTACTAACGTTTGGTGGATCCTACCTCAAGATTTTCATGTCTTATGCTTCTCTCAAGGTTTTTATGTTTTCATAAAGTATACCTTCTAATAATTGGGTTAGGTCAGTTTACTTGCAACTTCTTGATTCGAAAATTTTGAAGTTGATAATCGAACAAATTTTCAGTTGCTCCAAAGATTTTTTTGCTTAATGGTGGAATGCCCCAAGATTAAAAAAACATCCTGCTCCCATTTGACTAGACTATTTACGGTTGAGTGATGGAGTTAAAGTTCAACCCTGCTATGGACACCGACCGTGGACGCTCCGGCACGTTTGTAATTTGAATGAAAAAATAGAAGATTTGATTAAGCATATACACTTATCGGATTGAGCTTATTTTCTGCGCGTCTACTTGGAAAATTATTTTAAAATTATTGAACGGGACAAATTATCCGCACAGGACCCAGATTGGGCCATGCGTGCCAAGGTGTGCACAGCAGTGTATACGCATTCCATTATGTGCAACCAATAGGGCCTAATGTACGGCCCTGTAAAGGAAACGAATTGGGCTAAAGCTTTAGCCCAGGAACAAATCTTCGAAGAAAGCTCAAATGGGCTCAACAACCATAAAGCCCAATAGCAATGAAATCCAAATGGCCAGAATAATGTTTCAAAGCTGGAAAGAGGTCCGGACAGCCACAAAGCCGGACGCGACTCCAACGCAATTGTGATTGTAATTGTACCCTAAAGTTGGGTCTTCAAAAATGCTACGTGCACAATGAGAGGAACACAACCGATCGCTTACCGTCCATTGTTGTAATTGTTGGTCAGAATTTATTTAAAATCCGTTGGTTGAGATTTAATGGAAATTGGGTTTCACTAGAGAATGCTTTTTCATGTAAATGTTACTCCATTTTATAATTGTGTCTGTTTCTAAATTTAAGAGGAAATGAAAATATAAGGTATATATGACTGAATTAATGTTGATTACTGAACTTCATTTGATGGAAATGGTGCATGTGTTAAGTTAAATGCAAAATAAATTGGTAAATTCCGAGGAGTCACGCTCTCGAAATTTATACTTGGCAATAAGTCAAGTACTTTTTCAGTGGCATGCACCCTTTCACGTACCCTTGTCTCAATTCGACCCACCGCCAATAATAGTCCTCGCAAATTTTAGTACTAGTTTGAAATATTTTTGCTTGACACATGCACTTTAAAGTCAAACTCAGACCACCTGATACAGCTAGCTTAGGACAGGTGTCAAAAAAATACAGCTAAAACACCTCTAATCAACCTGATTACCTAAGTTCAACATCTTTGTTGTTGTTCTTCTTAATCATTGGTTTGCTTATTCATTTTGAGGATATATGGTTTGCAAGTACATTTTGATATGTGCTTTTGTACTGTGGAGTTTAGTTTAAAAATTACAGATATATATATATATATGTATATATATATATGGGGCCGGTTCTAGAGACAATACATTTGACAATACTTTTGACAATATATTTTTCGGAGCCTCACACGAATAATCGGAGCCGTTCAATTTGTTTAAAACATGTTTTTAAGGGTTCCTGTAAAAAATCAACTCATTTGAATATCGACAAGGGCTTGATTGGCTCATTCAATTTTATCCTATCAAATTTGACAGGAATCAACTAAATGAGATGATCAAGCCCTTACCGATATCCAAATGCGTTAATTTTTTACAGGACCTCTTAAAAATATGTTTTAAATACATTGAGCGGCTCCGATTATTTGTTTGAAGGTCCCATGTGGGATTTCAAAAAATTCATTGTCAAAAGTATTGTCAAATGTATTGTCTCTAGAACCGTCCCATATATATATATATGATAAGGTATTAATTAAAACCATATATTTCAGCAACTACCCATATTTCTTTATGGGCTAGCTAGCCTTCATAGATTCTTTAGATCGAGTACGGTAATACAAATTCATTTGGGTAAGAACGGGTATAAGGAGTATTAACAAGTCTAGTTGGCATATACAAATGACGACGATTCTAACTGTATTTTTTCACGAGATGCGAAACGAAACCTGAATATCTGAATCGTTTGTTTTGTATATGTCTCGATACCATTACCTTTTCTCATAATATAATATTCCTTTATTTAACCCAAAAAAAAAATAATAATATTCCCTTGTCGTATGTTTTTTTTGTGATCTGAGACTGGGAGATAGAGGGAGACGATGGGAAGGGGTTTAGGTGGGTGAATTATTCTCTTAGCTAGTTTGCATCCACCTCCCATGTGCTTGTTGGGTTATTCTGGCCGGTCAGAAGAATACAGTAGTGGTGGTTGTGACAAAAGCTTTCCTTCTAATCCTGCCTAACTGCAACATCCATCTCTCTCTCTCTCTCTCTCTCTCTCTCTCTCTCTCTCTCTCTCTCTCTCTCCTTTCAAATCCCTTCTTTTTAAAACTAATGGAGATTGAAATGACGTTATAAACTAAACACGTAGTACGTTTCATTGGCAAAAATAAAGTAAGTTAGAGAAGTGTTAGGACAGCTAAAAGTATAGTGTATATGTTTCATAATGGAGCCTTTTTCTCTCTTTGCCATTGAACTTGGTCGTCTTCATGCAAGTTGGGTTTTGTGACTGGAATCACGTAATCCCAAGGGGATTGGCCTACGCCCTACGGTCAACTCGTGGACCTCCCGAGCTTCTTTCTTTTAAGGTTTTTGGTTAGATTTTTTCTGTCAACAACTCTTATAGTCACTTTACTTCACGCATAAGCGCTTACACAACGGCTGCGGAAGAAACTGTAGAAATTAGTCTGATGTGTGAGAAAAAAATTCGAGACACCCTCTGCAGGAGCATGACATAATTTCTCGTGGCATGGGCTTTTCAACTTCCAAGAGCAGTTATGGATATTTCTCGGGAATGATCAATCAATGCAACAAAGGAAAATAAAAGTGAAATTGTTGGCGTATCTCTTGTAGATAAGGTTTGATAATATCAATAGGCATGATTTTATTGGTGGGGCGAATAACCAGGAAATTTTTTTTTACGTTTAATTATTAGGGAAAAAGTGCTACCGCACAATTATATGAGTCGCTGGCTCTTTTTTAACAAGCATGCTGTTAGTGGCCTGAGCGCGCTCCTCCCACTACTCAAGAGCTTATGATTTCATATTCTATTTCGATATATACTTCGTGACGGTTGCATATACCAAATCTCATTTAAAGTCTGAACATCAAATCGCACCCAAATAAGATCAAATAATCAATTAGCCAAATATCATCATATATAGTCTAATAGTATCTATATATTCATCTACACAATCCATAGTACATAGGCTGGCAAACGGATTTGGCCTTGCCTTGATAAAATCAACCGTTCATGTGCATATATCAAAGAAGATTACAAGGACAGAGCCCACATATCTCTATCCCTTCGTGTGTTTGTCTATACTTGCATGTATTTTTCTTTTGTAACGAATGGTGGTCCGAGCTAGCTTGCATGCATCTCGTTCTAATTTTTACCACGTGCCCTCCTGCAGTCGTTTTGCACTCTTATACGTGGAGGTGAGGTGGTCTCAAAAGTTATTGGCAATGAGATTTGACCCTGAGATCTTAAGAAAAGAGCAAATTAATACATAAGTTTCATGTCAAGACCACTTCGCCAACTCCGCGTTAAATGTATATACAGTATTTGTATAAATAAATAAAACCAGAATCTGTGGGCTAGTTGCTTCTTCCAATGAAGAGTACAGCGGTTTTCAGAAGCCATAGATTCGTTTCACAGTCCAATCCGTGGTCTGCAAGGCCCCGTTTGATAACAGTAATGGGTAGATGAGATTTGTAAAAAGATGAAATTAGGATTGGATTTGGTACTGAGAAGAGATTGTTAATGAGAAGAGATTGTTAATGAGTATATTTATTTGGGATGGGATTAGATGATGAGATTATTAATATCATGTTTGTTTGAGATGTGATTAGATGATGGGATTGGATTGATAGAAGAAATTGGTAATGAGAATGGGTTGGGATTAGATTATGAATACCAAGTCCCAAGGGGTATTGCTAATACCCCTAAGCCTTTTTTTAAAAAATCCGGAAATAGAACAAATAATTTTATTCACCTTGTATTTCAAACGGGTTAAATGAAACCTTCGTAAAACTATCGTAAATAAAAAATTATTTTTTTATTTTTTTTGCACCGTTTAAAAATTTTTAATGAGATCTATTAAATAAAATCCATATTGTTACGAAAATTATTTGCATAAATACATGATTTTTAAGCTTAAAGTTGTCTTTTTAAAAATAAATAGTACTTATTTCCGTTTTTCGAACGGGGCCAAGTACTCTACTGCAAGTGCCCTTTGGAGCTAATAATCCTTACTAATCTGTTGTTTCCGAGGATTAAATACTCTAAAGAAATGGATTAATGGTAAACTTGATTACCACAATATTTCTTCGTATTTGCCATGTTACTGTATTTGTTTAATTTACTTAAAACCTGGATGAACCTGGGCATACTTTTTGTCCCCAAATTAAATACTTACTCGTTTACCTTTTGTTCAAAATTTTCAGACCAATTAAAATTTACGAACATTAATCAAAACTATGCACATATTTCGAGTGTTATACATGATTTTGCGTCTAAAATTGTTAAGCTGAGTGAATCATATATAGTTTCCATTCGAGAAAATGGACTATAGAAGTTTTGGCCATCCATTTCTCGCAAGCTTATTATCAATCAATAAATCAATAAATAAATTTACTTCTCGCGAAACAAATCTTATTTGAATCATCGCTTTCCAAAATTCGGTTGATTGGATTATAATTACACGGATAAAGTAAAAGACTAATAAAATGAACGGCACGATTTATTTATTTTTTAATCTGCAAACGGCACGATTCATCAAACAGAATCTTGGTAAGGCTCGTTATATATGAGGAATCGACGATAACATGTCGTCTTGACTTTATTTCAACATTTATTCGTAAGAGTAATTTTAAATGGACCGTACAAGGAGAGAGATAGGCGGGGCCGTTGGGGGGTGGGGCCCGTGTCAATGTTCTGTACAACTAAGGGTGCGTTCCGGAACTCAAAATAAGCCCTTATTTTTTAAGAAGGCAATTTCAAGCTCAAAAATAAGGGGTTTATTGAAATCTAAAAATATGCATTATGGATCTTATTTGAAAGATCTCATTGAGATCTTTTATACGATGTAAAAAAAATTAAAAAATTATTTTTTATTTATCTTATTTTGAAGTTTGAAAATGTGAAATAAGCTGCTTATTTTTTAAGAAGGTTTCTGGAACGGAGCCTAAATAAGCGTACAGCCCCCCATCTACTCCTTCCAATTCCAACTACTACTACTACTACTTGTATTTTTCTGTCTCTGTTGGCAACTTGGCATTTGTTGTTCTTCAATTGGAAATCTCAGAGACACCGACAGAGCATGAGCGGGGCCGATTTTGGGTCCCGCACAGAAAATCTGAGCCGTTTAATAATTTTTTGAGTGAGCACGTAAAATATTAGTTCAATCCGATACGTGTCGGTGTTTGATCCAATTTTTCATTTTTCATTAAGATTTCAGGTCCATTCGAAAAGTTATTGAGCGGCTCGAATTATCCATGCGAGAGCTGGAGTGTGCACAGTCGGTGCTTACCCGATCGGTGTCCATAACAGAGTTGTTCTCAAAACTTTTAAAATAGGCCTACTGCCAGCAGAGCTAGTTGAAACCCCTCTTTCGTGCCTTCCAAGACGGTGACAAACGCGACGAAATGAAGCCGTTAATTAGGGTGTAGGTTATATATATTATAAATGTCTAGAATGAATTTGGAAATCTGATCGTACAGCCCGTATTACAGGGATTGTAGGGCGGTCGATCCGGTCGTTGATTTTGATGCAAACTGCTCGAGTTTAATCTGAACTGCTATTGATCTGAGCTAGCCATCCATTGTCAAAATTGACAGTCGGATCGGCTCTCCTAAAGGATCCCTAGATCCGTCCGGAACACAACTGAATTCAATGATGGCATACTGGCATGTCAGTCCTTAATACAAGAACAGAGCTGGCTCTAGGAGAGGCTGAGGAAGCGACCACTTCAGATCCCATTCTAGGCCCAGAAAAGGGCCTCAAATTTTATTTATAACTCAATGAAATAGGTTCGATAATTTTGATTGATCCCAAACAAGCAATGGACCCTACTTTTATGTTTTAATTTAGGACGAAAATATTATCCAAAACCTATTGTCAATTAAATAGAGACAAAAGAACATGTTTGTTTTCTCCACTTTCGGCAGGGTACATACAAGACCACATTTGGTTCTTGATTAATTTTTTTTAAAGCAACACAATAAAGCTTCTTTTTTTCAATTTCAAACATACTTGAGTCATCAAATAAAATATAGTTAAAGGAGATTATAGGGTTCTATTGAATTAAAAGTGATATATTATGAGAGAATGACATGTCTCGTAAAACGAAAAATAAATACTCAAAAAATAAGAACCTTAGCAGAACGAGGCCTAATTTTCGCCCAAAACTTATTATATGAAATTGTGCACATACAATAACTTAATGAATAGAAGAAAAAACATAAACAATCAACAAGGGGGAAAAGAAGTACTCCTATCATCCAAGAATATTACTCCCTCCGTCCCTTTTTAAATGTCCTGCTTCGTAATTCCAACTTATTAAAAAAACATCATCATTATATCTTTCACATCAACTTTTTCCTCCACTTTCCCTACTTATCCATCATCATTACACTTTTACTCACTAACTTTTCAAAATGGAATCTACTTTTAGGGGCAAAATAGACAATGCACCAACTTTTACCCACTAACTTTACAAAATGGACACTTATTAAGAGACATCCTAAAATGGAATACCGGACTCTAAAAAAGGGACGGAGGGAGTAGTATTGTTCTACTCTTTCAATTTCTAGTGTAAAACTGGAACAATAGCCTGGTGCTAACAAGTGGGGTACTACTTGAATAATGTGCTGTATAGCCTAGTGTTTAGGGGATGCACCTCTCTCTCTCTCTCTCTCTCTCTCTCTCTCTCTCTCTCTCTCTCTCTCTCAACATGCACATGGGTCCTTCGGTTCCTATTATTCTGTCTTGACCATTCAATGTGGTGGGTATTGATTACAAACCTTACACTATCAAAATATATGTCTCTCAATTACAGCAAATCACTTTTGCCAAAAGAAATAAATAAATAAATATATGTCTCTCAATATAGGTCTCTGATCTCTATGCATGTGGTGGATTCATAAAAATTGATGAATTTGTACCTATGAACTAAAGAGAGATCATTTTTTTTTTATCCGCAAAGAGAGATCATTCAAGATTGCTTTTTAACCACCTCATTAGTACTTGACGTGGATTTGCTTAGAAATTTTTGTATAAAGAATCTTAATTTTTGTTTAAAAAAAAAAAAAAAGGATTTGGTTTCCTCCATCGCTACGCATCAATCTCCATCTTTGTGCCTACGTATATCCTGACGATTAAATTTATTTGTACGTATCAGTAATCACGAGACTAACAGGAATTAGATTTGACTCTACTTAATTATATATAATTCGAGAGATCCGAAGTTAAACCCGGGTTTGACATTTTGGGTCCTAGTTATTGACAATTTGACATATATATATATATATACTCCTATTAAAGGCAGGGACAGAGAGAAGAACATGGCTCGTCCTTGCACATGGGTAATGCTCAGATATGGAGAATCTACAAAATGGTTTTTCTCATTTTAAAAATAGCCCAATTAATTGTATGATTGGAAAGCAGAGGCATCTCTTCTGTTATAGGCCCCCAACAACCTCTTCTTTGATAGTGGGAAAGACTCATAATCACCATTTCTTTTTCTCAACTCTACATGTGGTTGGTTTAGGGATTCTTAAGTCAATTGAGAGTGAAAAATGCAGTTTATTCAGGAAAAGTTATTAGCTTGTAGCAGTAAAAACTGTACCAGATACTATATATAGGAAGTGGCTGCTGTGAGCAAAATGTAACAGCTCACAATCTTATTAAACGGTTCGGATTTTAAAAGAACTCGTTCAAAAAAGAATTGAACTCTTTCGTGCAACAGTTTTTTTTTAAAATCGGGACCATTAATAATTGCCAAGATGAACAATGAGATAAGGCATAGTTATACGCTGCTGCATGTGTTTGCTCACAGCAGCCCCTTCCAAATATCACATGCACATTGTAAAAAGAGTACAACACCCTTATGTCAAAATTCCTGTGTAGCTTGGAGTATGAATCTTGATTGGTTATTACTAGCAATCATTATATGAATCAGTTTCAAAAAAAAATTATTTTTTTCATAATCAAATGTTCAGAAGAGCTTACGCATCCTAAGAATAAAAATAAAAAACTAACGATTGATTAATTCTTTGAATATTTCTCGAAAGCAAAATTTTTTTAGCGAGTAGCAGTTGCAAACTGACAATACTGTACTGTAATCGGACCCGACCTCTTTTCGCACTGCATTGTAATTGGCCATTCTTGTAATGATTATTGATCCGAATTTGTTAAAGACTCTGTCCAAGGAAAAATAGACTTCTGTAATTTTCAGTAATAGTCTTTTAACAAAATGTGCACTAATAAAATTATTATTTTATCTAACATTATAAGGAGTACTTTATCCTTCAATTATCAAAGAAACCAAGGCCACTCAGCCCTTTCAACTCCTATATAAAACCTTCCTCATCCTCAACCCTCCACAAACTCCTTCCAAGAAAACCAAAAAAGAAGCCCACAAGCACCTCTCTTCCACTCTCCATCAACCTTCTCGTGATAAAGAACAAAATGTCAGCTTGCAGCAAAATCCGCCACATCGTCAGACTCCGCCAGATGCTGCGGAGGTGGCGCGAGAGGGCTGCGATGGGCAGCGCCACCCGCCGCAGTATCCCGTCTGATGTACCCGCCGGACATGTGGCGGTGTGCGTGGGTGCCGGTTGCAGGAGATTCGTGGTGCGCGCGTCGTACCTGAACCACCCCTTGTTCCGAAAGCTATTGGTCCAGGCCGAGGAAGAGTACGGGTTCGCCAATACGGGCCCGCTGACCATTCCCTGCGACGAGTCCGTATTCGAGGAGATCCTGCGGTACTTGGCCCGGGCTGAGTCCAGTAACTCGGCCAGGTTTGCCAATCTCGAGGATTTTCAGAGATACTGCCACCTGGACTTCTGGACCGAATCTCGACCGCTCCTAAACGGGTTCGTTGATAAGTCCATTTGGTAAACAGGGAATGGGATCCGCTCCGGTTCTTATATTGTCTGCCTATTAAAAATTCGTGAAAAGAATATTATCATCCTATTAAAAAGGTGATTATAAATATTGTAGTGGACAAACAATATGAGACATAAGGAGAAAGCACCTTTGCATGTCCATGTTGACTCGGTCGATCGTCTAACTGAGTTTGGTGGTACTAGTTCACGGGATGAATAACTCATTCTCGTTATCATTTGGTTAAGGACGTTAAGGTGAGGTGGTGGGGGTTTGATTAATTATTATTTTTCCTATTACAAAATTTTTTATGTAATTTATTTGGCCGCGCGACAGTTCAATGAGATGGTAAGCTACTGATGAATTCACCAAGAGGATGCACCACAATGGAGATGGCAAATAGGTAGGCCGAGTTTACCGCCGAGTCGTCCCGAGTTTGAATCGGAGTGGAATAACATGCAACAGCAGAGACAGAGAGGGTGATGGTACTGCAACTTGCAGTTGAGGAACAAGAAAGGGCAATTGTTTATTTTATTTTATGAGGGTTACATTTTTGTGTGTAAACTCTGTTACTTATTGATTTGAATTAATAATATTTTGTAGAGAAATAATTGAAGCATGATTGTCCAATGTTACAACATTTTTTATATGCCTATTGTACTATAAATTAATTGGTCCATTATTGAAATTAAAATAATAGTAGTAGCCATTGTGGGTGTAATAAATATTAATTGCACCAACCCATGTGCAAGGAAGACTCTGTTGGAAATAAGTGAATTGGAAATTGACTCCAAAATAAAACATTCAAGTTGATTGTAATATATTTGTCCTATGGTGAATAAATAAATATATTTGGAGTACTTGGAATTATTTAGTTTGCCGCTGAGCCGGGCCAAGCGTGGCAATGGGTTTCATAAAATTATAAGGCTTAAAGTTGGTAGAAACTTGTAGTGATTAATTTAATTAGTTACTTCATTTTTAAAGCTTTTGAATTGATTTTAGAGTTGGTTTATAAATCAACTTGTGGCAAACTAAACCAATCAGCGCAACTGCGCAATGCTTCATTTACCTTGGCTGGCTACGTGTGATTTGGAAAATGAACATATTGTGATGGTTCGGCCAAACTGAAGTGTGGGTTTGGCGTAGACTATTTCAGATAGATGTGTCTCTTCAGCTAAGACCACTTCGAATAGTTGCATCTTTTTTCTAACACCATTCCGAACAGTCACCGTTCCTCTTCGTTGGGGTGCCTACTTCTCTATAAATAGGATCCATCTCCTCCAATTTCAGTATCGAAAAATTCCTGCACTCATAACATACATATTCTAAGAGAGTTCTGCACAGTTTTCTGGTTCGCCCGTTGAACAGATTGTAGTGCTACTTCCGTTCTTCGAAAATCGGGTAATCCTGGGAGGCAAACGTTCAAGAAACCCAAGAGCACCGGAGTGGGGGACGAATTTGCTTTAAGGATATAGTATTCTCCATAAAAATACTAACCTCGATTGCCAATTTCCGGACGCCTGAAATTGGTCCAGTAAGTTTCTAATCTTGTTTAATCTTTGGTGTGTAGCGATTTTCTAGCGATAAACGAATCCCGGTTTCCAACAGACTCATCTTTAGTACTGCTGTTCTGTTTCACCTGATTCTCTCTATTTGGTTCGAGTGTGTTTCCGGTGATTATCTTTATTCAAAACCATCCGATGCACAATAGGTGATTCACGTGAATTGAATGACTCCAAGTATAATATGTCTGGATGTTTGCACGCAAACTTATCTAGCTCAACTGGACAAATGTAGGTGTTTGAAATTCCATAATCTGGATAATGAATTGGATCGAACACCTACACTTATCCAGTTGAGCTGAAATTTCACCGAGCAAGAATGAAAATAGGTCTCGCGAATCGGGATGCACCCCGTCGGTGCCTTTAGCATTTTCAGGTTTTACAGAAAGCCCAAAAAAGGTTGTCTTGTGAATGCGGTGGCTGTCTACTTGGCTATTGGCTACATAAACGAGCATATCACTGCCTTTTCTTTTCTTTTGATTATGCAGAATAATGAACAATGGTTGGGCTAGGCTATTCATGACTAGAGTGAATTTAGTCATACGATGTAGCTAGCTACGTGCAGTTGAAGGTATTGACTAATGCTTATGGACAATATTTTCGTTTGACACTGCTTTTAGATTCGAAAATAACTACATCTAACTCTGAATGCAACTTGGAGACGGAACTTGAAAGTACTTTTTTCATCTCACGCCAATGAAGTAAAACCAAAGCTAGCTCATAAGCTTGTTATTACGGGTCAGAACAAGTTGATAGGATTCCCGATTCCGTTTTTACGTCCCCATGCCCCGTGGGGCGGTGTGGGTGCAAAAAAAAAGAGAAAAGAAAGAAGGAAAGAGAGGAATGAAACCTTCTCACTGTGCAGTGTTTTCCTTGTCTAATAACGACGTACAAGTCTGAAAATCGACATTATCAAATGGGATCGGGAGTTGGAGATAAGTCATGATAAAAGCAAGAGACGTACGTGATCATTACTGGCTTAATGGAAGGGATTTCAAAGCCAATAAAAATGGATGTCAATTAGTTAGACTGTGAAGATGATTTAATATCGGCCTTGGATGGTGGGTAATTTTGAGACCGAAGTGTCCAATCAATCAATTGGATCGGATTAGGTCAAACCTACCGTTCATTTTCACACAGTGTTTTGAGGTTTTCTTAAGTGCCCAAGGAAAGAGGGAAAAAAAAAAAAGTAATATCATGTGACTCATACAAAATACATTCGAAGCATAGTTTCTCAAAAAGAAGACTTTTTTTCTATTGGAGCTCTAATGGATTGAGATTGAGTTCTCTTCAAATAGTTCGAATGTCATTAGACAAACAACTTAGAAAATGTGGGGTTTCGATTCTTAAAATAAAATAGTTTTCGATAAATAATCGTGAGATACCTACCAAGTTGAGAGACGCACACGCACATATCATAGGACATGTCAGCGTATCATGGGATTTCTGTATAAAAAAAGAATCGGGATTAGTCTGAGGTGCACGTAAACTGGTCCGAAACACCATGCATTCCCAAAACAAAAAACACAAAGACAAAGAGAGAATCGATCAAACACTTAGAGCATCCGCAATAGGAATGATCAAAACTAATAACTAAAATGTGCCACGTCAGCATTTGATTATCCATTTTGTTCATAATCAAACGTAATAATTTCTACCTCCACATTGGTTATTTTTGCATCCCGAGCAAAACAAACCCCCATAATACACAATGCAAATATGTTCAATCGCAAACGAGTTCCAATCACGTACCCGACCACACCAAATTATTCATCTCAATGAGACGATTTCAATGTGTGGTGTTTTTGAATTATTGATCGAGTTTTCAGTTTAGTTATTGAGTTTGGTTATTGATAAAAATTGTTAAGTTTGATTATGGAATTAGTGAAATTTGGTTATTTGTTAAAAGACTTGTAACTTTGCTTATTCCAATATGAGGTATTTTTTGAGTATTGTTGTTAAATTTGTTTATTACAATGCTGATGCTCTAACAGTTAAGCCAGACTAGAACCCAGGCTACAAAACTGGTAATGAAATGTAAATGATCATCATGCATGTAATGTTGAGTTGGTTCTCCGATGGTAGCAATGGTTAGATGCTGGTTGTGAGGCGGTTTGGTGGCGGAATTGGTGATCGCAAAGGCATGACAATCATGTTGGCAAAGTGGTGGTCACTACAAGTCTACAACACGAAAGGGTTATAGCGAGGAAATCCGACGAGGAAAAGGAATTTCGTCGCTAAAAGTACATTATTTGTGAGGAAATAGATTTCCTCGCCAAAAGACCATTTCTAGCAAAGAAAACAGATTTCCTCGCCTTTTTTACTACTAATTAATTTATATATATATAATTATTAATTATGTTCATATGTATAATTGTAATATCACAATATAAGACATAATCAACTACATAGATCAATACCATTATCAAATTTATTAAAATAAAAAAGTAATAAACGGGAAAAAATAGTTTCCTTGTCAATCGCATTGAATTGGTGAAAAAATCTCAAATTTGTCAACTTTCTTATTCTAATTAGCAATGAAAGATATCTTGAAGTGTAGGTATTGAGGATTTATTCCATGGTAATGAAAAACTCAAAAAAAGATAATAAAGTTAAAAACATGTTGAAGTGATGTCGTATTGAAAATATCTCCAAGTTTTAGATTACCACAAATCTATTTTCAAAACATCTACATAAAAGCTAGCGAGTGAGTTTTCCTCGCAATTGTGTCGGAATAGGCGAGGAAAACTAGCGAGGAAATTTTTCCTCGCTAATACGTTTTGTGAGGAAATTAGGTGTTTTAACGAGGAAACTAAATTCTCGCTATAACCCTTTCGTGTTGTAGTGGGTGAATTGTGACAGAAAGGTGGTGTTGAAAAATGGGGCAGTTAAACAACTAAAAAAGAAAAGTACAATTGCGGGATTTTATTTACCTTGGACGTTTTCAAAAAAACTTGGTCTGGGTTGTGAAGTAGTGGTTGTAGCGGTGCTGAAAGAGGAGGAGGGAGGAAAAGGAAACGAGGCGTGGTTGCGATGGAGGAAAGATGAAATGGTGTATCAAAACGTTGTGTAATGTGCCTCAGGCGCCCAGAAATGCACCCTGGGTGCATCCAAGTGCTCTGTAATGTGATTTAGGCGCATCTCCTTACACTCAGGTGCATCCAAATACTCTGTAATGCGATTTAGGCGCATCTCCTTGCGCCTCAAGCGCCCAGAAATGCCCCCTGGAGCATCCAAAAGCGCTTTGTAATGTGACTCAGGCGCACTCAGGCGCAACTCCTTGCGCCTAGGCGCATCCAATTAAGTGCTCTGTAATGCGACTCAGGCACATCTCCTTGCGCCCAAGCGCATCTACGAAACTGCTTAAGAGGTCAAATTTTGTGGGCTTGCCACGAACACTCCCGAATTCTGATTCGCGTGATTTGAACCGTTGAAAATCTTGTTGGGTTTACTTTCTAACCCATGTGGCGTGGATTCAAAATTATTTGCAAAATAAAAAATTGGACAATTTTTAACCTCAACGGTTCGAAAAAGAAATCACTCTAGGAAATTTCTCGCACCACCCTCCTTTTTAACCGATCATCAAAACTTACTTATGCTATACATTAAGTTTATAGTCACGACTGTTCTCACTTCTTTTTTTTCTTAACGGAAAGAACAACCCTACAGCTAGGCAACTATATGGATCCGACTGTGCAATTAATCCCTCTAAGGGAGCTAGTGCGGCCACACCAGCCACGGCCCCCACTTACTTCAAAATACTCACCTGGTGGGAAATCGAACTCCATACCTTGAGGAGTACTCCTACAGCTTGGGCATCCGCCCGAGCCACTAGAGGAAACCCCTGGGTGTGTCGACTGTTCTCACTTTGCTGAAAGATGGCCCATATTTTGAACTTTTGTTGGCCAAAGTTGGGACACATCGGTTCTTCAAACTGTGTCTGGACTCTGGCTTGGCCTGGTTAAATAGACTCCTATTTATTGTAGGCCTTACTTGTGGGCTTACATGTGCCCAATCCATCAGCTTCACTGCTCTTTATAAATTAGATTTTTCTCAAATATATAGCAGGAATATGAAATTTGGAATGATGAAGGCCGGACGGACTCCGTTTTCGGGTCTGGTTAGGATTTGGTCTCCGTGTTTCTTTATTTTTTTTGCTTGGCGATCATGTAGTTAGTGATGTTTGTACCTGTGTAATTGGGTTGTATGATCTAGCTTGTTTGCATGTGTTATCCATACACGCAGCATCTAGTGGCATAGTTAGAAATTTAGGTTGGTAGGGGCATCATTGAGCATAGTTTTAAAATTTTCTATCTTTTAACTTGTAGTAAGACAACCATAACATGAAAGAAATGAACTTAAAACATAAAATTTGCTACAACACACACACACACACATAACGAGTCTTTATGAAAAATAAGTACGTAAAAGAGTACTTTTTTTGAAAACTTGACAAAAATACTTAAGGAGGTAAGTGTTATAAGAGAAAAAATATATATAATTTTTTGATACAAATTGTGATGGTATTTATAATTTGGGATAAAAATAAAATTATTAAAAATTGCAGTGGGGGCGCGTGCTCCCATTGGGCACCATGTGGCTCCGCCACTAGCAGCGTCCTCTATCTAGGGTGTACGTCAGTGCATCACTTGGTTATAATTACCGGCCAGTTTATGTGGAAAAATTTATCGCTGGTAGAACCACAGTTGAACTGCTTATCTATGCATTGCGTGCGCATCTTCGATATGGCCTCACTTTATCTATGTTTGTTGACATATCCTTTGTTTTATTGCCGCGTTTCGTTTTGATATTGTCATGTTGTCAGTGCTTTTTATTGTTTTATATTATTCTTACAATCAGACCATTGACACAGATTGTGCACATAAATTTGTGGGATCCATTCCGGGTCCCATACAAACTAATTTGTAACAAATTGAGCAACATACACACCCTACACGGAAAAGGGGTGCTCGGATCAAGCACCCTATACACCTCGGATGCCATTGATTCCCGTGCTGGCCCCCTCAGTTTTTTTTTAGAGAATTTTTGGACTGCCCGGAGACGGCCCGGCCCGGCCTTCAGTACGATTTCCCTCTCCGGCGCAATTGGTACCCATATAAATTCTGAAAAATAAGCACCTCCTTCTTATTTTTTTGGGGAACAAACCTTCTTATTCAACAAAAAATAAGTTCTTATTTGGGTTATGGAACACAGCCTTATTGTTACAATTCAAAAATCATTCTTCAATCGCCCCCTTAAAAAAATCAACTCAATTCGTTGTGCTCGTTGTTGTACCGGTGTGTTGTAACTTTGTTTGTTGGTACTTGTTTGGTAGTACTCCCTCCGTCCCTTTTTAAGAGCCCTACTTCGTAATTCTAACTTATTAAAAAGACATCATCATTATACCTTTCACCAACTTTTTCCTCCATTTTCCCTATTTATCCATCATCATTACAATTTTACTCACTAACTTTTCAAAATGGAATCTACTTTTAGAGACAAAATAGACAATGCACAAACTTTTACCCACTAACTTTATAAAATGGATACTTATTAAGGGATAACCTAAAATAGAATACCGGACTCTAAAAAAGGAGATAGAGGGAGTAGTATATTTGGAAAATTCTAAAATCAGCTTGATAGACTGACAATATTAAGTATGTGAATATGTATTAAAATATATAAAAATATATATAAAAATACGGGACGGTTCCGCGGACAATTATTTAGACACCTAAAAAAACACCCAAAATCTCAATCTCATAATTCCCAATCAAATTTTTATAATCCGAACCGTTCAATGTGTGCAGAATGTGATTTTAAGGCTGCCTACGAGAAATTAGCAAAAAAAATAACCTGGAAGTGCTTGTTTTTGAGCAGTTTTTAATTGAACCGTTCGTTAAATCTAAGTTAAAAACTGCTTAGATCAAGCCCTTCCCGGTCATTTTTTTGGCTGATTTTTTGCGGGTACCCTTAAAATCACGTTCTGATCACATTGAGCGGCTCGGATCATTAAAATTTGATCGGGAACTATGAGGTGTTTTTTTAGGTGTCTAAATAGTTGTCCATAGAACCACCCCGATAAAAATATGTATTTTTTTCTGTCTTCTAGTGTACTTATCGTCAGTCCACTGGACTAACAATAGCAACACCGAGTATATCTTTTGCTGCCACTTCCAAAGAGAAGAAGAAAGAAAAAAGGACTAGTATCATTACTGCAGGATTGATGGAGCCTAGAGGACACAGTACGTACTGGTCCCTTGATATTTGCGTTTTCCTGGAACGTACTGGTCCTGGAGGAGTATTTGTATTTTTCCTGGAACGTACTGGTCCCTTGATATTTGCATTTTTGCTGGAATGGTCCCTTGATATTTGCATTTTTCCTGGATTCGGCCCAACAAGAGTTCTGTACTTCTATTCATAAGAGCATCTCTAACCCATACTCCATTTCTTTATTTTGAAGGGAAAATATTTTTCAATCCATCCTCTAAAACTCTCCTCTATTTGAGAAGATGAACTTTGATCCTTTAAATATAGAGGATGAAGGAAAAAATAGAGGATCTCCTCCAAATATGTGTTGGAGTTGAGAAATAGAGTGTTGGGTTGGAGTTTAGATAAATAGTACAATCTTCTAAATCTATTTTTCAAATAAAATAGATTAATTTGATCCTCTCAAATAGAGATTTGGAGGGTGTTGGATTGGAGATGCTCTAAGAAAAGAGTAAGAGGACTTTGCAAGCACAAAACCGCCTCGCAAGGTGGGAAATTTAAGCTATGCATGTGATAGTACATTCATCCTCCTATTTGCTAGCGGAACAACATGCATGGTTTGTAACCGCCGACCGGCGGGCGGGGACAAAACCGGGTTGTACTGCCTCTCGATGGAGTTCATGTCGAGCCAATCGTGATGATTGTACTCGGTTACTTATTTCATAAGATCTTATTCAACTTATCATACACTTACTTGTGTGTAATAAAATGGATGAGGAGTTTTGTGTTGTCGTCAAGGGCCTCCCATAACCTCCCTAGAGTCCACTTATTTTTTAATTACTAATTTTGTATGATCTAATTCAACTTATCATATGTGTAAAATGGATGAGGAGTTTTGTGTTGTCGTTGAGGCCTTTTTGAGTTTATCAAACAAGATTCATATTGCACAAAAAATTATTTCAGTAAGTTTATTATATTTAAACTTTAAAATTACAAATAAGTTTTTATTTTTTAAGAAGGCTTAACGGAACGAAGCCTTATACTTTTCTGAATCGAGATGAATGATTAATTTCAAAAATTACAACTAAAAACTATACAAAAAGTAAAAATTATCCGGAAAAAAACAAATAGGAAATCTTTGTTTTTCCCCTTGGATAACCTATTCAACGAGTTTAAGAGAATTTTAACATTCCGATCTAGCCACTGAATTCTTGGCCGCAATAAGGCCTTACAATATACTCCATCCGTCCTATAATATTTGGCACTTTCACTATTCCAGCCTTATAAAAAAATTAATTATATATTTTAAACCATAATATTTTTTATAAGCAATATGAATCTTGTTTGATAGAGTTTAATTTGTTCTATTAAACGAAATTCAAAAAATCGCGTAAAACATTATAGATTGAAAGATATATGAAATTTAAAAATGGCACGCATTCCCGAAAATGTCAAACATTATGAGACGGAGGGAGTATCAAAATATATGATATGCCTTTTCAGCATAGCGTGCATACCTTGAATCCAAAGAAAAATTCTGATTAATCGGACACCAGTAATACGTGATTGTGCTATGTGACACTAACGAGTCGCGGGCGGGATCGATCCACCCACGTGTGAACCCCTAGAAAATGTGGCCGAGAGCACGAAATTCCAAGATAAACCAGCTCACGATTACCTGCTGTATGCAGGACACAAACCAACAGCGCAGAAGCCCAGAAGCCATCCAAAAAGGGCCCTTGCTTGGGACTCTTGTCAAATAGTGGAGTAGGACTTTTTGGATTCTACACTTGCACGTTAAGAAACTAGAAAGCAAATTCTTCATGGTGACCCACTTCCGATGCCCTGTTGTAGTACTAGCTGCCATTTGACTTTCCTCTGCACCCATGCCTTGGGTGGTTTAGTGAGTCATTCTGCGGACTGCTAATACTGAACTTGCTAGCTGGCCAGTTGGTTATATTGTTTGGCTAAGGTTGAATTTTCACGATGAGACATTGGGATATTAGATATACGTTTTGTTCGGCTAAGGTTTAATTTTCACGATGAGACATTGGGATATTAGATATACGTTAAACATAACGAGTATTATGCTAATATAAGTATATAATCTAGTCGGGTTGGGTCATGTTACACTTCCACTCTCCCTAAACAAACATTTATCGATCTGTCATTTTTGTTCCTTCCAATTTGCCCTTACACATTAAACCCATTTCAAACCCGCTCCATTACGGTCTCCTAAGCGGGTACCCATGGGGTATTTCCTTCCAATTTGCCCTTACACATTAAACCCATTTCAAACCCGCTCCATTACGGTCTCCTAAGCGGGTACCCATGGGGTATTTCCTTCCAATTTGCCCTTACACATTAAACCCATTTCAAACCGGCTCCATTACGGTCTCAGGCGGGTACCCATGGGGTATGATTTTCTTTTTTTTAAATCATTCCTAGCTACAAGGCACTATCACTATGTAGGTGAAATATGCTCACGAGTGTACGTTACTCGTAAACTAAGAGCAAGCCCGCCCATGCATGAGTCACTCAGGCTGTCAAAGCCAAATTTAGCACGATCTTTGACTAAGTAGTAATTTGCCAATATCCTAAAGTAGTTGTTAAAAGGATGACAAAGCTATTTTTGGAATCAAATTAAGAGAGCACCAACTTTGGCTTTAAAAGAAGTGCCGCATCACACCAAGTCAGCAGATCATCTGCATCGAGAAAAACGGTGTTTGATTTAATAGCCTAAATTCGAGACCATGGCGAAATAACACCAAACTGGTGCATCAATTAATATTGCCCTAATCAAGGATTTGCATGTGAGTGAATTAATAAAGCAATTATTAATACTAATTAGAACCCAAGACAAGAATAACAACCCAAGATTAGGATTATTATGATGACCATCATTGTGGTCCAATGTGGGGAAGAAGTAGTGATGATGATAGAAAAGTGCTAAATGAGCTGGGAAAGATGGCCAAAGCAAATAGAATCCAAGGGGAAGAAGGTGGACTAAAGCTGTCTTGTGCTTCTTAGGGGGTCCCCAATGAGCATAATTGAAATTATCCTCCTATGTGCTTTAGGTACAAACAAAGCTATGGTTGAAAATTCCCACAATAGAAGTAGGAGAGTAATTTTCCAACTTTTATAGATGCTGCCTTTATTTGTGTAAGTTTCTTTAAATACATGCTCATTTGTAGAAAATAATATATTATGCAGAAATTAACGAGTGAACGTAAACCAAATCAAATTAAACCGAGGTTTAAATCTCAATTAATTGGGATCGAATGCATGAGTACACTGTCTTTAGTTTTGTCATGGATATGATGGCTTCACAATCAAGATCAAATATCTCAATGAGGTTGTTATCATTGGCTCGGGCAACAGATAATACCAAAATAATAAGTTGGCAAGGCAACCAAATGAAAAACATAAACAGCACATAGGCTAGTAAAAGGAAATAAACAAAACATGATTGGTAGTGCTACCCTACGATCTTATTAATTGTTACCATTTGTCGTAATCATATCACTCCTTCTTACTACCGCATCGAGTCGTCGATCTATTAACAGTAGACATGTCTAGATCACCTTAATTAGGCTATTTATTTTCGTTTTATCTTCTCTGATGCTATCCATACCGTACCACGAAGGTTTTTGTTTCTAATTTTATCTTGCAAATTGAAAAAAAAAATTGTTCTATCACATACTCCAAATAAAGAAAACAAAATATGAGAACCCTTTTTCTTTTTTCTTTTTTTTATTATAGAGGAGATGAGAAGATTTACTATTTTGCACAATAAGAAAATATATATATATCTCATTTTCGTAAAAATAGGTTGAAAATTTATATTTTGATTTTGATAATTGCAATTAATGATACTACACATGTATATTTCAGTACGTTGGCTTTCTTTTTCAGGCATTACCCAATCTGAGTAAAATGTTAACATCAAAGAGCTACTAATCTCTGATCTTCTGCGCTGCAGATGGACGACCAAATTGTCGATCGTTGCATCATTATTGATGGGTTCTTCTTTCTCAACATAAATGCTACTTAGCTAATTAGAACATTGTGATTGTGATTGTGATTGTCAATATTTAGTCTTCCTATTGTCTTGCCGACAATTTTAGGGTTATATGGATCGTTCGGTGGTTGGAGGCACAAGCACGGAATTTTGCTAAATTGCTAATAACCTTTTTTCTTTTCCTGCAAAAATTAATCATCTCTGTTAGTTGTAGATAGTGATGTTTGAACCTCTGCAATCAAATGCATGGGAGTATATGATACCTATAATTTTTTATTTTTGCTTACCCATTAGAAAGGAGTCTGAAAGATACCGGCCATTTGATCGATGTAACCTATGCTATTTTTATTTGGATATTCCATTGTGGCCATACCTAAGGTAAGTAAGTTCCATATTTCCAATTGCACGTGATCATTCCAATTAATTTGGACTAAAGAGAAGCCAGACCCATGTACAAAGAAAAAAAAAGAACTGATCTGATATAAATCTCTCTTAAAACTAGGGCATGAAAATTACCGGACCCTGACAGAAACCGAACAGATTCGGTAAACAATATCCAATTTTTAGTCCTAGTTTGGCTGTTCACATTGGATGCTTGTTGAATTGTCTTAAATGGTGTTAAGTGCAGTTGTTTTGGTAGTTTAGATCTTTAATTACTTAGAGGTCCCAAAACTCTTAAATAGGTTTTCTATTTTCATGTGGCCCAACAAGACCTAATTTCAAAGTGTCACCCTAAACATCCCGAAAAGTCTGATCGAACAAAACTCTCTCGAACTGATATTTGTCTCCTAATATGTTATCGGTATGTGAATTTTTCACCCTGAACCGATCGATTCGATGCTAAACACCCGAAAACCCGACTGAACCCGAAGCAATTAACAACACATTTAGAGAACTCTAGCACATGAGCGAAATAGAAAGCATCTAACGCAAGGTTTTAATGGGAGTTTGAGAGGGTAAATTAAAAGAGATTCAGCGTCCCCCTATAGACTCAAACCTGAAACTTCCCCTTACATACATAGTAACACTTACGTATATAAAAGAATTTTTTCCCCCAACAAATTGACTGGCTACCTCTTGAAGTCTAGAAGCACCATTATTTAGGAGTCCTAGATGGCATCACTCTAGCTGGCAATGGAATTTCCCTTTACGGCTTTACCCTCTTTGGAGGGAAGAAATAGTTCTTCAACCACTCTTGTTTCTCTCTCTCTCTCTCTCTCTCTCTCTCTCTCTCTCTCTCTCTACAATTCAGATAATTTTTAATGTTATTAAATACAAACAAACGAGTAGTTGCATTCAATGCCAACTACAAGACATTGATAATGTTAAAAACTAATAATAATCCTTAAAAGCTTGTAACGACCTTCGATTTGGATCTTTGAAGTTTGTCGTTAATTTACATGGTTTTGAAAGCGCATAAAATAATTCGTTTTTCTTTTTATAAATCAAAAGGTGTCAGGATCAACATCCTTACGCACGTCTCGATTAATATTTTGGGAGTGATTCTACCGTCTACTAACGAAAATGCCAGTTAAAACTATGGTAAAACACTAAAATCTCGTTTAAATCGACCTAACGACCTTGTAAGATCAGTACGCTAGCATCTGGATGGTCTCGAATCTAGAATAAGTTTCAGCTCTTGAACTTACATTATGTAAGAGTATGTAATTCTTGACATGAATTTTGATGGATCAACTCATTTTGGATGTGTTTCAGTTTCTTAAAAAAAAAAGTACTTTTGGAAAAGAAAGATAATTTTAAGTGAAAAAATCATATGTTTACATAAATAATTTTTCTATCGATATGAATTTTGTTTGATAGATCTCATTGAGATCTATAAAATGATGCAAAAAAAAATTAAAAAATTTATTTTCATTTATATAATATTTAAATTTAAAATTATCTTCTTTTTTTAAAAAAAAAACATTTAAAAAGAAAGCGTAACGGTACCTTTATTATTTGATGCGGGTAACGCAAGGGCCAAGGATGAAAATTATTGACCTGTTCTCCTCTCTCTCTCTCTCTCTCTCTCTCTCTTAAATAACTTGGGACCAAAAATCTGATCTTGCCACTGAGGACGAGTACGGCATGATGGGATGGATTCTTGTCTTAATGCAGCGAATTAAACTTTATACTTTATAGTGATTGAAAGTTATTTGTAATGATTAAAATGCAAATATGCGATTAACGATTAGATTACTTAAGGGTAGTGATTTTTACATTCTTTTTTTTAATAATCATTTATCTTTTTATTTTCTTGTAATGTGAATTTATAATTTAGTCTTTTCAAATATGAAATAGTAAACAAATGAAAGGCTAATTTTATAAATTCACAATACAACAAGTCAAAAAGAGAGTATGGGTATAAAAAAGAGAGTTGTGAAAATTAATTAAATACCATTATTTAATTATGAACCTTTTGTTTGTGACGTTATTGTTGTGCTCTGGGAATAATGACCTTCTCCCTCTTGTAAAAATGTGTAAGCTATTCCACTTTTTCAAAAAGTGGATTTTTAAAAAAGAAGGTAAATTTCAAGGTCAAAAATTATGTGTTTAAGTAAATAATTTTTCTACTAATATGGATTTTATTTGATAGACCTCATTGAAATCTTTTAAACCGTGCAAAAAAAATTAAAAAATTATTTTTCATTTTCGTTATATTTGAGTTTGAAATTACATTCTTTTTGGAAAAAAAAGGTTTTTGAAGAAAGTGGAACGGGTTAGATCTATCCACTTAGGCTCCGTCCACCAACTAAAATAAGTACTTATTTTTTAAATAAGTATTTATATTTTGAATTTGAAGCATGTATTGTGAGAAAATAACTTGTCTCGTAACGATAAATAAATATTTAAAAAATAAGAATTTTAACAGAATTGGTTCTTAAAAGTACAACTCACACACTTATATGTGAGGGGGAGCATTGATCTTGAACCACGGAATAAATTTCATTTTTTTTTTTAGCAATTCTCTCTCTCCGTAAGTACTTATAGCATCGTTTAAAACTTTGAAAATATTTTTCAAATCTTTCAAAAAAAAGAAAGAAAAGGAATTGAACTTCTCCAGTCATATTGCATTTTCATCCCTCAATTTGGGTCCTCATATTCGATGACAAGTTGAAAACAGACCACGTACGATCTTATCTTATTTTACGCTTTCAAACATTTATAACTTGGTAAATATTTTGGTTAATTTCGATTTTCTTAAAAATTCATGCCATTGGAAAATACATATTCGTCACCCCACCTAAACGGGATCAGTATAATCATATGTGTGCTAAGGCCCCGTTTCCAGTAACAAAAAACAATGAAAACTTAACGTATTTTACCATCTCATTTTCACTAGTGATTTTTTTTAGCATTTTACCATCTCGTTTCCACTAACAAAAAAGTTGTTAACAAAAACTGTTTTTGCGACAGTAGCTCTACTCACAAATCAATCAATAACTTATTCACTATCGGAAACAACTTGATATTTTTCAACAACTTATTCATTGCCGAAAATACCTAACAACTTCACAACCACAAATAAAAATCTACAAATTTTACACTACAGGAAACACCCCCTAATTAAAACTCTACACGAAAATAGCGTCGGAGAGAATTAATGAGTTCTCAGATAATCGAGATAAATAATCAAAAAAAACAAAAAAAACACTTGAGTGTTATTTGGAAATCTTGGATTGGAGACGTTCTCTTCTTTTATTGTTGCCGACAATTTTAAGCTGGTTATTAGTAGAAGCTTATAAAAACCTAGGTAGCCCGGAGACTTTCGTCCGGGTTGTTGGTGGATTTGCTCAACGTTTAACTCTTGAGGTCAGATAAAAAAAAATTATTTTCTCGTAAATTTTCTAGTCTCATCGAGTTATTATAAATGGCCTATTTTTAATCGGACCGGACATAGAACGTAAGCTAGTTCGACATCGTGACCATCAGGAGAAAACCTGGGAGTAGGTTAAAACTCAAGGTGGGTCCCGTTTCATTGCCACGCGGCGTACGATTTTTCTCTGTGGTTGAGCGTACGTGGTCCCCGCAAAATTAAAAGCATGCAAATTATTAGAGTGGGATACGTGGGGTTGGCCCAGGGCCCCAGGCCACACCCGTCCTTTCAGATTGATGGATGCATGCCACTGCACGTAGCATAGACGCTGCTCCGTCCTCAGGAGAGGTGCGTTTGGACTAAATTAATTTTTACTACCTCCGTCCGGATTTAATTGTCCCTAGTTTTATTCTAACCGATTAAAAAATGGGTTATATCTTAGAATTCGTAATGAATTTCATATCGAATATGGATCTTGTTTGATAGATCTCGATTAGTTCTATAATACAATATATTCGAAATCACGTAAAACATTAAAGATTGGAAGATATAATCGATTGAAAAATGACACGAACTCCCAAAAAGGACTATTAAATCCGGACGGAGGGAGTATTTAAGATGATTGGTACTCCTTTCGTTTTGATTTGTTTGTCCAATTTTGAATTTTTAACTTATTAAGTAAACCAAATCTAATCTATCGATTTGAAAATTTACATAATTTGAGCCATTATTTTTGAAATTGGATAGTCAATTTGAGACATATATAAGTCAAAAAGGGGAAAAAATCGGGCCGGAGGGAATATTATTGAATTTTTGTTAGAATTTTTCATCTTTTGGTTTGATTTTATATAACGTCGCACTGTTCGTTCGACGAAGGAATTTTTTATTTATTTTTATCCGACAAAGAGAATTGAATAAGTATAAAAACATAAGTCAAATTGAAAAAAGGATGTTAAACAACTGTCTTCATTGACTTTTCCGAACTTTTTTTTGACCTTCATATATACAAATTGCGAGAAAACTACCCAAAAAACCTCGATAAAAAGACCAAAAATGTGCCCAAATGGGCTTATTCAATAAGTCAAATTGAAAAAAGGATGCTAAATAATTGTCTTCATTGACTTTTCCGAACTTTTTTTTGACTTTCATCTATATTTTTATTATACATATATTTTTTTATCAGCCAATAAGCTTTTTTTTATATACTTTTTGGATTCATCTCTTCGAACGATTAATGTAAAAATTTGACGCGAATTTAATACAATTGCTAGAAAACTGCCCAAAAAACTCGATAAAAAGACCAAAAAATATGCCCAAATGGGCTTATTCAATACTTGGCGCAAAAGCCACTTTAGGCTGCAGTGCTTCACCCACAAATTAAAGTTGCTGGTAAAAAATAGTAAAAAAGTGATTGCATTGTCAAATTTGGCAATAAATTTAGCTCTTTTTTTTTTTTTAAATTAGTCCTATCATCCAGGCCAATAGTTCTGTACCAAAATGGTGTTGAGGGAAGGAAATTTACAAATTAAAACACAAACACCTATCTTTTGGTTCCATCAATTTTTAAAAGACCAACAAAAAGACAAAAAGGTCTTTCGATAATAGATTTGCAACTCTCTTGCTCTATTATTGGTTTGTACAATGTACAGTGTTTGGGCTGTTTATGAAAAACATTAAATATGTCTTGGGATTATCGTTTCATAAAGAAGTAATTTGAAAGTGACTATAATCTTGGACGTAGGAAAAGATCGAGATTCCTCCCCTTAGATATCTTCAATCTAAATTGATTGACGACGGTCTAATTAGTACAAATTAAGTCTATACAAAACTCTCTACGAAGACAAGGAAAAGAAAGTTACTAAACTCGACATGATGAGATACACAAAAATGTGTTTTTTTTGGCTAAGGACTAATTGCCAACTACTTATATTTCATGCAATTAGGAATTCGGTTCTTGCCCAAATAACACAGGAGGTCCCATGTAATGAACAATGCTCTGTGTTTTTTTCGTTTTTTTTTTTTGGTCATGGAACAATGCTCCTAGTAACACCCAATAATTTGCTCATAGTCCAAAATGAAGTACGGACAAAAAAAATACATTTTCAAATTGTAGCCCTAAATGTAGATTTTTGTTTTTATTTTGCCACCCGTTATACATCAGCGGGAGGTTAGAAAGGAGTTAGTAAATTAGTTCACGAAAAATTTAGAAACTAACCCATCACTCCGAACCCATAAACACCCACAACGAAACTCCAATTCCTAATCTTTATATAAATTCAGAGACTACCCATCACTCTGAACCCATAAACACCCACAACGAAACTCCAATTCCTAATCTTTATGTAGAAGGATCAGGAGATACTATTGAACAACCAGCCCTTTCGCCTTCCATAGTCCAACAAATTGTAGACAAGATTGACAGTTCATTGGTTTTTGCAACCCCGCCAGCCTCAAACTAGGCTGTGATCCGTAGACCCAGTATGATGCCCACTTGATTGGTGAAAAATCAAATACCCCGACATTTAATTGGGTGGACCATAGGGTCAAACAGGATCAATGAGCTCTTAGTTTGGTTAACATCACTAGCTACCTTTTTTATTGGAGGCTTGGTTTGAACGCCATGAGCGATAGTTGGCTGGAGTTCAGAATTATGAACAGTCTTCGAACATCTTACGACTAACGTACTTTGTGGGATCCGTACCCAAGGACCAAGGTGTGTATATAATTATATAAAAATCCTTACATATTACTGATACACAATAAATTCATGATAATATTCACTAATAATAGTTTAAATTCACTCTTTCCTTTTCGGTTATTTGTGAGACTATTTCTCAAGTTCTACCACCTCTTTTTTTGTGGAAACACTTTTTTGTTAATTTGAAGGCGGAGTTATGCATGTAGTAACCAATATGTATCGTTGTAATGGGTTACATTCATACAGGTTAAGTTTAGTTAAAAAGATTTTATTGTTGTAACTAATTTGTGCCCACATCAATGTAAATTTATGGATTTGTTCCTGCTCGTAGTCTCACCATTTTATTTTCTTTTAAAGATTAAAAAAAAAAAGCTCACTATATAGTTGTTTGAAAGATAAAAAAAAGTGTGAATACAGACAAAAGAGAGGGTGCGATTCGTGCGAATAGAAATCCCTAAATAGTCTAAAAAAGGAATTTTTCTAACATTTCGCTCAAAGGATGTAGAATAATAAGGAAAAAGTGCATCGATGTCGGAGAAAGGTGTACTGATATTTGTGAAAATGTATTAATATCTGTAATATATGCATTAATATCCGCACTTATTTGAATTTATTGACATATTATCTTCCGTCTAGTTGGCGAAAGTTAGCAAGATTGGAAAAAAAATATACGAAAACAAATAATATTAAAGCTACTGAGATATAAAGGCGGATGGTTTAGAGCTTTCGACATTTTTGCCCTTTCAACTTACACCTCAACCCCCCCGAATATTTTTACCCCCTCCTCCCTCCACCGCCATCTCCTCTCTCTCTCTCTCTCTCCCAAAACATCGACGGACACGCATTCTCTCCCTTCTCTACATAGAACAGAAAAATCACTGCTTTTACTCTCTCTCTCTCTCTCTCTAGGAGCTAGCTGCATTGGAATTGGTAAGTCCGATTGTTTTTTTTAGAATTCCACTGTCTTCTCGGATTCTTCTCTCTAGATTTTCCCGATTCCTTCTCTGAAACCCCTGTTTTTGTTTTTCACTTCGCATGTTTTCTGAAAAACTCTACAGTATTATTTACTAGTAACTCTCTCTCTCTCTCTCTCTCTCTCTCTCTTGTCGGTGTGCTAGAGTTTGCTTTTACCTGACTATTTTTACTTTGGCCTATTATAATTCCGAAATGTAAGCCGAATTTCACTTATCCGTTTTGATTTTCTACAGCACTTGTTTCGGCTCTGTGTTTATTCGCTGTGAAATTCGTAATGTGCCTTTGATTGCCTCGAACTGCGTGAATCTCCCGATATTTGAGGACAAAAGATTGCTTTTTTAATACGACATCGCCGTTTCTAGTGCGAAATTTCTTCTGGTTCGTTTTTTTTGTTTTTTTTCATAACAAAAAAGTAATCTTTGTGTTGATATCGCGCAACTGATTGCTTTGTTTGCTTCGGTTTCATGTGCATTGATTGAAGCGTGTGAAAAAAAAAATGAAGAGTTTTTTTTTTAATGTGGAGTGAAGGTCAAAGGAAATAAATCTTGGCCTAATTTCGCAGTGCATGTGACCTATTTCCTTTTTTGACATATGAAAATGGTTACTAGATTTTGGGAATCTCACATTTAAGGAATGTTTTCAGGGTTGAATACGCGATAACGTTTTCTGACACAGAATGGTCACAGAAAATGGAAATCCAACTCTTTTGTTTATTTCCTGTGTAATTCTGTTTCTGAATGGAAAACCCAAATCAGTTTAGCCCAACTAATTTCACTAATATAAGCTCCACAGTGCCTCAGGTATAAAGATTTCTATTACTATCGGAGATTGCTTGTGTTTATTTCCTGTGTTTTTCTTTCTGAATTGTTAAGCGAAATCAATTTAGCCTCAACTAATTTCACTATTCTAAGTTCCACAGTGCCTCAGGTATAAAGATTTCTATTACTACTGGAGATGTCTGATATGAATTTTTTGCTTTTTGTTTTCATTTTTCTTGAAATATAGAAAATGAAATTCAACTCTTGTGTTACATGCTCTGTGTTTTTGTTTCTGGATGGAAAACCCAAATCAATCTAGCCCAAGTAGTTTCACTATTCTAAGGTCCACGGTTCCTAAGGTAAAAAAAACTTCTATTACAGATAAAGACGTCTCTGCTCATTAGGGATTTTGATTTTTGTTTTCATTTTCCCTAAAATATTGAAAATTTGTTTGGTTGACGGTTTTGTGAAATATTGTATCTGGTGTTTTTTGTAAACCGGTTTGTTGAAAGAATGTATTGCTATTGTTGAAAAAAATTGGTTAGAAATGAAAGCAACGAGTGTTTGTATTTAGATAAGTAAAATCCTGAAGAGTTCTATAATACTTAATTCTGGAAACAGCAACCATTAGTGCCGTGGGTATTTTGTTTTGGTACCCTTTTTCTAATTGCAGAGAATAACTATGTTTTGTTGATTTGTTTATTTTGGTTTAACATTTTTAAATGTTAACTTGTCCGGGAAAAAGAAATAGGAAAAAGGAAGATGCATTTTGATTTGTATTAAAAAAATTCAATTTACTGTGTTACTATGTAGTATGCGACTCAGTTGTGTATGTGCAAACTTACAGTTTGAGATGGAGAGACGGAGTTGGCCCTGGAAGAAGAAATCATCTGGTAAGGCTGGAGCTGATAAAGAAATTCTTGCCTCGGACTCTGCTGGTGTTTTGGCTGGTTCACTGGGTGATCAGGTAACAGATTATGCTTTAATTCATTCATTCTGTTTTTAAAAAATGCTCACCCGTTTTTCGTCAACCCCTATTTGGATACTCACTATTGATTCTTCATGCCCAAATAGCCAATTAGAAGATTGTGAAAGCATTAATATGTTTCCACGTAAATCGTGATTTTATCATTTGTTTTCTTTTTAAAGAGCTCACTGTATTACAGTAAGATCCTTTTAAGCGGTGCCATGTAACCCACACCCATGCACACGCAATTTCGCTCGTGGGAATGAGGGGATTGGGTGTATTGGGGAAAGGGTGTGGAGTTCCCCACTTAACTAGTCTCAGAAGAGTCCTATCTGTAGCTGTCTCTGATTATGTTGTTTATCCAGCAAATTTTCAGAATGTGTTTGATGATTGTAGTTTTTTTTGTATCTGATTGTTTGATGGGTGCTTCTTCATGTATTTAACAGTCTGTTGGAGCTTCTTGTTGCATCTGTGTTTCCTTATTAAACCTATTACAAACTGCTTCAGAGCTTTCTATATTCTTCCTATCTTTGACTATCTGTTATAGCTTGAGCAAAAATTCAAGCTACTCAATGTTTAAAATTGGAAAGGTTAACGCCGGTGCACTCTGGAAGATAAGAGTAACACTGAATGTGACACATCAGGAGATTAGAGAGAAGTCTTTTTTGAGCGAAGCTAAAATATTTTTTCCTGGCTGCAGTTTGTAATATGTTACGAAGGTTTTTTCTTTCACTGCAGTTAGAACTTTTTTTAAACACGGAAGGGTAAGAGAATAATTCCACTCACCACCTCCACTAGGCAATTGCTGACTAGGGAAAATTGTTTCAGCAAAATGAAACCTTAAGTCCAAGGTTGTATGGAACAATAAAACAACTAATTAATGGACTGATTAAATTTTTTCGGCCTACTTGTTTCTTTTTTTGCATTGCTGTGTATATTGCAATTTGACGTGGACCGGTAATAGTCGATCCAATGAGATAATTAATTGCAAGCATTGGTAGATCTTTTGCAATTCCAGTGCTTCATCCATTATAGTACTTCTTAGATCCCCTTTCTGTGTTACTGTTTATCATTAGTAGATTCTTCTATCTGGTTTCAGGATAACTACAAAAAACCAAACTATGTTCAAATCTCTGTGGAGTCATACTCACAGCTTACTGGGTTGGAGACTCAAGTAAAGACGTATGAGGATCAGGTGAAAACTTTGGAGGATCATGTTGAGGAATTGAATGAAAATCTATCGGCAGCTGAGACAGAGATGACTAATAAGGACAACATGGTGAAACAGCATGCCAAAGTTGCTGAAGAAGCTATCTCAGGTATAATTTGACATAATGGAGATAGGTAGCAGGAAAAGACGGTGAATATCTTTTTCTTTCCAAATGAAATGTAGGGGATGCATAGTTAGGAACTTGGCTTAAGGACCAAATCGTCTTTTGTTGATTTTCATTGCGTTTTATAACCTGAATAGTATATATGCTGTAGGTTGGGAAAAGGCCGAGGCGGAAGCTTTGACGCTGAAAAATCATTTAGAATCTGTCACACTTTTAAAGCTTACGGCTGAAGATCGAGCTTCGCATTTAGATGGTGCTCTAAAGGAGTGCATGAGGCAGATACGGAATTTGAAAGAAGAACATGAACAGAAATTGCATGATGTAGTTCTAATGAAGACAAAGCAGTGGGATAAAGTAAGGCTTGAACTTGAAGCAAAAATGGGTAACTTGGACCAAGAACTCCTAAGATCAGAAGCAGAGAATGCCGCACTGTCGAGGTCATTGCAAGAGCGTTCTAACATGTTGATCAAAATAAGCGAAGAAAAATCACAAGCGGAGGCAGAGATTGAACTACTGAAGAGCAATATAGAATCGTGTGAAAAAGAAATAAATTCATTTAAATACGAACTCCATGTAGTTACAAAGGAGCTGGAGATCCGAAATGAGGAAAAGAATATGAGTGTGAGATCTGCAGAAGTGGCCAACAAGCAGCATTTAGAAGGAGCGAAGAAAATAGCTAAGTTGGAAGCAGAATTGCAAAGATTGCGTGGTCTTGTGAAGAAGAAATTGCCGGGTCCCGCTGCATTGGCCCAAATGAAGTTAGAAGTTGAGAGCTTAGGTCACGATTATGGAGAAAATAGAGTAAGGAGGTCTCCCACAAAGCCTCCTAGTCCACACCCAGTTCAGGTGCCCGAATTTTCCCTCGACAGTTATCGAAAATTCCATAAAGAGAATGAGTTTCTCACGGAACGTATTTTGGCAATGGAAGAGGAAACAAAGATGTTGAAAGAAGCTTTGGCAAAGCGTAATAGTGAATTGCAAGCTTCAAGGAATATTTTTGCTAAGACAGCTAGCAAGCTTCAAACCTTAGAATTGCAACTGCAAGCAAAGAATCTAGAAAAGAGTCCCTCAAAATCTAATCTTCAGATTCCCACTGAAGGTTCCTTTAGTCAAAACACTGGCAGTCCACCTAGCTTCACTTCCATGTCTGATGATGGAAATGATGATGAAGGAAGCTGTGCTGGTTCTTGGGCTACTGTAGTGATCAAGAAGGAAAATAACGTTGAAAAATCTATTAAGTCTGAAAATGAAAATCAACTGGAGCTTATGGATGACTTCCTGGAGATGGAGAAATTGGCAAATGTGTCAAATGAATCAAACAAAGCCATCTCTGGTAAAGATGTTTCAAATGATATGATATCTGTAATTGCAAATCAAGATACTTCAGTAGAAGTGCCAACTAATCCCCCTTTCCATTTGAATGGGGAATTGTTGGTACCTTTTGTACAATCTGATGTTGGTCCACAGCTGTTGATGAAGCTCCAGTCGAGGATCTCTATGTTGTTTGAGACTATGCCTAAGGATGCCGGTGTTGAAAAGATTTTGGACGACATCCGATGTGCTGTGCAGGAAACACATGATAATCTGCATCAACGCTCTATGGGTTGTGATAGACAGGCTTGTCCTGAGGGCACTGAAGTGGTAGCTGAAGAGAAGGAGATATCTTTGTCTGAAGATAGAAAGTCGGGTATAGAAATGGTGCATACCATTACCCAAGAATTGGCAGTTGCCATATCTTGGATTCTTGAGTTTGTATTGGTTTTGGGTGATGAAGCTATGGCTATGGAGGGCACATGTCCTAATGGGGATGGACTGAGCCACAAAATTCAGGAGTTCTCCTCCACCTTTGATGATGTAATTAACAGCAAAATACCTTTGCCTGATTTTGTTCTTGACCTTTCACGTGTTTTGAACAAAGCAAGCGAACTTCAGTTTAATGTCCTGGGTTACAAGAACAATGAAGGGGAAAATAGTAGTTCTGATTGTATAGACAAGGTTGCTCTACCTGAGAATAAGGTGGTTTCAAATGGTTGTGCTCACTTTTCTGATTCCACTTCCGATCCTGACATTCCGCATGAAGGAAGTTCCATCCCAACCTTTGTATCAAATGCTGCATCATGGAAGTGCTCACTCGAGGAGTTTGAACAGTTGAAACTGGAGAAAGACAACTTGTTTTTGGAACTGGGCAGGTGTTCTGAAAATCTGGAAAGCACCAAGACTCAGTTACAGGAAACAGAACAAAAACTGGTAGAAGTTAATTCACAATTGGCATCTGCTCAAAAGTCGAACAGCTTGGCTGAGACACAACTGAAATGTATGGCTGAGTCGTACAAGTCTCTTGAAACACGTGCTGAGGAGGTGCAAATCGAAGTGAATCTTTTGCGAGCCAAAATTGAAAGTTTGGATAATGAGCTTCAAGAAGAAAAGAGGAACCATGAGGACGCGTTGGCCAGATATAAGGATCTTCAAGAGCAACTACATAGGTTAGAAAACTCATTCCATGTTAGGTTGCTGCTTCAGAATCATACTGGTCTTGAGAAGGCAAACATTTTCCACCATTTTCAATGTGTATTGATTCTTTTGGCAAACATGGATTTGGAGACATTCGAAACATCTTTTCAGTGTTCGTTGAAAATGGTTCTTTCCCAAGACATTCCTTAAGAAGCACGTTTTGAAATTTGTCATCCAAACGTGCTCTCAAAAATTGATTGGTAGGCAATGGCTGACCGTCACTACCGAAATGGATAAAGAAAAAACGTAAAAATGTATTTATCCCTTATGTGTCCTCATCTCTCCTTTGTTGATAATTCTTCCTCTGAGAACTTCATTTGTGTTTGTGTGATCACACCCTTTCTTGTGTTTCCCGTAGTTTCCTTTTGCATTTCCTGTGTCCACAAATGTTGGTCTGTTACTAGGTCATCGCGTCAAACAAATGGGCTATCAAGTAATGTTGATTTTCTGTCATTCAATTCCAAGGTATGAATTCATAAGTAATGATTGGTAGCATCATGTTTGCCTATGTATTAACATATGTATCTACATCTGTTGATTCATATTTGCTGAAACCTTAACTGAATTTATATTATATCTGATTCCTACCTGCTCTTTTCTTTGAAAGGAATGAGGGCAGCACAGTGGCTGATGTCGACGTTAAGACTAACCAGGTAAGGGGCTTATATCCACCTTGTTTTCCAATTTTGGAGTTGCTCATATGCTCATCTATGCCGTTACTTCCTTTTTTTTTTGTTTGGCGAAAATATAAAGTTTGAAGGATTTGCCTCTGCATGCATTCAATTGAATTTTTTTTTGAAAATTATGCTTACTCTCTGAGAGTTCATTCAATATGATTCTAGGTGCTTGTGGCTTTGAACAATTTTTTAGCGAGAGAGAAAATTGTTCATTTCATTTCAACTGAATGTATTCACATTACAGAAACAATAGCATCACTTAGCTATTTATACAAAGCTAATCAACCAACTTAACTAAGTAATTAACTAAGCTAACAAGTAATTAACCAAGCTAACTAACCAACTAAGCTAACAGCTGTAACAAACTAACTGCCGCACTGGACGAGCTGTCATTGAGTCACGTGTTCTCTTGATCTTTAGAGTTGAAACTCTCAAGCTTGAGTTGCATTTGGTATACTTTGACAGCTTTTTCTTTCAGCTTCTTATCAGAATTGCAAGTTTTCCTATTCAAATCATAAAAGTGGGATTTTTCCGCTCAATTCTCTCACCTCTCCTAGTTGTATTTGACTCCCACATGTGTGCTATCAATTCCTATATTGACGCAGTCCATACATGGCTTTTTTGCTCCGCCTTTAATTGGGCCGCACGTGTAATATGTATAAAAGGAAAAAGATAAGATGAACTGAATCTTTTACCTGGGATTTGGCGATGTGCTGTTCAATTTACTTTCATGTTAGGTGATTACTGCAAGTTCCTAGTTTTAACCCCTGGGGTGATGTAGCAAAAGTTATGGACTTCCGAATCCTTGTGGTAATTGCAGGAGAAAGATTTTGCTGCTGCAGCAGAGAAGCTAGCAGAGTGTCAAGAAACCATACTTCTTCTTGGCAAGCAGTTGAACACTATGCGTCCTCAAACAGAACTGATGGGATCTCCACTCAATAAAATGAGTCAGAAGGGTGATGGTTCTACTGAAGAAGAACCAACTACCACTGGACTCGAGCAGGAATGTAGCAATTCGCACAAAACAGGTGGCGAGTCCCCAAATATATACAATTCCCCTTTCAGTCCATCCAAGAGTACTGAAGCAATTAGTCCCCTGAGATCACCAATCAGTTCGAAGAATACAAAACATCGACCAACCAAGTCAGGATCATCTTCTTCAGCTTCTACTCCAACTCCGGAGAAACATTCACGTGGGATTAGTAGATTCTTCTCCTCAAAGTGAAAAATGGTCATTAGGCTGCTTTTTAAGCTGAGTTTCAGAAAATAAACTGTTCTTTGTTTCATAGTTTTGAGTCCTCAATCGGTGCTGAACCGCAGTCACGTGGCTCCCTGTGGTTCAACCCCGCAGCTCGTTTTGCTTAGTCTCCTTCTGGAGAGAATGCTTTGCGAGGTAGTTTTTGTGAAGTTGTTGTATATGAAGTTTGAATCATGAATTCGACAGGTTTTTTAAAAACTTATGTGAAGATATAAGTACTGGTTGATTATTCATCCGTATTTTAGTCAACCCAAACATGGGTGAAACTAAGTAAGAATTAGCGAAGTGTTCGAGAAGTAAACATTGTTGTTGGTTAGCAAGATTACAAAATGAGGTTTGTTTTGAGCTCTTTCTTTGTGACTTTTAAACCTTCGTAATGTTAGATCAAGCTTGAGTCAGGATTCTCGATCTTTGTGGTGGAAGTGAACGACAGATTTTTCTCCTTGTTTCTTTGGCAGTGTGGATTTTTCTTTGACTCGGACAAGACCATGTTTGTTGTTTTGGGATTTTGGATTTAGATTCTCTCCGTGCACGGTTTCCAATAAATTTTCTCGCAGTTGTTATTCTGATTTCTCTATTTATTTATCTCAACTCATTACCCAAAATCCCAAAACGAACATGGTTGTTTGTTTGATACAAACATCCGTACAAAAATATGTCTCGAGTTGATGCGTTTGATGCAAAATATACATACTATGTCAAACATGGAAGAAAGGATTGAGCTAGAGAAGTCAAGTGGCAGCGGCCTCCACCACAACGAATTTGAAAAATGCAATTACTATATTAAAAGAAGAAATTATCTCCAAATTATATAAATTCGCCACCACTAAATTTTTCATTATTTTTGGTTGTTTAGAAGTCTTTAATTCTCTCCTTTTTTTTAATTAAAGAAATAAGGCCAAAAAATTATTCCAAAACCAAATTTAACAGGTCAAATGTCCGTTAAATTGACACAAACCAAATCAATGGATAGATTTCATATGAGAGAGTTCATCCCAAAATGAGATACAAGGAAGTGAGGAACAAAAGCTTTCAATATCACATCAAAAATAACTAACGAGGACACAATACACCTATTTATAGACGCAAGTTTTGTCTCATATCTTGTTCCCCATCTTTCCCTTGAAATACAAGCCAACCTATATTCTCTCTCCTTGCACTCTCCTACTCAGTACTTATTCCTCTCATTCACTCCTTGGAAAAACCGCCCCTGCCACCTTTCTTCTCCGGCAAAATTCCTCCCGGCAGTAGGGATGGCAATCTCGGCCGACCCGTTCGAACCCGCCCCGTTCCCCGTCCGAAAAATCCCCGAACTTCGGGGATTCGTTTGGGGATCGGGTAGGGTATGGGGAATTTTTTTAAAAAAATTCGGGGATCGGGTAGGGGACGGGGATAGGTCTGTCCCCGCCCCGAACCCTACCCGTCCCCGTTCCCCGTTCGTTCCCCGCTCCGCCCCGTCCCCGAATCCCCGAAATATATATTTATATATAAAATAAATAAATATATACTATATTATATATCAGTCCTGCTTTGGTAATGTTGGAAAAACAGTGTTGGAAAAACTTTGGAACTATGGAACTATGAAATTAGTGCTGGCTGGAATTAACTTAATGTTGGAAAAATAGTGTTGTAGATTAACTTATGTGCTGGAATTAGTTATTATGTGCTGAAAATTGATAGTACTCTAAAACAGTGAATAACAGGTGTTGTTATGCGCTGAAAATTGGTAGTATATGCTGAAATTGAGAAATACAGGTGTAGGAAATGGAGGTACTATTATGTGCCGCAAATACAAATCCCCGAATCCCCAAAGCCCCGAATCCCCGTTTTGGATCCCTGTTCCCCGTTTGGGTTGGGGATGGAAGAAAAATACAAATCCCCATTGGGGATCGGGTCGGGAATGGGGATGGGGATGGGGATGGGGATGGGGATGGGGGTAATGGGTAGGGGGTGGAGGTAGTACCCCCGTCCCCGACCCGTCCCCATTGCCATCCCTACCCGGCAGGCTCCTCTCCTCTCCGGGTGTTGACAATTACAATTCGTACGTATGTGTAGTAGCTCCGGTTCACGTTGCAAAGGTGAGTTGCAAATAAACCTTGGTTACATAGCTTATTTTTTAATGTCTTGCGACTATGAAACGTTAAATTTGTGAAAATAGATGACTTATACCGAAGCGCCTAGTGCATAATGAGCATGATTGGAAATATAGAATTTCAAAGATAAGCATGGGATATTTATTTTAAAGGAAAAAGAATGGTGTTGAGATTTGGCGCCCAAAGTGTTAAAGGATATAGCTGGGTATCCTAGGGACTTGATATCATTTCCTGCCTATGGGGTCGCTCCCCAGATCAGTTGTTGGTATTCTGCTCATGATAGATGCATCGTTCGAGATGCGTATTTTTTTCAAATGTGGTTTAGCAGTTTCAACCCTAAAAATTGACTTTTCTTTGGATAATGTGGTTTAGCAGTTTTGAACCTGAAAAATTGACTTTTCTATCAATGATGTGGTTTAGCATTTTTGAGCCTGAAATTGATTTTTCTATCAATAGTGTGGCTTAACAGTTTTGCACCGTAAAATTGACTTTTCTCTCTTAAATAATTGTTTACCATTCTTATGAAATATCAAATCTTTATCTGATCATTTCCCATGTTGATTATGTAACCTTGGTATATCGTGATGCTCACTGGAATGGTTGTGTTTATGAAACTATTTCAGGATACAGGGGTAAAGTTAGCTATATGGTTATCGTGTGGTTAATATTTAGATATTGTTGTGCTGCTGTTGAATTAAATAATAATATTCGGGATTGTAATTTTTGAAGGCTGTTGGTATTTGGTGGTGCCGTAGTTGTGGGCTCCCGTATTGTAATTTAATGCCGGTTATGCATTTCGATTGCACGTTAGACAACTTTACATGTATTTTTATGCTCCTATTTATCAATTCATAAAATTGATAATTTATAAAAGGAATTTTACGGTCATAGCAAAGGCCTGGGGTGATCCTTGAATCACCGGCCGGTCATGGATTTTTAACTTATGGTTTTGAGTCGTGACAAATTAACATGGGGAAGGTAATCGGTTTTGGAGAGTGTGTTTTCTTCTCAATGTAATGGAGGTATCATTGCGTTGGGTGTGTTATGAAGAACAATTTTTGTTCGTGAAAGAATATGCATTTTTGTTATGCAATGAAAAAAATAAAAAAAATGGAAGTACTATATGCGTAGTACATATTTATAGTTTCAAACAAACCATCACGTATGTTTACATAAAGAGACGTAAAAGCAAGGGCATTATGGTTGAATGTTCACTCACAATCCAATAATCTATTTATACTTCCAAACACTTCACAGATGCATCATCTACGGAGTATTTCTCAAAACTTCTATTAAACACTTTCACAAATTCTTATTATAAGCTTTTTAGACAATCCAAAAACAACACCATCCACGAGTATGTGGGCCCCACATGTGTGTGAGGTGTCGTGAATGGTGTTGTGTTTGAATTATGAGGAGTGCTAGGTACAAAGAAAATAGGCAAAGAAATGACCCTTAAAGTATACATGAATGGCCCAGATTCATTGTGCAGTGCATCTGAGCCGTTCATGTACACTTTTAGGGTCATTTATTTACCTATTTTCTTTGCACTTAGCATTTCTATTGTGTAAAACACAACACACAATCAATCTCTAGCCGTCCATTACTGTAATAAATGACCATAATTCACTCAAACTCTTTTCTGGAAAAATTAAACTTTTCCCCGACTTGGAAGAGTTTTTTAAAAATCTAGACCATTCAAATTTATCTGGACAGTCAGAATTACGCGTACAACCAACATAACGTTTGTGCACGTAGCATTTTTGATTTACATCTCTATCTCTATCTCTATAATTGACCAAAATAATATGTGCCAAACAGCCCCCATGACGCGGCTATCATGTCTACATAAAGAAAAATGTGGCTGGAAGCTCATTATGTACGTGTAAGTAGTAGACCAAATTACCCCTTGAGTAAAAGGGTGAGCCTCCCAATTGAAAAAATCAGCCAAAATTGGCATCCCATCAATTTCACCCCCCGCTCTCTTTTTCTTTGGCCTAACAAGTTCGGATTTCGGGAATTTTGAGAAAAAATGGAAATATGATATCATATTTTCATAATTTCGAAATTTAGAAGCGACAACAATAGGAATGTGATCCCATACTTATTCCCACATTTGGGATAAACATGAATTAAGAATACGATTCCTAAACATCCAACCAGTAATCACATTCCGGAATGGTGTGTGAATCTAATCACTCTCCTTTATCTCATGATAATTTTAGATTCCTAGCTCAATAAAACGAAAAGGAAATGTTAAATTTGATTATTTGATAAATAATCAATGGAAATTTGGCACAAAATTTAGAAACATGACAATCTAAGACACCTTGCTAATTATACAATGTGGCAAAAAAGAAAATGAAAAAAAGAGGCTAGGAAGCGCTCTAATAATTACATACGTACTTTGCCCTAAACAAAGAGATTTTTCACCGAGTGGATATATCCCACGTGATATTCGTTCGGTGCATCCAAGCTGTCCGATACACATTTGGACAGTTAGGATTGAAACCCTCTCTCTTATCTCACCCCATCACTTTCTCTCCAAATTTGAGCCATTCAAAAACAAAATGGACGGTTCCGATGCGCGATCAAACACCACGTGGTACCCGCTCGCGAATGATTTTTTTTTCCCTAAACAGAAAGTATAAACGAGGCGACAGTCGGATCCACGTACGCATATAAAATCCCAACTTGCCAAATCCAATCCCCCACATAAATACTCCCCCTGCCCCCCAATCACAAAAAAGCTTCCGTTTCGGTGCCCTAGCCTAATCCCGACCCCGTCTCTCTCTCTCTCTCTCTCTCTCTCTCTCTGTTGTAATGGGAGTACCGGCGTTCTACCGGTGGTTGGCCGAGAAGTACCCGATGGTGGTGGTGGACGTGATCGAGGAAGAAGCCGTCGTGATCGACGGGATCAAGATTCCGGTCGACACTAGCAAACCCAACCCTAACAACCTCGAATTCGACAACCTGTATCTCGACATGAACGGCATCATCCACCCCTGTTTTCACCCCGAGGACCGGGTATTACTTGATTTCTGTCTCTCTAATTTACTTTGCTCGATGATTTATCCTTCGTTGTGTTTTTTTTTACGAGTTAATCTCAATGAGTTGATTTTCGTTCTGTTTGCTTATCATTCATGCGCAAACATGTGGGAAAGAATATGATTTGAGGACTTGGGGTTTGCTCCCTCCTATGGTCTGGCTTTAACTGGGACCCCTGCAAGTGGGATTGGTCCCATGGGATTAGTCGTGGTGCGCAAAAGCTGCCCAGACACCTGAGTTATCAAACTAAGCTATAGGTTTTTGTTTTTAATCAGGTTACAGGGTTTGTTTGTTAGCTTTTAACGGTTAACTTCTAATTTAGGCTTATTCGCATGCATATATTGTTGGTTTTGAATCGTAAGGATTCCCGAAAGAGTGAGATTTATTTATTTTTGTTTGTGGAATTTTGAAGGCTTTTTGCTTATTCAGATAAGTTATAATGTGCACGGACAACAAACGTAATTGACACAAATAAACCTTACCCTAATAACCAAAATTCGACTACCTCTATCTCGACATGAACGGGATTGTTCACCCCTGTTTTTGCCCCAAGGACCCGGTACTACTTGTTTTCTGCTGTCAAATTTACATTTCCCGTAGATTTACCCTTGTTGCATTTTTTTTCCCTTTCAAAATAACGGTTTGGTGTTAAGAGTGAGATTTCTAAGCTGAAATTTGTAGCCTTTTTCTGTTAATTCAGATAAGTTATAATGTGCATGGATAGTTGAGACCAATTTCCGGCATATCACTTCAAGGTTTTTGCACTTGCCTTATATTCGACCTGACATGGGAATTGGAAAGGTAATATACTTGAAGTTCACAGCTCTCTTGTTTTCTCTCTTTCTCCTCTACCATTGAAGGAGAAAGAAAGAAGGAAAAAGAAAGAAAAGGAATATGAAGAAAACGATTCCAAAATTCTATTAAAGGGAGCTAAAAAATAGTAGTATTTGTCTATTTGAAATGTTTGTTCTATTAGTTTCTGATTTAGGTACATGTGCTTTAGTGGCCTTGTTTATATCATGCAGCCTTCTCCTACCACTTTTGACGAGGTGTTCCAGTGCATGTTTGATTACATAGATCGACTTTTTGTGATGGTGCGACCACGGAAGTTACTGTACATGGCTATTGGTAGGTTATCAGTATAAAATATTGTTCCACTGTAAATTGGAAGTCAATGACATTTCATAGCAACTTTGTTATATTGATCATCTTGGAATTCATGATAGATGGTGTTGCTCCGAGGGCAAAAATGAATCAGCAGCGGTCGAGACGGTTTAGAGCTGCTAAAGATGCAGCAGATGCAGTATGTGCCTCTTGCTTGTAAACCTCATGCTACTCTCTGAAACCTAATTGTTTAGAATATAAACTGAGACATCTTTTCTTGTAGGCAGCTGAGGAAGAGCTGTTGCGCGAGGAGTTTGAGAGGGAAGGCAGAAAGCTTCCCCCAAAGGTGGAATCACAAACTTGTGATTCGAATGTTATCACACCAGGAACTCAATTTATGGGTGTTCTCTCAGTAGCTTTGCAGTACTACATCCATCTGAGACTTAACAATGATCCTGGATGGAAATCTACCAAGGTATTATTCTTGTCATCACTCAGCAATGTCATGTTTCCATGCAGTTTTCACTATTTTGGTTTCTTTTGCCATGCATTTGGTGTCCTTGCCCTTTATGCTGTGTTGTTGTGAAAGACAAGTGCTCTAGTTTTTTCTTATCTGTTTATTGTTTTGAAGGTCATACTTTCTGATGCCAATGTCCCCGGTGAAGGGGAACATAAAATTATGTCGTATATTCGTCTTCAGAGAAATCTTCCTGGTTATGATCCAAACACACGCCATTGCTTGTATGGCTTGGTGCGTATTTTCCTTCAGCGTGTCTGTTAAACCTTCGAAGGGTACTCCTTTTATTTGGCTTTTTAAAAGGACATCTTCCTTCTTCTGCTATGCTCTAACGTACAGTGTTTTATGGTATTTTTGCTTGTGGCAACAACAGGATGCAGATTTAATCATGTTGGCTTTGGCCACCCATGAAATCCATTTCTCAATTCTCAGGGAGGTTAGTGTATATTATACATAGATGTTCATATTGTCTTAGTCAACCTTTTGCATTTTGGATTTCAAGGTTTTTTTTTACTGAGTTGTTGAAATTCATAGTCAGGAAAATGAAAGATATGCTGCTTTTTTGTATTGCCTGAGTATCTTCTGTTTATCACACTGATTGATGCTCTTATCTCTGGCATGAGCCATGATACAGTCGTTAGTAACGTTTCTATTTCCAAATATTTCTTGTCAGGTTGTGTTCACCCCTGGACAACAAGGCAAATGTTTCTTATGTGGTCAAATGGGTCATTTGGCAGCTGATTGTGAAGGTAAGGCAAAGAGAAAGGCTGGGGAGTTTGATGAGAAAGGTGATGCTGATGTTGTGGCCAAAAAACCTTACCAGGTTCGTTTTGATTGCAATGAAGAACTGGGAACAAGCTTTTTCTCTTTTCATTGGGCTTTTCTTTTTTGTTCTTGTTTCCTTAAGTTTACATTTTGCAGTTTCTCAACATTTGGACTCTTAGAGAGTATTTGGAATACGAAATGAGGATTCCTAATCTGCCTTTCGAGATGGATTTGGAGTGCATTGTCGATGACTTCATCTTCATGTGCTTTTTTGTTGGCAACGATTTTTTACCACATATGCCCACTTTGGAGATCCGTGAGGTGGGTATAGCAATTTCTTCTCAAAATCGGTTTCCGCATGGTATATGTTGGATTTTGTGGTATAGTACGCCTGTAAAGCTATACACTCTATACATGTATATGAGCAAATGCATCAAACTGTTCTCTGCTTTGCATGATGAAGATCCTTGTGGTTTGCTTGAACATGGCATGTAAAGATCGCAGTTGACGCTTGTATGATTTCAGAAACGAAAATGTAAAAGAACATAGAGAAATGGGTGTTGGCGGTTGTATCCTTTTGTTCAGTGTTCTAAAACAAGGAATTAATCGGCGATTAATCACCAATTAATAGCTGACGGGGCCTATCCGATTAGGTCCGAGTAATGGTGATTAATAGCTGACGGGGCCTATCCGATTAGGTCCGAGTAACGATTAATCGCCGATTACTAATTAATATGCACCGATTAATCGCCGATTAACTCGATTAGTCGCTCAAAGGTGGCCGACCGCCCGACTAGCGCCGAGCGACTTTTAGAACATTGCTTTTGTTATGATTGAAATCAGAGAAAATTGGGTTATTAAACTTGCCAAGGGTGCACCACCCTTACACAACCTACTGGGAAAATGGAAGAAAGAAAACAAGAAGGAAAAGAAACTCTTTGAAAGTACCGATACTCCCTTCAACACATCAAAAACATCCCTGCCAAACTTCTATTCTTTCTTGTTCTTTTATTGGCCGCAGCCTAGTAAGATGATTTCAGCTTGTGACATTGATTTGTGGTCATCTCAGCCAATTTTATTCTCACAAAATTAATAACTTGATCAGATGGTGCTTTTCTATTGGCTCCTGAACTCCATGAAAACAAAAAAAAGGGGTACTGACGGTCTTCTACGTGGTTTACCATCTCCTCTAGTTTGGGACAGATCACATCCCTTTGAAGACTTAGCACCCTACTATTCCAAATCTTATCATCCTCACAACTGACCTCATTCTAGTTGGTTTATCCTCAAAACACCTTTGTATTGTAAATTAGTATGGCATTCTAGCCTTTTTAGTTCCCTCTCTTTCTTCGTTGAAGAGTTGCGGGTGCTCTGACCCATTGCCCTCCTAGCTCTACAAGCCTCCCTCCTCAACTAACCCTTTTCTTAACACGAATCTGAACCATAACACATCTGCCCATCCGCAACGTAAGAAACCTTAACCCCTTCTATCATGGTGAGCCACCTTCCTTATTAACAACGATATGTAAATCAGAACAGAATTATGACCAATGATGCACCCCATAAGTGGAGGCACACTACAAACCCCCAACTCCTCCTCTGAAGTGTTAAGGTTAAGTCATAAGTGTACTATTTTCGTTTACTGCTTGAGGTGCCATTGTGAGGATGTTACTTTTACCGTTTTACGTTTATGTTCAGCTGTACTTTACCTTGTCGTTTTTTTTCAGGGTGCAATTAATTTGCTTATGGCGGTATATAAAAAGGAATTGAGGTCGTTGGGAGGATATTTGACTGACGGAAGCCAGGTATTCAGTTGACCATATGTGGGAAAGTTATTTCGTGCTTGACCTTGCTTTGGATGTGTTGAAGGATGGTTGTTGATCTTCTCATTGTTTCTCAGCCGCATATTAGCAGGGTGGAGCACTTCATTCAGGCTGTGGGATCATACGAGGACAAAATATTCCAGAAAAGGGCTCGATTGCATCAGGTCAGTGTTAGTTAATAAGTGTTTTCTGCTGGTAAATAAAGCTGTAGTCAGCATAACATACACGCACGCGCCGCACGAGAGGTGCTTGACAGTTGGCTTAGTTAGGGAAATGGACAAACTCTGGCAAAGCTGGATCATTTGGGAGTTTTGACTTTGGAAAGGAGAGCGAGAACGGTGTGACAGCTTTGCTGCCTGTCTGCCTTCTTTGTGTTGCTGGCAGCTAAGTTGGGTGTCGCTGCCATTGGTCCTCGGCCTTGACTATGTTCCTGGCCTATAAATGTTTGAATGCGAGTCAATCGTACTTTTATCTTTGCACTGCTAGAAAAGGTCCCTTTTGACATATAGCCACCAAGAATGGCTGACAGTATAAGTACTACTTTACGAACCACTCTAACGGTGAGTTAACGGAGGGGTGATCGTTGTATATCGCCAGAAGAAGCAAGGAAGGGAAGCGAAGTTTCAGAAACTGTTGGGGAACTGGAAGATAAAATGCTACTTTTCCTGCATTTGGTGTGTAAGGATTCTATGTAAAACTTCAACGTTTCCATAGTGCATAATCTGTTTATGCATTACAATGCAAAATTGGAGACAGTTTGTGTCAAGAAAGTGGTCATCGTTGGCTCATAGCACCCTCCCTTCATTTGACAACCTATTTCACAAATTCTTGCTGCCAACGTAATTTTTATTGACGTATGTTGTTCAGAGGCAAGCTGAAAGAATCAAGCGTGATAAGGCACAATCTAAAAGAGGAGATGATGCAGAACCTCAAGTTAAACCGGAGTCTCTTGTACCAGTCACTCGTTTTCATGGTTCTCGCCTTGCTTCAGGTCCTTCACACTCACCGTATCAGCAGAAGGGTTCCGAGTCCAGGTCAGTGAGCTCAATGTCTATTAGAGAAGAGAGTCAACTTGGTTAAGCTACCAGGTGCATATCATTTCTTTATATTAATTATAAGAAGTATGGGTCATCTGAAATTAACAAACTTATGCTAGGGCTAGAAAAGCTGCACGCTCGTCCTCTGGGTCCTCTGGGGCGTCTGTTGGTGCTGCTATTGTTGAAGCAGAGAATAGTCTTGAGACAGAGGTATGTTTTTCTGCCTTACTAGAGGCATATTAATGTTAGCTTGTTTCTCATCTGTCATTCTTTAGCGTTAATTTCCATTTTCTAACTTTCTATTTGGTATGAAACTACTAGCTGGGAAGAATGATTGTATATGTCATCTAGTACTCATTAACTTGTCAGTCATCATCATTGTCTACTGGGAGGAGTTACAGAAATGCATCACCTTTTATCTCATCACCAATCATTGTCACATCTACTGAATTGCAATATGAAATACTGCCTTAGAGGTTGTGCTAATTGTTAATTGGTTATTAGATATGTGAAAACAAAGAAGAATTGAAGACAAAGCTAAAGGAGGTACTTCGTGAGAAGTCTGATGCTTTCAACTCTGAAAACCCTGAGGAAGACAAGGTTTGAACATACTTGAATGTCGATTGCTCTAGCTTGTCCTTTTCTTGCTCATTATAACATATTTAAGTACCAGAATCGAAGATCAGCTTTTAAGTGTGAACTTCCAAAGCTGATTGCATTTTAGTTTCACATATTTACAAATATCATCCTAAGTGGAAAAGGTCGTTAGTTTGTTCAATGCTGGGATATATGACATAGCCCGTTCACAAATTATGAAGAATATGAATATGAATTGTGGGGTCGCAAAAACGTTTTCCTTTATACCATGTTTATTATGTGGGCCATAGATAAGGATGTAAAACCGGTTTAGTAGAAGTCATATAATTCCCCACGTTAATTCCAAGCAGTTTTAGTTCCGACATTATCAACATCCTGTAGTTTCTGCTGCAATTCATCTTGGTTTTTAATTATCCTGGTCTCCTGTTATTTAGGTCAAATTGGGGGAGCCAGGTTGGAAGGAGAGGTATTATGAAGAGAAGTTTTCAGCACAAACTGCAGAGGAACTTGACTGCATACGAAAAGATGTCGTGAGTTTTTTTGAACTTAATTGCCATGGTCATTATTTAAGGAGCTTAATAACCCATGGTTCAACCCTCGCTGTTAGTTGCTTGAAAAGTCTGTATGGTTCACACTTTTGAACTCGCTGTGGTAGGTTAGCTGTTACCTTTGTGTCTTTAGGGTTTAGGGTTTACAGTTAACGGTCACGTTATAACATTCCTTTCTTTTTTGTCTGCCTTCTTGTATTAGTGGTCTAAAGTCAATGTATTTGCATCTTACTATCGTAGATTGAGGTCAATTCGATATGAGAATATGCTTTCATGGTCTGGTTTTTTGGCTAATCGGTGATTGATTAGATGATTTGGTTTGATATAAGTTTTTTTTATATGTCCTAAGTGAATGAATGTGTTATGGTTGATAATTGATGTGGTTTTTCAAGTCAAATACATCAAGGAACTGCAGTTTGGTCCATTGGCAGGGAATGAGTTGTCGAAGACTCTCTCTCTCTCTCTCTCTCTCTCTCTTTAATGTTGGTGTCAGTATCTTGTAGGAACAAAAAATGAATTTTTGGTCTAAGGATAAATGAAATTTGAACAGCCCATAAGTAGCTTAAGTGTTCAGCAGTGTAGGCAGCAGCCACAGCACCACTTGTAGGGCTAACACCACTTTTTTGGCGACTCTTTCACTTTCACGGCCTCGTTCTCTGCCATCACCATTGATGCCTCCACACTACGCGTCCTGAATGCCTGATGCTGATTTTTTATTATATATAACTGCTGCTTGCCTTCTAGTTCTGGTATCTGATTTCTTTCACAATTGCCTTTTGTGTTATGGTGGGCTAACACAAGTTTTACTTTATTTGCCGCATAGGTTTTGAGGTACACAGAAGGCTTGTGTTGGGTAATGCGCTATTACTATGAAGGGGTTTGTTCGTGGCAGTGGTACTTTTTCTTCTTTGTCATTTTCACTCTCACTGCTGTCGTGCCCCCCTGCTCCCCATTTCTGTTCTAAATCTGGTTATGTTGAGTGCGTTTCAGCCGCAGTGTTGGCCATCTTTAATAAACTCTCCTGCGGTGGATTGGGGAGACCACTTTCTTTGCCCCACACTCCCTAATATTTTTTTCTTCAATTGTGAGCATATCTTGTGAAGATCATCTTCAGTTTACAGGGAAAGATATACTTAGCCTACTGCCTAAGGGACTTTCTGTTTTTTCCTTGAAGAACAATGATGAATAACATGTCTCGCAATAACAATTTACTTCATGTGCATGACTTTCAAACACTAGTTTTTGATTGTACTTGAATGATTTTACGTTGCAACATGAATACATTGTACTTGATGATTTTTACAACCACCATTTGTCTGTCTCTCTTTCAGGTTTTATCCTTACCATTACGCACCATTTGCTTCTGATCTCAAGGATCTGGACCAGTTGAATATAAGCTTTGAACTAGGTTCCCCATTCAAGCCGTTCAATCAGTTATTGGGGGTCTTCCCAGCTGCAAGGTTTCCACTGGCCACACTCTCCTCTATTTAAAATTATCTCGCTTGTGGGGTTCTAACTGGTTTATCTGCAGCTCTCATGCACTTCCTGAGCACTATAGGAGACTGATGACTGATCCAAACTCACCTCTTATTGATTTTTATCCAAGTGGTATAATTTAGTCCTTGCCAGATTATAACTTATGCACTGCTCTTCTTTTAGCATTTTATAACTTATGCACTGCTCTTCTTTTAATTTTAGATTTTGAAGTGGACATGAATGGCAAGAGGTATGCTTGGCAGGTATGTGTTGTTCTTATAGCATCTTCTTGGTCTCATGGACAAAGTGACTTATGAGGAATCGCATTGAATGTGCCATATCTGACATTTTTGTTTTCTTTATGACTACTTTGAAGGGTATTGCCAAATTGCCTTTTATTGATGAAGCCCGCCTTCTTGCTGAGGTCGCAAGACTTGAGCATACTTTGACGGTATGATACATGAATTTAGCTTATGTACATTGCTACGCGGATCATTTGCAAGATGTTTTTACCTATGATCGTGTTTCTCTGCAGGAGGAAGAAGTGCGAAGAAATAGCATTATGTTTGACATGCTTTTTGTGGCACTCTCTCATCCTTTATCTCCCTACATATTTTCTCTTAATGATCGTTGTAAACAGTTGACAGACAAAGAACGAGCTGAAATTAAAGAGCAACTAGATTCAAGGGCAAGGTTCGCTATGTTGTCATTTCATTAGTAGATTACTTTAAATGAGGTTTCTCTCTCATTCAAGTGTGCCAACTAGTGACTAAGTTTTGTGAGGTTTATTTTCATTGTAAGCAATTTCTTTGCTTCTCCAATTACTAACTTGTTTTGCAGCACAATAGAAAATTCTCATACAGATCCTGAATCTTTAAATATCTGGTCAAACAAACCTGAAGTGAAATTTATGTATTGGAATTCCATAAAGGCAATCATTCCCAACTCTAGCTATGGCCTGAATTCCTGAGTATATCTTGTTTGAATCTTGTAGTTTCTGCTTCTTGAAACAAGCAAAGATTAATTTTACTTCCTCCTTTGGGTGTGGTTGCAGAAAAGTGCTGCTATCCCTGTACAACCATTTTACTCTAATTGTCGTGATAACCATGTATCCCTTTATCTGGTCGTTTTCATGAAAGCTGATAGTCTTGCCCATTTTTGTTGTGGAATGTACCTTTCAGTTGACAATACCTGCTTGCATCTCTTTCTTTCACATCCAACTAGTCTCTGTATGGTTGGTACCAAAACCTCCATACCCAGCTAATAGCTCAGGGTTACTCTATATTTTGTCATCAATAAGCTTGATTCCTTGTCCGTTACAGTCATTGTGGTCTTTCTAGGAATTTTTTCTTTTTGCTGGCCACCTGAATCTTTTTTCATTGGCATCTTGTGCGTGCTAGTAATAAATTGTAAAAAAACATATGAACTATCTTCTCATTTCATTTAGGGCTACATGCAGTGGTGGAATGAATGGTTATATATCGCTTTGTGCTGGAGATCCTTGCCCCCCAATTTTCAGGTCACCAGTTTTTGGAATGGAAGATATTATGGACAATCAAGTCATGTAAGCTTTCATATAATCATGATACTCTTGTATTTGGACAATTGAATTCACTTGTTATGTAAAAGCTGATATAATATCTTCACTTTTCCTTGTTCCTCATCCAGATGCGCTATATACATACTTCCAGATGCTCACAAACATATTACCCGGCCACCGTCAGGGGTTGTATTCCCGAAGAAGGTTTTAATTATCCTTTTCTCCCCTTGTCACTGATATTTCTGTTACTAGAGGTTTAATTTAATTAATTTAATTTATTAATTTATAGCTTTACCTTATTCCAGTATATAAGGCTGCTAACCGGATGCCTTTTGCATCTTGGCTCCCGAAAATGAAAAAACAAGGGAAGCCGCTTAATGGTTTTATTTTGCTAAAAAGGAAAGTTTAAGTTTTGTAATGAAAATAGAAAAAGGTGGTTTTGGTTTCTACAGAAAAATTGGTTTTGTAATGAAATCATAGTATAACAGTTTCTAAAACAATAACAAGAATAATCTGTGACAAAATCTCCTAATCTATTGGAAGGGAAAGTGTTTTTCCGTTAATGGTATAATGGGTAGTTTTCTGTGTGCAATATTGTTTTTCTCTTTATGTTGGCTCCAGTTAACTAGTGATATAATATATTTTCATTTGTTTAATTTCTCTTGTTTAACTAGTAGGAGAGATTTGATTGAGTTGCTAGTTATGACATCAAATAGCTAATATGTATCTATATCCGTAAAATGTGTAGTACATGCGCGTTTAGATATATACAATGAAAAGGAGTTAGTTTTTTTTTTTAAAATCCCCAAAAGGAGTTAGTTAATACTCACATGTTCTTCTTTGGAAGGTATACTGTTTTTGGCATTGAAAGGACATGTTTTTGACTGACAATTTTTTGTGGGAACAGATTTCAATGTGGGTAAACTATATATTGCATATAAGAAAAAGTTTCAGTTCTTTTATTTGGACTATTTAAGTGTCCTTATTTTGAGAAGGTAAGCTTATGTTTGTTCTTACAAATAATCATTTTGGCAGTTATCACACTTGATTTTAAAATTGTTTGAGGAATAAAGGTTATATTACAATTTACATGTGTGGGCTTTAAAATTTTTGAGGCAATACATGTTCATCTTCAGGGTTCCTAGTAGTTATAAGACTACTGACCATCGAAGAAGAAAAATTGTGGCTCCTAGTAGGTGTTAAGACTGCTGGTCACATGGGATCAAGTGGCTAAGAGTGGATTGAGACACCACTGGCAACATTCGGGGCGAAAGTAGGAGGAAACAAATATTGATTCAGAGTGTGGGTTTTAATTTTATCAAATTCAAAGAGGTTCCTAATACAAGAAAGTCCTCGTAATGGAGTTCCTAGTAGTGGACTACTGGTCACTAATTTGTGATTCCTAGTAGTAAGGCTATTGGCTACCATAAAAGGTATATCTGCTACCATATCTACTTTATCTGGGGTGATGGATCCAAGGCATATGTTGGAAAGAGATGTACTGGTCACTAATTTGTGATTCCTAGTAGTAAGGCTAGTGGCTACCATAACAAGTATCTCTGCTATTGTATCCACTCTATCGGGCGGGCCTCAAGATATATGTTTTCTCGGATTAAAATTGGATCAGATTTACATGATAGATCCAAGGTATATGTTGGAAAGGGCTACTGACCTCGTATGGAGTTCCTAGTTGTAAGACTACTGGCTACCGTAAAAAGTATCTCTGCTATCATATCTACATTATCTGGGGGCCCCAAGATATATTTTTGTTGGCTGAAAATTGGATCAGATTTACATGATGGATCCAAGGCATGGGTTGGAAATGGATATACTGACCTCGTAATGGAGTTCCTAGTAGTAGACTACTGGTCACTACTTTGTGATTCCTAGTAGTAAGGCTACTGGCTACCATAAAAAGTATCTTTGCCATTGTATCCACTTTATCGGGCGGGCCCCAGGATATATGTTTTTTCAGCATAAAATTGGATCAGATTTACATGATGGATCCAAGGCATATATTGCCTCAATGCTTTATGTTGCCTCCATTCAAAGTTGCCTTTGTCAAAGAGTTGGAATGTTGCCTTGATTAAAGGGGTTGGATTAATGGATCCAAGACATACCTTGGATTCGATTCTGCGCTTTTAAGTTGTCTTAATCCTATGCTTTTAAGTTGCCTCAATGTTGTTGTCATTAAAAGAGTTTGAATGTTGCCTTCTTTGAAGAGCTGGATCAGGTTTATATAGTTGATCCAAAATTACATGTCAATTCCAAAGTAAAGGACCATTTTCTTTGCAAGGGGAAAAAGTATTTACTCGATAATCCCAATTCCCAAGAAAAATGTAGCGCTCTATAATGTAGAGAAGGTGTATCTCGGTACTTTGAGACTTACAATGCCAATATTGGGGCACGTTCTAAAGTACTTGGGGTAGTAACAAATTTTCCTGCACATTTTTTCGTAATAAGACATCTAGACTCTACTGCTCATGTGCTGAAGAAGTGACTGGTTTGGGTTCACAGGGCACAATCACTGTACCTTCGAGAATTCACCCAAGTTGGGGGCTGCCTTGAGGCCACAACTATGAGATTTGGGCTGGTTATTAGTAACCCTCATGAGAACCAAGATACTTGCTCATGACCATTCATGGTATCAAACCGCTATTGAAGTCGTTGTCGATGCTATGTGTGATAGTTGAAGTAGTTTGGTTCAAGGATAGTAGGTCTTCACATATTTCATTTAGGTTCTTGATTTGGAAGCTATCCACACTAAGTATGGGTTCAAGTCAGGAAGGCACCCGACGCACTGCATAGTAGAAGGTTGCACATTACTTAACGCAAAGACAGATCATGATTTAATTATGAATGTAGCTTTGCGTAACTAGAAATGTGATTGACCATGTAGTAAAACTATATGGTTAAGTAAGATAAAGATGGATTATGTAGATGTGTAGCTTCCTTTACTAGAAATGTGAATGAGGGTGTAGTATAACTACGATAGACTTTTGTAGTACTTTCGTAAGGTTGATGGTGCATCTCTTGAAAGAGAAATGCTGATGAGAAAATTTTCTCTAACTGATGTAAGGCCTACTAGAATTCGTTGTACTAACTTGGCTGTTGGGAAAAAAATGTTTAGGAGATGGTATGAGGGAATTAGAATGTTGAGTAATGTCACAAGTATCTAGAAATGGGCATCAATTGGAGATAAATTGAGGGGAAGTTGTGGAGTATGGCCATGTGCATAGTAGACTGAATGGATTCAAGTCACTTGCATTGATTAGTGTTATTTGAATTTGATCCACATGGGGTGGTAAAATTAGGAGGTCAGAGGAAATGGATTGAGGCAGCAGGAAAGTATGCCAATTCCTTGAACTTAACTGAGGATATGATTTCGAAGTCCTTTGTTATTGAGTCGGCATTCCCTTGATGACCTTATATGTAATTACATTTAGGCATGTATAGGTCATTATCAAAACAAATAGTCAATGGGAAGAAATAGTCTATGAATCTGACCTCAAGTTTTTGGGACAGATGTTTATTGAGTCGATGTGAGCTGAGTGCTGATCACCTATGTAAGCTTTTATCTGCACTCGTATTCTAGTAGTTGTTTATTACTTAATTTACTCTGCTATTCATGCTCATTTTGTGGGCTCAACTATTCCTCTCTTAACTTCTTATAGTCATCTGATATGACATGGGGTTCTTATAAGCAAGCCTTTATTAACAACTTGGAGATAGAAATTTTTAGAAATCAAAATTGATGCCTGTTTGGCTCTCATAAAAAACCTTAAATTAGCAACTGGGATCCTAGTATCCTACTCAGGCAGGAGGTAAGCAGTAAATTATTTGTGCTCATGGCTGATGGTTCAATGGGATGGTTAATCCAGGCTATTATCTGTGTTTCTGTTGTAATGCTCATGTAGGAGCTGAAATTCTTTCCTTGGTGATGATTACCTTAAGCTTTATAAGCTCACATACTGTCTCTTTTTTCTTAGATTGTTGCGATAGAGGACCTCAAACCTGAGCCTACTTTGTGGCATGAGGATTCAGGGAGGAAGCCATGGGAAAACAGAAGGTAAATTGTTTTTTCATTCTAGACCCTGTTTTCAGTAAATTGATTGCACAACAGACTTGTTTGACTGAACTTAGGGCTCATTTGCTTGGAAGATTTGAAAATGGGGTTAGGAGAGTTTTAATCCCGTGGGGTGCATAAATATGGTGCATGGAGACAGGATTTACATCTACAGAGGGTGTCCTTTTCTGGATGGACATTGCATTACAGATCCCATGGTGGGGTGGATTATACTTCCCCTCCATCAAAAGAGTAATGATGTGATTGTTCTGCACTTTCTCAATCCAAAACTTGTGATTTGCATGAGGACAAAATAGTAAATGCATGCCACAATCCCAACCAAAACAAGCACCAAAATTTACCCCCAACCACTTCTTCTATTTCCCAAGGGATTCTAGATCCCATACAATTTCCGCTTATATCTGGGCAAACAATGGAGCTCTAATAGTGAACGGATAAGTTATTCTATCGGATTAATGTGAGGGGATAAGAAGACCACATCCAGCAAGGATATCCAGGCATACAGCGAACATGGGAGATGTGGACCTTTGGATATATAGTTCAGTTTGATGATTTGATCTGGACAAACAAGTGGGGTGTTAACTTACACTGTTTGTTTTTAGGATGCTGTCCTATTTGTTCCATATTTCCCACTGATATGTTCTTTTTGGATTTTTATTTCAGGCAAGATCCACCTGGAAACATTTCTGGCCGGCAGCTTGGTGATGCTGCTCATAGACTTGTGGTTAATAGCTTACAAGCAAGGGCAGGTCCGAATAGTTACAGCGATCAGATGCATCGCACACCCCATCCCTCCATTGTCACATATGGCCCACACTCATCCCCCTACCAAAATAATAGATACCAGGATCAAGAACGCAACAACATGCGTTCATCTAATGTTGCAACGGTACGAAATCACTTTGATCATGGTTACAGTCAACCATATGCTTCAGTGGCTGTTCATGATCCCTACAGTAGATCCCACCATGAGAGGGATCATTATGATAGATCATACCGGCGCAACGAAAGTAACCACCAATCTACTACACAAAGTAGAGAGTATAATCCAAATCGTGGATACTACCCACCCGGATTCCAACAAAATGGTGGAAACAGGTATCCTGCGCATGCCCCACCTCATCATGGGGTTCAAACTCCCATTCCCGGTGGGGCCCATTTTCCGCAACAGGGTGGATATAACAGCTACCAATCGTACGGAGCTGCCACCTATCATGATCCGAGTGCTGGTTGGGCTCCACAAGCGGAGAACGGTGCGGGGAGAGGGTATAGTCGTCCGCAACAATTAGGTAACCAATTTTCAGCATTAAGCAGGGGATCAAGTAGACAGCCGCCACCACCGCCAGGTTATCGTCGCTAGAGGTACTGTTTTCTGCTTCCTTGACTTAGTGCATTAATTTGTGTTAACTGGTGGGTTTTTTTTAGATTGTTTGCTTTTTCTTTCACTCCATTAGTTAGATTTAGGCTGTCATTTTATTTGGTTATAGTGATGCTCACACCACCTGACCTTTGTTGAGTAGAGAAGAAAATGTTGTATTCTATTCACATTGTATACTGCATGTGGAAACACTTGCGTAATAAGATCCCCATGTAAGTTAATTCAGGAAGTAGGTGTGTTTATTGCCATGTTTTAAACATTTGGACAACTCTCTCTCTCTCTCTCTCTCTCTCTCTCTCTCTCTCTCTCTCTCTCTACTATGGCTATTGGAAATGATGTTAGAAATTTGAGCTGCTTTGCAATGATACATCATGTCTCTGGTCGTCGGGCTTGTAAATTTTGCAGGGATGTGAGCATAGAATAATATATGCAGGTGCGTGTTGGATAGAATCTTATTTGTCTACCGATTGAGGGTAAACTAAAGTGTTGCATGGAAATGGTCATGCTTGGTAATCGTGATCAGAAATAGATATATCTTGAGTTGGCTTATTAAGGTGGAACATGGGTTTGTAATTGTTGGTCTGTTTTTAAAGAAACGAATGCGAACAAGTATGCAGAAAATTGAAGTGTTGCAGGAAGCTAAGGGGTTTATGAAATCATTAGCCCCCTTAACGCTCCCCTAATTTGATGTTTGATGATAATTGGAGGGATGTATGAACTTTGATTATGCACAGATTAGGTTCTGAGAATAGTTACCTACAAGCTTGGGATGAAATCACCGGATATTTCTTTTTTATTTTTTGAGCAACAAGAAAAGGCAGATATACGTATATTGAAACATGAACATGAAAGGAATTGTTATGCAGTTTTGCATTTACTATCTTAAGTTGTTAAGGAGTTGGTCCCGTGAACTGCAGTCGAAATCGTTGTTTGATGTTAGCATATGATTGGTGTAGGACTGTAGGTTATCTATAATTGCACAATTCTCGTTGTTGGATTGTTAGCATATGATTAGTATAAGTTATCTTTAATTGCGCAAATTCAGGTAACAGCTATAAGGGAGAAATTGAAAGGAAACTGCATCTGACCGGGGTAGGGCTCAAGATGGTTTCTGTACAATAAGGTAGGGAATCGCTATGATTGATTGCTTGTGAGTTGTGACAGATTTGAGTAACTCCATCGAGAGGGTGACGCTCTTTGTTGCAAACGTGTTGATGCTTGTACGATGGGAAGAAAAAGTGCAACCTTAAATGGTTACATTGCTTAGTGTCATGCTATTTACTTTTGCTTTGGCATTTAAGCAGGGAATAAATGAATTTCAAGAAAAGGTGGTTAGATGTGAAGTTATTTAGAATTTGGAAACTATAGTTGAAAAAGATTTAATCATGAAGGGGCTAGCAAAGCATTGTCTATTAATGTCTTTTATGTGACACATAATGAGATTCATCGAGGTTTTCATATGATAGTTTTAGTTGATTATTTTGTAGGTCTTAATATGCAAGTTATTGCTAATAACTTTCAATTGATTTTGGCAAGGTTAGTTCGAAAATTTATTCTGAGTATCCGATGATTTGTTAACATAAATAACAAGGCCTATCTACTTGATTTTAAAGATTACATAATGAATGGTTTGGATTAGATCTTTTATGTCTCAACAATTGACAGGGTCTTGAAGTGGAGAGAGATTACTAGGACTACTGGTCTGAGAGACTTCAGAGCTTTTCTAAATTGAGCTTCTCCGAGGGTCCGTATGTTTTGGAAGAAAATTATGGTGGAAGTTGAAAATGAGAGAGAGAGCGAGCGCTCTCCGAGGGTCCATTTGTTTAGAAAGAATTTAAGATGGAAAGTGAAAATGAGAAAGTGAAGAAAAAATTTATTCGCTTATGTGTGTTTGATTAAAAATAAAGGTACTGTAAGAATTCTGCGAGAAAATATGCATTATTACTAAATTGTCTTTGGTAAATTGAAGTAGTATACAATATAAACACGAGAAGTGTTACATGAGATGACAAGTTTCACAAGAAAATAAGATCTCATGTTTTGGGTGAGAAAGTGAAAACTATGTAAACGTGCTCAAATGAATAACGCTAAAAGGAATCTCTTTATTGTATGCTCCATCAGTTCCTCTCTAGTCTAGCGAACCGTGGGGCCCCTTTTTCCCTGTCCCCTTTCAGTTGACTATCCTCTTAGCCTTGACCTCTCTTCTTCTTCCCATCTCTCTCCTCCCCCATCCTCCCTTCCCCGGCCAGATCCTCCTCCTCCTCCTCCCTCCATGGTAATGAGGTAATTGAGACCATCTCCTTAAGAAGAAAAAGCCCCTTACTCACCCCATCAGTTTTGGAGATCCACAAATTGTTTTTCGTGTTTAGGTTGCTTGGCCCGCAGATTCATTTACTTTGGGGACTGATTCGTGGATTCTGCAACAGCAGTAGTGGTTAGATCACTTAGATCCTGTTCAGTTTGGATTTTGAGAAAGATTTTTTAAAGTAATGAGTGGAGAGAAATAGAGATAATTTATTGGAAACCGTGCACATAAATTTTGAGACCCGAAACGAACAAGTCCTACTTTGCTTCGTTGTCTCTTAGTTGATACTTCTGCTTCCCAAGTTATTTATCTACACATCTGGAGGGTAATTATGTTGACGTTCATTTAATAGGTCTTGGTTGTAAGTGAGGGAACCTCAAAATTGAAGAGGGGAGGGAGTTAAATTGGATCAATCAGCCAAGCGTGTGCACCGTAGTCACAGCTTATGGTTGTCGGATGCTGAGGAAATTTGGGGTACCCTTTAACAAACTAAATTTATTCTTCTATGCCATAGAGAGGACTTATCTCGTCACTAGATATAGTTTAGATATAGTATGAGTTTTGGTTGGGATTGGAAATATATGTTGACCTAGGGGTTGATTTCAAGACAAAGGGGTTGGACCTTGTTCTGAGCTCAAAAACATGACATGAACCGTTCAGTTTGGAGAACTCGGACGCTTTTGAAAGCCTTGTTAGAAAAATAAGTCGATCAGGCATCATTAGCTTAGTAAAGAAACCAAAATATTCAACTATGTATTTTCTAACTAAATTGCGATAAATGAGTTCAGCTCTATTTCGTTGGGGTGTTGATTTAGATGATTGCCTTGGGTTGAATTCTCATCCTGATCGAATGAGAGTTCTAATTTCTTTAATTAGGTTAAATCCCGATCCTCACTTAATTTTCCTTCGACTTGTTTTCTTTGTTGAAAGGGCAAAATTTTAGCATCTTTTATACTATTTTCCAGCAATTTTCCTATTTTGAATCTGGAGATCCAAACAAAGCGTGAATGTACGAGTCTCTATTTGTCGACTTATAGCTTCGGGCTTTACAATTGCATTTCCATATTTTAAATTCTCAGCCCACATTTATTTAATTAAGTGATTCGCACTATATATGTCTCTAAGAATGTTTTCTAGACTCAGAATCCATATAAGAAACGATTCTTGATTTGTTTTCTTTTTATTAATTAGTAGGTGGGAAAACAAAAATCCGCTTGGTAAAGTATCAACTTTCACGTGGGTGTAAAATAAAGGAAGGAGAGAGAGAGAGAGAGAGAGAGAGAGAGAGAGAGAGAGAGAGAGAGAGAGAGATTAGGTAGATAGTCCATTTCTTCAGTTACACAAAAGAATAGGCAAATAAAGTTACTACTTTACATACACCTGATCAATGCTTGATAGAATACTTTCTCCAGCACTGCATAGTCATCTGCAGAAGCTCCCGTGGCGCCTACGTTGAGGCCAACGCGGTCCTCATGAGCTAATTGTTATACACTTCTTATTTGGTGTAGTTTGTTACATGGGTCACGAGTGAGAACTTAGTTTCCTTTTGAATATGCGACCTTAGAATGCTGTTCCATATGCAGCTCCTGTCGCAGCTGCTACAACTGTTTTCTTGGTCTATCCAATTGGTCAAGGAAGTTTTTTCTGATGGGATGCCTCTAGAAATCTCTACTACTTTCCAGACTAAACGCTATATCCTTATGCACCCATTCACATGTGCCCCATTGCGTGCTCCTAACCTAAAGAATACGTTCAGCCCCATTAGAGTGTTATGGAGGCTTCAACCCAATCTATGTGATATAAGCCACATCATATGATGTTTATTACATATTTACCATAGATAAGTATATCTGGAAAGTGTAAGATACATAAACCATTCGTATGGAGCCAAAATAAATGAAAGTCCAACTAAATTTGTGATCACTAAAAATTCTTCAACATAAAATTCACATATTGATCGCAAAGATAACAATGAAGCCCACTGTCTAGCAAAGCGGGCATTGCAACGCTTTACGCTAGATCACTAGTTTTTGCATAGAGCTAGCCGGTGTTGCTATTCCATTTCAATTGTAGCTCTATTTTTGGGTTGTATTCTCATGTTATCAGTCTTGCTTTATTTGGGTTGTATTTGCTTTTAATTAAACAGTTTGTCTTATCTATCTATCTCTATATATATATATATATATATATATATATATATATATACATATATAATCATTTTCAAATGAGAAGATCCTTATTTTAGTTAAAATAAGGACCTCTCTATTTCTCCCATTTTCCGATCGAATTTCGATGATTCGAGCCGGTCAATGTGTTCAGAACGTGATTTTAAGAGTACCTGCGAGAAATCGGCAAAAAAAAAAATGACCGGGAAGGGCTTGATTTGAGCAGTTTGTATTTGAACCGTTCGATAAAACATAACAAAAACTGTTCGGATCAAGCCCTTTCCGATTTTTTATTTTGCTGATTTCTAGCGGGAACCTTAAAATTACGTTCTGAATACATTGAGCGGCTCGAATTATCAAAATTCGATCGGAAAAGGGAGGTCCTTATTTTATTAAAATGAGGTGGTCCTTAGGAGAAGGGGACTCTATATACATATATATATATATATATATATATATATATATATATGAGTTAGGTTCCGGTGAGGGATCCCATTTTTTTAAAATGAGGGACTTCCATTCCCGATTGAATTTCGATGATCCGAGCCGCTCAAAGTGATCAGAACGTGATTTTAAGGGTCCTCGCGAGAAATCAGCAAAAAAAATGACCGGGAAGGGCTTCATCTGAGCAGTTTTCATTGAACGGTTCAAAAAAAACTGCTCGGATGAAGCCCTTCCCGGTCATTTTTTTTGCTGATTTCTCTCGAGTACCCTTAAAATCACGTTCTGCACACATTGAGCGGCTCGGATTTTCAAAATTTGATCTGGAAATGAAAGTCCCTCATTTTAAAAAAATGAGGGATCCCTCACTTGAAAATTCCTCTATATATATATATATATATATATATATATTTCTTGCGATTCTTCAAAAAGAAAAAAATAAGCCAAATATTTTTTCTTGCTTCCATGACATCTTCCTTCAAATGGTTTTAAAGTTAGCTTTCACAAATATTCTTGAGCCAAATGGAGACTCAAATTAAGTCATATATACAATCCGGCGATGGACATAATATTATATAAATATGCATGTTTTTCTAAAGTATATATAGCTTTTTTGTCACCAAAATCTGACTAACCAACTGAAAAGTATAAAATACCCATTGCATCAGATTATAATTAAGACTCCAAAAGAAAATAAAAAGACTTCGATCGTCATTGACGACGTGCCCTAACCCCTCACCAGCACCACTAGAATCCAAATGCATAATCCTAATCCTACTTCTTTCTTGGGGTGGTATGTGGTTAGGTTTTTTTTTTTTTTTTTTGCTTTTTCTACCTTCCAAAGTGTTAGGAGCAAGCGGGGTGGTGGTCGACTTGGTAGGCACCATATACCTTTGTGGACAAAATCAAGTGTTAAATCGCACTAACAACAAACTAACGACTAACACTTCTTGCATATATCATTGAGGAAAGACTTTTTAGTCCACACTCATAATTTCTAGTTTTCCTATATCGTGTTTGAAAACCATACGTTTATGTAGGGGCAGGAGAGTCCATCTAAAGTTGAGGAAAGACTTTTTAGTCCACACTCATAATTTCTAGTTTTCCTATATCGTGTTTGAAAACCATACGTTTATGTAGGGGCAGGAGAGTCCATCTAAAGTTGTTTGCAGTACTTAATTTATAACATCCACCTTAAATCTTAAACTTTTGAGTGTTGTGTCCATCGAATATTATATTATTTAAATAGCTATACCATTTCCATTTTTCATTTTTATCTATCTAATGTGGATCTTAACCTTTCACACAATGAAGTATATCTTTGTGAGATTATTTGTTGTTTTTTAAACCACGTCATTAACATCGAATGTATATTTAAGTAGCTATATACCATTTCCATTTTTCTTTTAGTCTAAAGTGAATCTTAACCTTTCACACAAGGAAAGTATATCTTTGTGAGATTATTTTTTGTTTTTTAAACCACGTCGACATTAACATAAACACCATCTAAATGATTAGTATATACGTTTTTTTGGTATAAAAAATGTTGTTTGTCAAGATTGAAACCCTCTTTTTAGGGGAAAGACATTAAAAAAAGGTCTTCAGAATGTCATTCCAGCTCATTCAGTCAGACTCATTGATTGCTTGGAAAACCATATAATGTAGGGCCCTATAATGTATTAAGGGCTGTTTTGGTAAAAATAAGCCGAGTAGCTCTTTTTTTTTTTTTTCTTTATTCAATTTTTTTATGCATCAAAAAATTTTCTGTCAAACCTTTGTGGATTATTAATTCGTCTTGATCAAAAAAATCGGAAAAGTAAATAGAAACTCATAATTTTTTTAATAAAGACAAAAATAAGTTAAACAATTTGTCCTTTTATTTTTATTCAAGAAAACTCTAGTTTGGATTATAATTTTTTCTGTTTTTCTCTCGTCGAGACAAATCAATGATTTACAAAAATTTGACAAAAAACTCACTGATGCAAAAAATTTAGAATAAAGACAAAAAATAAACCATTTGGTTTCTTTTAGCCGAAATCCCTAAGAGTCTAAGACGGATGGTATGAGAAGTAAATGAAGAGATCGACTAGATCCTCCATAGATTGAGAAGTGACACCGGTCCATTTTTGATATTTTTGGTTCTGTCTTGGGTCTATTTCAATGATCAAGATTATTCACATTGTAACATTCGTTAATTTAACAATATCAAAGTAAACATCGATAAAAAAATTGATTGATACACATAACTTTAGAATTTATATTAAAAAAGCAAACACATATTAAGATAAATATAAACCGAACATTTGTCAATTGATATTCGACCATGCTGATTTTTGACATGGTTAAACATCTCAACAAGTCTTATCCAATGAAAGATTCGCATCATCTAAAAATTCAAGCTACTTGAGATCGACTCATGTTTGATTCATTTAAAGTTTATTTGACATTGACTTGTCCCCTATACAAGTTAAACACGGACATATTTTCTAAACTCGTTAGATTTCCAAACAAAGCTTGATCACCTACTAGTTCGGTTTGTTTGGCTCGTTTAGCATTCCGGTTGGAAGGAGGTGTACAAAAGTAGTATTATATAGTATTTGAAAGGGATATGTTGATTGAACTCGAAGAAAGAAACAGCCAATGGATGACCCCTCTTGGAATTTTTCTATTTGCTACGTGACCCTCATGTTGAATTTAATAACACTTCAGTATGACCCTGGATCGGAACCCGAGGCAGCAGCAGCCACCAAACCATGTGAGATGAGTTTTTGGTAAAGCTTTTTGATTGGACAAGAACCGTTGAATTAAGATTTGAAGAGTTGAAGAATATTCAATTATCTAATGTGATTATATTTAATTATTGTGATAAAGAATCAAATCAAGAAAATAAAACACATCATCATGGAAAACACTAGGAATAGAAAACACAGCATGCATCACATTTCGTGGTCCAATTGTGCATGTTATTTTACAAACTACCAAATCTAGAGATTAGAAAAACAAACTACCAAATCGAGAGATATATAGAAAATACGAAGGACAGGACGAAGAGAGATGTGATTCTGTTCGAAAGCCTGCATCTATGGACAAAGATAGCTAGACATTAAAATGACTATGACCGCGCGCCGATCAACCTTGTAATACTTTCATGCTAAAACCTTTTCAAAAGCACTTGATATAGATAGAAAATAGAAAACAAACTACCAAATCAAGAAAATAGAAAACAAACCGCAAAATCAAGAAAATATATAGGAGATGCGCACAACATGACGAAGATAGATGTGGTTCAGTTCGAAAGTCCACGTCTACGGACAGAAAGAGACATTAATTAAAAATGACTATGAGCGCACGCCGAGCTCATAATAGTATTACTAAAACCCTTTTCAAAAGCTAGCACTTGATATGGGTAAACATAGGTTAATTTTCTTGAAATTTTGGAAGATAAGGTACTGGTCTTTGCTCACTTGAATATTGTGGATAGTTAATTAACTTCTCCATTGACCATGTATAAACAAATTTGTTGCCGTGTTACTAAAGGAAGGAGAACCTATCGAAGAAGACTCATTCCCTGTTTCACGGTACATTCGTTTGAATTTTCGCTAAAAAATTGCCGAGGGAGAGGGGAATGCCCGAATGGGGATGATGCCAAGCGGGTGTAGAGCGATCGATTCGGCCGTTCATTTCGGCAATCGAAGGCTCGTATTTTTGCCGATTGAGCAATTGACGGCTCAAATTTGTATGCGCTTAAATTTAATCCGAGCCGTCCATGTCCAAATGAACAATCGAACCAGCAACTTAATTGGCTCCGCAGGGATGCCGCTTGTCCGGGTGAAAGAGTCGGTACCTTTCTCTTTATGTCATTAATTAGGAAATGCAGTCCTAATCAGTTTTGACTGAAACAACTTAATTCAATGTGTATAATTAATCTAATAAGGTCATTCCTAATTGATGGAACTACCGATGATTTTGATAGGCAGGTTTGTTCCCTCCTAGCTCACGCACCTGGACAAGTTCATGTGTGCCTTGACTAGTCGATCTTGGAGGATAAATTCCACTGCCCACTTGCCAGGATCCCAATCTGAACTGCTCTAAATAAGTTGAGGAACCTGAGAAGTTTCAAAACTGAAATTTTTGGAGGAAACAACATTTTAAGTCTCACGCTTTGACCACTAGGCCAATTTCTTTGGATTGGAAGTACTGATGAGTATTAAATAATATGATTGAAAATTATGAATGCTACACTCCCATATTTTATTCAATAAGTTTTTTTTTTTTAATCCGCAAAAACGCCCAAAGGGCCAATAAGTTGTTTAACCTAACCGTTTTGTGGGTTTGAGTGAGAAGACGAACCGATAGACTTGACCACAAGGCTAAACCTCTCCGGATTTAGAAAATCCGAAAAAAGCTAGTACGTGAAACAGGAGATTAATTCCGTTTTGAGAAAAACTTGTTTACGGCGGGGCCGTGAAAATAATTTACAGCGCTCAATTGCGTGTATTCAAATGTGTTTTGGACGGTCCGGATTTTGGAAAAGCTATTCTCTAGAAGAGTTTAATTCTTTGCACGAATAGTTTCTGTAAATCGATCCGGACTATTGATTGTCGAAATGAATTGCTGAGATTGTGCGGAGTGATAAATAAGTTATTCACTCTCCCGTTTTATGAGTTTTGATTAGATTCGTTGCTGGAAACCAGCACGGCCGAGCGTGTTGGCCCTCCGGGCACACTTAAAACACGTGTGATGGTCGTCGCAGGCATTGATCCATCTGCCGTCATCCATGAGCTAGGTTGGTCCATATTTCCGTGGCCCATGAAACTCATAATGTGCTTTGAAAGTGAGATGTCACTGCCGATATAAGATAATGGAAAACGTGTGGTTGGTTTAGTGGTAAAAACTCGAATCTGATTGGAAAAAGCTTAGGTTCGAGTTTCGATAGAAGCCATCTAGCTACTCCTAACCTTGTTTGCAAGTGATGTGACTTTAGCTTTGGTCCTAAAATAACAGCAATAAGGTCCCCTGAAGATAGTTGTGTAATATGATGAGACAATACTCTCTGTCGAAAGTGAATTGTTCAAATCATAATTTTAGGCGCGGTACAAAACCCACATTAAAAAATGTATTAAATGATGAAATATGGAGGACAGGTCACCCCAATATCCGTGTGGGATGGGTAAGTCGCATAATCGCATGCGCGAGCGTGAGCAGGAGCGTGCGAACGTGAAAGCATTTTCGAAACACATCCCAATTTATTATAAAACTCGCGAGAGTGAGACTCGAGAGCCTTAGTACAATGCGAGAATTGAGAAAGAAAGCGCAAGAGATTTTGAAAAAGTACGGAACTAAGGTGATGGGTGAACATGTAAGTTTATTTTGGCCTCTTTAGCCAATACAAATTTATTTGGTGATATTAGAACACCACCGGTACCACGTGGTACTCTAAATTCTCTAATACCCTTATTCGTCATATACTTTTGCGGGATTATAAATTGGTGGTTATGAGACACTTCCATGTGGTGCCCCAACATTCTTATTCACCACACATTTTTGTAGCATACGTGACGGTGTCCGAACACCACGCATGTATATTGCTAACAAAAGAAGAGTAGAACTTTGCCTGGTGTGCAGGAGTCGTCAATGGATAGACACTTTAGATTCATATAAAAAGGGCCCCCAATAGCACCATTTCTCTCAGCTCTCATTCCCTCACTTTTGGCCCTTTCTGTTTCCCAAACAGACAGACAAGAATTCTGCTGACTGCTCTCCTCACAGCCCACATAGATACCCACACGCTTATAGCCAACCAACCAGCCAACAAACTCCTCTCTCTCTCTTTCTCTCTCTCTCTCTCAGGATTCCCCAATTGAAGGAAAAAAAACCGAGACATCCAACTTCCTTCTTATGGAAAACCACCACCAAATACAGCAGACAAGATCAAGATTCAAGCGAGTATGCGTTTTCTGTGGCAGCAGCCCCGGCAACAAGCCGAGCTACCAACTCGCCGCTGTACAACTCGGAAAAGAACTGGTACCACCACCACTACTTTATCTTCTTCTTTTTTTCTTTTTGTATTTTAGGACGTTCGGGTCAGTCTAGATGCACCTTGGCTTACCTCAGATTAATTTCACTGTTCACTAGCGAAAAATCATTTAAAGTCTTGAAAATCTCCTTACTTGATGGCTGACCTTACAAAAGATGATACCACCTAGCAAGTTTCGAACTTGAAACTTCCAAGGGAGGAAATTCCAAAGCGGGCCTTTCTCTTTGTACTTATACAAACACATCCATGTACAAGAGCAGAGTCAGGGTTCTCTTTCAAGTTCTTATCATTCCCATAGCGTTGAATTGATTGAATAGACTTTTATAGTTTGAATCAGTTTTTGAAAAAACCCAGAAGCATTAGGAAGAATAGACTTTTGATAGCGGTACCGAGTTCGATTTGGGTCTCTAGAACCAACTCCGTTTCTCTGCGCAGGTTCGTAATAAGTTTTCTTTTTGATTAGTACTCTCTCATATCTCTATCTATCTCTCTTTTTGCTTATTACCTCAAAAAACTGCCTCAAAATCCAAACCAAAACAAGTTATTTGGGCTATTCCGACGCACCTCAGAAAAACAAATTATGTGGGTTTTTGTTTTTTATTGGTGTAGGATTAACCGGTGCAAGTAGTGAAATTAAAAAAGAGGGTATGATAGAGATTGATGAGAAGTTCATAGAATTGTTTAGGACCAAGTAGGGTAACGTGAAGTTTTATTTTCTTAATTTTAATTGTCAAATAGAGGGTAAGGAATTTTCGGTAGAATCAGTGTCGCTGCGTGTCAGAGAGTTTTCTTTGCAGTGGTAGCAAATGGGTAGACACCATGTACTCTCATGATTTGACAGTGATTCAAATCTTTCTAACTATAACTAAGGGACTCTTTGGCTAAACAAGCCAATTGGCTTTTTTTTTATTCAATTTTTTTTTTGTATTTGTTAGTTTTTCGTCTTTACGATCGAAACTCAATTTTTTTTGAATAAAGACAAAATAATCCAATATGCCAATTTTTTTCATCTTTATTCAAAAAAAATTCTTTTTCCGATTCCTCTCATCATCACGAAGAAATAATCCACAAAAAATTGACATGAAACTAATAGATGCAAATTTTTTTAAATAAAGATAAAAGAAAATCAATTGGCTTATTTAGCCAAAAAGGCCCTAAATTAAAAATGCTGATTTTCGTCGCAAAAAAAAAAGGGAAAGTCATATTTGCAATAATGTGTTTTTAGTTTAAATGAACATTCCTAATACAAAATGGGCAGGTTGAGAGGAAAATCGACTTGGTATATGGAGGAGGCAGTATTGGGTTGATGGGTCTGGTCTCCCAAGCTGTCTATGATGGTGGCCGCCATGTGTTAGGGTAATCCCACTTTCCTTACCCTTCTCTCCAATCATGTCATAATAATCCTTCATCAGGTCCCGCATGTGACGCAGAACGGGATCGATCACGGCTCCATGTGACAGTCAAGACAGTTCATTTTATAAGTCTTTGAAAATAAAGTTTATTTGACATCAACGTCCATTTGAATGAATCATATTTGTAACAAGAAAAATAAGCGGTCAGACTTTGACTGTTTGTTTCTCTTCAAACAAATATGACTCGATCGATGAGGCTTTTATCGATATGCGATAAACTTGATTTTGGCGTGGAAGTTAAACACATCGAGACCTCCTACCTGATCGGTTTGGCTAATTAAATGGACCCGTTATCGGTCCCGTTTTGCCTCATATGAGAGGCCGTCGTCACATGGAAAATCATCACATGAGAGGAATCTCGACTCAAGACACGATCTAGTGCGTGTGGCCCTCAAATTTATATGAGTGTGTGCCTTAGTGTATACACAAAATTGTAGGTACATAACATTTTCTTCTTCTCTTTCTCTTTCTCTTTCTCTCTCTCAAACTCTTCTCACCTTCTTTATTTATTTTTTTCATTTCAATTTCTGCAGAGTGATTCCAAGAACTCTGATGCCCAGAGAGGTAACTGGATATATCCCTCTATTTCCTAATATTTTCAGTTGATGTTGTAGAAGTTCATATAGTGAATGTGACCAAGCACATTTCACCTTGTCTAACTTGTCATGATCAACTCTAAATTTTTGCTACACTTGTGTTTTCAATTTGAGAAGCACTATGTAATTAGATGCCCCTTTTTGGTTTTTTAAGATTACTGGAGAGACTGTCGGAGAAGTGAGACCTGTGTCTGATATGCACCAAAGAAAGGCTGAAATGGCTCGACAAGCTGATGCATTCATAGCCTTGCCAGGTACTTATTTTTTACACTCTATATTTACTTATGCACCTGAAATACAGAGGCCGAGTCTAATGCTGATACTCTGAGAGCACTTTTTGAAAACTATTATTGAAAATAACAACCTAAAACCAAATCTTGTTTTAGGAAACACTAGAATCAGATTTTCAGAATTTAAATACACTGTCGCAGGGCGAATTAAAAAGGGAAAACAAAAACCAACCTCAAAAATTATATCTACATATATGTAAAATAATGTATTTAATTCCCGGAAACATCGTATTTTATTCATCGACAGGTGGGTATGGAACATTGGAGGAACTATTGGAAGTCATCACTTGGGCTCAACTGGGAATTCATGATAAACCGGTAATAACCTAGTTAATTAATATATTTTATCTTTAAAACACAATTCCTGACACAACTTCATGGACAACACCCATGTTGTTCCCATCCGGGCCGTCCATGCTCGGCAATGAACGGCTCAAATTTTACCTTGATTGGACAGCTAATATCTGTTCGGCCGAGATGAAATCTAAACAGTCCATTTCCGAGCATGAACAACTCAAATGGGACCAACACCCACAGCAGGGTCCCCCATTTCCAAACGATCCACATGGGTCCATGCATAGAACGACTCCAGAAAAGGTTGTGTCCAGAACTGTTTATTAAAGTTGTGTTTGTAAATTTTTTGATTTTATTAAAATGTTTTTTTTGTTTTTGTTTTTGTTTTTGATCCTTATTAAAATGGTTCCTTTGGGTTTAGAAGGTTTTTAATTTTGATAACTTAAGTTTTGATACGGTGTATCGCAGGTGGGTTTGTTAAATGTAGATGGGTTCTACAACTCGCTTCTGTGTTTCATAGATAAGGCTGTTGATGAAGGTTTCATAGCCCCCTCAGCTCGTCATATTATCATTTCTGCCCCAACTGCCCATGAACTCATGGCCAAGCTTGAGGTATATATTCACGTACTCATTCCTCATCTGCTGCCCTCTGGGCACATCAGAGTAATGTCTTGTTTGGATTTTTTATTTGTGGGTGGCCGGCCGGAAACTATAAAAAAATTCGGGTTGAGATAAGGTCGGTTCGATAAACACTCACATGAATTGTTTCATTAGTTAGTGACATGCGACGCTCAATAATTGATTTTATTGAAAGCAAGGTTAAATATAGAAGATGAAAAGTATGATTATCCCTATCCCCAACGAGGAAATATAGAGAAGGTTGCATAGAAAAAAAAAAATCTAACAGCTGGCATACAAAAAAATTCCCGTCCTGTAAAAATTTCTATTTAATTACTTGCTTTCTTAAATTCGGCCACTTGCAATCACGACCATCCAAAATTTATTTATTGTTCCGAATTAGTAGCCAGATTTGTTTGTGGTAGGGATTTTTCACTCTTAACTAGTATTTATTATCGAGATGGACGGTGGCGATTATTTCTTGTAGTCCGAATTTCCATAATTTTCTGTGCAATTTTCTTTGTGAATATGCATCTTTAGTAAATACATTCCTTTCCAAATCATATCCTTATTCAGTTATTTGATTTTGGGTATGTGTAGGAGTATGTTCCAAAACACTCTGGTGTGGCATCAAAGCTTACCTGGGAAATGGAGCAGCAATTGGGTTACAGTACAAAGTCAGACATTTTCCGTTGACCCAATCCAACGCGTCTATTCTTCTCCGGATCATTGATGACCGTAGATGTTAAGCAATCTAACCCCACGATACGCAAGACCACTGTCGTGTTAGCTCCACCGAATCATCCCCGACAGTTAATTTTGTTCTCACTGTGGTCGGTTATGTGAACAAATTTTTTCCACGGCCTTTTTCTTTCCGATTTAATTCATGTTATTTCTGGTTTCTCATTTTGGACAACTCTTCTTCTATATTTCTATTTTTCTTATGAAATTAGTTCATTTATCAGTTTATCCAAGGGAAAAAAAAAAAAAGCCTTATGTAATTAGTAGGGTGGTCAAAACTAAATAATACTATTCATGTATCAAACAACCACCGATCGGGGTGATAGTGCAATTGGTTGGAGGTTTATGTACATAAGGTTGCTTCTCTCCTACCGGTCTTGAGTTCGATGTATACTTGGGACCAGGTGGTTGGGAGAGAGAGCTCAATTTAATTTGAACTTCGGTGGGTGCCAAGCTTATGACGGAACGTGTTGACGGATCAATATTTTCTTTTCGGCCGGGTCAGCTATATATGACTTAATTAAATATGAACATTCTAAGTCGGGTGGTTTCAGTTGATCGGAACGCTACTACGCTGGTTCAATCCAACCCACCCTTTTTACTGAAAACCACAGAAAACACTTGACAGTTACTATTAAACGCAAATATACTACTCCTATAATTGATAGCCCATGCACGTTCGTGCCATATTCACACAATGTTCCAATTTTTTTTAGGAAATTGTTTCATTCAGCAAAACGCCTCACCGCGCTCACACGAGAATTATTTCATCCGAATATAAGCGGAGATAAGAAGCAAAGATACAACCGAACTAACCGAACAAATAATCATCGTCAATGAGAACTTGTGTCTTTCATCCCGGACACGACCCCAAACTTTCCAACACATATTGCAAGAGCAGCCCGAGAACAAGTTCGGCAATAGTGTGAGTCGAAGACAAGGACATGCATCAAGATCCTATCCAGTTAGAAGTAGGTAATGATGCTTCAAAAATCTTGAGCCGCTAGCGGGTGGCAACGGACTATTGACCTTTTAAAAAGATTGGTTTATATATGCGTTTTTCAATGGGCAACTGAGTACTCTTGAAATCTATCACGTGGTGCTCCGGGGCCTTTTCTACACACATATTGGTATGAAAACCATATACAAAATGTGTGATGGAGAAGGCTCTACGAGTATCTCGTGACAATGTCTAGGAACACTTAGAAACTTTTCCAAATGTTATAGGTTAGAAACTAACATGGGCAACCATTGAAATCGAAAATTAGTCAACCAAGATAACAAATGGAAAAAGGTGAAGTGGGTCTTATTAAAGATTAGCAAAGTTGCAAATAGTCATTGTCTTAATGATTTGAACATATCATGCACTTCATTAATAAAAGCACTCATTTTTGTGACCATGACATCTTGCATGTGAATTCACAAACTTTTATCATTTTTCTTTTTCTTTTTCTTTTTTTCCTTTTGAATAGTTGAAAGGCACTTGTCATTGAGCAGTCAAAAGAGGGGGCAAGAAAGTAGTGGTGGGGGGTGGGAGGGTGGGGGGTCCTTCTTTCTGGTGCAGTGGCTGCAGGTCTTTGTGGATAAGGGCATAGTGACAGTGGGCACTAGTATACTAAAAGTGGGTGCAATGTGGACATTGCACTTGCCACTTGCCTTTGGAATTTGAGGGAAATGATTGGAAAATTGGAACCCAAATGAAGTAAATACCATTTTCTTATTTCCTTCCTATTTGCTTCTTTTTTGGTATGAGTTGATGCTTGCCCCTATCCATTGTGTTTTCCAGTTTGTTCCGGATTACATTATCAGTAGGACCCTATGTTTTGTGATGTTCACTCACCTAGTCGGGGTGATTCAAAATAAGACTAATTATGGTCCTATTTTGATGATTTGATTCATTTATTTTATTCCTATTGATGTGTCTGCTATTCAAGTTATTAGTTACTATGTAACCAGTAGCCATTTGAAGACCATTCCTCTCTCTCGCGACAAATCTACTACGACTAGACTCTTATCAATACTTGATTAGCTTGATTTTTAACAAGATTAATAAAATGAATGGCTTGAATCATCAAAGTAAGATTGTAAAGTGGTCACATTTTGAATCACATAAGTGGATGTGATCAGTTTGGTTAGTTGTTTGCAAAATTATGTACTCATCACCTTTTCGTCATTTGTATTTTGTCCATTTAGAATTAGTGCAACCTTATTTGGAGAAAAAAGGTCTCCCCAATGTAATGCTGATTTTCTAACAATACAACCCCATAGAGATCATCAGCCACATTGCTCACACATGGTTCTGCAACATCTTCCACTATTCTGTGATTGGTACCAACCAAAAGCTTTTCTGATAAACATAACTTGATACATTCATTGCTATAGAACTATATCAGAGAATTCTTTGAAAAATACAACTAATTAAGCATTTGTGATCGATTAATAAAAAAAAGGCATGGGTGAACCAATTCACCATGTAAATCAGACTATTCAAAGCCAAATCCTGAACAAAAAAAAAAATCATACAACTACAAACATAATCCTGTCAATAACGTACTCATGCCGCTTTATGTGAAAGATTTGACCACAGATGAGGTAGTCACCAAACCGGAGAGAAGGCCAACAATAAGGGCACTGTTATATGTGGTTGGTTCCAGTTGCATTGAGTTGTTCCGCGAATCAATATACGTCTCGTTGAGAAAAGGACCTCCCACAAGCCCACCAAAAGCAACGTTTGGATTGGGTGCAGAAGAATTGAGCCACACAAAACCGTTTGTGCAACCGGTTGTGGCATTGGCTGGAATTGAGGCTCCCCTATGGTGCACATATTGCGGGTATTGGTCGCCGTACCCCACAAGATAGCTCAGATTCATTGGGTTATTACCCAAGACATAGTCAGCCTAGAAAGGAATAGAGCAAAGTTATATAGTTGGTTCTTTTTGGGTCTAAGGAATAGAGCAAAGTTATATTTAGTTGTTTTGAGCCGAGGCCGTTTGCCTCTAAATCAATCAAAACGGGTACCTGTGAAATGGCAAAATTTCTGAGATCCGACGGTCCAAATGAATCTCCATTGCAGGAGAAACTCGCGGTTTGGGATGTGAGCATATAATCACTGTATATTAGAGCTAACAATGCAGAAGCCACAGGATACTGCATAGAGTTCCATTCACTAATCCATATTAAACCACCTGCATTGGAAGATTACGTTGATGATCGTGAGTTGAGAAGATCCCATGAACAAAAATAAGCAATTCAGTTAAATGTCCTGATTGGATGTGTCATGAAACCCACGTAATGTTATGTAATGAGAACAGTTTGACTCATTAGTTCATACTCCCTCTACAGAATTCACTAATCAGCTCCTTTGAGATAAGTTTAATTGAATCTCAAGGCCCATATTCCATATCAATCCAACTTCCTCCTCTACGAACTAGTTTGGCCACTTTGTATGGTCCATTCATATGTTCTGACATAATTACAAATAGATACTCATATGATTAGTCAAACAATCACATCTGCATATGAATTTCCCAAACCAAAAGTCCTAGTTTGCATAATAACTATAAGTAATAACTGTAGCCGTTTTGCTAAGCAGTAAAACTAAATGTGAATGAAGAAGCTTCGACTTTGGAATGCTATTGAGTTAGATGAACATATAAATTTCCCCTTCAAGTGTGAGTTATGTGACACATTTTAGATAATAGAAACTTTTCCACTCGTTTTGGTTGATTCTACCAAGGTTTAGGGGGTTCAGTTCAAATCCCCAGCTTGATTTAGTGCTCGTGGCAAAGCCAACCAAGAGGGTTCATCAGCCCGGAACAACCCCAGCTTGGCTTCAGAAGAAGCCCCGGTGGATAGATAGAAATCCTGATTGAAAGATCCGGTCAAGCTGAGCCGGAGGGACAGGCTACACCCCACACTAGCGTTTTCCATTATTAGCAAAGGGGCTTCTAGCTGTAGTGCGGGGGCAAAGGCCTCTCTTGTAGATGTGTGCTTGGATACACAAGCATAGGAGTGGAGGTTGGTGAGGAGTTAAAACATAATGCAGCAACTTTGAAACCAAGCAAGAAAGGTAGGGAGAGGAAAGAGGAAGGAGTACTGGGCCTTATGTCTCAAACAATTGGGGTCAGCTATATGAATCTGTTGGCTCTATTGAGTTCGTGTTCCCTGATATCGGGAACATCCTAGCATACTCATAATCAAAATCAGATTCATGTCTACGGAATATCGGGGTCTTTTACATGCTGGATGTCAGCTACGTTGCATGATTATTCAAATTAAGCACGATTATCCAAATTGAGAAGCAGCATCAGGATATAAGCTTACTATCTGTTCTGCTGGATGTGGCGGTTGGAGATTTAGGCAGGAGCCCACACATGACAGCCTCAGCAGTTTTCATGTAATTCTTAAGGTTTCCTGAGTTGGAGGAGCCTTGTCCACCAAAGAAACTTACCCTTGATAACAAGACCTGCATAAAGTTTCGTAACTGTTTTCTCAGGCCAAAACTAGGGGTACATTGAACATTACAAACAGGATTTTCAATATCTTTCCTTCAGACACTCAGTGATAAGTTCATTCAAGATTTGACAAATTTTGAACAAAGAACTTCGCTTAGACAATCATGATTCTCGATCTCTACAACTTGCTATAAAATTTGGTCAATTTGTCTTAAGTTAGGTTGCATTTGGATCAACGAATTAGGTAAGAAATAGGAATATGAAATTGGAAAGTAAAGGATCTAAAGGCTCATAGCAATTTGATCCTTCAAATTTTCATTTCATTTTCTTTGCCTGAATCCTTGATCTAAAACCAGCCTTAAAAGCATGCAAGAATACACAATGTAAAGTGATGTAAAATTGTAAACAAGTTAGAGACCACAAAAATGAGCTACTAGACCATTACAATCCTTTACAATCAATCTCACAGGAAGTTGAAATATACCTGAGTTCCTGCGAGCTTGTTATCCCAAGTAAACCAGCTCGGATTTCCCCAGTTAGCAAAAGCTACTCCGTTTTTCCCAGTCACATAATCAAAATATGATTGATTCCCTGTAGCAAAATAGAGCCAGCTAGCTGCCCACAGGAGGTCATCTCCATAACTTGTTGAATTGTAATAGGCCTGAACTTCCGGAATGCTCTCGCTGTACAAACCTCTATACCTGTCAGCAAAAGTAAACAATTCCTGTGCATGCTGTAGAAGCAAGCTTGAATATGTGGAGTTGATTGACTTGAAAACCAGGGATGCCGCTGCCATAGCTGCTGCAGTTTCACCAGCAACATCTGATCCAGGAGAAGAAGTGTTCACCTGTGTAAGAGGCCTTTCCTCGGTCATATCTTCAGGCCTATCCCAGCATTTGTGATCTACTACAGGATCACCCACCTACCCCAACGTTATAAGAACAAAAAATCAAAAAAGTGATAAAGAAATAAATACAACAGCCTTACTCTTGCCATAAAAGAGAATCAACATATACACCACTAAACTTATTTTTGCAAACTCTATCAAACAGGCATAATAAGTACAATCCATCTGCAAAGAAAGGAAATTGGTTTTCCAACATTTGCATGTCCTTTCCAGGCTAACATGATGAGGAATCACTATTTGACACGAGAAAATGATGAACATATGTACTGTATGCCAATGGTGGGGGGTGGGGGGTGTGTGGAAGACTACAGTAGGCACTTCCAAGGATTCATCAATTACTTCCAATTAAAAATGTAACTATGTATTCTATTATTCTAAGACAAACAGTATAAAATTAAACAAATAAATTTACCTCCACAAAACCTGATCATGGAAAAAATACTCTTAGAATACAGCTCAGTCAATTGATATTTCAAAATCATGCAAGTGATATGATTTATACTGTAAAAAAAGAAAAAAAAAGAGCGAACTGTAAATTAGGAGGGAAAAATTGACCGTAAACAAGTGCACATGTAGATTCACAAAATGATGAACGCAGTTTTATAGGATTTAGATAAGAGTGACCTGAATATAGAGCACATCCGCAGAGGAATGAGCATTAATAAGGAAGTCCGTGATCCACTTAAGTGAGTCTTGAGCAGGATTCAACTGATTTACTGTTTGCATCTGATCCCCATATTCGAGGATGGTCCATGACAATACTGTGGCAGTGAAAGCCATTGGAAACCCAAACTTCATGTGATCCCCAGCGTCGTACATTCCTTTTGAAAGATCTAACTGTGCTTCGCTGCCATCTTGAAGAGCTGAATCCCCTCGCCAAGATATTGTGTTATTTACCAACTTACCAGCTGCAAGACCAAAATACCAATAGGAATCCACTATCAACTTCCGTAGAAGCATATTGACATAATGATAATGCCTAACTGAACACTCCTAGGAATATTCCATTTTAACAGACATAGTCACCATTTCTATTCTTTCCACCAAGTTAGAAAAACAATGGAAACAAAGTTCAACCTTCCGATTATGTTAAAAAGAGTACCCATATCCACTGAGTTAGTGTTAGGTTCTGTTTACATAGATGTGGAACTCAAATTAAAAGACTTGAATTCTTCCAACAATAGGACAGGTTAGTTATAGATGGTATGTGACACTAGAGTGGAAGATGAATTAACACTCAAAGAGATGTATTGGGTCTTTGTTCACCGATAACAACTGGCAAGGCGTGTTTCACTTCAACATTTCAAATTCATCACGATTGAGCTCCCAAACTTAACGTCGAAATTCCTACGCAAACTATCAAATCTAAATTTAGGGTTCTTCACCACAAAAAAAGTATTTAAATTTGGGTTAGTCTCATACTTAATTATTCAATGTCAAATCACTCCAGCTGAAGTCCACGTCATCCAACCGGAGATTACCTTTGGCTTACGAAAGAAATGCATCGTGTATCGAAGGATCTTGACAACACTGCTAATAAACACTAAGAAAAGCATTGATTGACACTGCATCGAGTGACCAGAATCATGCAACATAGATGCCAATCATTGAGAAGTCAAGAACCATAAACCAATGCATATACACACTAGTGTATCTACACCACTAACACCACTTCATTACTGAGTTAGAGTAACATTATAACAACAAAAGCACACACAAAGAGAAGCTAAAACTGACTGTTAAATATGTGAGAAGAGATATTTTATTGAATTCAATTATAAAACTGTACAATGAGACTTTTATTTATACAAGGGGAGGGAGCCTAACTATGGAAGGGAATCATCCTAATTATAATGAAATTATAATCAATTATAATCAAAATAAAATCAAGGCAATCATATAATATCTTTTAATCATATCAGCATATGATTACGATATTATATGATTACTATATTCTAACACTGACATTATTTTCTCTATATAACCTATCATTAGAAAATCAATTTGGTGAAATTCACAAGCTACGGATCTGAAATGAAGCAAAAGAACATATCTTCGGATTGAATGCAACAGAACAAAGAGTGGAGAGACCAAGGGGATCAGAAAATTACATTGCTGTACTTGAAAGAACTGCATTGCAAGAGTGAGAGCATCGCCGTACATCTTCACGACCGGGCCTGGAGGCCCAGGAGCAGGGCCCAACTTGGGTGCAGAGTGATGATGATGGTCCATCTTCACTTTGACGCCGACTGCAATAGCAGCCGCAACGGCACCCAAGACTAACAGGGCAAGGAACCACCCACATAGTCCCCTCGATCTTTTAGGCTCCGAGTCCTCCTCTCCCATTTCACTAAATTACTGATAAAATCAAACTAAATTCCAGCTGAGGTCCTTGCTCGGAAATCAAATCAAACCCAGATGAAAATTTTCGTCCAAACAGCAACTGAGAAAGTTTATAAGCTAGTGTAATTGCTAAAAATTACTACTAAAATAAGTGTCTTTTTGGTTGTTGGAATGAAAGAGGTTTGTTGGGTTTTGTTTGGAGCAAATGTGAGTGATGAACGCGCTGAGACTGATGAGTCGTAGAAAAGGCTGAAAGCTGTCTATTTGCTGGATCTGGGCAGAGTGTGGTAAAGACATACTACACTGTTGGTCCCCATTATTTTAGAAGGATTTCACTTTGGTCCGGAGGTTTCATCAATTTGACAATTTGGAACTTTATTACTGGCTTCTTCTGTTTTTTTTTTTAATTTCACGTCGGTCCTTTTGTCATGTCCCGCTGTCCCGGTACTATTTCTTTATACAGAAAGAGAGAAAATTTTGAAACGGAGGAATCGAATGAAACATGGATGAAATTAGAGGAGCCAGTAGTGAACGTTATTGCTTTGTCATGGGTCAAAATTGTGTGAAAAGGAAAAATATAAATACATCATTTTCGTGTTTGAAATTATATTAACCAACGGCGAAAAGAGAGATTATAGGTCTCGTTTGGTTTGGTTTACCTTTTATTTGTTTCTATAAGACATCTTGAAAATGCTTGACAATTAAATTGCTTATTTGTTTTTTGGGTTATCATTAATACTTAATTGCTTATTTAGTGATTTCGGATGTGGATAACAAACATGCTTATGTGGTTTAATGATGAAAAATGAAAATAATATAGTTCAAATTAATGGAATTTGAAACCATAATCTCCGATTTTTTTTTTTTTTGTCAAGACTATAGGGACTAGTTGTACGATGTAGCCCTTTATTTTAAAGGGAAAGAGATATCAATCTCACCAACAAAGGGAATGTTGACCATAGAAACTATTTATTTTAACAACTAAAGTAATAGTACTATTTCATTATTAATGATGCTAATACAAGAGGAAAGAAACTAAAGAAAACATAAGGTATGAGACCTATGTCAAATTCTTCCGCCTGAGTCTTCCCCTACACCCTAAATATCAAATTTTCTATGCAAATACTCTCACATCATAACCGACCCAAACGATTCGAAAATCAGAACCGACCCTTTTAACGTCTTTCTTGTCCAAAACCTTTAGTTGCGTTACTGTCATCCACGGGAGATGAAGGAATAATAACACCTCACTCATTCTCATCAAAATTAAGATCCAAACTTTAAGAGGTTCATCGAACTTTGCTGCATAAAGCCCGTAAAATGATAAAACTAGTGGTATTTTCCGATTTGTATGCAATTAATGGCTCTTCAGCCATTTTTGATTCGGGATTTTGTTTAATAATCCACCGACCAGTAGATTGTGGTCCAGACGATTCATCTGAACACTTTTTCTCCCCCACTACTCTGTTGATTTTTAGTGTGGTACCTTTCCAACTTTTCACCTGGGTTCCTTGGAAAATGCCCGGCTTCCATTTTTTTTTTTATCGGTAAAAGATAAATTTTATTATTAATTAATCTAAGAATAAAGTTACAAAAAAATTAAAAAGAAACACGAAAAAATTTAAAAATTGTTTTCTTTCCTAGGTAGAATTACTAAATTTGAACGAGAGCCGAGCTTGGGCTAAAGCCTCTGAGACCGTCACCTTAGGCTCCAAAAAAATGTGCAAAAACCAAGACCCCTTAAGTTCTTTTAGTACCCAGTGGCCAGTGCATATGTCCAAAAAAAAAAATTGTATATAACAAGGCGAGGACCCATTGTAAGACTCACACAACTTATTTTACACTTGGGCGCACAGGCCCAATGGTCCAACTTGATCATTTACTGAGCAAGCAAAAAATCTAAAAAAATGGAGTAATCCAAATGACGGGTGAGGTTCTTGGGCTTGTGTCATGGGTTGGCTTCCCAGCATCCGGAAGTTTAGGTTTGCGTATATGTTAAAAGGGTCATCTTGCCCCTTACCAGACAACAATTGTCTAGTAGAGTGGAATTACATGCATGAATATATTCGTTGGAAGGCCTGAGTTGATGCAAACAAAAAATTTTGAAAATGTAAATTAAACTGGAATTAGCATTTCTCTCCATTATATCATCAAAACATGATTTAATAGAATATAACAGTGCGTGGATTCATCACGAATGCGTTGCCTAAGAAGTTTATTGTACACTTTAAAAATGAATTTGGGGCGTTACTAACGAGCCAAAAAATATGCGTACGTACCATATAAAAAGTATGAGTATAATTCGAAACTATGAAAACCATACACGTTTAATCCTCAAGGTACAGTACCCTTTCGTGTTGCTGGTTTTTCCATCATCCACACCTGGCAAAAAAGAAGTGAACACTTAGCTGTAACTAACCAAGCAAATATGTTACGCACACGAAATTAAAATATGCGTAACACACACTTAAAAATGTGTAACTTTGGATATGGTACAAATACCGTAGCTTTCTCCTGCGTTGTGTACCACTTTGATCGACAACCCCAAATGCTTCGCTTAATAACCAGATTGGTCTGCGTCGTAACACTCTCTCTCACACACAGAGTCAGACTTGATATCCACAAGCTCCTCTTCACTTCTCCTCAACAAAATCATGCTTCAAATCCTGGTCAGAAACCTCATATAAATACTTTATTATTTAGAACGTGTAGCCAGATTGTCGATATGTCCGAGTGGTTAAGGAGACAGACTTGAAATCTGTTGGGCTACGCCCGCGCAGGTTCGAACCCTGCTGTCGACGATTTGTTTTCGTTTTGCTCTTACATTTGGTGGAGTCAGTAGCTTCAAACAATTATTCTTTTACACAAAGGAAATCTGGTTAGACACCGACTAGTATTCGGATAACTTCATATTTTACATACATATAATGTAAAGATCTTTTTCCACAAAATAAAACAGTTTTGATGAGAAGAGAGATTATTTGAATGACTTTTATTTGGAGACAGAGACGGAATTAGGAAGGGGCATATGAGTCTCTTTTCACAAAATAAACAGTTTTGATCAGAAGAGAGTTTATTTGAATAACTTTTATTTGGAGATAGAGACGGAACTAGGAAGAGGCATATGGGGGTCACGGCCCCTGTGAAGTTTCGGGTTGCTTTTTTTAATTTCAGTATTATCATTAGTTATTTTTTTTGTTTATTAAGAGCACCTAAATATTGTGTTTTGTATTGGGTATTATTAAATACTTTAAGAATGTGTTCATTTTGGATAAAAAACTCAATCCCTTTGTGCATGGTTTCCCAAATGTTTTACATTTAATTATTATTTTTATTTTTTTCCTATCTTTCTCCACTCACTATCGAAAAAATCTCCTTCAAAATCCAAAACAAACAAACTATAAAGATTCTAGAACCTTGAAATTTCAAAATGTTTATAGTTTGACTTCTGTATTTACAAAAACCTGGTTCCGTCCCTGTTTAGAGATCACCACAAGAGAGTTTGCCTCTTCTTTTTTTTTTTCTCTTTCTTATCAATTAAAAACATGACCACAACGAAGTTTGATTATGTGAATGTAAAAATAACTTCCATTTTCACACTTCTGCGGACAACACGCCAAAAGAAAAAAAATTGAACTCCTACAAAACAGTGCAATTCCCGAAATTCAATCATGGCTCTGCCACGGTAGCTAGCCATCTTTAATTTCGAAATGGCGGTGCTATTTTCACTGCTCAACATCTAACCATCTGTCTCGACAATCAAGTGTTCAGATTTAAAAAAAAAAAAAACTCTTTTAACTCTTCCCTGGACCTTCCTGGAAGAGTTTTTAAAAATTCAAACCGTACAAACACTTTTAAATAATGAGAGAAACGGTAAATATAGAGCGATGGGCGTAAACTTACTGATTTCGAATAGTCAATCAAATATGGGTCCAAAAGCGGTGGACTTGGCTGTTACATAAGAAGGTCAATGCTTCCCTATGGATCCAGTATTAATAACTGCTAGTAGTACTACTACCTTACAATGAAAAGTCAATGCTTCCTAGATTTACTTCAAAAAATTCCCAGATTCATTCATTAATTTCAATGTAGTCCGCCTAGCTACGCTTCTGTATATTTAGTACCACTTTATTACTAGCAATTAATGTGTAGCTTTTACTCATAACTTTCCACGTGAAGGACCCATGTGATGAACATTCAATGAAAATAGTCAAATTACCGTCCAAAATATTTTGGATTCAAATCGCTTGAGTTATAAAGTAGACCTCATTACAAGCTTTTCAAACGGTCCAAAAAACACGCAAATTCGATTGGGAGTAATCGGAACGAGCCCGCGAAGTGATTTATTCAGGCCAGAGCCAGAAAGAGCGGCAAATTAGAGAGGATATTTAATTATAAATTATTTTTGAAAGTCAAACTCTTGATTCTTTCAAGTTTTAATGTCTAATGTCTAGATATTTAATTATAAGGGTTTTGGGGGAGGCTCCCCCGGTCTTGTTCCCCCTCTCCTTTCTCTCTTTCAGCTCCTTCTCTCCTATCCTTCTTGGCCCTTGTTCTCACCCTCTAATTTGGGGATTTTCGTGATGTGCGACCGGCTTGGAGGACTGAGCGTTGGCCAGAGTTCGTCCTTTAGCACGGCTCCCTCCAAGCCTCAGACCGATTGGTGGCGATGATGGTGGTGCGGGGTGTGGGGTGATTAGGGTTTGGGGTTAATAACAGAGGAGGAGGTGAAGGGGTTGGGTTTTTTCTTGCTATTTTTTTCTGTTTTGCTTCTCCGGCTTGTCCAGATTTCTCCGACTGGTTTTCCAAGTTCAGCTTGTAACCAGTCCGGGGTTCCCTTGGATCTAGTGGGTTGAGGCGGTGGGCGAATAACTCTCGCAGGGCTTGACTTCAGAGCAGGTGGTATAAGGGTCGGGGCTTGGCCCTGGAGCCTGGGTTCTACAAGTTTTCAGCCGTGGGTTAATCCCTGGGGATTTGAAGAGGCCGAAAAGGTTTTGCAGTCATTGAGCGCCGTGAAGTCGTGGTTTGATCAGAGTTTTAGCACAGGAGGATTTTTACCTCGATCTTCATGATCGGAGCCTCACGTGTCAGCGGAGGCTCGTCGGAGATGTCATCTCCTTCGTTTTGGTTCGCGAACCCGTTTGTGCCTCATTATCCGACGACGTATGGGGTTCGATCGAAATAGGCCGGCGTGCTTAGTGGTTTCGTCCACAGTGCTACATCTTCTGTTTTGCCAATTCTTATCTGTTTCCATTGATTTTGTAGTGCTTGTCTCTGGTTTGGATTCTACGCCATCCCGAGGCGACTGTTGGATAGATTGCTAACTCCTCGTGTCCTGGCCCTTAATGGCGGTGAGAAGAGAGCCTATGGCTCGCGCTTAGGATCTAGACACTTTGCGTCTCTTTGTCCGTGTATTTCATGTGTATTTTTTAGTGATGGGTTGGTTATAATCTCCCTATCATTGTATTCGGATGGATTTGCTGTATAAGTGCCGCTTGGCATTTTAATGAAATGTGTTTTCGGATATAATATATATATATAATAAAACACAAGGGTGTGGGGACCCCACAAACATAAGTTGAAAGAGTGACTGAGATTCATTTGATCTAAGGCCTGATGTGTGCTCTCCAACTCTTTTAAGAAAATACTCATACTCTTCCAAATATATTACAAAAATGCCATCAAATGGTGGATAGTGCCGTGGCCCGTAGGCACGGGGCAAACACTAGTGTGTGTGTGTGTGTATATGTATGGAACTTTTGTTTGGGTAATTGAAAAAGAAATCTTGAGATATTGTTGATATAGTTGTATCAATCAATAACACGTGATATACATGCAGTAAATTACGTTTTACGCATACTTTACCTGCACAAAATTTAACTTACGTAGTTACTTAGAGTAAATTTCTACACTTTAATTAATTAATACCTCTGCTCGACTCAGTATTCGCGTACGTAGAACATGAACTTTTCTCTTTAGGACGCTTGCGGGAGTGTGAATTTTTCTTATGATCGGCCTCATGGAAGTGAATACGTGAATTTCGTGAATCATGAAGCATAACCTCCAACTTCGTAAGTACATCTGCTCCATAGTGAGCAAAAACAAAAACACTTGGGATCATGAAAGGTATGCCCGATCTTTAACTTCAACGTTCTGAAATTAGTCAATGTGCGTTTAAGCCGGTTTGGACACTAAAACTTTCGAAAAACCCTAAGTTTCAGATATTGTACCGTATGATCGATCCACAATAAATTTGACAGGCGTAGATTGGGGAATTGATGCTTGTGTTTAGCTTGTATCTTCTCAACTATTTATCTTTATTTTGGTTGATTTCTTTTGTTTTGTTTTTCTACAAATAGTCGAGAGGTGAGGGGTACGTCAAGTTTTTGCTATTTTTTTGATCGGAAAAGAAAATTTCATTCATCACAAGGATAAAAAATGAAATTCGTACAATAAGAAAAAGAAAAGCATTGAGAGAGCCTCGGAGAGGGCTAGGGACGGACCCAAAGGGGTCACACGGGGGCACGTGCCCCCACTCGAATGCGTACCCTCACTCAAAATTAAAATATTTCTTTTATATTTTTATATAAATTAGTATAATTATAAAAGTGTGCTAACATATAAACATACACATTTGCATACATCTCGAAAATACACATATTAAATTAGTTTTATACCTGAATTTCATCATATGATACATTTATACTTGTTGCTTTACGAGCTATTTGTCTATTTGGAGGTATTCTTTCTTGATTCTCTTTATTTTTAACCGTCTAAGAGAAATATTTCAAAATAAAGTCATTAACAAAATTAGCTTAATCATTCTAAAACTTGTTGATGTTCATTTAAAACATACTACTTTAAAATTTTGTTTGAGATTTTGGGCTCTGTTTTACCAAATTTAACTTAAAGTATGTATGATCTTACTGTAGTTAACAGGTGTCCCACTAGACAGGGACGGAGCCAGGATTTTGGGTAAGTGGGGTCGAAAATTTAAACTACGTATGATTCACTTTTTCTCGTTGCTATTTGAAAGGAACAATCAAATTTACAAGTTAATCTAATAACAAAAAAGTTTCGTCGACGATTTTTATACTTTGGAAACGATCTGATAGCCTCGTTTGTAGTAAAATTTGACTCAAAGAAAACTAAGTATCGTGCAAAGCATGAAAGCCTCAAAGCCCTTACTCTGCATCTAGTCTAATTCTATTTCGAGGAAATTCTATTTTGACTCCTCTTTTGCCTAAGTACAAAACTCTTATATATGGGTTGGGGCAAAAATGAATTTTAAAGGGGGGTATACCAATCTCTACAAAAATTTGAGAGGCAGCGGGGTCGGCCGCCCCCCCTTGACTCTTACTGCCTCCGTCCCTGCCACTAGACTATATTTTTGAATCCGTCTCTAAAGAGTGACAATGCCCTCCTCCTCCTATTGCTACTTGTAATCTCGAAATTTTCTTTTTTAAGCAAAAAACAAGAAGGAAAAAAAATACACATTTAGGAAAGAGCTGACTACACAACCAAAAGCTTGAGCCACCACAACCAAGCAACAACCGAAAGCTTGTCACCCTATGCCTCTCCATTGTGGTTGTCACAACCAATCAAAAGTTTTTACTGGTTGCAGCCCTAGGAGAGTTTTGGTCTCACTCAAAGCTCTCTCAATGCATTTTTTTTTCTATTGTATTGATTTCATATTTCATCTTTATGAAAATGAAGTTTTCTTAGCGGACAAAAAAAATGAGTACGTGAGTGTTTCTTTGGATAGAATAGGAATTCAAGGCACCGCGCGCGATCCTTGCTCCGAAAAGAAAAGAAAAACCTACCACGATTTGTAATTAAAATTTGAAGGATTTTTATTTTCGATCACATGGTAATGCATTGACCCTAGGATCTAGCAACTAGATATATAGTTGAACGCTATGGGGCAGAAATTATGTTTTAGGTATTAGGCTTATATAGGAAGTGCAAGATTCATATGAATAAATTAGTAGCAAGAAATTTATTTAGTTGTACTAGGCACATGAACATCCTGTTTTGCCTTTAACTATTATAAACATTAATTGTGGGAATCAATGATGTACAATAATTAGTTTTTATTTGTTTTAGAAAAGTTAATTATTAATTTTAGGCATTTTATATATTTTCGTGGTGGATCAGATAGTACTAGACGAGTTGGGTTTCTAATAAACACCTTTTGTTTAGCTGGGGTTGGCCGAACCAAACTCTTGACTTTCTAACCACTAAAAGATTCAGATGCTTTTTTGAGAGTAATATACAGTGGGGCATTGATATTAGGAATATTTTTAAGGTAGGTGGTACGAGAAGTAAAAAATTAGCGATTTGTCCATAACTTTGTTCTTACTTAAATTGGGACGTTCGCATGCAAGTGGACAGTGAGATTGATCCTCACGATAAATTGAGGTGCACGTAAGCTGATCAGGACACCTGATTTAAAGCTGTAAGGAAAATTGCAACGAGAGTAGGTTTGATGCAAACCAGAGTAGTACAGTTACTCGACGATGCAAATAGGAGAAATGGTGAAAAGACAAAAATGCCCATGGAGTGCAGTGATAATATGTTTGTTGGAACCATCACTTTCCTAATTGGAAGCAACACCACATGTGAGAACAATGGAGTCGCTGGCTAATTGCAATTGGTAGCCTACTAGCTATGTTCCAAAACTAAGAGCTAGTCCACCTGACTCCGTCGCTGTCAAAGTTACCATTCGCCATTCGGCAAAATTAAGTTTTACGTCGCACGCCACCTTTAGCGCCACATTTAATTAATACCAACTTTAGCTTTGTCAAATCTGTCACATCACGTAAGCCAACCAATTGATGACGTACCAATCCTAAGTGGTTATGCTGACATGGCCGAACGGCCTATATGCAATATGCTTCGATCTCATACCCGTGGTTTAGGTCGATTCTAACTCAACTCGAGACGATTCAGTTCAGACCATGCTGCCCAAGCACGAGGTCAAGGTGTCAGGCCACTCGTTAGTGCTGGTCTGACACGAACGATTCAACCCAAGCACCTAGCTTGTTGAGGCTAGTGGTCCGCCAAGCCCAAAGGAACCTAGCTGATTTGGCCCACCGAAGATTTAAGACACGACAGGCGTTAATCATGTGTCGTTTTTCGTTATTCATGTTCATTCTTTCGGAACGATTTGCGTTCCAGATAATGAAGACGAAGTTGTGGACAGAGAGTCGAAGTAGCACAAGGTGGGGTTAGGTACATATGTAGTGAAATGGATAGAGATGGGCACTGGGAGGTGCATGGTAATGGCAGGCGATGAGCAGTCAGTTTTCTGAGTCTTAGTTCTTTCTCTTGTATTATGTGATGTTCCATTTGGTTCTTGCACTTTTTCTTTTTCTTTTTCTCCTGTTCTGGACAATACACGTTTCCTTGACCTTGAGGACCCAGATTAGCCTTTATACTTCCATTCCATTTAAAAATAGAAAACAACCAATCAGATAATTGATGGCATGCAGCAGCTCAATCCTACAACTAATGAAATAATTGTTTGATGGTAGTAGTTACGTTGCTAGTGATTAATTAGACAAATTAAGGAACTGGATCTCCTTAATTAACCTGACTGTTGCCATAGAGAATAGTTTAAAACAAAAACACAACGTATAGTGACATCACCTCAGATTTTAAAAGGATATAATTAATCCATAAAATTTCACAACCTTTCACTTAGCTATCTACTGGACTATTTTTTAATGAAATACAAACGCTGTCTTACGTCGAGATCATAAGTTAATAAAATACAACAATTTCTCGGGTCCTTTTAACGAGAGACGAAAAATTACAGATCTCAATTGTTCGAATCAACTTACACGCACATCGAACTAATTCCGAAGGTCCAATTTCAATTTACTCCTTAAACTTGGGTTGCTATACATACGATGTCAATAATGACCCTTTCAAGCAACTTGGAGATACTAAGAGCATCTCCAACCCTTGATTTCATATTGGAGATGTCAAACATTTTTTGAAGGCTTACGTGGTATTTTGGCATCTCCAATTTGACATCAAAGCTTTCCTTTCCAACATTTATGCCAAATTCTTTTTATTTGACATCAAATTATCCCTCTTCAACCCTTAATGTCAATTCTTATGTCAATCCAAACGATCATTTTTTGAAATTTGGCATGGAGGAGGGTGATTGACAGCTTTGACAACTTTGTCATTCCCTTCAAAGCTTGGCATCAAAGGAGGCTGTTAGGTTGGATTGAATTTTGGTGTCAATTGTTACCGTTAACATGTCCACGTAGAAATTGACATCTCCCATTGAAAATGCTCTAAGAAGCATCCCCGATCTTAAATAAATTATGCCAAAGCACAGATGCAAATGGAACAAAATAGTAAAGAAAAGAATGACCCACCACCCCCATTTGCCTCCCCATTACCCATCTCGATCGAACCCCTCCATTAAAACTAATTAGACGCTCTACCAAATCCCTCTCTCTCTCTCTCCTCCATACGAAGGAGAGACCTCCCTTCCCATCAATTTCCTCTCACTCGTTTTCATGGCACTCCTCACTATCGCACCGTCTGCCGAGTCCAAAACACATCACTCGAATCGCAAGCGAAAGAATCATCGGAAGCAACCTTCCTCATGGGATCAAATCAAGAACCTACTCACTTGCAAGCAGATCGAAGGGTCCAAAATCCACGACCCTTCCAGGGCCCCAGCCGCCGGCGCCGCCGTCCGCGGCGGCGGAGGGCCGGCCGCCTCGGCCAAGCTGGGGTCGTGCAGCTCCATATGCAGCTTTAGGGACGTGGTCCATGGAAACACCAGGGTGGTTCACAGGGCGGATAACTCGCCGGAAAGTAGTAGCGTGGAGCAGGAAGCTCGGTTGCTCGGCCGCAAGGCCGCCGCGGGTAATGGGTCGTCCACGTCGAGCCGGACTTTGTCGAGATCGAACGGTGGAGGCGGCGGCGGTGGGGTGGTGCATACGACATCGTCGTCTTCTAGAGGCATGCAGTTGAGGAAGTTGTCTGGGTGCTATGAGTGTCACACCAGCCTTGATCCTAGCAGGTTTGTATGCAAAATGTAGAAAAGGATTTTACGGGAAATTTTTGGTAGAAAATGTTGTACTCTCTCCGTTCTAAAATAAATGTTCAGCTTGTAAAATAAAAACTTAAAAATAATACAAATTTTTCAAGAAAATAGCAAACTTTTTTTTAACAATTTACTAGAAGATATTTATGAGTTTTTTTAATTTATAAAAAAATTGATCTTTTATTTTTAGAAGAAAATGTATTATTATTATTTTAAAGTTTTCATTTTGCAGACCAAATATTTATTTTGGGACGGAGGTTGTATGTATATAGAACGGATGAATGCTAGCCTATATGTAAGCTCACATGAAATACTTTTCATTTATAATTTCTGAATGTTATCTTCAAATAAAATATTCGATGATAAAATGGTGACATGAGATTTTTTTACGCAAATTTATTCACCGATGAACATATCAACCAGAAGAAATTAGTACTTCACTTGCAAGCTGGCCAGTTGTTGGGGTGTTTGTTCCAAGTTCACTAAGTCTTCGGTTCAAGATTAAACGTCTACGAACTTGCTAACCTTCTAACATTTGTACGAGTTTTTTATTATTTCTTTACACTACGGCATTGTTTAGCTCTTGTTTTTGTCTTGAAATACAATTGCTTTGTTTGATTTACATTTTAGAACGTTATATTTTAGAGTTGGAGTGGTAATGAGTGAAGAGAAATAGAGAGAAAGATTTATTGAAAATTGCGCTGAAAGTTAAAAGTAACTCTCAGAATGTTAAACCAAATGGAGTGATTATGCTTTGAATCAAGATTTGGAAAATTTTTATTACCCTTATTTTCAATCATTACTCTTTACTTATTATCCTTATCTCCAATTAATATTCTCATTTCTCTTTCTATCTCTCTCTACTCACTATCCATACTTCTAATCATTATTCTTATAAAAGAATTTTTAATTTTTTTCAAAAACTCTTTCAAACATAGCATTCAAGTAATTCTGAATATTTTGGGAAAACAGGTTTCCATCTCCGAGGACTAGAGTTTGTGCTTGCTCTGAATGTGGAGAGGTTTTCCCCAAGATGGAAAGCTTGGAGCTTCATCAGGCAGTTAGGCATGCCGGTAATTTCTGTCTCTTCTCATAATTACTGGTTTTTTGGAATCCAATACCTAATTTGTACCTCATCTCTACTGTAGTTTTCAGGCAATTGGGTAATCTTGACCAATGATTACCTTTTTAACTTTTTTGGTCCCCATTTTGCGGCTAATTATTGAATATTTCCAGGGTGCCATGTGGTGCTCCCGGCAAATAAAAGATTGGTCACACGTAATGTGCATTATTTTTTTTCTTAATCACCTAACAAAGTGAATAATAATATCTCTTCTGCATAATTTGTTCGTTATGTAAATAGTGGGAGTTTGCGTACGGAATGCAACGTGGTAGTATGGGAATCACCCATTTTGCTGGGGACTACTATTGGACTGAGTAAAAGATAACCAATTAATCCATCCGTATAGAAATTTGACTCATGTGGTGTGGGTGGACCCTCTACACCGATGTGAGCATTGTACGAAAATTTACCAACGGCCCTACAATGTTTGTAGATCTACAAAGGTGTCAATCGACATTAAATGTTTTCCTGCCTAAAATAGTATAACATCTTTGTCTGAGCGCTGAAGAAAATGTTTGTAAACTGACTTTTGGATCAAGAAAATTGTGCAATATAAGGAAATAGTAAAATGGGAAGCCTGCTATCCCCACATGTGCGTTGACGCATCTTGGGCCATCCAATTTCGACAATGGATGACTCGGATTTCATCCCGATATTAAACAGATGGACGGCTGATATCTGTTTGAATGAAATGAAATTTGAGCCGTTTATTATGGTTCGGAGGGCTGTTAGCAGGCTCCCCGGGTTCGAAATAGTGTACCAATTTTACTTGAGTTGTAGGATTCATATGTACAAATATGGATCATACAGCTCACCCACTTTGTGAACAGCTTTCTTGATCTCAATTCTATATGGACTAGAGTATTCATTTTTGCGGGTTGATTTCATGGAGCAATACCACTGAATAAATTTTCCCGTAAAGCATAGTACTCGATTGCTGCTGACCCTTTGGTACGAAAATGTAGCATTGCCCCATAAAGCGTTGCAATCCTATATAGCTCATGTCATAATCTTCCAAAGATAAATCCTTCATCATGTGTGACCCCACCGACAAATGGAATAGATAGCCCAAGAAATTTGTACCCTAAACAAATGTGGAATTTGACTCTTTTCAAAAGGATATTCTTCTTCTTTGTTTTGTTTTTCCACGGTAAATACTATTTCACCTTACACGCAACTGAACTACGCAACTGAACTATTATGGGTATATCCACAAATTAAAATAAGTATTTATTTTTAAATTACAAGTATCGTATTGTAAGAGAATGACATATTTCATACAACGAAAAATAAGTACTTTAAAAATAAAAACCTTAGCAGAACTGAACTCAATTCTTTTCTCAATCTAGTTAAAGGTAGGTTGTTGATGCCGAGACCGACGGATCCAAAAAAACAAAAATTACTTTTTTGTAACATGGGGAACAAACTCACCAGACTAATTTGTGGGGCCCCATGAGTATCTTGTTAATTAGATTTCATTCATGGTCCAGTTTCGGAGCTGGGTCCAGAAGATTCAGGTCGGAACATAGTAGAAATCATCTTCAAATCAAGCTGGCTCAAGAAAGACAGCCCGATCAGCAAGATCGAACGGATACTGAAGGTCCACAACACCCAGCGCACCATCCAACGGTTCGAGGACTGCAGAGACGCAGTAAAGATCCGTGCAACTTCAAACACCAAGAAAAATCCCAGGTGCGCCGCCGATGGTAACGAGCTGCTGCGCTTCCACTGCACCACTCTCTCTTGCTCGCTTGGCGCGCGCGGCTCATCTAGCCTCTGCGCCGCCGTACCTGGCTGCGGCGTGTGCACGATTATCCGGCATGGATTCCAAGGTATGTATAAAAGGAAGTGAAGTCATACTTATTATAGACATAAACTTATTCACGTTGTGTATTCAAAAAAAAAAAAAAACTTATTCACGTTCGCGCAACCAATCTAAAAGTGTTCTGTAAGATCCGAATTTTAATAAAACCCTTATGGGAAAGAGTTTCAGAACACTTTTGGACAATGGTCGCGATTGCCTCCGTAAATAACTAGTTACGCCTCCACCGTTGAAAAGATTTTCTTCAGAAGTATATTTTTGCATAATGGGATTTTAGCATTTTATTTACTTAAACTGGAATATACCCTTTTTTTACGTGAGAAAACATTGGTAAAAAAAAAAAAAACAATAATTATTTTAAGTGCGTGTGTTGTTATTAGTGTTACCATTTACATATCCTCCCTAGTCTTTGAAAACTCGTTGGACCCTGCTGTCGTAAATGAGTCTTTGCTGGATCCACTTAAATCATGTCGATCGAATATTAATTATTTTCTTAACAATACTTATCTTCAGAATAATACTACATTATTGGAAATATATTGGTTGTAAGATACTGTATATTTTTATTGCAATCATATAAGGTCAATATTTTTAACAATATCTTAAACATAAACGAGTTTGAGTTCTGTTTTTTATTTATTTGGACAAAAATGAGAAGTTGTATTGATGAAAGCCTAACGGTACTTACAATATCTTAAACATAAACGAGTTTTAGTTCGGTTGTTGATGGGTGTGAAAAAGGCCTCCACTTGCCTCGGTAGTGCTGTACATTTGTTTAATTAAAACAGACCGCAGAGGAGTTGCACCCGTATAATCTCTGAAGTTCCTTTAAATATTTCCATCATGGAATCTCTAAAGTTTCTTTAAAGGTTTTCCATAAGTCAAATCTATTCAAATGAAAATTAAGTAGTGAGCAATCCCAATTCCCATGCATGAAATCCATTGAGATTAGCCATTTAAAATTTTCCGAATATGAAAATTATGGCGATTTTTTTTATCCCAATAAAAGGTCTCACCTAGCAGATCTAACTAATTATAATTAAGCTTCTAGCCTAATTATAGAGGTTTAAATGGTAGCTGTATGATATAAATATAATCACCCCAAAAATATTATTCACTTCCTTTGTTAATATTTACAAACTATTACAGTATCATTTTGCTTTTTTTTTTTTAAATTTTCGTCTACTTCACTAATTTTCTGGCTTGATTGAAGGCAAGGTGTCATCGGACGGCAAGGGAGTGCGGACCACTGCCGGTAGCGGCAGGGCCCACGACTGCCTCGGCTGCGGCGACGACCGGAGGGCCATGATCGTGTGCCGTGTGGTGGCGGGACGGGTGCGGCGCGTGGCGGATGATGCGGCGGGGGAAGAGGATTGTATCGTTTCTCCGGGCTTGTACGACTCGGTAGCCGGCCACGCCGGGATCTACTCCAATCTGGAGGAGTTGTTGGTTTTCAATCCAAAGGCTATCCTTCCTTGTTTTGTTGTGATCTACAAAGCTGTGGAATCTTGATTAGTGGTTTCGGTTTTTACGATTAATAATATAAACAGTAACTAATAAAACAATTTTAGTGGTTTTTAACGTCTTTTTGGCTTGTGGAGTGGTAGTTTTTTTGTAATACCGAAACAGATTATATTATATAATTCAGGGATTAGCTAAATCTTGTAGCTAACCCATCTCTGTCTCTGTATAAATTAATGCATGTTTATAGGTTTTTTTTTTTTTCGTTTTTTATAGAGTTTTTGGTTTGGTCTAGCTCAACTGCTGCAAGTGCATAAATGTAATTAAATCTTACCCTTAAGAACATCATTATCAATGTCGATCAACTTTCATAAATTTATGATGATCAATGCAACCAATGTAATTTGTTAATTCATGATTATCGATGTAGTTTATGGATTCTGATGTTGGGAGCGCTTGCTCATGCATGCGTGTCCATCTATCAACAATCACCTTTTTATATAAGAATATTCAGACTAGTTTATGCACACTTGCTCTTTCATTAATTCTGCAATTCTAGAGTTAACTATTGGGCGAATGTCAACAACTTCATTGGGCAGACAGTCGAATATGGACTCGGAATTTCGGTCTTGAAAGTGAGCCAGAGTGCTACCGCTACTATTACTATTTTGGAGGACGAAATTAAGTTTATGACTTTAATTGTACCACCTTTCATGAAAAAATTAGGAGAAGCAAAAAAGTATGTGATTAGCCTAAACTGCGGTTAGGTTATGGATTAATGCGATCTTGCGAGTGTGTCTGTGTCTACAGGCGGGTTGAATCACAGCCACAATTAGTAAGAGAACCCTTCGATATTACATGTTTGATCCCTTAATATTAAAGAAATTTCCTTGGATGCCCAATCAAAATTAGGGAGTAGTCCCTTTGCAACTTATGATTTGAGAATTTGATCCCATCAAACAAAAACAAGTGCTTCGCCTCTTTCCCTAGTGCGGTGTGCTAGGCTCGACATGTTCTTTTGATCACGTCTACAAAAATAATGTCACCCCAATAAACCCTCTTACTCTTCTCGTTCGAAAAAAGAAAAAAACTACTAGAGATTGACATTGACAAATCAATTGCAGGGTAAGTTCGGTTGGTTTGGGTTGGCTCCTCTGACAATTAACCAGGATTCGATTTACCCAAAAAAAATTAACCAGGATTCGATGCTTGTGTCAGGTCGCAAGAAAAAGATTCTTGCGCATTCGGGCGTCGATGGACGACCTTTGACCCGACCGAGAAGGTAATTAATCGATGTGTGATTAACTGTCGAACCAATTTAAAAAATACAATTGACAAATCGTCCTCCTAGTACGCAAAGTTACCCACATGTGTGCAACTCTTTACCTAATTTTGTGGTTGATTTAGAAACATATATAACGCATGAAAGAGTGGGGGAAAAAAAAATTTTGAATGCTCATGTAGCACCAATAAGGCCAAGAGCTCAAACATCAATTCTAAAAAATTGCTTTCCGATGCACGAAAAAAAGGAAACGTACGGTTGTATATGCTTCTAATGGCACACTTTGGTGGGTGGGCTCAATATTGATCATGTAATGGCAGGACAAATTAGAGTGGGATTTCAAATTAAAAGAAGAGATTTCAAATTAAAAGAGGAGATTTTCAAATTAAAAGAGGAAGGTGGAATATTGATTCGTTGAACCAATACTATTGATACATAAGTGGCATTTTCAAATTGAAGAAGAAGGTGGTCTTTTTTTTTTTTTTATAAATATTCACCACTTGACTTATAATTACCACCAAAATGGTGCATTAGACTAGACACACTTTTATCCTTATAATCCTTCTCAACATATATCCCCTTGAATTAATGATGGGGGAGGAATTTTTTAAAACATACATAGTGCCCGCCTCGTACAATATTGTTTGGTCTTCCCGTCATGCATACGTAATGTATGTGCATGTAACATGACTAGCACATGCCGAGCAAAAAAGAAAAACATGACTAGCGCACGGTTTCGTTCTTCTCATATTCCATTTAGAAAAAAATCCTTGGACGTAGCTCAAAAATTCTCGCTTATATGGTCCTAGAATTTGGCATTCCCATCGGATAAGGGACGGGGTCTCACAATCTACCACTTTTAAATGCGCAACATCCTCATCGTGTTTGCTCAGGCTTTTCCGCCTCTTATACCGAATTTGTCCCGATGAGTCCCCACTTATAGTACAATATTTTTCGCATCCACGTACATGACCAACTCACATTTTGTTGTTCTCAATTTTTTTTTGAGAAAACACTTTATCCTAGGTAGGTTCCGAGTCCTCACTTATGTGGTACTAGAATCTCTAGGTCGTTCTCAACCGCTATGGGACGAAGTCTGCCAATATATAGTTGATATTTAATATATACCTGCAGGTCAAAAAGAAGCAGAAATAGGTTCTAGATGGGGTTTTTTTTTTTAAAAGACACTGCTCTAGTTGATACTAATTTGATTTCATTTTCTTAATTAAGTTAATTTGAGAGCTGTCTTGTCTATCATGATTGATTCAATGAGTATTTTTCCAATTCAAACTAACTAGGTCCGTTAATTTTCTGTCGGTGGGTTGCTCTCTCCTACCTAGTCCCTACCAATTAATTGTCCCAGGAAATTAATCAATGGTTACTCAGAATATATACAAGGATGAAGAGAAATAATGAAGGGCACATGGAATCATCATGGGACAAATGCAGAGAGAGAGAGAGAGAGAGAGAGAGAGAGAGAGAGAGAGAGGGGATACTTTTATTCAAAAAAATGCCTATTTTCAATTTTTTTTTAATGCTTATAACGTAGCTACTAAAAAATGATACTTTTGTTCAACAAAGAATGGTGTGGTTGGGGAGAAGTTTTTCTGGTGGGCGTGGTGGAGGGGGGCATGATCTCCGTTAAATGTACGGTTTTGATGGCAGATCTCTTTTAAATTTTGAGTGTACAAATTAACCAAAACAAAGCCCAAACAGAGGCAAAATCATTTCCCTTATTTATTTCTCGTGGTTGGGGGGACAGATTACAATGAGCCGATGGTTCCTTGTGTTAAGTAGTACGGAGTATTATATATTCTCAGTTAAGATCTCTCTTTTTTTGGTAGCCACCAATTGAGATCTCTGCTCCTCTCTATCTTTATTTCTTGTAATTTTATAATGGATGTTCAGTCCAGCTTGCGCGTACCTCAATTAATTTTGGGGCCTTGAAGTTAATGACTGAGCAAATCCTCCAGTTGTCCTAAGATAGGAAATTGCCGTAAGATTGAAAATGACAATCACTTATTTGTTTTTTTTTTATATCCACTTCATCAACCCGTTAGAATTGGGGGAGGGGCTTCCCGCAATCAAACCCAACATAGATATGAGAGGGATAGTCCTAAAAGACTCAAGCTTGTACTACCATTGCCCTTGTGTCCCACTATTTATATGCCTGCATTAAACTACATAGATATGAGAGGGATAGTCCTAAAAGACTCAAGCTTGTACTACCATTGCCCTTGTGTCCCACTATTTATATGCCTGCATTAAACTACATAGATATGAGAGGGATGGTCCTAAAAGGCTCAAGCTTGTACCATTGCCCTTGTGTCCCACTATTTATATGCCTGCATTAAACTGCTAGCATACGATCAACAGTACTAGTTGATAAGACTATATCTACTCAACGGAGTCCAATCCAATGCTCATATCCGACGTTTGTGTCTAAATTTTTGTGGGTTTGAGAATTGAACGAGAGTAATCTCATTCCTATTAATACGATAAGACTGCATATTAAACGTAAGTATGCAGGTGTTTGGTAAAGAAATTGATGGAGATCGACATTAAGTATTCATATGCCCAAACAAGGAGATGATCCCGTCCAGTTTCCTTTTCAACAAGTTCGGTCTAGTTTTGAACCAATTATGAGCTATTCCCGTGCTCACAACAATGATAGGAACCATTCACTTTTTAGAACTCGTCGAGAAAGCTGATCACGCTAGAAGTCACGTTGATCGGAAATTATGTACTATATCTTCTGACTTACATACTCATATTATCGTTAAATTAAGAGAGTGATTCTTGCTTCGTTTGTTGTCTGCAAAAATACCATTGAATTTGGTGAAAAGTTCACCATGGGTACAATGACTGAAATCTACTAACTTTACAAAAAAACAAAATAAATTTGTTTTTTTAACGGGAGTAAAGCATTTCCACGAAGTAGAACCTGAAAATATTATTTTTCCATTACTGGTCTTAGTACTAATAGTATTGTTTATAGTACCTATTTTGATTCTGAGAGCTGTAATCTCATTTGGTGAAAAGTGCACCATGGGTGCAATCTACTAATTTTACAAAAAAAAAATAAAAAATTTAGACGGGAGTAAAGCATTTCCACGAAGTAGAACCTGGAAATAATATTTTTCCATTACTGGCCTTGGAATTTTAAGTCGTTAAAAAAATATGCACCAATAATTTTGAATAAAACTAAAACATTCCTATAAGACAAAAATAAAGAATAGGAATTAATTACAATTTACAAGTGCCCTTCATTGTGGGCCGTGGTTGGGAACTTTTGAATGGGCTGGCAGGAAGTGGAGTGTTACACAGCATGGCTTGTTTACCAGGTACCGGACCACTCATTAGGAGCCCATACTGAAGGCCCAAGTACCAAGTTCAAGCCCATTTTAGATTTAGAGCCCATACTGAAGGCACAAGTACCAAGTTGAAGCCTACTAATAAATACTAACATCCTGTCATATAGCCCATTTTTATTTAGTAACAAGTTTAGGCAGGAAATTGTAGGCTTCTCTTTAATGGTACATTTTCAGAGTGGGTTGGAGTTCTTAGAAATGTGGGCCAATCACTAGGACTAGCCTGTAATTCATCCATCTAACAAATACCAACATCCTATCATAGAGCCAAAAAATAAAATAAAATTTGGATTAGTCATTATATGAAAAATGAGATTATCCGGCTCCGTTTCGCTAAGGTTCTTATTTTTCAAATAATTAGTTTTTGCTTTATGAGACATGTCATTTTCTCGTAATACATCACCTTTAATTCTTGGAACAGGCCTGAATTATTTAAAGATGTATATACAAGGAATTATTTTATGAAGTGCTATTGTTTGGTTCAACCAGTCACAACAAGCGAAGGAAAAATATGGTCATGCATTGATAATGGAATAAAGTGGAGAAGTACCACGCTTTCAAAATAAGTCATTATTATGTTTCTAAGCCAAAATGATCATTATCTCAAGTAAGATAGAATCAGGCTGTGTTTCTCCTATTGTTTAAATGGACTAAGGCTACGTTTAAGAACGGGTTTAAGAACTTATTTTTTGTCTAGTAATAAGGCATGTTCCACAGAAGGGTGAATAAATAATTATTTTTTAAGAAGGCAATTTCAAGCTCAAAAATCATGTGCTTATACAAATAATTTCTTTATCAATATAGATTTTGTTTGATAGATCTTATTGAGATCTTTAATACGGTGCAAAGAAAAATTAAAAAATTATTTTTCATTTACATTATTTTTGAGTTTAAAAATGTAAAATAATCTGTTTATTTAGATTTTGTGAAACAATCCTTCTTATTTTTCTTTGAGAAGTTCCTAAATAAGTAATTATTTTTTAAGAAAATTTCTGAAACGGAGCCTAAAACTCACAAAACACTGATTTCAAAATAAGTCATTCTCCATATATACATTAACTAAATGTCTAATATTAAGCAGAAACAACTTGTATAAGGTGCTTAAACAAATAGACAATTTTTTTGGGGAAACTAATCCTCATTGTTGCAAGAATCATGAAAGATTAGCCCTCAAATGTAAACAAAATTAAGAGAGAAGGTTGAAGGGAGCTCAATTGCAAAATCACCAGTCGAAGAGGGACAACCTTGGTGATACCACAATGCCAAATGAAAAGGCCGTCGCTCACCGAATAAAAAGTGTTTTATGAATTATAAGTCTTTCCCAAAAGTATAGTATATTTTATTTCATTGACAATGGTGTGGACCCCAAGTTATAGAGCATGCATGTGATTTGGATCGATGATCATTGTCGAGAACCTATTTTAACATTGTGGTTAGGATTTGAGTCACTGAAGCTATTCCCAAAAGTACTCTAATAATAGGATCACTACTTTTGAGTACCTAGCTACTTTTAAGCAACAAAATACTAGTAACAAATAAGCGACTCATCTAAATGTGTCGTGAACAGTTCAAATTTATTCTCCCTCCTCTCATTTCATCACTCTCTCTCCTCTTTTTCTCTCTCTGTAATCTGGATCGTCCAAAACACATTTGATCACTTTCAAGGCCTTTTGAATGATCATCAAAGAGTTATCAATTCTATTTTTTATTTCTTTAACTTTTCAGAAATTGGAGCAATGTTCAAAGCACCTTTGTGCAAATCTAATGATGTTGTTCTGTTCCTTTAGGAATTAATGTATAAAAGTCACTCAAAAGTCATTCTCGAACTCCTCTTAAACCCTGATCAACTACAATTAATTAATTAAATCAATCAAAGCAGGTTCTATTCCTATAATGGATGCCATTTGGTTGTAGCTTTTGGTGTATATTCTTTTGTGTTCATCAAAATTAAGTCATTTCACACCCACCTGCAGGACTAAACAAATCCGAACTTTTTAGTTTTAAAACACTGCTTAGAGTTGAAGATAATCAAAGAATTAACCCCACTAATTTACTTTGAACAGTAACCCCACTAATTAAAACCATTGTACTTTGTGTGGACAAGGGAAGCCCATGCAAATGAGTTGGGCACATGGTTGAGACACCATCTTCTTCTTCTTTTTCCCAATGTGCTCCTTCAATTTCCTTCAGAACAGAGAAAAAAAAAAAAACTAATTAAAAGGAGTTTATAATCAAGTAGTTGTAGAGTGCCTGGAACGGAGGTTAGTCCCTTTGCTTGCACAAGTGCTTAGTTCGATTCTGACCAGACCCTTGTTTGGCAAAAGAAATTATATTAATCTCTAAAAAGGATACAAAGATTAAAAGGGGCAAGGGCAAAGGCAAGGGCAAGCAAAAGCTACCCGAGATTCAAAGAGAAACGTCGACATGAAACCAACAAAGACACATCTTTAGTTCGATTGAGCGAAGGCATAATCCTTTGAGCCAAACTGCAAGAGGTCATTCTCTTGTAAATTTCCTAGTCCAGTTTTGCTTCGATCGATTGCTCGACTTTCACCAAACCAGAGAGAGAATTAGTCAAAGTCCACATAAGCAGGTCTAAACATCCGTCATGCTAAACCAAAAATAAAAAAACCCTATGGTTGGCTAGCCAACTACCCTTTCTATTTATATGCATGACTCCTCACAACACAAAATGATAGCATTACACAGTAGAGAGAGAGAGAGAGAGAGAGAGAGAGAGAGAGAGAGAGAGAGAGAGAGAGAGAGAGAGAGAGAGAGAGAGAGAGATGTACAGGCAACAAAGAGAGAGCTTTGGTGTACAAGTAAGGTCAATAGGTTCTGAATTAGACCAACTCCACCACCCTCAAACTGGGGTTTCTCCTTCGTCTTCTTCTCAAAAGTTCAACTTCTCCGCCATGAAGCTATTCGATCGGTTTCGCAAGATTGTACTGCGCTTTGTCTTCTCTGTCCCGCCCAAAAGGGTGTCCCAGGCCACCGCAAGATCTTGCGATGAATATCGGCCCGATCAGCCACCAAAGACTTCGTGTTGTAGCTCGTATTACTCGTCGAATTCGCACTACGATGAGGCCGTTGCTGATTGCATAGAGTTCTTTAACAAATCAAAGGAAGCAGGGGGGAGGAACTGAGATGCGAGATGGTGTGATCGATGAATTCACTTATGTTTTTGCCTTTTTTGGTTTCAGTTTTGTGGGTGAATATTGTCCGTCACGGCTTTTGTACCTTCGTGGGCTAAAAATTTGTTGTTCTACTTTGGTCCTGGCTTTTTTGTTTTACAAATGAACGATTTCCACGGCTCTGTAATTTGATCCAAAAAGATTGATTATCCACAACGGATAAGGCAGTCCATTTTATGTAGGCAAGCTAGGTTTTAAATGGTAGCATCATCTTACATAGTGGCATAATAACAGTGTTTGGAGCACTAAATTAACGAATACATAGCAGGAATCGGTTGTCGCGGTTATGAATTCTCAGAAAAAAGTTGGGTAATACGCATGCAATTTTTCCATTAAAAGCGGTAAATTGGATTGTAATGTGTAGTGTCTAATTCAAAATTAAGTAGCAATAAGTAGAGAGGTCACCAAGGCTGGTACACTAGATTTGAAAATTATAAATAATCAATGTGGGATAAGCGATCTGGTACTCCCATGCACGTGCAATCCCTCATGACCCACACGCAGACATGTGAAAAAAGTCCACATCATTAGGATCATAAAAAAAAAAAAAAAAAACACAAGGTGCACTCATGGCACAAACAACGGAGCGATCAATTAAGAGAGTTTTATCTAAAAGATTTTGAAAGCCTAGTTGTAATGCTATATATATTAAAACATCCAACGCAAAACATATTTACAATACATGAAGAAAACGTCCAAGCTCATACATATACCAGTTTTGGAGATTATATTTACTTATCGTGCGTTCGAGAAGCTCTAAGATATATATTAATTATTAAGGGTTTAATGAAAAAGTTACTATCAATTTAAACTTTGTTGGTGGTTAACATCTAACGTAACGATAAAGGGGTTGTTAAAAGTCATTTCGTAGTAGTTGAAGGGCTATTTTCGATTCGATCTCCGAGGTTTTTTTTCAACATATCTTGGATAGGAGTATTAATATCTCTCATCATACGTGCCTCACTAGATTGGGTCATTCGATCGAATGTTTTTAACAAGTTCTCTGACTTGAATCTCCATACGCAATTTTACTTGCTTCATTTTCCTGGGAGGATGCTGCCGAGCACCCCCGCTCTCCACCGTGTAGAGCGGCTGATCCGGCCATTTATCTTGGCACGGAAGACTCGAATTGAATCTGAGCATCTACAGGGATCGAGATGCTCGGTAGAATCTCCCATCCCTTGTACATTTGCCGTGCCGTTACTCTTCTTCTTCTTCTTCTTCTTCTTCTTCTTCTTTTTTCTGTCTGAATTTGATTATCTATTGTATACTCTCTCTTTTTTTATTACTCAAGTGTTCGGGTCAGCTTACGCCCACCTCGACTAATATATAGTGTACACTTTAGCGATCAGATATAAAATCTCAAAGCAAAAGAAATTGTGTTCCATATTAATTGTAAGAGAAAGAACAGTACACTGATATTGCTTGATCTTCATACCTCATTACCAAAACTCTTAATTACATAGGGTACATACATAAATACCTTATTATAATGTCGGATTCGATCTCCCCTCATTTTAAGACTTTATTATTGGTCAAATTGAACGTACATACTAATAAATAAGATACCCAAAAATAAAAAATTACGATTATTGGATTAAGTTGAAAATTTTGCGTCGTCCTTGAAATTAACCTTTCATTTCTTCTTCGAAAAAATGCCTCCGATCAGCGGAATAAGCGGCTTCTTTTTCTTCTTCTTGAGAGAAGGGTGTCTTTCCAGAATCGGGTCGTCGTCGCCTTGAGGCACCATGACCCGAGCTGACGAGGGAGGGTTTGCGAATGTCACGTACCTCTTCTTCTGGAACTCGACCGGCCCTTTGTTTCTCGTCCGCGGCTTGAGATGATCAAAGCTCATCGAGTCCTTCATGAACTCGACGTGTTTGATCTCTGCAGACTCGACGATCACCTGTTTTTCGGATTCTCTCTCCTTGAGCTGTCGAAGCTCGAGCTTCGTCCTCTCGAGTTCTTGTTGTAAGGTGGAGAGGCAGGTAGCCATTACTAGGCTTTCTTCTCTTGCTTTTTGGAGATTTTCTTTTGTTTCCTCCAGCTCTGTTGTAACAGTTACAAGACCATTTCCACTTGCATCATTGTTCTGTATCTTGAAAACCAATAAGCAATTGAAATTACTATCATTATACATAAGATACATATAAATAAATTGGATTCCCGGCAATCGGGCGGTCGAAGTACATGTGTAAACTAACCCGAACACCTGAATTATCAAAAACTATGACCAAAGAACTGAAAAAAAACGGTGTTACTTGAGGGAAACCAAAGCTATTGATTCTCTATCAAAAGCTTATACTATTGGCATAATAATATTGTTTTACTCCATTATTTTTTAATTATTTTCTACCTTTACTGCAAACTGAGGAAATAGATAAATAATTGGCAGAACTGTAATAACAGAGGAAAAGGCCAGGGAGGGAGATTAAATATAGAATCTTATGAAATTGAATTAATTGCAAGTACACACACACACAAAAAAAAAATGTTAGGTTTACGTGGTTCATTTCATTCGGGCTACATGAAACTTGATAATCCACCTTGGGTGTTTTCAACTATCGAGCACATTGGTGAAACTTGATGATCCATCTCTTGATTTTTGTGATTTGGATGGGAAATTCGAAAATCGTTTGAATACGAATAAATCAGTTGCATTTCACCATTAGACATTTCAACCCCTTATTTGTGGTTGTTTTATTGTCCTAAAGAAAGAGATTTGCATTGATCAACATAATAATTAGGGATACCGCTGCGCTAATGGGTACATTGTCCAAATTAAGACCATGCCTCTTGCAAAAAGTACATAATCTCTAAATTATGAAAACCATAATGATCTTATAATCAATAATAATGTCACGTTGACCAAATTGAGATGGACATTCAAAAATCTATCAACTTCGGGAATAAATTTGTCTCTTTGGGAATATACGATAAGAATGGAACGATACAAAGAAGTACAGTAGGTTTTTCCGTTACCTCTTTGAACTTGCTGGCATAGACCTCTCCAGCTAGAACTCTCTCACCAAACAACATAACAGCCTCCTTTACCGACCGGAACGGTGCCGTTGTATCTATCTCCGCCCTCTTCATCGTCCTCAACCCCTGTCCATTTCCACCCTCCATTGGTCGATTTCTCTGTGCTTGGATTTGCTGAAGATTGAAACAAGGTTGGCCTTTTTAATTTGATGAGAGAGAGAGAGAGAGAGAGAGAGAGAGAGAGAGAGAGGCAGCGGAGGGAGCTTCTTTTCTTGGCGTCCACTTCACTAGAGAATTCTGGTACTGGTAGTTACAAAATACTTATTTGAAGGTAAGCTGCTGGTTGCTGGGCGGTCTTAGATTATTGGATCTGGGCTGGGGGCCCAAGTTCTGTAATATGAGAGAGAGGGAGAGGGAGAGTGAATGCTTTCACCAACGAAAATTAGTTCGAGTTTGTTTTGAAATCTTAATGAGACGGTTAAAAAAAATTTTTAACTTGGTTTGTTTATGCAAAGAGGTTGATCTTGAAGAAATTTTTTAATGAACAAACGCCAAACCCAAAACCCGAATAGGCTTGGTTAGTTTCGGCCCCCATGTGTCCTAACTTTTTGACGAGGTTTTGGCACAGTCTTTTGGTTCTTGTCTCTTAATTTCTTTTAAGGTTTGACAGTCATGAGAGAAATCGGGAAAAAAAGAATTTAGACCGAAGTTGAGAAGAATTCATATAAGAATTCAAAAACCAAACAATGTGATGTTAAAAAAATTGACTCAAATCTAATAAGAATTAGTAGAAAACAACCAACTGTGCCAACAATTAGCCCAGACCTTAGTCACACACAATCTTTCAAAATGACATGTGTTTACGCTCTCAATTCTCACACTGCGCTCACACTCTCAATCCTCACATGTGGTTCGAAAACGCACTCTCGCTTGCAAACTCGAATTATGTGACTTATTATATCCAAGACTAGTCCTTTCTTCTATTTTCTAGTCTCTGACTCTCTCTCCTCGCAAATTCCAACCTATGACCCTCCTCAGCTTTGCCAGAATCGATCTTTGTTCATCTTTTCTCCTTCGCATAACCTTCGATCGGTGATAACCGTTGCTCCTTCTTTACAAATTAACAAAACAGGGAGAATGGTTTAGTGGGGAATAATTGTTGAGATAAATATGTAAAATTACGCCACTACGATTCTCGAATTAATTTAGGGACTGAAGTAGGTCTATTTTTTTATTTATTTTTTTGAACATCAGATAATGCCCTAAGGTTTAGTAGGTCTAATTTTCCTCCTTGAGTTCAAGTGTACAATCCAATTCAAATTCTAATATATGGAAAAAAAAACCCATAACTATAGGAACATAAAAATCATAACAAGTTACAATTACTAACTTTTGGAAGAAAAAAAAAATTTCCATCTCCAAATATTTTATGGGGTAAAAATGAAATTAACCAATTGAGGGCCTCCACGAAAATTTTATAAATTTTAAATTTCCAAGGAAATGATTTTCAAAATATTTCTCTCACATTACTTTTCAAATTAAAAAATTGACCACTTTTTGGACCTATTTGAATTACTATTTTTGAACTTAAAATTGAAGTAGTCTAGGCCCAATGAAATCCAAAGAAGGCCCAACTCGAAAACCCAAATTTCTGACCCATAAGTTATACGTTGAGGCCATGAGGTTGTACTTTGTGGTTTGCAGCCAAAGCCTAATTTTGCGGTTTCAGTGCAAAAGTTTGCGGACATGACTTGAAAGTATGAGGTCATAGTGTAAAAATTGCGGTCATGGTGCAAAAGTTTGCGGCTAAAATATAAAATGTCGCGGCCATGATGATGTTTTATAATGAACAAATAGGATCTAAAATTTGACTCAAATCTAAGTAGGAATTTAGTAGGGAAAAAAAAAACAAATAAAAGACGTTTCCAAAAAATTTCAGACTAGTCCTACGGTCCGGCCCTCCATTTTTTAGTCTCTGACTCTCTCTCTCTCTCTCTCTCTCTCTCTCCCTCCTCGCAAATTCCAACCCGACGACGCTCCTCAGCTTCACCAAAATCGATCCTTGATCGTCTCTTCTCCTTCGCTGATAACCGTTTGTTCCTTCTTCGCAAAATGGTACCCTCGATTGTACTTTCCGTTTTTTTTTTTTTTTGAAGAATCTCTTAAATTAGTAATTTTGTTTTTTCCGTTTTTGTGAATGGGGCAGATCCGGTTCATACTGCTGCAGAACAGGCAAGGCAAGACTCGGCTGGCGAAGTACTACATTCCTCTCGAGGAATCCGAGAAGCACAAGGTCGAATTCGAGGTAAAATTCGTCCTTATTGGATTTTTTTTTTTTTGGTCTTTCCTTAATTAGTTGTTTTTCTTGGTCTCAAGAATTAGGGTTTGATATTTCTTTTCTTTTTTTTGGTAGGTTCATCGGTTGGTTGTCAACAGAGATCCCAAGTTCACCAATTTCGTTGAGGTATCCGTTTTGAATGACTGTGTTATGCATAGGACTAATAAATGAGCCGAGCAACGAAATTTTCAGGCTTGGTTTGAAAACTTAACAAGCTTGAAATCTATGTTTAAGCTTGGCTTGTTTAATTGATGCACAGGTTTCGAACGAGTTTTATTATCGAACCGATCAAAATTCACGAGCTGATCTCGAGTAGCTTCAATTTTGTAAACATCCTAAGTCAAACGAGCCGAGTAGTAGCTTGCTTAATTGATGCACAGGTTTCAAATGAGTTTTATTATCGAACCGATCACAATTCACGAACTGAACTTGAGTAGCTTCAATTTCGTAAACATGCAAAGTCAAACGAGCAGAGTAGTAGCTTGTTTAAGCTTGTCTTGTTTAATTAATGCACAGAACGAGTTTTATTATCAAACCGATCACAAGTTGATCTCGAGTAGCTTCAACTTTGTTAACATCCCAAGTCAAACTGTGTCAAGTAGTAGCTTGTTTATTCCTGGTTTGTTTAGGTTGCAAGCTGATGTAAGAAAAAATTTTAACGAATCGAACACAAGATTGTACTCGAATGGCTTGATTCGGTTATCAGTCGTGGTTAAGCAATGTAGTTATGCAAGCATTCCAGTAAAGTACATGTATTCTACCTCGAATCTATCTTATGCCATAGTTTCAAAGCTAATAAGTGAAGTCTACCTCGAATCTATCTTACACCATAGTTTCACAGCTAATACCTTGTCCATTTTTCTTGAAATTGAACATCAATACCTTGATTCAAAATCCACATCTATCCATATAGAGCCTCAGTTTAAATTTGAAAATGAAGCAACGATTCGTCGTCTTATAATCTCGATATGATCTCTCTAACTCCTTGGTTGGCTTATGCTTTGGACGGTTTCAGAAGTACATTGGCTACTGAGTTAACCAGTGTAGTGACTGTTTTCTGAACTCACTTCCTCTTTGCTTTTTTGGCTCACATAGTCATCAGTGTTATGTGGGTATACTCATGGAATGAAGTATAGGTTCATGCTTTATGAAGTACCATTGTTGGTGCTGTTTCTTCACTAGGATTTTAATTTATTGCAAAAGGTTTCCAGCATTTGTTTTTTTTATTAAAGTGTACATAATGTTTTCGCTCAGGTGCTTCTTGTTAGCTATGTAAGTTGTGTTTAATTTTTGTTGCAGTTTCGTACACACAAAGTTATCTACAGGAGATATGCTGGATTATTTTTCTCATTGTGTGTTGACATAACGGATAATGAGTTGGCATATTTGGAGTCTATCCACTTGTTTGTGGAGATATTGGATCACTTCTTCAGCAATGTCTGCGAGCTAGATTTGGTATTTAATTTTCACAAGGTTTGTTCCTCTCTTCGATTTTCGTTCCATCCTTGTGTCATAATTTATTTTTATATGCTGTGATCAATGTCGTGATTTCTTTTGCATTCCCATATGCTAATGAATTGGTGCTTCTTATTGAGTTTCTAGATAATAGGTTGTTGCCACAGTGCCACTTTAGCAATTTTTTTATGACCTCAGCTCTTGTTCTCTTTTCTAGGGAGCGTATTTCCCAAAATTTCCCCAATTATGTTTGTCAAAGGTCCAAACTATGTAATGAAGAATGATATCTGAGTTAAGCTAATTTCTATCCTGCATGTGTGTGTGCCTTGTATTGGCCCTACTCTTCTTGATTTTCATGTTAAAAATTTATTTCATGCTGCTGTTTATCTGCACTTGTTGTGGCTCTTTGCAAAACTTGTTCGTTAGCCCTGGATTCCAATTTTGTCTGTCTGGATTAGACATGCAAGTTGTATAAATTTACGAACTTGGAATTTGATATTTTGGGTGTTTAGAGAGTAAGAACCAGCATTGGCTGGTGTTCCCTGATTCTGGGGGATTTCTTATGGCTTAACATCTTTTTATTTCAAGTTGCTATTACTGTTGTATACGTACTTTCTGGTAACTTAGCCAAACAAATTTGACAGTTGCTCATGTTGTATGAAGAATTATTTAAGGTTGTAACAAACCTGAATTTGAAATTTTGTTAGTAAATGGCTTGATCACGGTGGTTAGATTTGTGTTTCACCAATGTGAGTGGATGGTAGCATGACGTTGTGCGTAATCTATTCATGCAACCGAGGGAATTACTATCCTGCTGGAATGGAACTGCTGATGCTGGGTCGAAGACTTAGTTATATCATTATATGTTGTAATTAAAGAGCTCAATTTGTGCGCTAAATTTCTGTTTAATTCTGCATTCTGTTTCATGTGTCTGTTTTTGCCTTGGCTTCTTGTTCTGATCCCCGGCTCTTTTGAAATAGGTATATCTGATACTGGACGAGTTCATTCTTGCTGGGGAGCTCCAAGAAACAAGCAAGCGGGTATGTAGTTATCGTGTCTGTAATTGCTTATTGATTGTCAGTTACTATTTTGATTTCAATTCACTAATAGTTTGTAAAGGGGAGCAGAATGTCTATTCTATGTCTGTCTCAAAAGTCGGGAATTTGCTTGTAAAATAGCAATTTTGGAATCATCAGGGCTGTGCTTTGTTTAAAACTGCAGGCAATTATAGAGAGAATGGGAGAGTTGGAAAAGCTGGAGTAAAGAATTCTAGCAGCTGGCATATCATGTTCGTGGACCGACGTTTCTCGATCTTCCATCTTTTGTGCCTCGACTTTTGTATTTCTTTCACTACATCTGCCATAATTGTTTGATTCCTCTTATACATGGACAAGTTTGTTTGCGATATGCTTATGATGTTGAGCTTTTTTTTAATCAGTTATGTTGAGTTCATATGATCGCATTGTTTACGAATTCTCTGTTTTTTCCCCCTCATGGAGTTAGTACTCTTTCTAGCAGCATTTCTTCTGGAAAGGATACTGAAGTTTGAGTTGGTTTAACTCATTTGTCATTTGAAACGTCTCTACTGTTACACTCTCTCAGTAATCTACTTACATATTTTTAGTAGGGAGGATCAGCGGCAAAAGCTGGGAATTTTGGAGAGAGAGAGAGAGAGAGAGAGAGAGAGAGAGAGAGACAGAGATGTCCAAGTGCAGTTTTATACCAACTTGTTTGGGTTTCTGTTTTTTATTGAACTTATAACTTGTTTGGTTGACCAATGATTGGTAGTAGAAGCTGGAAGGGCTATTTTATCTGGCGGATACAAATGTGCAAATTCTGCTACATTCAACTATACAAGCTTTTTGCTCCCTTGCCCAGGGTTTTAATAGACCAAAAGTGATTCATCAGAAAGTTACTGTCAAAAACTCATTTTCAAACTTTTGGGAGGCCTAAAAATTTTTTTTGCAAATTGGGAGACCAAGCTGTTTTACTCGTAAACTTGCTTCAACCTTCATCCCATCCGTCACTCATCAAAGAATGTGCAATAGCTCGCAATAATTGCCGATTAAAAAAAAAAAAGCTCGCAATAATTGGGAACTGCTGCATTAAGTGCCTACTATTTTCCTTGTGCTTATGTAACCGATGCAAGGGTTTGTGAAAGAAATCTGTTCGGTTTGGGTTTTGAATAAGGTTTTTGAGAGTAAATAAATAAATAAAAAAGAAGAAGAGGTTTTTGAGAGTAATGAGTGGAGGTATATAGATAGAGAATTTATTGGATACCGTGCACAAGAGTTTTGAGACCCAAAACGAAGAAGCTAATAAACATGTGTATGTCTCGCTTCTATTCCTTGCCTTCTTACTTTTACTGGGGGAAGTAAATTCCACTGATGTCATTTGCTTTAGAACAACATGAAATTGTAACGAGACAACCTTAAACGAACCTGAGCCTAGCAAAGATTGTTAAAGATTAAACTACACATTCATATTTTTTGCCTTTCTGTATATATCAGTAGGAGACTTCTGCACCTAATGGCGCAGCAAATCAATCCTGCGATGCTGAAGATGCTAAATGATCAGACATCATAGAAACTGCGACATCAACTTACTGCTCGGAAAGTCATCATATGGAGCTCAAGCATCTCATATTCTACTAAACTATGAAAGGATGTTACCCATTCTTCGGATGTGAAGCATCATCAGCCCCCTTAACTGTGATAGTCCCGAGTCTTTACTTAAAGGTGCTCATGGCACAGTAATTGCTGTTGAGAGATGGGCAAATACTTGGGGCCGAGTACTTCTAGTGAAGAAGAATGTGAAGGTGGGAGGATGAATTGAGCATAATGCAATCCATAAGGGTCGTATCTTCCATCATGCCAATTCGGAAAATGGGTAGCAGCAACTCCCGTGGGCCTGTACTGAGTTGCCCAAATCCGTTGCTGCTGCTCTTGTTTTGGGGTGCCCACATGTGGAGTTGGTGGTATCTGGACCTGTTATCAATGAAAGAAGAATTTCTTGATGTTACATAATGGCAACGGTATGCAGTAGAATGGAATGCATGAATTGTAGACAATAATGCCTGAGGTATACTAATTGGAAATTGCAAATGCCTGAAGTACTGATATAGAGTCCTTAACCCATACAGATGATAACGGCTGCGAAATGTAAAAGTTTGGTATCCCATCAACTTTTGTACTGAATCTCCCTAATTTGGATAATTCATTGAACGACATCGACATACGTAAATTATTGAGTACAGGGATGAAGCAAGGATTGCCAACGTTGCATATGATTTCCTATGTCATGAACATCTGAATGCAAAATACATGCCAAATTTTTTATTCAAGAATATGATACACCGAACCAACCCTTGGGTATGAAAATATAAAGTTTCTGATGTTCCCATGCCAAAGCCAAAATTTGGCATCAAAATTGGGCAAAACCCTCTCCACCCTTGTTCCATTCTCAATGCCAAAATTTGGCAATGCCATTCTTGGTGCCAAATTTGGCATCCAATTTGGCAATTGCCAAACTTGCCACATCATTCAAGCCATTTAATTTTCATCGAATAATGAGATGGGTTTAATTCCATGGTTTGGAGTTGGCTAAAATAGCATCAAACCGGTGTAGCGACAATGCTATTTTTTGGCCTTTTGATATTGTATCAAGCCATAAAATCACTTTGGCAATGAAATAAAATCACTTTGGCAATGCCATATTGGCACCAACGGGTGGACGTGCTCTAAACATGTTAGGGAAAATAAAACCAAATATCAATAATTCTAGATGCTAAGTACTTATTCGATGAGGTTGTGTGTTCTAACTCCTGTAGAGAGGAAGTTGATACACTTATTCATGGGTTGGGAACTTGGGATGGAGTCAGTAGTCTAGATTCTTCTAACATGTGACATAAAAAAGGCTTTATTCGATGATTTCCTTCGAAAGTGCAAATCTCAAATTATGAGTGGTAAAAGGGCATTAACCCTAAATATTGGACAACCACTATATTAAACGAACTAAAGGTTTTTCCGCGCTATACAATAGATTAACAGATGTACTTGTATGGATATTCCAAGATCAAGGGGAGCCATGGCACCCCCTCTCTCCCCCAAAAAGGTTTCACTGCAGTAGGATGAGAGAAACAAAGAATGGACATTGCAAAACCATGCTTCAATTCCATGGTCCGTGATAATTAAAAAGCAGCTAATATAGCAAGAATGGAGGGAAACCAAATCACCTGCTTTGTTGCAGCCGATGGAGGGTTGTCAGCAAAAGGAGTGGAACAAAACCGAATTTGGGGCATAGAGAAAGGCAGTACAGTTTGATTTTGCGCAAGTGAGTTCAGGTAAGGAATATGAAACTGCGTCAATGGCTCGGGCACATTCCCCACTTTGTTAGTACTATTAGGCTCTTCCAATCCACCACTTCCAGTTGAGAGTGACAAGAAATCAAAACACTGCAAAAAACAAAAATTTCAGATGTAGACGAAAGAACAAATTACCAGTGATAGAAAAATGAGCTCACCTGTTTCTGTGTAGGACCCTGTTGCTGATCTTGAAGGAGCCTCTTGTGCAAAAGAATGGCATTCCATATTTCGTTTGGATTTTTCTCAGCAATTACGGTGTGTGAAGAAACAGCTCCATTTGAACCACTTTCTTTTGATCCTTCGTTTGGTGTTAACAGAGTAGGCTGAAAAGGTGACCCATCTTCTCTCCCAGCAATTTCCAAGTCCTTTATTAGATGACAAATGTACATATGAGCTGAACATCTCGTCCATGTCTTCTTTCCACCAACTGGAGCTATAGAATCCTGTATAATCAACAAAAACCGAGGACCCCATCAATATCAGACAAATGGTGAAATGTTTTGACTAGATATTATTCGTAAGAACAGCCACAGGGTGAAAGAATGTTATCCATTCGAACCTTTGGGAAATAGAGAATATAAGAAAGATTTCAGGACTTACTAAACTAACAGGGAATGAAGGAAGGGAAGTTACCATACTACAAGCAGGAAAGAAAGAGATACATAGAAGGGATCATAAGGCATTATATATTGCTCTAAACCTTAGATAAGATGCAAAGACGAAAGATGAGAAGACAAAAGAACGAGCATAGTACCTTGATATAGGAAACACAGGAGGATAGAATTATTTTCACATCAATAGCAGAATCAACTTCTTAACCTCAAGTAAGTAAGAAAAACCTCCCTTACCTTATCAGTCAAAACACCATTATCCAAGGAACCAGGTCGGGCTAAAGAAGAAGCCACATTTAAACAGCCAGGAGATTTTGCAGTTGATGACCTAAAACAGCAAACAGCGAAACCCAGATTTACAGCACAGGAATTGAGATTACCCAAAAGGTCTAATACCATTAAGTTAAGAAAATTACTCTATGGTAGGTCCCTGGGGTAAAGAACCAGGCGATTGTGCTGAAAGTAAGCCTGGCCACAATGCAGAACCTTAAGACCAAAGAAACAAGGTTAATAGCTTTTCAAGGTATTAATAGATGGACAATAATAAGATTCTATATGCTAAGCAAGTATCATTCTATATGAAGCAAAAAATATTACATTCAGGTGAGAAGTATACCATTATTCTTCCTCCCCTTGAGGGTATATTGAACTTCGTGTTTGGTGCTGACAGCAGCAGACTGAGAATAACCCAAAAAAAAAATTACACCTCTTTAAGTCATGGGTTATGCACTTGAGAATACATGTGACCAGTGACCTGCATTTAGAAAAGAAACTCACCGGTTTTGAAAAGAAACCCACTGGTTTGCCAGGGGAAATCATGGCTTCCTCGCGCTTGGGATGTTTAGAGCTGTCAGCAGATCAATGTCGTGTAAGAAATTAAGTAAACAAATAGTAGGAAATATAGAAATTTATTCACATAAGCTGAAAGCTACCCACCCACTTCCCAGGCTTAGGTCAGATTGAAACTTGCAACCAACAGAACTCCAGGATGGTTTCCCGTCAATGTTTTCACTTTTTGATAAGAGAGACAATGGTTGGACATTTCTTTGAGAAATGGTATTATCTGACTTTTTCTGGTACTTGGTCGAACATTTGACTTGTAAAGTTTCTAGAGCTGACCCTTCCAGTAACGAAGAATTCGCAGCCTCTGCAGCAGTTGAGGGACAATTTGAATTTGACTCCTCTTCTTTTTCAGGAGCTGTGGGATCTGATAAAATAAATACTTTAGCATACCAGAAGTCCACAAGAAATAAAGGGAAAATACTATAGAATGTAACAACATATACTGAAAACCTTGAAATGCAGGCCTTGGGATATCTCCCTCTAGCAAAGACGAAGATTTTTCATTAACCAATTTACAGTCGAAATCATTCTTCTCATTGGTAGGAAAGCCAAACATCGCAGACAAAGCACTCAGAGTCTCTACTACTTCCTCCTCATCTTTCGTGATTGGCCCTTCCATTGTCTGACATAGAGATCCTTCTAAGTCTCCTTGTTGCTGCATTTGCAATCCATTATCCTCACTAGATGCCTTAAGGAAAAACCGTAAAAGAACAACAGGAACTTGGAGAAAAGATATTTTTTTATCAGTAGGAAGTTGGAGAAAGAGATGATCTACTACATGCGATTTTTTGCATTTCTTTATGGCATCCTTTCTAGGTAATTCGACTCCAATGATCACACGGTCCCGCTTCTTCTTATGTGATAATGGTGGAGAAATGGACGCGTGATTGCGCTTCTTCGTGGCTGTAATATGAAACAATACATTCCGAGCATTAAAATCCAAATGAAAACAATTTACCAAGCATTGAGCATTACGACTATGAAAATCAATCAAGCATTGTGTTTTTTCTTGTTTCTTCCAAACCGAAACCTTTCTCATTCATTAAAAGCTCAAACATCCTTTAGAAAAGCGAAGTTTATCAAATTCAAGAAAGGCAACATTCTACATACATCATGAAAATCGCATCAGGCAAATAGTGAGAAAGAAAAAACCCATGATAAGTACATATTGGGAAAAAAAATTTAAGAATCTTTCACCCGCGGAAAGAAGGAAAGCAAAAGGCAAAGGCCTCACTCAGTTTTGTCCCACCATAGCTAAGTACTAAAGTACAATTATAAACATATCCTCCATATAGAACCTAATTATAAACTGTCAGCTCAAACTAACTGCCCCGCAAAATCACACACACACACACACACACACACACACACACACTCTACATTTGACAGGAATTAAAGGAGAGTTCCAAATTCTATTTTTTTTACCCAATTACACACCTGAACGTAGCTTTCGAGGGATGGAGGCATGATCAACTGTGTTGCAGTCATCGAAAAACTGCTTTAAAAATAAAACAAAAACAGGATTAGCTCCAATCCAACATCGAAGACAAGTTACTCTAATTTACAAATAAGAATGTGAAAGCAAATTACCTTTCTCGGAAGCTTAAATCTCTTGCTAATACTAGTAGTGGGACGAAGCTTATCTTCACCGTCAGACCCACCAAAACCCATTTCGCAATTTTCGTTGCTTGAACTTTTTCTATTAATCGCACTCAAATCTTTCAGTCTCTTTCTTCGAATCATTCATGCCAACAATTTGGAACTTCAAGACATATGTCTATGCACTAACCATAGTTGAAGAAACTTTTTGTGCTCAACCAACGCCAAATGACGGTTAGCATTTTCCTATTTTACAAAACCAGACAAATTGATGTCAAGAACAATCCAAAAATAGGGAAGATAATAAGAAGACACGCTGCAAATTCTGATCACAAATCCAAATACCAACAAATTATAGAGACAACCAGATAGATGGGTTTTGTTCTTTAGTCAACAATAACGTAAATTCAATGGGAATTCAAGGACAACTTTGTCAATTTAACATCGCCTAATTATCAGATTGCCTTCACAGGTGTTCCTCCACACCTCATGATGTCTCAACTCTTTTCCATATTTCTTGGACTGCATACACATATATCGAATAGAACCTAAAATGGATCATAACCCACCTCAAGAAATCCTTTGATCTTTGGTTTGTCTCAGCAATTTGACTTTGTGCAAAAAGATAGAAGGAGAAATCCAGGGTTTAAGAAAGTGAACGTTCTGCTAATCCCAGTCCACCAGGCAGTAGATAATGCACACAAAATGTACACACAAAAAAATAGAGAATCAATACATTTTCTCAAATAATACGCTTTTAGAGATATCTATACAACACTCACATATATCCATGGACTTTTTACATTAATGATTGTCTAATTAGCGGTGATTAGCATTTTCCATGAAGCAAAGAGTACAGAGAGAGGATATAAGAACAGAAGGCGAGTTGGGAGGGGAGAAGATAGATTGGTTGGAATCAGCATTTTGTGTTTTTCGTTCTTACCGTAAAGTCGGCCGGAAAAGAGGATCGAAAAAGTGGGGGCCGGGGGGTATTCCTCTATTCTTAATTAAAGGGAGTAAAAATAGATAGTTCAATTTAATTCCTAGATATTTCTGCGCCTCTCTCTCTCTCTCTCTCTCTCTCAAATGGAGCTATCTGATATCGCCGGAAAGGACAACGAAACAGAAGGTGAAGGAACAGAGAGAAAGACAAAAGTACTAGTATTAAAGAGGTTAAAAGAGGAGAAAGAAAAGCTGATTCGTCCTTTTATGATCAGGAATCGGGTTCCACACCACAAAAAGCGCACCCACATACAAGAGAGAGAGAGAGAGAGAGAGAGAGAGAGAGAGAGAGAGAGAGAGAGAGGAAGATGAACAGAATAAAGCAGAGAAGAGACCATGGAAAAGAAACTTGAATTCAGTGGATCTCGTTCATTCAATACTACCACCTTATTCGTATAAGGACTCCTTATTAAGGAGTGTTAGAATATAATTGGAAATATACCCATGAATTCAGGAATCTCGTAGAACTAGATCATTAAATTCATAGTCACTCAAAGTAGATATTCCCAAAACATATTTTTTTTATATAAAAAAAAAAAACTGCTTTGTTCTTCAATTGATTGGAGGAGAACAAACCCAGTTGAAAAGCAATTGAAACTTCCATTTTCTTGTGAAGAACCGTAATCAAGTTTTGAGTGAAACCCAATTTTCGATTAAAAAAGAAAACATTGGAAAATTTGATGAGAATCTGAGGCATCAGAAGAAAGAAGACAATGGGAATAAGTAATTAAGCAAACAGTCTTTGCTATTACCCCTTATCAAGAGTATATATAATACTAACCTTCAATGTTCGTTCCAATTAGAGTGAAGAAGAATCATGAGTTAAGCAAGAGTTGTGTGAAGCTCAATTCTCTCTCTCTCTCTCTCTCTCTCTCTCTCTCTCTCCCTCTTCAGAATTTGCTAACTGTCATAATCACTCCCACAACAGACGTAAAAACCGAAGCTTTTGTTCTGCATAATGAAATGAATGCTTCCCAAAACGGCCTCTCTCTCTCTCTCTCTCTCTCTTCACATTTACACGCCCGGGCAGATCCTTTTCTCGTGTCGTTGCACGATCGACGGTTTTGAAGCGGTTGTTGTTCACAGCCGTTGGATCGTCGCGCCAAGTCCTACATCGAAGCCAAATCAGCAAATCCACTACTTTCCAGCGTGTACAATGTCCATGTCATCCATTTTTTAACTAAAATGTTTGCACTAGCTTACGTGCGTCTCGACTAATTCTGTGGGTCTAATCTCGCCGCTAATTTGCGGGGAGCCGCCCAATTGAAGTTGGAGCATTTGCTCCGCATGTACTGACCCCAAAAGAATTGATAGCAGCAGGATTGGAATTCGTTCTAAAAAATCTAGGCTTCCATCTGACCGTCCATCCACAATCTTAAACACGTGGCACGGGAATAAAAACGTGGGCCAGGATGAACGGAGAGAGAGTCATAAATGTTTCGTGACGCTCTACAACTTCCTTTCACTTTCAATAAGGGAGTGTTCCATAACCAACAAGAAGTTGTGGATTAGTACAATTTTTTTTGTTCTATTCTTATTTAAAATTTTTTACATTTGTTAAGTTTACGTTAAATTTTTATGTATCATTAATTCATCTAAATAAGAGGAGTCAAAAAAGTAAAAAATTATGACTTTTGTATAAAGATTTTTGAAAATATTTGAAGGAGAAATCTCAAAAAATTGACTTTTTAAGCTTTTGCTAGAATATATCTCAAAAAAATTGTGTAAAAGCCATGATTTTTTATTTTTTCGGTTTCTATTGTTAAGACGAACCGATATTGCATAAAAGTTTGGAACAAAATTAACAAACACGAGCAAAACTTGAATAAGGACGAAACCCAAAAATTGTGATCCACGACTTGTTGGTCAATGGAAACATCCCCAAGTATAGTCAAATTTCTCATTTTAGCCCTTCATTGACGGAGAAGACAAGTGTATTGGTGGGAAAATTATTACTTGCTCTGGAAGTACTGTCACGTGGTACTCCACAGGCCTTCTTGACCACTAAGGTGTGGCTCCAACTCCAATGTGTGTTTGAAATCCTTGGAACTACTTGACAGTGCTCCAAGAGAGCTGAATAATCACTCGTATAAGTGGGACCATAATAGTGATATACGAGATGGTGAGATTATTTTTTCCCGAAAAGTCTACGACCACACACAAATTCTTTGTTTGGTTTTTATTTTTTGAGAATTTTTTTGATGTAATGAATGGTAATGAGTGGGGAGAAATAGATATAGAAACTTATTGAGAATCATGCAAAGAGTAAAAAAAAATTCTCAAAACTTGTAATAAGATTAAAATGAAAATGCACACATTTATACAAAAAATACCACCACCGGTGTGTGGACCCACAAGTTTACGTGTGTTATTTATTTAAATTGTGTGTAATTTGGATGTGACCGTGAATTTTTTTTTAACACGAGGTTTTGAAGGACTTCGGATTGGTGCCGTGCACTGTGCTGCGCACTTTCGCGCCGTCGGATCGTGTATCGGATGGCTCGGATATCATCTCGGCAACCAACGATCGAGAGCCGTTAATTGCCGAGATGAAATCCGAGCTGTCGAATGCACGATCTGACGGCTCGAAGATGCGTAGCATGGTACTACGCACACCACTGCACAACACCATCCCCAATTCGGTTTTGGATCCTCATACCAACTCATCAAAAAGAATATCAACTCCTTGAAGAATTGTAATGATCACCAACCATGTGGTATGAATGGTTGATTAACTTGAGTTCTTACAATATTGCCTGGTCGACGGGCCCATGCAAGTGCCCAACACAAATGAACACTTGAGATGGATGGAATCAAATGCAACCGATTGAGCTTCAATTTGAACTCAAGCTTGCAACTTGTGTCCGGCCGAATTTGGATTATCATTGCTAAAACTTGATTGTGTTGTTCAGCCTTGTTAGGCCGACCGTTAACTATATTATTACCTATGTGATCGAAAAAAAACAAAAGATGGAATGAGAGTGTCCACAATGGCATAACCAAAAGTGCTAGGTTTTTAAAGTTAGTAATATTTGTGCAAAATATGACTTACAATGCTATCATCAAACTTAGCAACCTCCTTAGAAATAATCAAATTTTAGACTTTGGATAACCAAAACTAACAACATTTTGTCAATAACCAAATTTAATTAACCTCACATTCTCAATCAAATACACACATGATTACAAAAAAAACGTTATATCTCTTCCCTTTTCCCCTCTCTTTCTTTTTCTTTTTCTTTTTCAACGATGTTTCAAAAAAAAAAACTTAAAATTGTTTTTTTTTAAATGTTTGCCCCCCAGAAAATATTTTTTAACTGTTTTTAAAAATAAATAAAAAATTGTTATTTTTCAAAAAATTGTTTTGTAGAAGAAATTTTTTTCTCAAAAACATTTTCTTATATAAAAATTAATTTTTTCAAAAACTATAGTTACACAAAAACTATTTTTATAAAAAAATTTCAAAAAAAGTTTAAAAATTGTTTTCTATTTCTAATAAATAGTTTTTATTAGTCTCAAAATTTATTTTTAGAAAAAACTATTTCTATGTTCACAGTTATTAGTTTTTTTATAATTTAAAAATGTGATGTGGCAACTTTTGGGTATTCAATTTTGATTATGCCATTGTAGACCTCTACATTGCTAATCTTAATAATCTCTTAACTGGATAATCAAAAACTGATGTGGCAATTTTTGATTATTCATTTTTGATTATAGCATTATGGATACTCTGAGTGGGTACTGCAGTTATTATTATTCTATTATTGCTACAATTATTTCATGATGTATATATGCATTGATGATATGTTCGACGTGTAATTTGAGAGAAATTGTCAATCTTAACTCACTGAAGTGGTCCGCACACGCGATATTTCTGCTCAACAATATGTTTGATTGTCGATTGTTTATGTCCTACGTACCCATCTACTATGCGATTTGTCTAACATTACTGTGTGAAAATGTCGCATGATAATTTGAAAACGTTTAATATATAATGGCCACGAGGGATGAGTTATGGGTTGGAAACTTATGGCGGACCCTCAACACTTAGAAAACCAGTGGGAAACAAGATGGGCTTTTGACCCACACAACGTCAAGTCAGAATCCCCTAATGCCCACAATTTTTTTCATAACGGAATGTACGAATTAGCTTGCGCATTTCCAGAGCCTTAAAATATTACGGGACAAACCATTCCATGACTCTTAGGTTTAGAATGTTGGACCTCCATAAGATATAATGCCCACAATTTTGCTTGTTGAAATAGTTTCTCTTCACTTCGGGTTGGGCGTTTTGCTTTTGAGGTTTCTAGTAACGTTCTTGTTTCATGTTTCGGTTTGTTTTGGATTTTCCGTGTTGGAGGTTGCTTCTTTTCGTCTTAGGCTGTTTGGTTTTGAGGTGCTGGTTTAGGAGGTTTGGCTTGAGTGGCTTTTTTCGTAGGGTCTTTGCTTTTGGTTTGCGTCTTGCCTTCCTAGTTTTTTCCTCTGGGTCTCGGATGGCGCTAGTCGTTGTGCCTTTGGTCCATTTAATCTTTGTATCTCTTTTTTAAGTATTAGTAAATTCCTTTTGCCGAGAAAAAAAAAAAAGTTTCTCTTCAGTAGTCTTCACTTATAAGACGTTAGGGGTAGGTTAGGCTCTCTTCACCCATCTTTCAATGTTCTCTGTTTCGGTGTATTTTTCAGTCTAAGAATCATGTCAAAAAAATTTGTTTAGAGATTGCCCCGTGATTCTGTGACCGAAAATTGCACCGATACAAAGTACACTGCTAAAATTTTGGTATAGAAGATTGGCCCATTTATTAAATAAAATAAAATAAAAAAGAAGAAAAAGATTGGCCTCAATTAGGTCTCCTTCCACTAAGGAAAATAATACTTATTTTTTGAATTAAATATGATATATTATAAGAGAATGACATATCTCGTAAAACAAAAAATAAATATTTATAAAATAAGAACTTTAGCAAAACGGGGACTTTACCCTTGAGAAAAAAGAACTATAGATGGGTAATAAAGTGATCAGGAAAAAAAATTCAAAAAAAGAGATTAAAGCAAGAAAACTCACTATCAAATTACATCAAACATATTTTATTAAAGTTAAATCAAATACAAAGCCCACAAATTTGTAGTAGTACTTATTACTACAAAATAGTTTGATTTACAGTACAGTCAAACATCGTACAGAAGTTTTATTTTATTTTATTTTATTTTATTTTATTTATGATCGATCGATCGTACTTTTCTTTTTGTCTCCACACCCTTTATTTTGTTTTTGCCTTTCATTAATTTTCACAACCAACTGAGTTCAATTTTACAAATTACAGTAGGGTTTCTAAGGGCACTTGCGCCTGCCGCCATGGGTAGTCATGTTGTAATAACAGGGACAGAGCGCTTGGCTGCCGGAAGTCCCCGGCGGCACGCAGCTGCAACGGTAGCAGCAGGTCCCGCATGCCCTCTTGCACATTTTCTCCCTTGACGCTAACCGACACCTGCGAGCACATGCTTCCGTGCAACCTGAAGCCGTATAGTTATATGTTACTACACTATAATATCCCTAATAGTAGCACATTTAATTTGAACATAAAAGGGAGGCGATGTGAATAAAATAATTAATTAAGAACATGTAAAGAAGATACTCCCTCCTTTCCATATTGAGAGTCCCACTATCTCTCTCTTACCATTTTTCAAATAAAAAAAATCAACTCTTTCGGTGCATTATTTTTCAAAATTTTTCGCACCGTATTAAAGGTCTCGATTAGTACTTTAAGTTGGTGCGAAAAATTTCAAAAAATTATACATGGAAGTAGTTGATTTTTTGATTTGAAAAATGGCACTACTTTTTATGGTGGACCGTTAATTTGGAACGGAGGGAGTACTAAATAGAAATTATAAGAATGTGACTTCTCAGCAATTGACATCCAGACTTCACGGTAAAGTCTGGTTGCCTAGGTCTCACCCTCAACCTGTTTGAATGACTCGAGAACCATCTATTTCGTAAGACATAGTGAGTATTTGTGCAAATTAACAAAAAGTCATTCCAATATGATATTGCTCATCGCTTGATCCGATATATTAGTATTTCGATGATCCAAACTGTCACTTTTTAGTGTGTAATTCATAGACACAAACTCATCCTGATCGCATGTTGTTAGTCTGATCATCATGTTTGTCTTGACGTACCTTTCATGTTTTTAAGACAAGGGTATTTGAATCAAGTACTTAAAAGTAATCGATAAGAATGATTTTCCGTGTCCTTGAACTACGCATCTAGTCCGAAAAGATAGACGGCTCAACTACTCTAAATAGGATCGGATTGAGATCCGTGGAGGCTGCAATCCAAATGTCCAACTGAAGAAAAGCCGTGTCCTAATTACAACTGCAGGGAGACTTGGAAATGTGAAGAAAATGCATACGTACCGCTTCGGGGGACATAAGTACTCTGGGAAACGTTGGTGCTCCCCTGCAACTCAAAAGAATTGTAGTATTCGGATTAGTTAATGGTGGTATTCGGATCGTATAAGGTACGATGGCTCAACTAAACAATTGTTGGCCTCGTTAAGGAAAAAATACTTGATCGGTGCTTCTGGAGCAAATGCTCGAGGAGCACCAATTATTTTCTCCTTGCTAAGGGCTCCAAAACTTTGCATGACCTTCGTATGTTTGGCATACATATATGCTGTAGATATGGTTTTGAAGGCTTGAAAGAAAAAGTTCATGTAAAAAAAAAAAACACGAAAAAATAAACTTTGTTCGTAAGGCTTACTGTGATCGTAGACCTCGTTAAGACTCGGGCCACCTTGGTACATAATAAATACAAGTTTTTTTGGGAAATATAACTTTCAATTGTAGAAGAAGGATGAGGCCGCGTACCGTTAATTCATCAGCTTCAACTAGGTGGAGAACAAGGAGAGACACGATGATTGAAGCAATTAGAACCTTAGAGATGGCCATGGTTAAAGAATATTACTACTAGGAGCACTTTTGGTTGAGCTTGAGAGTTTGATGTGTAAAGTGCAAGCAATGAGTGTTCTATTTAGAGAGAGAGAGAGGGGGGGGTTGTTGGAGAGAGAGAGAGGAGGAGGAGGGAGAGGGTGATAAACAGGGTAGGTGGGAGCTGGGAAGGGAACAATCTCTCAAAAATGTGATCGATCGATCTGATCTAGACTAGGGGCTGTGGGAATATTTGGTGGAGGAGAGTTCGAAGAATTATTAGAATGGATCATCTGGAAATATAGGATAATATATAGAGGTGGCAAACGGGCGGGTCTGGGTGGGTTAAAATGGGTTGTGGGTCAAATATGGGCGGGTCAAATGTGGGTCAAAAAGTAAACGGGTTGAAACGGGCCGGGTCAAATATGGGTCAGGCCAAACCCAAACCCGCCCGACCCGACCCGTTTTCCTTTTTTTTTTTTGGGGGGGGTTGTTCCCCTCACCTCTCTTCTCCCCCCTTCTCTGATTTGTCGGAGGATTCAAAAAAGTAAATTTTATGATTAAAATTCAATTTTTTTGAATAAAAATGTAGCAATTAGAGGCTGAAAAAGCTTTAAAATTTTAGGTTTTTTTTTTGTTTTTTTTCCATTTCCAAACAGTAACTTAATTTTAACGAGGAGTCAGAGGCCGCATTAGAAAATTGTCTGGAGGGCGATGATTGCACCGATTGTACAGTTTCGGTCTTCGTTGCGTTCACCGAAGCCACTGCTTGGATTTGGATTAAAAAGTCAAGCGACTTTTTTTTTTGTTTCTATTCAAATTTTTTGTATTTGTTTGTTTTGCGATAAACTTTTTATCCCTATTAGTTCGTCTCGACAAGAGTATCGAAAAAGTAATTTTTTTTACTTTTACCCCAATGTTTTTTTGTAATATTCAAGATAAATCTCAACAACTGGTTTTTTAGGCTTTATCTTGAATGTTTTTAAAAATATTTGAATAAAAGTCATAATTTTTTACTTTTATGATTTGAGCAAATCAAAAATCGTAAAATACTTGTCGCAAAACGATAAAAGTGAAAAAGTTGAATAAAGACAAAAAAAAATCCAAAAGAGAGAGAGGAGCTCAAAGGATTGGTCTTGTAATTATATTATTTTTGTTTTTTTTTGCCAAAACAGGGAGAGATGGGTGAATTGGAGAGGGAAAGGGAGAGAGAGATGGGTGAATTGGAGAGAGAGAGAGAGAGAGAGAGAGAGAGAGAGAGATGGGTGAATGTGATTGGATTGTAGTAGAGAGAGAGAGAGAGAGATGGGTGAATGTGATTGGATTGTAGTCATTATTAATATATTTTGAACATCTTGTTGTACTGAATTCATCTAATTTTAGCTAGTTTAGTGTAAATTAAATTCGTGTTATGTTTGAAATTTGGAACACTGAATTAGGACTCTTTTTTGAAACATAGTATATCAATCGATATATATTCGACGAGCATGATTTTTGGCGCGGAGATATTGGTCTAGAGTTTAGATAGAATCTTAAAAAGCGAATGATTTCCGATCATCTAAGTTCATGGACTCGAGAAAGACCCACGCTGAGAGACCGAAAAGAATGCCAACTATAAATATATATAAACAACTTTCCTTGCATAACTTGCCAGTTGTATGACGGAGAGTAGAGAAAAGGTTGCATTGGATAAAGAGATTTGTTCATGCAATTGGGAAATGGTTTTATTCACCGAGTCCAAAAACTGCATGCTGAAAAGGTTCGTATTTAACTAGTTGAGTTGTGTTTGCTCACTCACCTAACCTTGAGCTGTATTTGCTTTTATATATAAAAAAAAAAAATGGAAAGTAAGAAAAATACACTTCAAACAGAACTTGAATCAAGATTTAAATACAAAATGTGTGCGTGCATTATCCATGCACCAAAATAGGATACTGTCTAGTTCTCGAGAAACGACTCGCAGTCTTGTTTTCAGTCCGTTTATATTAAGAGAAATAGGTTTCGATATAATATTTTAAGCTTCGTTTTTCAGAATAATGATTTTGAAAACATTTTACTCGATCGATACTCGAAAAACATGATTTTGGCATGATTGATTTTCTCGACAAGTCTAAACAGAACCTCGATCATCAAAATAGCTAGGCTCCAAAATGACCAACAAACGAATAGAACAAAACCATTCAGCTACCCAAAAACCCTACGAAGACTAGAGAGCATTCCATATTAATTGAAAGTTTCATAACAGAAAACGACCTCTCCACCCGACTCATTAGGATGCAGATCGATCTTCGAATTATGCCTGCCACGAATCTCCTGTCGATGATCCGAGCTAGCTAACCAACTATGCAAAACATCCAATTGATTAATTACATGACTAGACAAACATTTGTCCTAAACACATTGAACGGTCTCTTAATGTTGGTTGTCTAGCTACTATTCTCAAGATAAGTTTGCATGACGTGCATTACTGCGGATATACAACCATCCAGATTGTCTCTCCTCAACAACATAACATTTCGTAAAAACGAATTGTTAAGTTTATCAACGTGGAATAATGCAAGGCTCAAATGATTTTCCCTTCCCTCAACTGTATGTTTTGGGCTTAGTCCCTTTCGGTGTTTTATATCAACCTTTGGTTGATTTTCCTTTCCTCTCCCCCCACTTGATGTGCCTATTGTCAAGTTTTCCTAATAAAATTTTGCCGTTTCAAAAAAAAAAGAAAAAGGTATGGCTGCCGATATTCGACCATTTCCATTGACTCTATTCAAAGAATATGTCAAAAGGAATAATTCAGTCATCAATTTAGAATCGCGATAGGATAGAAAATCGCCCCTTCAAATTTTCAACTCGAGAGAGGCCATGCACGTCCTTAAAATATAGGACATCTTACTTTACAGACAATGTACTCTAATAAAACCACGAACTAGCATGGGCTAGGAACCTGGGAATTATTAGTATTGAGATGAGAATAATAAATGTAAAGGAAAATGCTAACCAACCTCCGCCTAATGGACGGAGCATAATGTGTAAAAGGTATATCGATATCCGAAATAAGTATGTTAATATCCAAAAAATGTGTATTAATATTCAAACTTATTTTTCATTATTAGAGAATCTGCATTAGGTTATCTATATTTTGGACCAATTTACATTTTAAAAAGTCATTTTATTACCTTAGCTACCCATTTTTAAAATGTCTACTGTAAATTATGTTCACGAGGACGATCTGGTGTCGTGGAGTTGTGTGTGAAACGAAGCTGTACTCCACTCATTCAAAAGGACAAGCTAGGCGGCCCAAACTAAAAGAGGGCTATCCTAGGATTTTTGGGAGTACTAATAATTGTCGTCTTCTTTTTTTTTTTTTTTTAATACAAGGTGTCCCGGGCTAGTTTATGCGCACATTGGACTAATTCCTACAGTCTCTCCCATAGCCGTTTCACACGCTTACGCGTAAGAGTGAGGTAACCCTAAGAGTTGTTGGTAAGAAAAATCGAATCTGAGATCTCAGGATGAAGCAAACACTTGAGTCCCAGCGTCAAATCACTTTGCCAACCCCTTCGAATTAATAATTGTCTTCTTGTAGTATAATAATTGTCTTCTTGTAGTATAGGGCCAACTACTTTGGGGTCCACGGTTTTTTGTCCCTCGGCCAGCCGAATAGAAGACGATCAGATCAGATCAAACCACGATATCTCTGGGCTAGCTTTGAACACTTCGATTAATTCAAGAGGAATCAATTCTATTGTTACTACCGAAATTATTTAAAGTCAAAACAAAAATACCGTAGAAATTAGTTCCACAAGAGTTGACCGCAACTGGAGAATTTTGAACTTGAAACCGTTACAGCGAGCAAGCAAACCCCAAAGTCTAAGATGTTGCCTATTCATTGGAAGGTTACGGACTTATCTAGATGATTCCAATAATTTACTCTGCTAACAATCATTGGGTTAGTTGTAACTTGTAAATTTGTAGCAAAATTAATCTGAGGTTATGAACGAAACCTATAAACACTCATACAAGGCGAAAAATACACCTCAGCCTATCAGCCATAATTGTTCAAGTGCTGCAATTAATTGGAGAGATTTCCTATCTCTCCTACAAAACAAGCCTCTTGATGAACCTTGTCGATGGAAACATAGCTGCATGTTCCATTGATAAGGTTTTTACTTGCTTTTAGCTTTGTTTACTCTCATTTTTTTGCCAAATTCTAAAAAGGAATTTGTTAATGGATTGATGACTCAAATTAACATTTTGGGCCTTGGTTGAATTAGACCTCGATTGATTTAGGCCTTTAGTCAAATATATAGTAGACCTATTCTTAGGCTTGTTCAATTCAGAGTTAAAGCCTTGATTAGGTTCAGGCCTTGGCTCAACTAATCAAAACTCAAACTAGTTTTTCCGTCCTATTTAGCTCAATTAGGCCAAGATTTATATTTCAGGTCTGGGGTCAATTTTTCAGATTTATTTAGGCCTGAATATGAAGAAATCAAAAAGGCTATAAGCTGCTTAGTCATACTTGGGAAACAAGCTGCTTGTGGGCCTAGAAGGTTTTCTTTAGTAAGCAGCTCACAAGCAGCTCAAGACCTACATCCGTTTTCCTTCAGGATGAAGTAAGGACACATGGCATTCATGTAGCCCATATGGCCTAAGCAGCTCAATTAGGCCTACACAAGCAGCTTACAAGTAGCTTATTTAGACCTGTTTGGCATTTGTTGCATGAGAAAGAGGGTACAAGTTCCAAATATGCCTTTTGTTTTGAATTTTCTTACATAAGGAACCAACTTAGAGCCTTCAAGGGCCCACAAGGGACGAAAAGTGGCTGAAAAGACTTAATACAGAAAAGTTTCAATTTTTAGCCTTAAAAGGTTTCAAAAATCTCCTTTTAGCAAGTATCTATGCAAAAAGAGGCAATTTCAAGCCTGAAAAAGTTATTGTCAGCCCTGAAAATGCAGCTGAAGGTTTGGAGTAAGGGACAAGGCTTGGGGCACATGGCAGCCATGTATAAAGGCAAGTGGAAGCAGCCCAAGGCCTGAAATTTTGCCTATAAATACCAGAATTAAAGGCCTTAGAAAAGGTCCCTGACTATCAAGCCCACGGCTTACTCAAATTATCTTTCAATTATGTTTACTTTCCAGCAAAGTTTTTTATCTTTTAGTCCAATCTAGCCCAGCCTAGATTTTATTTCCTTCCATTTTTTTGTACCCAAACTTTGTTAAACCGTTAATGAAGTTCTTTTAATTTCATCGCACCTTGTTTCTTTTTCTTTTCATTTTCCACAACGATTGGAAAATTTTAAGTCCTTATCCCGCAAAGGCAAACTACGAACCACATACGGGCTCACCCCTTAGGTCGTACGCAATCACTCTAGAAAAAGTTAGATTTGAGGCATTCAGGTCTTAACACGAAGTTGAACTGCACTTCAATCCTGACACACCCGCAGCACAAGCCAACTTGGTTTTTTGCATTTTTTATGGAAAACAAGCTTTTACCTTCTAATTTCTTTAATGATGCTTTTAGTTTTCTATGTGCTTTAACCACTAAAGGCCATTTAACCACTAAAGGCCAGTCAACCGAAGCGATGAGAAAGCAACTAAAAGAGTTGTCTACCAAGAACATGTCGCAAGTTCGAATTTTGCGAATGCCAAAATTAAACATTATAGCTATGCTTGGGCATTAACTTCAAGACCCTGAAATAAGTCAAAGTGCGTGTAAATTGACTCGGATATCCGAATATATTTATAAAAAAAACGCACACGCTAAAAGCCAGTCTAACTACTACTGAAATACGAACATAATAAAAATTGATTCAGCCCAAAGAGAGAAAAATTAATTGGATGGTAAAAATCCTGACCGAGTTAAATAGAGGAGTCAACTCGGAGAGAGGACCTGCAAAGCGGGCAACTCGCCTGCAAACTCAGCCCCTTACCAACACACTCGGAGTGAAAACAATGTCTGCGATTCGGCAATACCGTTGCTTTCTCACCATCCCCAGACACTCCTAGGAATATACAGCACTCCCGGCCATTCATCGACAGCTTTCATTGCCGATGACCTGTGTGGCTGTGCCGCAACACGATTGAAAAGCTCTTTCCAGTAGGCAACAGAATTGAAAAGCTCTTCGGGCTGAGACGGCGCGCGTGGGTAATGTGGCAGGATGGAGTGTGGGCGGCGTGGCGGTAGCGGCAGGCGGCAACGGCAACGGCAACGGGAGTGGAGGAAGAGGATGGTGATTACGAGGAGGATGGCGAAGGATTCGGTTATGTGAGATTCCATAATAACATCGGGTTTGATACAGTGTTCTCAAGTCTATTTTTATAAAAATAAATTTTCTCCGATCGCCTCCGATTATAAATTAACTGGTGTTCGATTGACATAAACTTCAACAGGATTTATCTTCTCAACAAGCTCTACAACTTGAACAGTTTCGATCGTAAAAGTAAACCTGAATGAGCTCACAATTTACGGATTAAACTTGGCAGTCCGGAGCTTTAATTGGGCCGACGTCGTTTCGAAGAAACAATTGCGATTTTCCAATAAAGCAGCTCTGCTCCGGTGCAGCCAAGTCTACTTTCCAAGAAAAAAATTCACACTGATCATCTCCGATTACAAGCCAATCAGGAATCGATTGATATGATCTTTTTCCCAGTTTATCTTCTAAAAACTATCTACATTTTGAACAGTTTTGATTATAAAAATAAACCAAAATGAGTTCACAATTTACCAATTAAACGTTGCAGCGTCATTCTAAAGACTTCTCATTTTAGAGATGCGAAGTAACAATGAACCCTGACGACGTCGTTTTCGGGTACATCGCGACTATTAAGCGCGAGTTTGTAATTAGTGCTAACCCTTTTAACACCAGTCGTCGTCCCCATTTGGCCCGAGATTTATCAAACAGAGCTACTGCTCCGGCGACGATGGGCGGCCGCCGATAAGAACAGGTACACTTCATTTAACATAACTCATCTTTAGTTCTGGAGGTTCGGTAATTACAATGAAGCACTTTGCGTTGAAGTGATCTGAACGAGAGAACCGCTGGTTCCCTCAGCTACCTCAGAATGGTTGAACTTCAGCCGCGTAGGAAGACATATGCTCCATAAGCAATCAAAATTCAGAATTGGCACCTTTAGTTTTGAACTGTTTGTTGGTAAAGGTTAAGAGCAATGTGAACCTGTTTAAAGCGGGCTAAAAGAATCAGCCAAAGGTAATTATCTTAGCAAGATTTACTAACACCCCCTTTGAAATGGAGTGATCTCATGAGAAAAGAGAAAGAAAAGGTCTTTTTCTAGCCCAATCACTCATTTGGATCGAGTACTTTCACAAGAAATTGTGAGAAAAGTACAAAATTACCCTTCCCTCTCTCACCCAATCTCACCAAAAATGGTGAGATTTGGTGAGGAAGGGCCCCGTGACGCGCGCGCGGGTCTTTGATATAGCATGTTTAGAAACAATTCATTTCTTATCTCACCATCCAAAGTAGGGATGGCAATCTCGGCCGACCCGTTCGAACCCTCCCCGTTCCCCGCCCCGAAAATCTCCGAACTTCGGGGATTCGTTTGGGGATTGGGTAGGGTATGGAGAATTTTTTTTAAAAAATTCGGGGATCGGGTAGGAGACGGGGATAGGTTTGTCCCCGCCCCGTACCCTACCCATCCCCGTTCCCCGTTCGTTACCCGCCTTGCTCCGTCCCCGAATCCCCGAAATATATATATTTATATATAGAAATAAATAAATATATACTATATTAAAACATACCCCTTTAGTAGTAAGTTTTTTTAGGGTTCTCATAATCTCATTCTTTTCCATTCATTTCCGCGGCTCTAGTGCACCACTCAGTCCACTCTTCTTTTCCATTCATTTCTTGACACCTTACTTTATTTTATTTTGTTGGCTTTTCTAATTCTATTTGTGGAGCTTTGTTGGCTCCTAACTTCCTGGCCAACTGACAACCGTTACTAGTACTGTTTCCTCAACCCTTTTTCCTGGAAAAAAAAATACAAAACAATCCAAGTCCTTTCGGCTTTCACATGCTAGTATATACTATTAGGTGCTGAAATTGTGAAATACAGGTGCCCGAATTCTGAATCCCCGAATCCCCGTTTTGGAACCCCGTTCCCCGTTTGGGTTGGGGATGGAGGAAAAAAATAAATCCCCATTGGGGATCGGGTCGGGAATGGGGATAGGGTAGGAGGTAATGGGTAGGGGGTGGAGGTAGTACCCACCGTCCCCGACCCGTCCCCATTGCCATCCCTAATCCAAAGAGGCTGTAAGTTCTATGTATGTCGGGACATTTCTTAAAGATTTGCTATCTATTGATTTAATAATTAGTTTATATAGTAGACGTAAGCTAGGTATATTATTTTCCAGAGTCATAAGATGTTAAATATTGAAATTTCTCTTGATGACCTTTTGATTTCACCAGCTGAATGTTGGCCATGCACAATCACTCACTGAATCTTGGGTTTTTGAAAAGCTTGCACGTCATCAAGGCTGCAACACATGTCAACATCGATTGGCTTTTCCACGTAGCTGTGTCCTTGTGGAGGGATCAGTAAATTGTCAGGTAATGGCTTTAGGTAATGGCTGCAACTGATTTTAGAAGCATGAAACTTGCAACTAATCCCCATGGTTTTAAAATGGATTTGTTGATGGTTACCACTCGACTCCCATGTGGAGGTGGTGTGGCATTTGATGGAGCACAATGTGTTTAAACTAAGCTTGACACTCTAAATAAACCAGTTCTATGACGAGACATTCTCATCAACTCTAGAGTCTAGATACTTCAGTTCAGTCGTGCTTGGATTATGAAACTTATGTACTGTTGATTCACTTCATGGGGTGAACCTAAAGTGTGATGTAACGGCTGCCCCTATTTTTAGAAGCATGAAACGTGCACAAAATAGATTTTGAGGGTTACCATTTGACCCCCACTTAGAGGTGGCATGATATTTGACGAAGCACAATGTATTTAACCTAAACCTGACACTCTAAAAATCAGTTATATGACGCTACATTCTGCTCAACTCTGGATACATCAGTTCAGCTTACAAAATTTAGTTTTTGTATCACTACATGGAGTGAGCCTTTGTGTTTGTTGATAAGCAAGGGGTTCCCGATCAAAAATTAATTCCTTATCTCTCCCTCCTAATATGGTTTTTTCTTGTATAACTTCTGAATTTTTTTTTAGCTGGTAGTGGCTTAAACTTTAAAGAACAACTTTCTGCATGATTCAATAAATTGCTTGGGTGGTTTCCCATGTTTAATTTAATGTTTTGTTGGACACATTGCATGAAGTATAATGCTAAGGAGGAATATAAACCTTTTCTATCTTTGTCGCCATTCAAACTGTGATTTGGACTATCCAATGGTAGTTGATCAATGGTTGGCTTTATGTTGCAATTTATGCTGGGGACTATCCAATGGTAGAAGAGGGGTTGTTTGATTTTGCTGATTAACAGATAGTTTATTTTCAGGGGAAAGTTAAGCAAATTGTGGGGTCTACCATTCAGGATTTGAAGGAGGGTAGTTCCACTCCAGTAACCAATTTTGAATCAGATAAGTCAGCCGCAGAGTATGCAAACATATAAAGACATATACAAAGAAGATGGCTTACAGGTGGTCACGTCATCATGATTGGAGCTGATCCTTTGAGCAAATCTGCAGCCATGGAAGCACTACATGCTTATCCTGGTAGACAACTATTTCTTTCTTCGTATGTATTATTCTTCGCATTGAGTGGTCTTGTTATATATTCTCTCTTTGTTATGCATGGCAGTTACAAGTTACAACAAGTATAAAGCTACACACAAGAAGTTGTCTTACTCATTGAGTAATACGAACTAGTGGTGGAGAGTTAGAACCCTATGCATCTGGGTTATTTTCATAGTTTCCATTGAAAGAACATCTATCAAAAAGTTGGTTATAAGTGCAAAGTGGAACATTGGGGAATGTTCGTAAGACTCTGCTGGTCCTACAAGCAATACTTGTTAGCACATAGGTACATGGTAACCGAGATTCTTAATTTATTGGGGATTCCCAATTATGTGCTTGTATTTCGGTTTCACCCTTGAAGTGAATTCTTTTAGTTTTCTTTACTGTGATCTTCACCTTCCTTCTGCTCTTCTTAATCATCAGACTGCATATGTAGTTTGATAATGCACCTTATTTGCAATTTATATAGGCCCGTATGGGAGTATGTGTGCTTGTACATTTGTGTTGAGACTTGAGATATATACCAATAACTTCTGGTATTAGTTAATCCACCAGTAAGCTGCGGTTAACCTTCTTGTAGTCCAAGAGACAGGTGTTATATCAGTCCCATGTTATCTTTCCTATCACCCAAAGTTCTATGTTTAAACTTATAGACTTCCTCTGCTGAACTTGCCGCGAGGATCGATTACATCCAGGCAGTTTTCATATTGGAGGTGGGATCAATCCAGAAAATGCTTTGAGCCGCATTGAAGAAGGAGCCAGCCATGTCATTATCCCATCAGTATGTTTTCAGTTTTTGCTTTTGTCAAGATTCGTCAAAAGTAGCTCAGCGATACTTACATAGGCATGTGGTTCGGTCTGTGACTTTATGTGACGTATAATCAGAATAGTTACCAAGTTAACTGTCATCCTTGTTCCCCTACTATCCTCAATCCACATTCACCTCCATATTCTTGGATTTTTGTGAAATTTCCTATAAATCCAGCAATCTGATTCGTTACAACTCAGATTACTTCTAGATTCTCGATTACGATGCTGTTTGTTCCTGCAAAGTGTGCTAATCCAAAAAGTCTTCTGAATGCCATATAATTTTTTCACTTGGGAGTTGGTTAGGATCTTCAGTAAGTCCTGCAACTATCAAACCAACTAGTATTATTTTTGTTATTTTGTGATAACTAGTAATACTGACATGTGATCCTATGATACTAGAACATCTTGCTCAAATATCTGTGTTTTGAGCATTTTTCTTTCTGGTTGCAGTATGTATTCAATAATGGCCAAATGGAGCTTCAGAGGCTTAAAGAACTTGCCCATGTTGTTGGAAAACGGAGGCTTGTGTTGGATCTAAGCTGCAGAAAGAAGGTATGGAAGTTTTTGACATTCAGTAGCATGTACCATTGGGAATTAGAGAGGCGCTGACTATATTACGTTCCTTTATAGTGGTTTCTATTATGTACGGGCATCTTCAACCCTTTAACGGAGCTAAACTGAGTTGTTTCGCCCTACAAATTCAGAAAACATACCTACCGATATCCATTGGAGCTGATTTTTTACAGGGCCTCATAGAAAATATTATTTTTAAATTTTTGGATATTTTTTGTATTTTGTGGGGCTCAGAATGGGCCCAGTAGGTGTGCGGTGGGTGTAGCATCGGACCCATGTCATCAAACGACAAATTCCGCAACAGTAACCTCTTTGTCCACCTGATCTGCATAACCAAGTACGTATAACTTAAAATCAAAGACGATGGAGTCGCCGAAATAGAGTGCCCCGGATTAAACTGTGGCCAGTTGCTGGACCCACTCTGCTGCCGGACCCTGATACCTCCCGAAGCGTTTGACAAGTGGTGTGACCTGCTATGCGAGAGGGCCCTATTGGGGCTGGACTGGTGTTACTGCCTGAACCGGTGGTGTTCGGCCGTGGTGGTGAATGAGTGCGGGGGGACGGTGAGGAGGTCAGTGTGTCCGAATTGTAAGAGGCTGTTTTGCTTCTTTTGCAATTTGCCTTGGCACGCGGGGTACTGGTGCGAGGAGAGTGGGAAGCCGAGAGATAGGAATGATGTTGCGTTTGAGGTTCTTGCTGAGAGGAAGAAGTGGATGAGGTGCCCACACTGTCACCATTGTGTTGAGCTCATTGATGGTTGCTCCGTTGTTAAGTGCAGATGAGATGTGGGACTCAGCATCTTCTGCTACAAGTGTGGAGGGAATGTGCATCGACAACCGCGGTATTTGCCACCATAAAGCTCTGTGCAGACAAATCATATTTTGTGTATTGGGATGTGTGCTTGTATAGCTTTCCGTATTCTAGTGTTTGGGACCTTTTTTTTTAATCGTTGTTACATAACTTATTACGCCTAAGTAATTTTGAGCTTATCGTTTTTATAACTTGTGACATATTTTGATGATATGTGACGATACTGTTATCAATTCCATAGTCCACTAATGAAGTTATTCAAAGTTGAAACAAAATACTCCACAAGAGCCGATAGCACCTGAAAGATTTCGAATTTGAAACCTTAATAGCGAGCAGTAATAGCAAACCCCCAAAGTCTCAGATGTCGCCTGTCGATTGGGAGGTTTCACGACTTATTTTGATGATCCCAATAATTCACTTTGCTAACGATCATTGGGTTAGTTATAATTAAAACCTGCCATAGCTTTGGTGTGAATCTGCACCTCATCCATTTCCTTCTGCTGGAAAATCCACTACCCGTTTCCTTCTGCTTTGGTGTGAGCTGTTCTCATAAATTCAGGCCGAAAACTAAACGGGGATAATAGCCGTACTCCGATACTCTACTTGCTCGATCACAACTGAACAACACATGGGAAACGGTTTCCTGGTCTGTACCACATATCGAGCATACCATATCCGCCTGGATTTGTCGACGGGCTAGTGTCACGTTCACTGAAACATTATTATGGAGACTCTGCCAGATTAAAAAAAAAAAAATTGGTTTTCATTGGTGCCTCTATAGGCCAGATTCTCTTTCACTTATCCTCATCTTCACTTCCACGGTTCCACCACTCGTTTGAGCATTACCCACCAACTGACCTTGATTCCCTTTAACCACATCTTTTGCGATAACATTTATGCAGATTTCACAGAAAATTTGCCACTTACTGTACCCCTCCAGATCCTTCTATCGAGGCACTCCGGTATTGCTCAGTAGAATTTGCTCCACATCCCGGCTGGAGAAATTATCCCTCCTTGCTGCCTCATCCCATTCCATTCGGTCATAAGTGTCCAGCACATCTTTTATTTCTTCGCATTCCTCCATTAGCCTTGCAAAAAAACCAACTAATCATCTGCAAAAAGAAGGTGTGATCGATACAGCAGGACTATTACAGCAAATTTTAGTTCCCTTGAGTTTCCCTTGTCTCGCTTTCTTATTCAAAAGGCTAGAGAAACCTTCAGCGCATAGAAGGAACAAGTGCGGGGAAAGAGGGTCTCCCTGCCTTATTCCCCTTTGAGGTTTAATAAACCCATACTGTTGGCCGTTGGTTGTGACTGAATATGAAACCGTTAGACACACAATTCGTAATCCACTGCTATCCATTTCAAGTCAAAGCCCATTTGCATCATCACTTTTTCCAAATAATTCCATTCGACTCGATCATAAGCTTTAGCAATGTCCAACTTCAACGCCACGTAACCATCTCTCCCACTCCGTTTATTCTTCAAGACAAGAAATGCACTATTTCATATGCTATCGAATGTTATCCGAAATCTGCCTTGTACAAAGGCACTCTGATTAAGACTTGTGATATTTGGGAGAATCTTCCTTTATCGATTTGCCATTGCCTTAATTAGCTACGATTTTATGAAGCACAGAGCATAGAGATATGGGTCTAAATTGGGATACCTGCAATGGTGTGGCAATGAGGCAGAGAGAACTTTATGAATTTGCCCGTACAAGAAAGCAACTAATGAGTTTGTCTCGCAAGATGTCTCAATAACAAGAAATCTCAGCAGAGTAACGAGATGGGTATTTGGTGTTTTGATCCAAAACCAGAGCCCAGGACCAGGAGGAGCAAATTCCATTTAGTTTAGCAGAAGCGCACACTAAATTTCGGATGGATCGAGCCCTTTGGGTTGAGAAGGCGGCGCGTGGGTAATGTGGCGGGATGGAGTGTGGGCAGCGTGGCGGTGGCGGTAGCGGCATCGGCAACGGGAGGAGAGGAGAGGAAGAGGAAGAGGAAGAGGAAGGAGATTACGGGGAGGATGGCGAAGGATTCGGTTCCGTGAGATGCCATAATAACATTGCACTTGATCCAGTGTGATCATATCTATTTTAAAAAAAATAAATTTACCCCGATCATCACCGATCATAAACTAATTCGCATTCAATTGATACGAACTCCAACATGATTATCTTCTCGACAAGCTCTACAACTTGAACAGTCTTGATCGTAAAAGTAAAACTGAATGAGCTCACAATTTACCGATGAAACTTTGCAGTCCGGAGCTTAATGGGACGACGTCGTTTCCAAATTCATCGCATGTTCAAGATGCGATGTAAAGTTGCTCCGGTGCGACCAAGTCTATTCTCTTAAAAAAAAATTCACATTGTTCGCCTCCGATTATAAACCAAACCGCGATCGGTTGATATGATCTTGTTTCCAGTTTATCTTCTCAACAAGCTCTACAATCTGAACAGTTTCGATCGTAAAAATAAACCGGAACGAGTTCACAATTTACCAATTACATGGCCAGTCTGGAGCTCTGAAGACTTCGCAGATGGAAGATGAGAAGTCTTAATGAAACGTGGCGACGTCGTTTTACTTGACCTCCGCTGTTCAACCTGTGCGCGAGGTCTCAAGCTCTCATCAGCGAACTCCGCTGGATGTCGTTTGCTGAACCCAATTCCCTCTCTCTCTCTCTCTAAAAAGCTTCGTGCCACTGCTCCGGCCACGATTGGCGGCCGCCGATAAGAAAAAGGTACCTCTCACTCGCCTCTTTCTCTCTCTCTCTCTCTCTCTGGTCGTCTATTAGTTGTTTTCTATGGGTAATTTAGATCCCTATTGTTTTCGGGGTCAAGTAATTTTATTATTGAATTGAACCAACAGCAGCGAAGCGGCGTAAATATGCGGTTCGATTCCACTTACCTCATTCCTCTGGCGGATAAAAGGAAGTGATGGAGGAGATTTGGTAATGGAAATGAAGGTCTTTGCGTTAAAGTGGTCTCAAATAAATTGTAAATATAATTTGAACTAGAAGTGTTAATTGCCTCAAAATGGTTGAGCTTTAGCTCCGTAGGAAGATATATGCTCCATAAGCAAACAAAATTCAGAATTGGCTAATGCCATGCCAAAGCCGAAATTCGGCATCAAGTATTAAAAACCCTCTTCACCTTTGTTCTGCAAATTTGGCAATTTTCAACCTTGCTCAATCACCTTCAAAGTGTTAGAACAGAGGGGAAGAAGGTTGGTTACACCAAAATGGCATTACAATGGTGGAGCTACCCTGACATTTTCATTGACAACACGACACTGTAGCTAGCCAGAAAAATGGCTTCGGGAATGCCATTTTTGCACCAATGGGTAGACTTGCTCTAAGTTAGGTTTCCAAACTAAATTTAGGGAAGATAATTGGCTGGGTGAAAATCCAATCAACTTAGATTTCCCGGAACTTTAATTTCTACACTGGAGAGTGGTTGAATTTTAGTCACTATAAGCAAATCAAGAACTGAAATTCAGAAGAGCTCTATTGCATGGGAAGAAGAACAATTGGAAGTGCTATGGGTCTCTACATTATTTCTTTATAAGTTTTCCTCCTCCAATAAATGTGCTTCCCAAATGCTAGGATACATTTCATCACCTTTTCTTATAATATATCATGACTTGGGCCATCTGACAATTGTTGCAGTTTTAGTATTGTAACTTGATTTTTTTACTGAGAACATATTTGACAATCAAGACAGTTATATTAAATTGCGAATTGCTGATAATTTGACGTAAGGTGGGGAAGGCGAGGGGGCTCCAACGAGAGAGTGAGGAGTTCAATGGTGGGAAAGTGAGAAGAACATGAATATTAGAGTACATTTGTAGGTTTTCCAAATTTACAATGATGAGTACTTGGTTTAATGATCTAGGTTTCCAACCTGTGAAAAGTCATTTACACAGTAGTCCCCTATTAGACGACATAAGCTAAAATAGGCACCTCACTCTGAGGACAAAATCTAGGTCACAGAATCCTCCGGTACGACCCTCCGCGCCCACTCTCAATCCTTGCTCTATGCTCTAGCTATCGCTTGGGAAGTTTTCAAAAGGCGCTTTCATGCTCTAGCTATCACTTTCATTCATTTTCATGCACGCATTATGTGATTTAAGGACATAGAAGATGAAATCATTAGTTTAAGAGCCAGATAAAGAAATTATAAGAGATTCGAAAATAAACCCAAAAACTGAAGAATATTGGCCCCGGTGTAGATCCCGGGTCAAGAGCGGGTTGCCCAAGCCCGAGCCTTCATATAAAGCCCTAACTAATGGTTTGTACTTTGTAGTCTTGTCTGCCAAATTGCGATCACAACGAGCAGTTCGGTAATTGTTGACTTAGAATGAGAGTTCACAGCGTCCAAGCTTCATTTTCTGCAATCTACATCGGCAATAACAACAACAATCATCAAAAGTATCTGGGGACTGTACCTTCATCGATCTCTAGTATGCCTTCTTCCATTTCGTTTGTTTCATTGGTGCATCTAATATGTATGTTTATATATTGTTGAACCGTTTTGTTTTATGCTTCATGCAGGGCCTCCTCGTGGACTGTGCATCCAATCTGGAGTTCGGTTCCGCCCTTGCATTGATATTCACAAGGTTGGACTTCTTCACAAGTACCATTCGTTTTTTCATATCTCTTTGTGTTCCAATTTGTGTTTTCATAGCTATCTGTGTATGAGCCTTTCCCCCGTTTGTTTACCATATGTATCATGACATATTGACATCCCTTTCCATCATATTAAATTCCTACCTTTTAGCCAGTGGGTTTAATTGAGACATGGAAATGTGAACCTGTTTAAGTAGGGGAAAAGAAATCAGCCAAAGGTAAGTATCCTAGCAAGATTTACAAAGTTCTATAATTCTTGTAACATTTGTTAAAGATTTGCTATCAATTTATTTAATAATGGAGTTTATATAGTAGATTTAAGCTAGGTATATTCTTTTCCTCGGACATAGGATATTAAATAACAAAGTTTGAAAGTGCTCTTGATGACTTTTTAGTTTCACAAGCTGAATGTTGGCCATGCGCAATTACCTGCTGATTCTTGGGTTTTTGATAAGGTTGCACGTCATCAGGTCAATGTCAATTGGCTTTTCCACTTGGTTGTCCTTCTGGAGGGATCAGTAAATTGTCATGTAATGGCTTTATGTAATGGCTGCAACTGATTTTTGGAAGCATGAAACTTGCAACAGATCTCATGGTTTTAAAATGGATTTTTGATGGTTAGCACTCGACTCCCTCTTGGAGGTGGCATGGCATTCGATGGAGCACTATGTGTTCAAGCAAAGCTTGGCACTCTAAATAAACGGGTTCTATGACGAGACATTCTCATCAAGCTCTAGAGTCTAGACTTCAGTTCAGTTTCTTAGATTATGAACTTATGTACCGTTGATTCACTTCATGGTGTGAACCTAGATTGTGATGTAATGGCTGCCCCTATTTTTAGAAGCACAAAACTTGCACAAAACTTCATGCTTTTAAAATAAATTTTTAGGGTTACCATTTGACCTCCCACTTAAGAGGTGGCATGATTTTTCACTAAGCACAATGTATTTAACCTAAACTAGAAACTCTAAGAAATCAGTTATAGGTGACGCTACATTCTCCTCAACTCTGGATACTACAGTTCAGCGTAGACAATGCAATTTATGTATCACTACATGGAGTGAACCTTTGTGTATGTTGATAAGCAAGGGTTTCACTGATCTTTCTGACTTACTTTATCTCTCCTCCTGATTTGGTTATTTCTTGTGTCACTTGTGAAACTTTGTTTAGCAGGTAGTGGTTTAAACTTTAAAGAACAACTTTCTGCATGATAAACCTTTGTTGCTTGGGTGGGTTTCCCATGTTTTCTTTAATGTTTTGTTGGACACATTGCATTGAGGGTAATGCTAAGGAGAGAACAAAAACCTTTTCTATCTTTGTCACCTGTCAAAATGGGATTTGGATTATCCAATGGTATTGATCTATAGTTGGCTTCCATGTTACAATCTGTGCCAGGGACCTACAGTTTTGGCCAGATCATGGAAACATGTCGAACCTATTTGATTGATAGGTTTGATTTTTCATGGTATTTTCGACTCTCAAGGTACTTATAAGAGGGTTTGTTTTTATTTTTCCTGATTAACACAGAGTTTGTTTTCAGGGGAAAGTTAAGCAAATTGTGGGGTCTACCATTCAGGATTTGAAGGAGGGTAGTACATCTCCAGTAACCAATTTTGAATCAGATAAGTCAGCGGCAGAGTATGCAATCATATACAAAGAAGATGGGCTTACAGGTGGTCATGTCATCATGATTGGAGCTGATCCTTTAAGCAAATCTGCAGCCATGGAAGCACTGCATGCGTTTCCTGGTAGACAATTGTTACTCTCTCTCTCTTTTTTCCGTAATGTATTGTTCTTCACAATTTGTGATCTTGTTTTATATTCTCTCGAACTTATGCATGGCAGTTGGAACAAAACAAAGCTGCACAGAAGAAGTTGTCTTACTCATTGAGTAGAACGAACTATTTTGTTGTGAATTCATATCTAAATAGTGGAGAGTTACGACCCTATGCATCTTGATTATTTTCATAGTTTCCATTAAAAGAACATCTATCAAAAAGTTGGTTATAAGAAGTATAGAGTGGAAGTGTGGAACATTGGAATGTTCCTACAAATTATTACTTCTGCTTGTCCTGTAAGCAATACTTGTTTGCACATATGTCCATAGTAACCGAGATTCTGAACTTATTGGGGACCATAGTAACCGAGATTCTGAACTTGTTGGGGATTCCCAATTATGCGCTTGTTTTTGGTTTGTTATATATCTTCACCCTTGAAGTGAATTCTTTTAGTTTTGTTTACCGTGATCTTCACCTTCCTTCTGCTCTTCTTAATCGTCAGACTTCGTATATAGTTTCATAATGCACCTTATTTGAAATTTATATAGGCCCCGTTTAGATGTGTACATGTACATTTATGTTGAGATGTATACCAATAACATCTAGTATTAGTTAATCCATTGGGTAAGCGATGGTTAACCTTCTTGTAGTCCACGAGGCACGTTTTGTATCAGTCCCATGTGTTCTTTCCAGTCAACCAAAGTTCTATGTTTAAACTTATATACTTCCTCTGCTGAACTTGCTGCGAGGACTGATTGCATCCAGGCGGTTTGCATGTTGGAGGTGGGATCAATCCAGACAATGCTTTAAGTTACATTGAAGAAGGAGCCAGTCATGTCATTATCACATCAGTATGTTTTCAGTTTTTGCTTTTTTCAAGTTCGTCAAAAGTAGCTCAGCCATATTTGCATAGGCATGTGCTTCGGTCTGTGACTCTGTTATGTGATGTATAATCAGAATAATGACAAGTTACTGTTATCATCCATGTTTCCCTATCTATCCTTGATCCACACTCACATTCCCTCCCATATTCTTGGATATTTGTGAAATTTCCATATAAGTCCAGCAATCTGATTCGTTACAACTCAGACTACTTCTATATTCTCAACTAAGATGCTGCTTGTTCCTGCGTGCTAATCCAAAAAGTCTTTTGACATTGGATGCTATGCAATTTTTTCACAAGGGAGTTGGTGAGGACCTTTTGCAAGGCCTGCAATTACCAAACCAACTACTATTTATGTTATTTTGTGATAACCAGTAATACTGACACTGAGTGTCTCCTAGATTTGTGTGATCCTTTAGTAATAAACCATCTAGCTCAACAATCTGTGTTGAGAGCTTCTTTTTTTTTTTTCCCTTTCTGGTTGCAGAATGTATTCAATAATGGCCAATTGGAACTTCAGAGGCTTGAAGAACTTGCCTGTGTTGTTGGAAAACAGAGGCTCGTGTTGGATCTAAGCTGCAGAAAGAAGGTAGGGATCTTTTTGATGTTAGATACTATGTACTGTCGAGATTGGAAAGAGGCGCAGACTGTATTTCGTTCCTTTACAGTGGCTTATGTATGGGCATCTCCAAACCTTAATGAAATTCAATGTTAATGATCATCGAACTTGTATCAAATCAAGGGAGGACCAAACCCCTCAGCGAATCAAGGATGAACAGGATTCTTTATCAAATCTGTAAATGCTTTAATGTGTAATCATCTCTGATGAAATCTTTAAAAGATTAATGTCTGGAGATGATTTTCTTTCATATAATTTGGTTATGGGGAAAAGAGAAAGGATTGGAGTGCTTCATTCAGATAGAGATTTTAACCAAGTTTCCTTCAAAATCAGATGAAGAAATAGAGTACGGATTGGAGGTGGCCTAAGTTCAAGTGCTATCAAGTATCTGTTTGATTAGCACCCTAGATCGCATGATCTTGGGGCTTTAATCCTCTAATTTGTGGCTTTTATTTGTTTTAAGTTATTGTTTTTATCCCATTTTGCACGTAAGGTAGTTTTGTGTGATTTTCAGGTTAAACGTGTTTAAAATGAGGTTTTGACGGCCAATCAACATCCCGGGTTGAGCCAAGTGTCCAAATGCCCGCCGGTAGTCATTTCATTGTCACCAAAGCCTAACGGCGTCAAAAGAAGCCGTGGAGATTGGCCGGAGGTCAAGCTTGGCAAGAACGTGCCAAAGTTGTTCAAGCAAGCCTAATGCATCGGGGATGGTTCTCAAGGGGATCCGAGAGTCCAAGTGTCCATGGCATGTGTCCGCCAAGTCTCGGTGATCAAGTAATCAAGCGATGAAAAGCCATAGGGACGCGCCAAGGCACGATGAACCAAGCTGCCCTGTTCTGCTGTTTTTACACAAAGGTATCGGTACCTTGTTTTTGTGGTACCGGTACCATTTCGCGGAAATTGAAGACAGTTGGTTTGGTACCGGTACCTTGTTTTTGAGGTACCGGTACCAATGCCCTTCGACCAGCATTTTGGGCTGAACAATTCAACCTTCCATATATAGAAAGTTTCTACTTTAGGCATGTTTTTGGGATATTTTAGGGGTCTTTTGGTCCACTTTTTGGCTGAATGTTTAAGCCTATTTATAGTCTTTTATTGCCATTTATGGATGTATGTAACTTTTTTAGACTTTAAGTCATTTTATGTTTTGAGAGCTCCTAGCCATTTCTTTCAAGCTTTTGCATTCAATTCCTCAACAACTCAAGTAAGTTATGGTTAGATGTTAAATTCTCAAGTATTAATGTTGTAGCTACGGTTGAGATCTCTATATAAATCAAGTTTGTTTTTAATTCTATCGGTTAATCATGTTTTCATTTCTTGGCATGCTTTATAGTCATTTTGCTATGAGTGAGTAGTTAATCGGTTCGGTCATGGGGTGAGGTTCACCCTATGGATTAGTCAATCAAATGGTTGCTCTTAACTTTAGCTTAATTTCAATGTTTTGAATGAATTAAACCCATGATTTCTAGTATTGACCATGGGGTTGGTGGCTTCTTTGATCAATGAAGTCTATCGCCTTATGCAACGTGCTTGATAATCTTACGCGTGCGAACGATCTATTTTCGTCTCTCACTTGCGTTAAATGAGTTCAGTTTGAATTAATGCTTTGAGATTAAGTTACAAATAGTCTTCAGCTTTTAATACTTTTAGTGGAATCCGGACGGTTTCGGTCCACTCTTGAGTTAGATGAAGGAACCATTTGACGGCTAAGTCGTGGGTAAATCAATCCCTATGACTCGACCATCTTAATCTAGTTTATTTCCAAGTTTAATTTCGTCAATCGAATCAAAACTCCAAAGTTGGCCGCTTGAATGCCGTAACTCTCTACTCAACATCTATTCCAAATTCGCTTAAGAAGTTTTCTCTGTGGGAACGATTCCGGTCTTGCCGGTTTATATGCTTTCAACGACCTAGCCCTCCGCTCGGGGTGTGAACCTTTCTAAGAGGTTAGGTCCAAAGAGAAGCACTGTTCTCAACATGTTTTAATTGAATCTATATTGTATTAAGAATCTAGAGATGTTTTGAACGTTTCAATGGGGAACATGACTTGTTAACCCACACTTTCTCTACTAGTTATTGAGCGGAATGGAATTGTAGCACTGATATCTTGTGTATGACCTCCCTTGTTCTTTTAAGTCTTGTGCTGCTCATTCATGGTGGTGCATTGCATTAACCATGGCTATGAAATCAGAGGAAAGAAAGGGGCTTTTAAAAGGGGCGGACAATATGGGAATATACTGACATGTTATTAAGAATGAAGACCAGTCTGAAAACTCTGTGAAAGTTCTCTATTGCCTCTTTTCTTCTTCTCTCCTAATTCTTTAAGTACTGTGACATGCAGGAAGGAAAATATGCAATTGTGACCGACAGGTGGCGGAAATTTACTTATGTATTTCTTGATGAGAAGATAATGGATTTTCTTGCAACGTACGCTGATGAGTTTCTTGTCCATGGTGTTGATGTTGAAGGAAAAAGTAAGTTGTACAACTGTCTTTTGTTCTTTCTTGTTGCAACTTTTGTATGGGCGTTATGTGTTGATGTCCACAAAATGTTTTGTTTTCAGGTTGGTTCATTTTTAATAAAAAATCATTGATCTGGTAGGATGAGACATTGATGCTTTAACTCATTATTTCAAACCATCATGAGTTCCGCTCTTTGTCGAGGCGGATTTTAGTTTTCTCAAGTTAATCTTCTTCATTCAGTTCTCCAATTCTCTTATTGTGCTTACTGCTTGGCCTTATACCTCTCAAGATTTGATTCTATGTTGCATTTGTTTGATTTTACTAATGTGACAACAAAATTAGTACGAATAATATTTACAAATGAACTTAAACGCAGCTATCACCCTTCGCATTTTACTACTTACACTCCACCTTGTCAATTAGAAAAAGTGGCGTGTCAAAAGGGGTTCCCAGCTGTGTTTTATCTAGTCTATATCTCATCAAGTAGGGCAGGCTGAACTTAAACGCAGCTATCAGCACTCTTCGTTAGTATTACTAATTTTTATTGTGATGATTGAGAAAATTTTATGGAAAGCTATCCAAGAACATGATTAATGCAGCCCTAGCTTTCCAGTCATGAATTATGATGACTGTAATGGAGAATTTCACTAAACAAGCGTAAAAAACAGAAAATCCAACCAGCATAGCATACCTCCCCCAAATGGATGCAAATAAGTCAATTAAGATCGTCAGATGTCGCAGAATGTGCAGTGGATAACAAGCCACATGAACTTAATTCAGAATGGAGAAGGATGCAGTGGAGAGAAGAAGAAATGAACTCAAGCAATGTATTCTGCAGAGACTGAAACGGAGAAGAGCAGAAAGGTGGCAGAGAAATACTTGAAGATATTTAGAGAACAGAGCATTAAGATGCAACAGTGAAGCACCAGTAGAGAAGCAGAAAATCCAGTGAGGGGAGAGAAGAACCAGCAGCAAGGGCTATATATTCATATGGTTTTTTGCTGGGTTTTTATTGGGAACGTCAAGTAGCCCTACTGCTCCCTTGCTATGTTTCACCTTTATGTTGGTGGTGGACAAGTGTGGGGGGGACAGTGAGGAGATCGGTGTGTCCGAATTGTAAGAGGCTGTTTTGCTTCTTCTGCAAGTTGCCTTGGCACACAGGGTACTGGTGCGAGGAGAGTGGGAAGCTGAGAGAGAGGAATGATGTTGCTTTTGAGGTTCTTGCTGAGAGGAAGAAGTGGACAAGGTGCCCACACTGTCACCACTGTGTTGAGCGCGTTGATGGTTGCTCCATTGTTAAGTGCAGATGTGGGAGCAGCTTCTGCTACAAGTGGGGAAGAAGGAAGGTGCATCGACAACCGCTGTATTTGCCACTATAAAGCTCTGTGTAGATCATACTTTGTATTGGGATGTGTGCTTGTATAGTTTTCCCTGTTCTAGTGTTAGGGACCCCTTTTTATCATTGTTACTTAACTTATTATCTGTGAGTAATTTTGAGCTTATCGTTTTAATAACTTGTGACATGTTTCGATGATACGTGACGATACTGTCATCAACACTCTACTCTTTTCCTGTATAACAAATAAGAGGAATCAATTCCATAGTCCATAACCGGAGTTATTTAAAGACACATAAACTCCACAAGAGCCAATGGCACCTAGAAGATTTCGAATTTGAAACCTTAATAGCGAGCATTAATAGCAAACTCCGAAGTCTCAGATGTCGCCTATTGATTGGGAGGGGAGGCAGTTTCACGACTTATTTTGATGATCCCAATAATTCACTTTGCTAACAATCATTGGATTAGTTATAATTTGCCGCGGATAAAACCTATAGCTGTTTGATGTGAATTGGATCTCATTTTCTAACCTGCAAAAAATCTTGATGAATGTTGTCGATGGAAACGTAATTGCATGTTCATAAACTGCTTTGTGTGGGTTTCATAAATTCATAAAACATCGTCGATCCTTAATGCAGTAATTAACAATCTAGCAGCTTACTAGTAGTATATTAACAATGGGAAAATCTTCCTGGTCGTACCCATATCCAGCACTTCCTCGCCTGGAGCTTTGCCATCGATGCAGGCTCAGCGCTTCCAAAAAGGACGTATTGCGGAAGTACTTTGCGCTGTAGAACAAAGAATTATCACCATTTAGAAATCGCCATAGGCAAAGCAAATTCTCTCTCCAACTTATCCTCATCTTCACTTCCTTTAACTTCCACCACTCGTTTGAGCTTACCCACCAATGACCTTGATCGCAACTCGCAATCGTGGATTTAGTTTTTTGCACATATCGCGGGATTTTAACACACGCCATAGCATAAGTTGGCATCGCAAACATTACAGACTTGACGAGGACCTCCATTCCAGAACGGATTATTCAAGCTTCCTTCCAATTGCTTTATCTTGTTTGTCACACACTCTTCAATAAACTTAAGGCTGCTTTCTTTGACCTCCCAATAATATACGGCATCCCCAGATACTTCCCTCCTTCGGCACTATTCATGAAGCCTACAATCGATTCTCTGCAATCCGGAGTATTGTGACTAAAAAGTATGGATGATTTTTAGACATTTATACAACTGCCCCGACGCCATCTTATAAGTGTCCAGCACATCTTTTATTTCTTCACATTCCTCCCTTAGCCTTGCAAAAAAACCAACGAATCATCTGCAAAAAGAAGGTGTGATCGATACAGCAGGACTATCACGGCAAATTTTAGTTGCCTTGAGTTTCCCTTGTCTCGCTTTCTTATTCAATAGGCTCGAGAAACCTTCAGCGCATAGAAGGAACAAGTGCGGGGAAAGAGGGTCTCCCTGCCTTATTCCCTTTGAGGTTTAATAAACCCATACTGTTGGGCGTTGGTTGTGACCGAATATGAAACCATTGACAAACAATTCGTAATCCACTGTTATCCATTTCAAGTCAAAGCCCATTTGCATCATCACTTTTTTCCAAATAATTCCATTCAGACTCGATCATAAGCTTTAGCAATGTCTAACTTCTACGCCATGTAACCATCTCTCCCACTCCGTTTATTCTTCAAGACAAGAAATGCACTATTTCATGAGCTATCGAAATGTTATCCGAAATCTGCCTATCCTGTACAAAGGCACTCTGATTAAGACTTAAAGAGTATTTTTGAGAGTCTTACTTAATCGATTTGCCATTGCCTTGGCTACGATTTTATAAAGCACAGAGCTTTATGAATTGGGATACCTGCAATGGGGTAGCAGCAAGGCAGGAAGAACTTTATGAATTTGCCCGTACAAGAAAGCTACTAATGGGTTTGTCTCCCAAGATGTCACAATAACAAGAAATCTCAGCAGAGTAACGATATGGGTATTTGGTGTTTTGTTCCAAAACCAGAGCCCAGGACGAGCAAATTTCATTTAGTTTAGCGGAAGCGCACACTAAATTTCGGATGGATCGAGCCCTTCGGGTTGAGACGGCGGCGCGTGGGTAATGTGGCGGGATAGAGTGTGGGCAACGTGGCAGTGGCCGTAGCAGCAGCGGCAACGGGAGGAGAGGAAGACGAAGGAGATTACGGGGAGGATGGCGAAGGATTCGGTTCCGTGAGATCCCATAATAACATTGCACTTGATCCAGTGTGGTCATATCTATTTTAATAAAAATAAATTTACTCCGATCACCTCCGATTATAAACTAATTCGCATTCCATTGATACGAACTCCAACATAATTTATCTTCTCGACAAGCTCTACAACTTGAACAGTCTTGATCGTAAAAGTAAAACTGAATGAGCTCACAATTTACCGATGAAACTTTGCAGTCCGGAGCTTAAGGAGACGACGTCGTTTCCAAATTCATCGCATGTTCAAGATGCGATGTAAAGTCGCTCCGGTGCGACCGAGTCTATTCTCTTAAAAAAAAATTCACATTGATAGCCTCCGATTATAAATCAAACCGCAATCGGTTGATATGATCTTGTTCCCAGTTCATCTTCTCAACAAGCTCTACAATCTGAACAGTTTCGATCGTAAAAATAAACCGGAACGAGTTCACAATTTACCAATTACACAGCCAGTCCGGAGCTCTGAAGACTTCGCAGAGGGAAGATGAGAAGTCTTAATGAAACATGGCGACGTCGTTTTACTGGACCTCCGCTGTTCAAGCTGTGCTCGAGGTCTCGGACTCTCATCAGTGAACTCCGCTGGAAGTCGTTTGCGGAACCCAAATCCCTTTCTCTCTCTCTAAAAAGCTTCGTGCCACTGCTCCGGCGACGATAGGCTACCGCCGATGAGAAAAAGGTAGCCTCTCTCTCTCTCTCTCTCTCTCTCTGGTCGTCTATTAGTTGTTTTCTATGGGTAATTTAGATGCCTATTGTTTTCGGGGTCAAGTAATTTTATTGTTGAATTGAACCAACAGCAGCGAAGCGGCGTAAATATGCGGTTCGATTCCACTTACCTCATTCCTCTGGGGGATAAAAAGAAGTGGTGGAGGAGGTTTGGCAATGGAAATGAAGCTCTTTGAGTTAAATTGATCTCAAATAAATTATAAATATAATTTGAACTGGAAGTGTTAATTGCGTCAAAATGGTTGAGCTTTAGCTCCGTAGGAAGATATATGCTCCATAAGCAAACAAAATTCAGTATTGGCTAATGCCATGCCAAAGCCGAAATTCGGCATCAAGTATTAAAAACCCTCTTCACCTTTGTTCTGCAAATTTGACAATTTTCAAACTTGCTCCATCACCTTCAAAGTGTTAGAACAGAGGGGACGAAGGGTGGTTACACCAAAATGGCATTACAGTGGTGGAGCTACCCTGACATTTTTATTTTTATTTTTTACACCACGACACTGTTGCTAGCCAAAAAATGGCTTCGGCAATGCCATTTTTGCACCAACGGGTAGACAAATGGGTGGGTGAAAATCCAGGTTTCCAAACTAAATTTAGGGAAGATAAATGGCTGGGTGAAAATCCAATCAACTTAGATTTCCCGGAACTTTAATTTCTACACGGGAGAGTGGGTGAATCTTATGTTACAATAAGCAAATCAAGAACTGAAATTCAGAAGAGCTCTATTTGCATGTGAAGAACAATTGGAAGTGCTAAGGGAGAAGCTATGGGTCTCTACATTATGTCTTCATAAGTTTTCCTCCTCGAATAAATGTGCTTCGCAAACGCAAGGATACATTTTGTCACCTTTTCTTATGATATGTCATGACTTGGGCCATCTGAAAGTTGTTGCAGTTTTAGTATTGTAGTAACTACATTTTCTTACTGAGAACATATTTGACAATCAAGACAGTTATATTAAATTGCTGATTGCCGAGAATTTGACGTAAGGTGTGGAAGGTGAGGGGGCTCCAACGAGAGACTGAGGAGTTCGATGGTGGTAAAGTGAGAAGAACATGAATATTTGAGTACATGCGTAGATTGTCCAAATTTACGATGACGAGTACTTGGTTTAATGATCTAGGTTTCCAATCTGTGCAATATCTTTTCAGCTGTCAAGCTACTCTTTCTACGTTATTCATTTACATTGTAGTCTCCCATTAGACGTCATAAGCTGAAATAGACTCCTCACTCTGAGGATAAAATCTAGGTCACAGAATCCTCCAGTATGACCCTCCGCGCCACTCTCAATCCTCGCTCTATGCACATTGCACTATGCTTCGGCTCTCACGAATCTTAGTAGTTTGGAATGTTTTCAAATGGCGCTTTCATGCTCTAGCTCCCGCTTTCATCATTTTCATGCACGCTTAGAGCTCCCGCTTTCATCATTTTCACACACATTATGTGATTTAGGACAGAAGATGAAATCATTAGTTTAAGAGTCAGATAAAGAAATTTTAAGTGATTCAAAAATAGACCCGAAAACTGAAAAATATTCGCCCCGGTGTAGATTCTGGGTCAAGAGTGGGTTGCCCAAGTCCGAGCCTTCATATGAAGCCCTAACTAATGCTTTGTACTTTGTAGTCTTGGTCTACCAAATTGTGATCACAACAAGTAGTTTGGGAATTGTTGAGCTAGAATGAGAGTTCACAGCCTCAGAGCCACCACATCCTCATCAGGCCTCAGTTCGTTTTCTGCAATCTACAACGGCAATAACAACAACAATCATCAAAAGTATCTGGGGACTGTACCTTCATCTATCTCCAGTATGCCTGCTTCCATTTCATTTGCTTCATTGGTGCATCTAGATATGTATGTTTATCTTGTTGAAGCATTTTGTTTTATGCTTCAGCAGGGCCTCGTCGTGGACTGTGCATCCAATGTGGAGTTCGGTTCCGCCCTTGTATTGACATACACAAGGTTGGACTTCTTCACAAGCACCATTCATGTTTTCATATCTCTTTGTGTTCCAATTTGTGTTTTCATATCTATCTGTGTTTGAGACTTTCCCCACTTTATTTACCATATGTATCATGACATATTGACATCCCTTTCCATCTTATTAAATTCCTACCTTTTAGCCAGTGGGTTTAATTGAGACATGGAAATGTGAACCTGTTTAAGTAGGGCGAAAAGAATCAGCCAAAGGTAAGTATCCTAGCAAGATTTACTAAGTTCTATGTTTCTTGGAACATTTGTTAAAGATTTGCTATCTATTGATTTAATAATTAGTTTAGTGGACTTAACCTAGGTATATTATTTTCCAGAGACATAGGATGTTAAATACAAAGTTTGGAATTTCTCTTGATGACCTTTTAATTACACAAGCTGAATGTTGGCCATGCACAATAACTCGATGATTCTTGGGGTTTTGATAAGGTTGCAGGTCACCAAGGCTGCAACACATGTCAATGTCAATTGGCTATTCCACTTGTTTATCCTTCTGGAGGAATCAGTAAATTGTCATGTAATGGCTTTATGTAATGGCTGCAACTGATTTTTGGAAGCATGAAACTTGCAACAGATCTCATGGTTTTAAAATGGATTTTTGATGGTTAGCACTCGACTCCCTCTTGGAGGTGGCATGGCATTCGATGGAGCACTATGTGTTCAAGCAAAGCTTGGCACTCTAAATAAACGGGTTCTATGACGAGACATTCCCTCACCTCTAGATACTTCAGTTGAGCTTAGAATATGAAACTTATGTATTGCTAGATTCGCTTCATGGAGTGAACCTAAATTGTCATGTAATGGCTTCAACTATTTTTAGAAGCATGAAACTTGTACAAAATCTTATGCTTTCAAAATGGATTTTGAGGGTTACCATTCGAATCCCACTTAGAGGTGGCATGGTTAATTCTGAAGTACCCAAAAAAGAAAAGAAAAGAGGTGGCTTGATTTTTGACGAAGCACAATGTTTTTAACCTAAACTAAACACTCTAGAAATCAGTTATAGGACGCTACATTCTGCTCAAGTCTGGATACATCAGTTCAGCTTAGAAAATTAGTTTATGTATCACTGCATTGAGTGGACCATTGTGTTTGTTAATAAGCCAGCGGTTTCCAATCCCTCTTCCACCTGATATGGTTATTTCTTGTATCACTTCTGAAACTCTTTTTAGCTGGTAGTGGTTTAAACTTTAATGAACAACTTTCTGCATGATTCAATAAACCTTTGTTGCTTGGGTGGGTTTCCCATTTTTGCTTTAATGTTTGTGATGCATTGCATGGAGTGTAATGCTAAGGAGAAGCAAAAACCTTTCTATCTTTGTCACCTTCAAACTGTGATTTGGATTATCCAATGGTAGTTGATCAATGGTTGGCTTCCGTGTTACAATCTATGATAGGGACCTACAGTTTTGATTCTTGGGTTTGATTTTTTATTTTATTTTTGAATCGCAAGGCACTTGGAAGAGGGTTTGTTTGTATTTTTCGTCATTAACAGAGAGTTTATTTTCAGGGGAAAGTTAAGCAATTTGTGGGGTCTACCATTCAGGATTTGAAGGAGGGTAGTTTCGCACCAGTAACCAATTTTGAATCAGATAAGTCAGCCGCAGAGTATGCAAACATATACAAAGAAGATTGGCTTACAGGTGGTCATGTCATCATGATTGGAGCTGATCCTTTGAGTAAATCTGCTGCCATGGAAGCGCTGCATGCTTATCCTGGTAGACAACTATTACTTTCTTCGTATGTATCATTCTTTGCATTGCATGGTCTTGTTATATATTCTCTCTTAAGTTATGCATGGCATTTGTGACAAAATAAAGCTACACACAAGAAGGTGTCTTACTCATTGAGTAACTGATCTATTTTGTTGTGAATTCATATCTAAATGGTGGAGAGTTACAATCATATGCATCTTGGTTATTTTCATAGTTTCCATTGAAAGAACATCTATCAAAAAGTTGGTTATAAGAAGTACAGAGTGGAACATTGGAATGTTCGTAGAAATTATTACCTCTGCTTGTCCTGTTAGCAATACTTGTTTGCACATAGGTACATAGTAACCGAGATTCTTAGCTCATTGGGGATTCCCAATTATGTGCTTGTTTTTGGGTTGGTATATATCTTCACCCTTGAAGTGAATTCTTTTAGTTTTGTTTACCGTGATCTTCACCTTCCTTCTGCTCTTCTTAATCGTCAGACTGCATATGTAGTTTCATAATGCACCCTATTTGCAATTTATATAGGCCCATATAGATGTGTGCTTGTACATTTTTGTTGAGACATATACCAATACCATCTAGTATTTAACTTTCTTGTCGTCTACGAGGCAGGTGTTATATCAGTCCCATGTGTTCTTTCCAGTCACCCAAAGTTCTATGTTTAAACTTATAGACTTCCTCTGCTGACTTGCTGCGAGGACTGATAACATCCAGGCGGTTTACATGTTGGAGGTGGGATCAATCCAGACAATGCTTTGAGTTACATTGAAGAAGGAGCCAGCCATGTCATTATCACATCAGTATGTTTTCAGTTTTTGCTTTTTTCAAGTTCGTCAAAAGCAGCTCAGCCATATTTACATAGGCATGTGCTTCAGTCTGTGACTCTGTTATGTGACGTATAATCAGAATAATCACAAGTTAATTGTCGGCCTTGTTCCCCTGTCTATCCTCGATCCACGCTCACTCACCCCATGTTGTTGGATATTTGTGAAATTTTGTATAAGTCCAGCAATCTGATTCGTTATAACTCAGACTACTTCTAGATTCTCAATTAAGATGCTGTTTGTTCCTGTGCGCTAATCCGAATAGTCTTTTGACATTCGATGCCATGTAATTTTTTCACTAGGGAGTTGTTGAGGACCTTTAGTAAGGCCTGCAGTTATCAAACCAACTACTATTTTATGTTATTTTTTGATAACCAGTTATATTGACACTGAGTTTCTTCTAGATTTGTGTGATCCTATAGTAATAAATAGCTCAACTATCTGTGTTGAGAGCTTTTTTCTTTCTGGTTGCAGTATGTATTCAATAATGGCCAAATGGAACTTCAGAGGCTTAAAGAACTTGCTCGTGTTGTTGGAAAACAGAGGCTTGTGTTGGATCTAAGCTGCAGAAAGAAGGTAGGGATGTTTTTGATGTTAGATACTATGTACTGTTGAGATTTGAGAAGAGACGCCGACTGAATTTCATTCCTTTACAGTGGTTTCTATTATGTATATTGTATGGGCATCTCCGAACCTTAATGAAAGTCAACGTTAATGAAAATTGGTAAAAATAACTCCAATCCTTTCATCGAACTTGTATCAAATTAAGGGAGAACCAAGCCCCTCAGCGAATCAAGGATGAACAGGATCCTTTATCAAATCTGTAAATGCTTTAATTTGCTATCATAGCTGATGAAATCTGTAAAAGATTAATGTCTGGAGATGATTTTCTTTCATATAATTTGGTTTTCGGGATAATGTGGGAATCTTTTCAAGAAGATTCAATGGGGAAAAGAGAAAAGGATTGGAGTGCTTCATTCAGATAGAGCTTTTAACCAAGTTTCCTTCCAAATCAGATGAAGAAATAGAGTACAGATTGGAGATGGCCCAAGTTAAAGGGCTATCAAGTATTTGTTCTCAAGATATTTTAATTGAATCTAAATTGTACTACGAATCTAGCGATGTTTTGAACGTTTCAATTGGGAACATGGCATTGTAACCCACCCTTTCTCTACTGGTTATTGAGCGGAACGGATTTGTAGCACTGATATCTTGTCTATGACCTCCCTTGTTCTGTTAAGTCTCGTGCTGCGCATTCATGGTGGTGCATTAACCATGGTTATGAAATCAGAGGAAAGAAAGGGGCTTTTGAAAGGGCGGACGATATGGGAATGTACTGGCATGTTATTAAGAATGAAGACCGGTCACTCTGTGAAAGTTCTCTATTGCCTCTTTTCTTCTTCTCTCCTTCTAATTCTTTTAAGTACTGTGACATGCAGGAAGGAAAATATGCAATTGTCACTGACAGGTGGCAGAAATTTACTGATGTATTTCTTGATGAGAAGATAATGAATTTTCTTGCAACATACGCTGATGAGTTTCTTGTCCATGGTGTTGACGTCGAAGGGAAAAAGTAAGTTGTACGACTGTCTTTTGTTCTTTCTTGTTGCAACTTCGTATGTGTGTTATGTGTTGATGTCCACAAAATGTTTTGTTTTGTTTTCAAGTTGGTTCATTTTTAAGAAAAAATCGTTGATCTGGTAGGATGGGACATTGATGCTTTAACTCATTATTTCAAACCATCATGAGTTCCGCTCTTTGTCGAGGCGGGCTTTTGTTTTCTCAAGTTAATCTTCTTCATTTAGTTCTCCCATTCAGAGACGGAACTATGTGAGGGCTTATGCGGGCCATGGCCCCCATGTAGTTATGGGTATTTTAAAAAAAATAATTTTTAACAATATATATTTATTTTTTTCAAAATAATTTTATTTTTATTCGTTAAACCTAATCTACTCTATCCTAGGGAACTTAGGGAGGGGAATTGGTGCTTTCGGGAATCGCACCCTTTCTATTTTCATGGGAGTATAAGGAATGCACCACTTGCACTCCACTCCACTTGTTTTGTCATTTAAACATTTAAATGCTTTAGACTATGTTCGTTTTGGGTCCCAAAATCCAACCTCTCTCTGCGCACAGTCTCCAATCAGTTTTCCCTTTAATTATTTCTCTCTCCACTAATTACCCAAAAAATCTCCTCAAAACCCAAATCAAATAAACTATTAGATTCCCAAACCTTGAAATTTAAAAAATTATTGTTCATAGTTCGGCCCTTGCGTTGAAGAAATCCTGGTTCCGTCCCGGCTCCCATTCTCTTATTGTGCTAACTGCTTGGCGTTATACCTCTCAAGATTTGATTCTGTGTTGCATTTGTTTGATTTTACTAATGTGGCAACAAAATTAGTACCTAGAATATTTACAAATGAAATAGTACCTAATACCATCACAGGACATTTGGGTGCTTTGTCATGAAAAAGTGTTTACTGTTTTCCTTTGGTCTATTTTTTCGTAAGATCACTAGGAACACATAGTCCACATCAGGATGTTGTTATTCCATCGTGATCATCAACAAAGTGAGCTTGATGTGCTCTTTTCTCTCGACAGATAAATGGAACTTATCAAGTAGGACATATATTAATTCTCAAAGAATTGAAATAAGGTTTTCTTTATATTCTCCAATTTGTGTTTGACAAGTTCAGCTACATCATCCTATATCATTTTCCAGCATTACAGTTTGGATCGAGTCCATTTAAAGAAAAGGGCATATCTTTTTAAAGAAGTTCATTGTTGAAGTTAACTAGATAGCAGAAAGGAAACCGTCCCATGCACAAGGCAACAGACCTGCTGGATATGGAAAAGCCACTCAAGATGACAGCCTTGAAAATTCTCCCCTAGCTAGTTAGCATTGCCATTTTGTTAACACTTTCACACATCTGATTAAGTTAGGTATCTCGGGCGTAAATTGCATGACTTTTTGGTTGGATTGAACATGTTTGATACCAAGCAGATTTAATTTTTAGACACTTTACAAACTCTGGAAGTGTTCAAATACATCAAAATTCGGTTTAGTAACTTAATAGAACATATAATTGATTATCATTATTGCAGAAACTGAAAAAGTTCACTTTCGCTACCTTGGAATTGAAATAGCAAAGTTACCATTTCGGCAACAGGACCCTTTCGAAAACCTTGTAATCTGCTTTTATGGCTTTTTTAATTTACATTAGGTGATTCTTATTTATTTGTACAGGCTGGGAATTGATGAAGAGCTCGTAACATTGCTTGGCAGCCATTCACCTGTATGTAACACATTATCTTCTCCATGTCTCTCTGTTTCTACATGTCATTTTCCTCTGAGGCTATCAACTTATTGTTTTTTCTTACTTATTAATTTCTTATCTACTTCCTGGCAAAAAGAAATTGAGAATTGGCATTCACCCTTCACATTTTACTTCTCACAGTCCATCTTGTCAACTAGAAAAAGTGGCGTGTCAAAAGGGGTTCCCAGCTGTGTTTTATCTAGTTTATCTCATCAAGTAGGGCATGCTGAACTTAAACGCAGCAATCAGCACTCTTTGTTAGTATTACTATTTTTTATTATGATGAGTGAGAAAACTTTATGGAAAGCTATCCAAGAACATGATTGATGCAGCCCAAGGTTTCCAGTCATGAATTCTGATGACTGTAATGGAGAATTTCACTTAATAAGCATCGAAAACAGAAAATCCACCCAGCATACCTCAACCAAATGGACGCATGTTGTTTCTTAGAAACCCTGCACTTCGTGCCATATAACATAGCTTGCCTTTTACTATAGAATTTATCCTTCAACTTCGCAGGTATCCTATGGTTGCACCGACACTCACGAAGCACTGTGTCATATGCTATCCATCCAACAGTATAAATTGGTCCAAGAACATAACAAAATATGTGGACTTCTCCCCCACATCATAGGCAAAATAAACCCATAAACATGATCCAAATAAAATGGAACAAAATAAGATAACTAAATGTCAAAAATATCTTTGAACTACATCTTTGATGCTACTGGTGGCTAACATCAACCCTAATTGAGATCACAAAAATCCTCTCCCATTTGGGTTCCAATTCTAAAGTAGATTTCAAACCCTGCCAATATGATGCACATCAAACAAGATTGATCAACTTTCCAGCTCTTCCTTCTACCCCGTACCCACTCATTCCAGTCCAACAATGCATAAGCTCTATCACCTTCTCAGGGACACCCCCTGGAAGCCAATTGAAGACAAAACCAAAGATCATGTTTTTAGTACCCGCCTTACATGGATGATGACGTGGTTAACTGATTATGCATCTGCTCTGCGCGTATCTATTCACAGTAGACTGCTTATAGTCATTCAAATGTAATGATTTTTGCATGAGCCGCTGCCTACAAAAAAGGCATATGTTATTTACATCTGGTCTTCTATTGCTGAAGGTTTTCTTGTTTTCTTCTTTTTGCTTTTCTTTACAGTTTGTTCCCTTTTCCTCTTTTGGTATGTTGTTGCGGGTAGAAGCTTGTGGATCTTATATTTCACTGCAAGCTATAGGTTTAAAGGCCCCGGTGGACGTGATGCTGGATACTTGTTAAATACTTAAAATTTATAGCATGCAGAAGCACCCAATAGCCTCTAATTTTTGTAAAGATACCTCTCTTGGAAGTAACTGGGCTGGTTTATGTAGCCATCCACGCATATAGCTTGTTTTTCATATTGTTGATTCACTGCCGTTGGCTTGTCAGATTCCGGTGACTTATGCTGGTGGTGTAACAGTGATGGCCGATTTAGAGAGGATAAAAGCTGCAGGGATGGAGCGAGTCGATGTCACTGTGGGTAGTGCTTTGGATATTTTTGGAGGCAACTTGGCATACAAAGATGTTGTCGGGTGGCATGCCCAACAGCAGGCTCTGGCAGTTTAGTGCCACCAACCTTGCCTCTTGTATGTTTTCCTTAAACTGTCTTCGGTATTGTTTACGACTTGATTCATCTACTCGTTGAGGGATTGGAATTGAATTTTACCTCATGTTTAACATGCAACTTCTAACAAAAGTAGTAAAATCCTGATTTTAAAATGTTGGAAGTGTCTGTTGTTACGTGCTGCAGTTGCAGCAGGCAGCTGCTTAGGCCCGTGAAAACTATTAGGTTATTTTTCTTGAGACTTTTGAATTAGTAGAGTATTACATTGTTAGATTACATACTAGACTCGATATTGTATATACTACAACTATAAGGCTTAGTTATTTGTTGGGGCAAAGACTGCCTAATATTGTCCCATCAATGTGTTAGTTAAGAGGGGTCTGGGGCACCAATCCATAGCGTCCCTGGAGCAATGGATTGTTTTGTCAGTCACAGCCTTACCCAAACCCTCACCTGACCACTGCAATTATCGTCATCAATGGCCACCTGTCAACCTCACCTCCAATTTGGAAGACGAGCTTGGGAGTTTGCTTCCGTCTATTCGAATCACGAATTGAGGGTTTCTCGAGTCTCCGACTCCGGAGTTGTAGCCACGACCAGCCGCTGAGGAAATTAGCTGCCCAGATCCAAAAAGGTGATTATCCTGTCCGTTTCCGAATAGTTTCAATGCCAATGAGTCGAATAACTTCGGAAAGCACTTTTCAAAATATTTGAAAATTATTAAACTCGTCAAAGTTGAGATTGAGAGCGGGAGCGTAGAGTAATGATCAACAGTGGAAGCGGAGAGGCCAACTGGAGAGTGCCCATGTTTTCTTCATCAGATGAATACCATATGGAAAACATACAGATGAGTTTTGCTCATACCGAGGGGGTGTTTCCACTAATCAATAAGTCAATTTTATTGGTTAGTGGAGACACGCTGATTTGATTTATTGCCTTAAAAACTTTAGGCTTTCATGCGTGTGTCATCTACTCCTACGTAGAGTATGATATTGATACCCCCAAAATTACGGACTCGGGGGGCTGCTCTCCCCCTTGGGAGAGCAGCGTGCTGCTGCCCCCTTTTTGGGGCCCATCCCGGTCTCGCTCTAATGATCCGAATCGTTCACTTTGTAGAGCTCGTCGAGTAGAACAATTATGCAAAAAATCAGCTTAATTGGATATCATTAAGTGCCTGATCGGAGCCTATATAACTCTTGGTCCATTGGGAATAATGGATTTTATCCAGTGTTTCGGATCCATTATTTTCAAAGTAAAAAGGCTCCGATCAAGTACTTAATGATATCCAATTAAGCTGATTTTTTGCATAGTTGTTCTACTCGACGAGCTCTACAAAGTGAACGATTCGGATCATCGGAGCGAGACCGGGATGGGCCCCAAAAAGGGGGCAGCAGCCCCCCCCGAGTCCCAAAATTACTAAACCATAATATCTACTTCATCATCTATCATTCAATGCACGTGGTTGTCGGTTGAAAGATTAGCTACCCTCGCGTGACATGGGATGGGTAGCCACTAGCCGATACAAGCGAAAGACTCTCTCTGTTTCTACCAAACCCAATAATAAATCATCACCTTAAGTGCTACTCCATTCCAAAAAATAATAATAATAATGTTGTCAAAAATCATATTGATCGGATATCCTTTATATGATTTCGAAATATAATTATCTTCGGATCATTGTCTCAAATGGATTGCAATTCAGTGTTGCACATTTTTTCCCTCAAACTTAATGCATTTCGAAATTGTATCAAACGATATCCAACTCATATGAAATTTGATGTGATTAATGTTCTCGACGATCTCTAAAAAATGAACGGTTTTAATCATTATCGTGGATCCGGAAAGAGCCCACAAATGGTCCAAATTGGTTGCAACTTAAACTGGACAGGACCTTTGCCCAAAATCACTCACGTGCAAATCAACTCTTTCAAGTCTAATCCGTACAAAACTTTGCTCTTATTCTAATTAAGATTCCGAAAATGGACGGTGAAATTAATTTATAAATTTAATTGAAAATGTGCGTAAACTATCTCGGACCTAGTTATAAATAATTATTAAAAAAAAAAAACTTATGTCTAGCGTGGGAAAAACTGCCCGTATGGTGGAGGGAGGGGTAGTTGCAACGAGTGGTTGTTGAATACCCACATGAAAGTACTGCACCCCACCATCTCCCCTTCCATCCGCCCGGCCACATCCTACAAATACCCCATGCAATCTCTCTCTAAACCCCAACTAAAACTGTAGAGAGAGAGAGAGATGGCGCCAACGACCACCACGCTTACTGCACTAGCAGAGGAAAAGACCCTTCAGACGAAGTTCGTGAGGGACGAGGACGAGCGCCCGAAGGTGGCGTACAACGAGTTCAGCAGCGTGATCCCGGTGATATCGCTCGCCGGGATCGACGAGGTCGAGGGCCGGCGGTCGGAGATTTGCCGGAAGATCGTGGAGGCGTGCGAGGACTGGGGGATATTCCAGGTGGTGGATCACGGCGTGGATGCGGGCCTGATTTCCGAGATGACTGGGCTGGCCCGCGAGTTCTTTGCGCTGCCGCCGGAGGAGAAGCTCCGGTTCGATATGTCCGGCGGGAAGAAGGGTGGGTTCATCGTGTCCAGTCATCTTCAGGTAACGTCTTTTTCATTGAATTCGGCAGTTGGCGAGGAATAGTAAATGAGTGGATATTAGTTGCTGTTTTTGCCTATTTAGACCGTTCACGCCTAACATTCTGGGATGACAACCCTGGTTGAATGGAAGGTCAAGATGGGGAGACTTTAGATGGAATGAGAAACCAAGCTTGGTGAAGTTGGTTGTGTCATACCCTCCTGTGGAAGCCTAGGTTCGAGCCCGTGGGGCGAGATTGGGGTTTAAGATTATGGATAGCCTCTAAACCTCTGTTAACTAACATACTTAGGACTCCGCTAATTCCAATTTATCTATCAAGTGTGAAAAAAGTTTGTTACAGAAAGGATGCATTTTCACTAAACTAAATAGATTATAGGTTAATGGTAATAGTCAAGTTATTTTCGCTAAATTCTATTTTAGATAATTTGTGAATGGAAATACACCCTAATATGACAACCCTAAGTTGAATGGATGGTCAAGATTCGAGAGATTGAATATTTTTTTACATTTTTGGTTTCGGTATTTTTGTTCAAGTCTATTTTGAATTTATGTTAATTTTTTGTTACATTAGTCATTCGTCTTAGCGTTACATATTTTAAGGAATTAAAATTGTGACGCGAAAGCACGAAAATTTTCAAAAACAAAAGAAGTCTAATAAGTTTAGAGAGACAATTGTAATGTTTTTTGTCCATATTTCGCGATTTCTTCTAAATTTCAATTCGTACTTTTATACGTTTCTAATTTCTCTCGCCGGCAATCCCATAATCTCCAATAAAAAAGCATCAAAAGCAATTGCTTAAACGTTGAATAGACCAACTGCCTTTGTTAGTAACTAATTTTGGAAAAACTCCATTTAAAGATTTTCTCCCTCATTACGCTTGAAATTTTGTGAAGTCGTTCACGATTTTGCACCGGCTTTAAATAAGATTCTTGTGGGAGTTTCAATAATTAGGTGATGTTTGTGTTAGCTAATCCGAACTTCCTGATTTATTAAAAAATAATGTACAGTGGAGACCTGAGTGAAAATCTAAAATATCCTCAAGAATGGGTCAATTGTAATTGGAATGAAGTAGGAGGTCCAAGCAACCATATTGGAACTTGAGGGTCCAGAGTGAACTCTTACTGTAACAGCGAGGTCCAATGGTGTAATTTACCCAACACTTGGAATTAAAATAACTCCCGTTTAATTGTACATTTTGATAGGCTCTTTGGCTCTTGGAATTAAAATAACTCCCGTTTAATTGTACATTTTGCCAAAGTTTTAGTTTTAGGTTCCTCTTTATTTAAGAGAGGGTTCATCTAGGTTTTTAATATTTTGTTTCACCTACTCAATTTATTTGTTTCCAAGCACTATTCATCCGTGGGGATTATTTTATTAATATTTAATTGAGTAGAGAGTGAGAGTAAAGAGTTTATATCATTTGAAAAGTGAGTAGCTAAAGTAATAAATAATAAGGCATAATTTGGTCAAAATCTAAAAAGATTATGCGGATGCCATTATACGCAGGGGGAAGCAGTGCAAGACTGGAGGGAAATAGTGACCTACTTCTCATACCCGATCCGGGCCCGAGACTACACGAGATGGCCCGACAAGCCAGACGGTTGGAGGGCTGTTACGGAGTCCTACAGTGAGAACTTAATGGGTCTGGCCTGTAAGTTGCTGGGGGTTTTATCTGAGGCTATGGGCCTTGAGACCGAGGCTCTAACAAATGCCTGTGTTGATATGGACCAGAAAGTGGTGGTCAATTTCTACCCGAAATGCCCACAACCCGACCTCACTCTCGGCCTCAAGCGACACACGGATCCGGGTACCATAACCCTGTTGCTTCAGGACCAGGTTGGTGGGCTCCAGGCCACTAGAGATGGTGGAAAGACTTGGATCACGGTTCAGCCCATTGAAGGAGCTTTTGTTGTCAATTTGGGCGACCATGGTCATGTGAGTAACAACTTCAATTATTCCCTTTCTTAAACCTGGCTACAATGCTCTTTTCTAGTAATATTGTAACAATGTTTATCTCCATTGATGTGGCAAAAGTCAGAATAGCCAAATCTTAGGGCCAATTAGGCATACGATTTTGCAATACCATTTTTCATGTGAGAGATCAATGGTTGATTAGAAATAATGGTAGTTTTGTCTAAATAGCATTGGCGCCCGGATTTCTAAAATTTGGCATGTCTATTGTAAGAGGTAGTATAGCATTGTTTAGGCATCTTTTCATCACACTTAAAACATTTTTTACTATGAGATCAAGAGGGCAAATCTTCCCGAATTCAAGAAATTATCAGTTGTCGTTATTTCTTGGGTTGTTTTGTATGTGATTTAAGTGTCAATTGAGTAGCGTTCTGTTATTGTATCTCTTTCAAAGCATGTCATCCCAGAGATAAATATCATTTCCTTGTAAAATGTAAGAGGAAGTAGCATCTCCAATGCTTCTCGGACACTATATTGAGCTTCCTTTTTCTCAAAGTACTAAATGCACGAACGTTTGGAATTTGATGATTATGCGTTGTGATCTTTGCAGTATCTAAGCAACGGGAGGTTCAAGAACGCGGATCACCAAGCAGTGGTGAACTCCAACTACAGCCGACTGTCGATCGCCACGTTCCAGAATCCAGCTCCTGAGGCAACAGTGTACCCTTTGAAGATCAGGGAGGGAGAGAAGCCAGTTCTGGACGGGCCAATGACGTTCATGGAGATGTATAAGAAGAAGATGAGCAAGGATCTTGAGCTTGCAAGGTTGAAGAAACTGGCCAAAGAAAAGGTCTTGGAGGAGCAAGAACTGGAGAAGGCCAAAGGAGTTGAAGAGATTTTTGCTTAGAACTAGTTCAGTGTGTTGAGTGTTGATACCACGGTGTGGATGATGCATTTCAAAATTTTAAGTGATTGGTTGGCTTATGAGGTGTATTTATTGTATGTTTAATTTCATGGTGGTGTATTTAGTAAACACGTTAAGGTTTGGTTCCATCATATATTCACATTTAGTGATTGAATGTCAGCGGTTCAAGTTATGAAAAAATATATTTATTTATTTGGAAACCATATGGCAAAAAGTATCAAAATGAAATTTCTCATAAGGGTTAGGAAAGAAAGTAAACAAGGGTTTATAATGCGGTTCATTGAACTTCCGAAGAATCAAAAAAGAAAATAATGTGATTCATGGAGTGAAACGTCAGTGTAAAAGTATTGGCGAACTTTAGATAGATAAATCTTTTGATTTATTGTATATGAATTTTTCTTGACTTCATGAATTTAGAAGGTAAAAATTTATAGAATGTTCACTAGAGAAAAAGTAGATAAATTTTTCTGATTTGCTATATATGAATTTTTAAATAGTTTCATTGATTTTCATCAATATTTGTTTATTCTTGTCAATATGTACAAAGCAAATCTTTTACGAAAATAAATCCCAATTTCCACATTAATGGACTAAATTTATTTTCGGGAGTATTTAAGGATGCGCTTTATTTAGCCCTAGTCCCCGCCCAATGCGTAGAAGTAGGGTTGCAACTTGCAAATGAATCCAACAGCTCGGGAACTCAACTCGGCTCAGCTCGTTAAGGCTCAAGTGGTTTAGTAAACGAGCGGAGCTCGAGTTTGAGTTTTTGGCTCGTTTGACAAAAATTTGGCTCGTTAAGAGAGACTCGACTCGATTAAAAATATTTGTTTAGTAAACATCTAAACTAAGCTCGTTACGACTCAAGCCAAACTTAAGCTCAAATTTTTAGCTCAATTAGTAAATGAGTCAGAGCTCGAGTTCGGCTCAGCTTGTTTGCAACCCTACGTTGAAGCAAACGAAAGGAGTTGCGGGTTTCCATACCCGGAACCGAAACCCGGATTGCTTTCTTTTCACCTTCAGCGAGAAAGCAAAGAAGAGGGGAAAACAGCGGCACAAAACCACCGCGAATTGTCTCTCCAAATCTCTCCACTTCACTGTTGTTTCCTTCCAATTTCCCCACATTCATCAGACATCCGTGCACCCAAACATGCCTTCTGAAGACTCGAAGCCGGTGAAGAAAGAGGTGGCAGAAAACGATGAGAAACCCAACAATGGGAAGAATAATTCCAAATCGAACGAAGAAGCCAAAGCGAAGAAAGAACCAGTTAACGACAACGATGGTGGTTCAGAAAAACCCATTGCTAAGAAGAAGCCCAGCAGTGTGAATATTCCCAAAGTGAAGAAAGAAGAATCTAAGAAGAAACCCAACAATGCGAAGACTCCCAAATCGGGGTCCACCAAGAAAACCCAAGCGAAGAAAGAAGAGGATTACGACAGCGATGACGAGAAACCCATTTCTAAGAAGAAACCCAACGACGTTGACAAGGTTTGTAATGCTAACCTGCTGTTGTTTTTCTTAGGAAGGTTGAGAAAGAAAAAAAGAAGGCGAAATCCTATCACTTGTTTTGGATAACCAATGGTCCCTTTGGATTGAGGGATTTGTTTAGGAAAGAAAAGAAAAGAAAGGATCAGATTTTCTTGCCTAATCGCTTATTTGGATTGAGTACTTTGGTGAGAAATTGTGAGAGAAGTACAAAAAAAACATTTTGGTGAAATTTGATAAGAAAGGGCTCCACTTTCTTATCACATCCTTTCTCACAATCCAAAGGGGGTGGAAAAGATGTGTAAAATGGTGAGAAAGGACGAGAAATGAAGAGAAAATATAGGTTTTAATGGTCTATTTTTGTTTCTCACTTTTTGGTGAGATTATTGATTGCCAGTTTAGTTACTAAATGATGAGTTTTTTTTGTTGTTGATGTCTTGGCTTATGTGGGTTTATGGTGCAGAAAAAGAACAAGGTAAAGAAGGAAGAGGAGGAAAAGAAAAATGGGGGCAAAGAAGCTGAGAATGGTAAGAAAAGGGAAAAGAAGGTTTATGATTTGCTCGGTCAGAAACGAGACCCTCCCGAGGAAGTATGTTTCCTTGCTTGTTTGCTTAGGTGCTTATATTTGCAGTAAGTTGTGGGATTACTGTTGGTGACTTATTGCAATGTTGATTTTCAGAGAGACCCACTGAGGATTTTCTACGAAACTTTGTATGAGCAAATGCCTGGTAGTGAAATGGCAGCTTTCTGGTAAGGAACTTCAATGTTTTCCTTCTTAAATTTAATCTGCACATATTACAAACTTTTACAAACTAAGACCCTTTTGAATTGTTTTGCTTCTGTGTTTTGATATTTGGTACTCAACCCTATGGTAATTTTGTGTTTGATGCAAGATGTGAACTACCCTGACTTCAATATTGAACATTCGGGTGGTTTGAATTTTCAGTCATGTTTCTGTTAGATGTTGGATAATGTGTTATCTTTAGTGCCATAATATACACTGGCTCATTGTAAAACCAACCGAGGTAATATCAGCTGGTGGCATTTTTAGTATGAGATGAAAGCCTAAAGGCAGAGTCAGGCAACAGAAAGGACATTCTGATGTGAGAATATCAGGATCAAAAGTTGGTTTAGTGGATACTCTGTAGCGTTGTAAGTTTCGCTTCACGGGTTGAATACTCCACGCTAAATGTTGCAATATCATGACTGAAGTATTTTACTTGACTTGATTTTATCAGAATTGGCTATTCACCATCCAAAGCCTTTCTGTGCCATGTTACCTAGGTTTTTTTTACTGCATTAGAGAAAGTTGGAAACCAAGCAATTGAGTCTCAAAATCGACTATGCCATATTAAGCTAGCCTCTAAGAGATAAAATGTAGGAGTAATCAATTGATGTTGTGTTCTGGTCATGAAACCTAAACACTGAACACCATTTTCAGATTGTTGTGTTCCAAGATTCCCGATTGTTGCCTCCGAAAAGTGGTTGCTTTCTGGTGTAGTTGATTTCTGTGACATCAATCAAGAGCAACACAAGTAGTGTGGTGGAAGGCATGCTTGGTTTCACATATTTCACCTTGCAATATAAATGACTGGATGTTGTAATTCCTATAGAGGCACATAAAAATCTCATAAATTTTGGACCTCTTAAGTCTGTCATTTCCTTGTCAAAAAAAAAGTCTTTCATTTCAAACTGCTGTCTCGACCATAGCAGTTATTTGGTGGTTTTCAGTTTCTACTCAAAGATAGAACAGCATTATTGATCAAATGCATTGAGGACTTTCGTCATAGCGACCTCGCTTTATTTTGTGGATTATCCATTAGATTATACTGCAGTAGATATGGGATGTTTTGTTGAGATATTACCGCATCGGAGGACTTCATCGTTTGAGTGCTGCCCTTTGCTCTCAGACTTTGTATTCAACTGTATATTTTTTTGTTTTCTTTGGCTGGAAGTTTATTATAGACCAAAGATCTATCTACTGTTAGGAGAACACATTTCAATAATTTTATTCTCCTGACCTTTTGGCATTGCTATTATTGAACATCCCATTTTCTACTATTACTTTTTAGTATTTTTGTATGTAATGCCAATTTCAAATATGATGAATCCTTTATTATTTATTTACTTTGTTTCCATTTTGAGCTGCTTATGGTTGTTAAGGTACTGTTGTTGAGTTAGGAGGAGAGTATTAAACTCTTTAATGTCAACTGCATGGAATTAGGGATTCAAATCCTGCCAAGAGCATGCATCCTCTGCGGTTATTGGCATTGAAAGGGTTCTTTGTCTTGGCATGGAGCGGCTCTTGTATTTTGTGTGACTGGCCAACGTTGGTCAGAACCCTTTGTTAGTTATGTCTTTTCGTTCTACTTAACCAAAGAGTACAATGCCTCCTTATTACCTTACATAATTCACATCTATTACTTATAACGGCCGCATGAGTGAGAGAGTTGCATATCTCATGCTAATGCCTGCTTTCAGTAGGGCATGTTCTGTCCTGTGTAGTGTGCACGAGGTGATCACCTTACTTTGTGATGTATATTTAAGCTACACCATTCTGGCAGGGTGGGATCTTTGAACCAAGTTCATATAGGAATGCAGATATCTAAGCAGGTGTCAGATCGGTCTTTGTTGCTCTCTGCTATATAATGTGCTGATCTTTCAAAATTACCTTATTGTTGGGTCTGTAGTGACTCTGTACCATGCCGTATCGATATCGGAACTTATGTCTGTGCTTCTTAGCAGCTCATGTTATGTGAGAAAAAGACGAACATCTTAAGTATCTAGCTTGAAATGATAAGAGTCAAATTTGTTGTTGTCTGTTCTATTGCCTATGATAGCCATTTTGTTCAGCTAGTGGCCAGACCTGTGATCATTTTCTGTATTTGTTCCAAACATCTGAAGAGGTGAGTTTGGTCCACTTTTCACTGACCTAGTACCTTGTGTTTGTGGAGAAGTAGAAGTAGAAGTAATTGTCATAAAAAATGTTTTATCTTTCTCTCTCCCTTCTAAACTTATTTCACTTGATCTTCCAGCCATGTCTTTAAGAAGCCATTGGACACCTGCATCCTCTTAGTGCATCTCCAATGATTTATCCATTTAGGACATATTTTGAATCGTCTTTTCTTTGATTGAGTTTAGTTTCTTGTTCATGTTTATTTGAGGTGCTGCAGCTACATAGATGCTCTAGTCAACAATCAGTTAGTTTCTTTTTTTTTTTTTTGGTAACTCAACCATTTCAATGCACGCAAACAAACCCAAACATAAGGCATAGCCTTTACAAGCAGTCAGGCCAAAAAGGCCAAAGCAAAGTAAGAAAGCAAACAATGCTACAAGAAGCAACAATACTCAACTCCTAGGCAAGACTAACTTGAAGCCAGAATACTAGAATGCACATTCCAGCTCCTGACCAGCAGCCTATTCTCATTGTTGGACTTTATCTTCCTCCAAGAACACATACAAGCTCTGACTTCATCTGCAATCTTGGACCACAAACTTTCAGCAGAAGTGCTAATTCCTTGGAACGCCCTCGCATTCCTCTCCCTTCATAGATGAGTGTTTAATTCGGTATCTGAAACCATTCGTGAATCTTGGACTCGTTAGACCATAGTGTGGGGTGGTGTTCTAGTTGGATTGGATCTCCTCTCATGGATCTCTTCGGGTCAGATGTGGACTGAGCTCCTTCTTCCGAACCTAGCTCTGCAAAACAGAAAACCACATTAGTGCCTAGTCGGCTGGAGTCGACGGGTAGGCACTCCAATCGCTAAATCCCAGTTGAAGGAAGGGAAGTACAGAGCTTAAGAGTAAGGACAGCGTACCTCTTTTAGAGTTTGGACTGTACCATATATATATAGGGAGTTGCTTGCCTTGGCCTCCAAGGTAGCTCGTGACGAGCATGTGCCCCATGTAACGTCACAAGTAACCACCTCTAGGTTTGATGTCGTGCATGACGATTGTCAAGTGCCACGCTATTACACGTGGTCTCCAAGACCCCACCCGACACCTTGACCAGCCTGTGAAGTCCCCGGGCCGGGCGACCCGTATGGTCGCCAATGGCTGTCGGCTGTCGAGTTTGATTGGGCTTTCCACAGATTGGGCCCGTCGGCAACCCAAGTGCCCGACCCGCATTCCAGTCCACTCCACGTAGTTTTAACAGTTTTGATATATAAAGTCAACTATTCCCATGTAAATTCTATCTTAGCAAAGTTTGTGAGGTACCAGAATTCACTAAATTTGCTTGCAATGCGAATCTGAGTAAAATTCACTGGTGTTAATGTTAATGCAGGTTGATGGAGTGTGGTTTGCTCCCCGAGGAGGTGGCAAAGAAAGTTTTTGAGAAGAAACAGAAGAAGAATCAGCTGCAAAAGCTTGGTTCGCCAATGAAAACTGTCATCACCGTGAACAAAACCTCCAAGTCTGTTACAGCGAAGAAGGAAACGTTGTCCTCCCCTGTTTCTTCACAGAAAAAGAAGAAGACGCCAGATTCCAAAGTTGCGTCGAAGCAGACCAAGAAACGCAAGATTGAGGATGGTAGTTGTTCTGAAGATGGATCGGACGACGACTTTGTTTTGTCAACGAAAGTGGCCAAGAGACAGAAAGTTGCTTAGTTTAGTTATAATAAAAAAAAAAGAACAGTCATTAACAGCACAAGCTCATCTTATCATTCCATTGTGCTTGGATAACTGATCTGTGCTGGATTTCTTATGTTTGGATGGTGAATTGAACTATTCTCTGATTTGACTAAATTTTCATCAGTTTATGCTAATGTTGGTGCGCATTTTGAATTTTTGAGGGTCCGTTTGGTTATCATAGCTTATTTTCTTATATTTTGTCTAAATCTAGACACATAACCAAACAGGTTGGCAGTAGCCGGTATTTATTTATTTATTTATTTTTGGTTAAATGGGAAGCTTAAATTAAATTACGGGTACCAAGTTCGGAGATTAAAAAACACCACTCATGTCCTCCATCAATTGGAGTTTAATACAATTAGGAATAGACGGATGGAGCAGCGATGGGTTTGATGTCTATAGCGAGTAAGTCGGCACATTTGCTTCCCTCCCTCACGACGGTTGATCGCCCATCTCTTGGAGTATGGGTTTGTTATTGGTTACCAAATTGCAGGGGCGGCTTCACATGGTGTTGTGGGGGTTCGCTTGAACCTCTGGACTTAAAAAATGCACTAAAATTTTGTATTTTTTAAAATATATTTTGATTTTTTTTTTTGTTGGCACTAAATTGTTCATGAGTAATTAAAGTAAAAAAAAGATTTTACTTAAATTTGTGAGTATGTGGATAATGTAATTTGTCGATATTAAATTGTTCATGAGTAGTCAAACCCCCTGCGCAGTGTGGAAGTGCGGTTAATGGAGTTGGAACTCTCGTTGTATTTCTATGGTTTTTACCCTTTAGTAGCAATGAACTCACAAAAAATGGCCCCTAAACTACCACAAACCATAAAAATTTTAAATGCATCAAAACTCATAAAATGGAGTGGTTTTTTCTAAATTTGAGATGGGATCCAGATCCTCTTCTATGACTTCTGTCCAAAGGTTTGGACTAGACGAGACAGTTCACATCGTGACCGTCCATTGCAATATAATCAATGATTCGGATTTATTCAAAAACTCTTTCATGAAAAAGTTAACTCTTCTATGAAAGATTTTTTTGAACAAATCTCAACTTTTAAGTTTAAGTAAATAGACAACTACAATGTAAACTGCCTCATCCAATCTAAATGTTGAACTACAGAGAATCTGAATCCGTGATAATATAAATAAATAAATAAATAAAATCGTCACCTATAGGGCGAAAACCATTCCCCAACACACATTTGAGTTTCTCTAAGGAATATATACAGTTATACATACACCCTTCTTTTTTAACTCAGAGTTATACATACACTTTCTAAAACTTTTTTTTTTTTCCCTTTTCTTTCTGTTACGCATAAATGCTTATTACTTCCTTGAACACCAAGTAACTATTATATACAGCCAAAGAGGTTAAAAAGGTGAAAACCTCACAATTAATTATCTTCATTTCCTATTTTGAAGCCTGTAAATTACTTAAATGGACATGCGATTAAATAAATCTTATATTTACACCGCACATAACCCTTGGCTTAAACCCTAAACATACCTCTATCTCTACTCTGTCGACAAGTGGCACAGCCACACACTCACCCCCTCCATTGATTTTCCTTATTCGCATTGGCAACGTCTCTCTCTCTCTCTCTCTCTCTCTCTGTAGCTCCTTCTGTACTTGAGTGAAATCAATCAAGAAAGCTTCAATCAGTATTAGTTAGAGAAAACAATGGAGCAGAGCCGAAGTAGCAGTAGAAGCAGAACAGAGAGCTATCTCCCAACCCTTATCGGTCCTAAAGAAATAGAAGTCTCCCAAATACTACTCGACATCCCTAACCTAATCCGACGGGAATTCCCATCTCAATTTCACGTCATATGGGGTGGGAAAAGAAAGAGATCTGCAATCGACTTAAGCCCTTCACAAGGAGAAGAAGAGAGAGAAACGGAGAAAAGACCCAAAATCAAGGTTGAAGCCTCGAGTCCAACCACACCGTTTTCTTTCTCTCCGACTGAAGAATCTGATGAGAAATCAAAACTCTCTCTCAAGAAATCATCCGCCAAAACGGTATCTGCTTGTTCCCCTGTTTTTTTTTGGTTCTCTTTCTCTAAGATGTCCCTTGGGCTATACACGGAAAGGCTCAATATCGGTCGTTCAAAAACAAATTTAGACGGTCGAAATTGAGCTCTGTAATAACTCCATGAATAAGTTATTCTTCACTTTAATCCTCGTATTGATCGTTGCTATTGATTCTGCAGACAAGAGAGGAACGCTTGGAGATGATAGACGAATTGACTCAGCACAGAGAATTGCTAAAAGGGGTGAGTTTGTAAATCTGTCATTATGTTTTTTTTTTTTCTTTAATTTCCCTTCAATGTCTCTGTCCATGCATTATCTGCGATTTTTTTTTTTTGTTCAAAAAAATTACCCATTAGTCATTTTATTTTATAAAATTTTCACATAATTTAAAACAGCTTATATTTTAAATCCGTAAGTTTCTATAATAACTAAGACCAAAATTGTATGTATTTTTTTAATTAATGAGAAAACAAGCTAAGGCCCCATTAATACTATTTATTTTTTGAATTAAAAGGTGATGTATTGTAAAAAAATGAAACGAGCCTAATTATTCTCTTCCTGGGTAAATTTCGAGCAGGAGAACGAGGCTGTGAAGAGTTACTACAATAAGCTAAAGGCCATTAATTCGGATTTGAAAGAAAAGAAACGAGAGGTAATTTGGATATTCTCTCTCATAGTTTTACTGATTTTTCCTAAGTTAATTGGTCTCTTATCTCTGGTTTTTTATTTTTATTTTTTTTTACAGATGGAGATGTGTAAGAAATTTGGGGTGGAATTAGGCAAATTTAACATGGTGGAAAATCAAGATTATTTTAATTACATGCTCCATCAGCAGCCGTCCAATGTGGATCAGACGGTGTATGGGATCGAGCAACGCAAGTGAAAATATGCAACAATAGCCCATGTGGTCAAAATTTCTTCTCAAATTTTTTATTCATGCGGGTCTGGATCAGGTATAGAGGTCAAGCTGAACAGGCCATTCTGCATTCCGATCTGCAACGAATCAGCGGAGTAGACTTTTGGCGTGACTCTTGTTCAAGAATGACCTCCGATCATGAAGTAACCAGAGTCCGATCGATATGATTTTTGATAAAATTTATCTTCTCGACAAGCTTTACCACTTGAACAGCTCTGATCGTACAAATAAATCGGAATGAGTTCACAATTTACCGATAAAACTTTGTAGTCCGGAGCATTCATGATCCGACGTCGTTTAGAAACACATAGCTCCGCTTCGGTGCGGCCAAGTCTATTTTCCGAAAAAAAAATTCACATCAATCATCTCCGATTATGAACAAATCGGCCTTCGTTCGATATGATTTTTGATACAAATTATCTTCTCGACAAGCTTTATCACTTGAACAGCTCCGATCGTACAAATAAATAGGAATGAGTTCACAATTTACCGATTAAACTTTGCAGTCCGGAGCATTAATGGTCCGACGTCGTTTAGAAACACATAGCTCCGCTCCAGTGCGGCCAAGTCTATTCTCTAGAAAAAAAAATTCACATCAATCATCTCTGATTATGAACAAATCGGCATTCGATTGATATGATTTTTGATATGGTTTATCTTCTTGATAGGTTCTACATGTTGATTAGTTTCGATCGTAAAAATAAACTAGAATGAGCTCACAATTTACCAATTACGTCGTTCTAAAGACTTCTCAGGTTGAAGATGAGAAGTCACAATGAAACCTGGCGACGTCGTTTTCGGGTACCTCGCGTCTCTTAAGCGCGAGTTTTTAATGGGTACTTAACCCGAAAACCACCGCTCGTCGTCCCCATTTGCCCCGAGATTTATCGAACAACGCAACTGCTCCGGCGACGATGGGCGGCCGCCGATGGGAATAGGTACGCTTCATTTAACATAACTCATCCTAGTTGTGGAGGTTTGGTAGTGAAAATGAAGCGCTTTGCGTTAAAGTGATCTGAACAAGAAAATTGCTGCTTCCTCAGTTACATCAGAATGGTTGAGCTTCAGTTGCCTTGGAAGATATATGCTCCATAAGTTATCAAAATTAAGATCCCAAGGCAGCAGTTTGGTCTGATTCGCAGTGAACTGGTTTGCTCCCGCCGAAACCTTCTAGAGAGAGAGAAGAACCGCGTTCCTTCACATCTCTCCAAGGTATGGCATAAACTCGTGCAACTAATTTAGCTCTACACCTACAGTTTCTTTCAAAGGAAATCTCTTTAGCCTAGAGCGTTAGATTGGAGATTTTGTGACATATTCGATATTGAAGTTCAATTAAGGTAGCCTGAGAATCACCGAACATGGATTTGGTGCGTCTAGTGTTTCTCTATTTGGGTTGTTTTGTTTGTGTGTTTTGGGTAATTCTGTTTGGTTTATTTTGCTATGAACATTGAACAACGTGATTATGAGTTGATTTGGTAGCTGAGTTTACGAAAGTTGTCTACTTGAGCAAGCTTGCATTTTTCCTGGGTACTTTCAATAATGGGATGACTCGACAGAGCTCAACGGATTCATGTAGCCATTTCCAAGTGATTGGGACTTGAGGCGATTTGGTTTGGTTTATTTTACTTGGAAGAACTAAGAACAACCTGTAAGGCGATACTTCATATAATGAAGTTTTTGTTTGTGTGGAGTGGGGAAGAGTTTGATCCAGTATGATGTTGTTTTCCACCTGAGTAAACGTAATTTAGGGATTCTCATCTCATGAACATCAGATTTGACAAGTCATATTTTGGGGGTACTTGTTGGCTGTAATTAGGATCTTTTCAGCCTTTTTTTCATTTTCAGAAACGAAGTTTTCAGCCTGCAATTGTGGCTTCTCGATTGGAACCCCACTAAGTAAATTGAGGGGAAAGATATTAAGATAGGATACTTGCCTCTTAGTTTTGGAGAAGAAGACTTGTGTCATTGTGCTGAATAATTGGGAAACAGTTAAGCAATTCTGGTTGTTCATCTTTTACAGCAAGATGAAAGGCTGTCAGACCACCTTCATATGTGAAGAGATATGTTTTGTGGACTCCTCTTCTTGTCTGAAGTACCCGTGTCCGACACTCGTCCCTTGGGTAAGGGTACGGGATTCGTATCAGGCATTTACAGTCATGTACTCACCTCAAAAAATTAAGTAATCTATGGTTACAATACATGTGGACTTGATTGCACCGGAATCTGAAAGGCTTCTGAAAAATGTTGTAAGAGTTCATCGTCAGGAGGAGGCAGAGCTCTTCTACATTCCAATTTTCACAAGTCACAACCATCAGCTTTTTCTTATAGGGTGTGAGTGAATTCCTGATGTTTACTTTAAGTATTTACATTGTTATGTTCTCTTCCAGTGCTTATATAGAAACAATAGAATAAGTAAAATATTTCAGTTTTCGAAATAAAATAAAAATACTTATGTTCTAGAGCTGGGTATATAATTCTTCATCTACATAGAGGTTGGTAAAGGTCTAAACCACGAGACTACTTTTCAAACAGACTCTGACGCCGACCAACATCGAAAGCTTCCTTGGGCCGCGTCTTGCGCCGTAAACGCCAACCAATTCCTACCTTTTTCCAAACTTCAATTCCAAGGTACCCATGCGATGCTCCCTTTCCTTTCGTTTTTCCCAATCGCAACTGTTGATTTTGATGAAAATCATAAGACTTTCTTTTGATCCGACCACTTGTTTGCTTACTCCTACTGGTTGTTATCTAGTATTTGTGTGTTTTTTTGCTTTTTGGACTGCTTTATTTCAAGAGTAAATTTGAGTTTGTTTCATGGGTTTCTTGAATTGTTGACAAATCTGTTATTTTTTCACTTGGGTTTTTCATGTTGTTCTGATCCTCAAAGAAAGAGAGAGCAGGTTGATTTGACTTTCTAAGAAAAATATGGTTTTGATGTGAATAATCTAATATGATTTTAATCTTGGAGATTATGCATCAAGGGTTGGAATTTGCCTGATTCTGGTTTCTCGTGCGATATATATCTAGGGTTTTTGGGGTACTTTTCAGTTGAACACTTTGTTATATAGACTTTTGGTTTACATAATCGTCTATATTTGCGGTGATTACGCATCATTGCTGGATTTTGCCTCATTTCGTTTATCTTTTGACTCGTTTCTAGGGTTCAGGTGTAAAGACTAAAGAATTTGTGTGATTGTGGGAGTGATATATAATTTAGGTGTCAAAGATGAGTGACAATGTGATGGAGAAACTTAGCGCTTTGGGTGAGCTCTTGAAGATTGGTGGAACTGAGGTTGGTGTCAAGATGAATGCTGGGATGACCTCGATGAGTTTCAAGGTGAAGGAGCTAGTCCAAGGCCTGAATCAGGTTGATAAGGTTGTTGAGGACGCAACGGCTGAAACGCTGGACGAGCCTGATTTGGCCACCAACCTTGAACTTTGTGACATGGTGAATCACGACAGGATCAACAGCATTGATTTGATCTGTGGAATAAAGAAAGGGATCATGTTGAAGAGCCCTAGGGTTTAGTACTTGGCTATTGTGTTACTTAAAACTCTAGTTAAGAATTGCCAGAAGGCGTTCTCGGAGGTTGCGGTGGAGCAGGTATTGGATGAGATGGTGAAGTTGATTGATGACCCCCAGACTGTTGTTAACAATAGGAACAAGGCTCTGACACTGATTGAAGCTTGGGGGGAGTCTTCTGATGAGCTGCGATATTTGCCTGTTTATGAAGAGACATACAAGGTACCCCACTGTAAAATTTGGCTCCATTTTCACTAAAGCCAGTTACCATTGCTTATCTCTTTCACTGTTGCACACAAAATTAGTGACTGATTGACTGAATAGAAGTTAAAAAAGGTTTGAAAACGATCTTAGTAACATGATAGCCAGGAATTCTATGAGGTAAAAGAAAGAATGACTTTTGAAAACGATCTTACTAATGAGTGGGTTGCTATGTACTTTTACAAGCTTTGAATGAAATTGATTTTATTTATTTATTTATTGTTTAGCAGAAGCTATGGAATATTTATTGCATTTAACCTTCCGTACTTATTACTCTTGCGTGTTAGAGTTTGAAATCAAGGGGCATACGGTTCCCTGGCCGTGATAATGAGAGTTTGGCTCCTATATTTACTCCTCCTCGTTCAGTCTCGGCTTCAGAATCCAGTCCTAATCTTGCTCAACGACTTGACCGTGAGATTCCTGCACAAACCTTTTCAGCTGAACAAACAAAGGAAGCATTTGATGTGGCTCGAAACAGTATTGAGCTTCTTACATCAGTTTTGTCCTCTTCGCCCCAACAATATGCTATAGAGGTATTTCATTTATCACATTATAAATGGATTTCATTTTACTGATGTCTAGAACTTCATTTTAGCCCAGAGTGTCATCTGTGGCTGTGTTATTTTCTTGAAAGGTATTATAAGTGGAAGTGGTTTTACTTGATGTGGCAACATGGTCTTGTGAGATCTTTTAGGGGTCAGTTGCGTATTGGGTTCATTTAAACCCCCAACTAGTTGTTTTCATGTCTAACATTATTGGTTCACATTATTAGCCTGTCAACTATAGTTACTTGTGGCTGTTAAAAAAGAAACAAAAAACTATAGTCAATGTACATGATGTTGATGTTTTCTCTGCCTTGTCTTTTACCGTTCCTATATTGGAAGATGTTGATTGACCAAGTTCCAGAGCTATTCAGTCAGCATTGGGTTAATTGTTCGATAAAACAAAATTTAGGTAAGAGCCATCTTCGTTCTCAGCACGTGATGCTTAGCTTACAAGGATCTCATTTCTTCTCTTCTTGAATTCTCTTTCTTCTGCCTTTCTCCTAATATCAAACTTGATGTGATTCAATAAGAGATCAGGAACTCTAGGAGTACCTCCAAACCCTATGATTCCTTTCCTGCCATATTTAATTGACATAGCAGTCCAAGCAACTTTCCTAGCAGTGCTTGCGGAAAGGCTTGCCACCAAACTTGTCAATAGATAGGCGACTTAATAGGATTTGAGATACTCTTTAGCTCTTTGTGATCTTTGTATCCGAAGGGAATGCTCTAGACATTTCTACTCTTTGTTCTAAAATACTTGGGTTACCACAAAATAAAAAATTGAAACTTCAACCCAGTCACTCTCCCTTGTTTTCAAGTATGGCATCCTAACGCACCCTTTTCCTCGGTACTTTTCTTGATTATATTTTCATCAATCGTAGCAGTCACACTGCCACTGTTAAAAGAGTGTTCCCTTCCTTTTCTTTCGATGAATATTCATGGTGAAACAATGAGTGCAAAAGAAAGTGATTCTTGTTTGGTTTTGTACATCGAAAAAGATGTCTTTGGCAACATAAGTACTGACTGAGGTCTACCCCTCATGTTTTATGTTGTAGATCTTCTAGATTGACTAAAAATTGTCCACTTTGAGTTGTTTTGATTCTTATCATGAAAATCCAACATCATCTCACGCGATCCCAAAATGCTTTGACATTTCTATTTGTGTTTTTGACGTTGCCAAACATGCTTCAAAAACTTCTCCTTTTCCTAGCTAACTGAAGCAACAAATTGAAATGAAATTTTGATACTTGGTCCAGCCGAACTGTGGGTGAATGTCTCTGTTCCTGCTTACTCTCTTCTGCTGATTTCTGTTGGCAGGATGACTTGACAACCACACTTGTACATCAGTGTCATCGGTCCCAGTATACTGTCCAGAGAATCATTGAGACTGCAGGGGAACGAAGCCTTAGTTTTTGAAGCCTTGAACATGAACGATGAAATCCAGGAAGTCATTTCGAGGTATGAAGATTTGAAGAAACATTCTGTGGTTCATCGGGAGCCCGACCCTGCTATGATTCCTGTAGCCGTGGAGCCAGATGATTCGCCCCATTTTGGGAAAGAAGATGCCCTCATCAGAAAATCAGCAACTTCTCAGGCTGCTGGGCTTGCAGGGCACAACGATGAGATGATGGACAATCTCGATGAGATGATTTTTGGCACGAAATCCGGCGGCACATCTGAATTGGGGCAGGACACCTCGAAGAAGGCACAACCCACTAAAGATGATCTGATCTCATTTTGAGCTTTTCTCTTGTATGAAAAACATTTCTGTCGTTGGATTGGATATCTCGATGGTTTAGGAGCAACGGGTTTGGTGCTTGCGATTTCACAACCATCATGAACAGGACCAGGATATTCTCTTTTTTCTTTTCTCTTTCTTACGTTTTCGTGCTTTCACTTGTATTTGTCCATGCACGTCGTTTCAGGGATTTGTGTCTGAATTGGCTAGGTAATTGCTTGAGGAGCTAAATACAGAAACGAACATTATGAACAGCTTATGTGTTGCTTTCGTAACGCTACATGTCTGATCTTAATGTGGTTTGTGGATGATTCTTGTTTGAACCCATTTTTTTTTCCAGCTAATTGGGACAATTTTTGCTTAGTAAGCCCACCCCAAAGATTAGTGCTCTCCACAGCTCTATCGCTCATGACTATGGATGTTCTCAATCCTTTTTTAAATTGTCTTTTAAATTAAAATATATGGACCATTAGGAAGATCTTTAATCTGAGACAGAAGGTTTAGGTTTGGGTTAAAACTGTCGTGGGTAATGATTTGAATACTTTCACCCTCTTGGCCCTCTCAAGGCTTGGTTTGGAGATAGATTAGATTACAATTGACTTCACTCCTCTTAGACGGCTTCTATCATCCGAGATAATGCTTGGCACTGGGATAGAATAAGAAACCTTGTTGTCAGATCATGAGGAATCAGTTCTTCGGACTTTAACTGCAAGTGGCCAATTCTCCATTAAATTTGCTTGGCAGGGTCTGAGAAGTCCTTCCCCCGAGGTTTTTGAGTGCAATTTGGTTTGATTTCGACATGCAGCTCCTAGATGGTCTGGTATTGGATGGTTGGCTATCTTAGCAAGGTTATGTGCAAATGATAGAATGCAGGTGTGGAGGATCATTGATAATACTGATTGTGTCCTATGCTCTGGGGGTACTACGGAGAATCACTCTAACTTATTCTTTTCATGCCCTTTCTCTTTTCAAGTCTGGAGTCATATTCTCACCAAGAACAATATTACCAAATCACCTGGAAATCTGATGCAGGAGCTGGACTGGTTATGAGTCTTAATATGAAGGGTAATGGATTTTATTTCTACAGTCCTTGTGCAAACTGTCCCTAGCTGCTACCATTTATCACCGATGGAAGGGGAGAAATCTAGAATCTTTCAGCATAAGATGGTAAACGTGGATGAATTGATGAAGAGAATAGTTACAGATATGAGATTCTGTATCGTTTCTTGGAGGAGAGTGAAGTGTACAATTGCAAATTATTAGTTGTGTTTGGCGTGGCAAATCTCTTCTGAACTAATTCATACCGGAGGTATATTACTCGTTATTGTAATAATCAAATCCTAATTTACCCAAGATTACGAACATTCCAAATATAGCCTACTTCAAATTAGCCCCGTACAGTTAAGCTTCAAAAAAAAAGTATGAAATACTTTACAGATGGTGATTGGAGAGGAGAGGGCACCGAAAAAGTAAATGGAGCTCACACTTCAATTGCATTCCAAAGACGCGAGTTTTGTTCTTGTCATTTCAAAGACGGCGTCGTCGCTAAGCAGTTGAAAGCTTTCATCTTGGGTAGTAAACCAGCGGGTACCCATGCACGAATAAACTCGTGTTTCAGAAATACAAGTTCTCATCGATCTAAGCGCCATTGTTAAGCAAAAGTTTACAGCCAGGTACTAAAATTCCCCGTCCATGAGCGAAAATTCGCAGCCACAGTTTATGTTTTTCACATCATGTTTCAGAAATGCGAGTTCCCAAAACCCAAATGATGTCGTTGCAAAAGTTGGTGGCTAGGAGCAAAAGTTTGCGGTCACAAGTCTCATGTGTTATTGTTTCTGTTTCTACACTTATAGAAGAACTCCATTATTGAAAGCGTGATTATCGTTCACTAATCTCGCGTGTTTACATGTCTCTTGGCCACGACGAATTACGCCTGGCGACGTGGAATTACAACTGGCCGAAAATTATTGAAAGCGTGATTACCATTCGCGAATCTCGTGTGTTTATAGCTTCTTGGACGCTACGAACTACACCTGAACGCTTATAATTATACTTAAACGCGTGTAACTACAACTGGCCGCCAATTATTGAAAACGTGATTATCATTCGCGAATCTATTGTGTTTACAGCTCTTGGACACGACGAATTACACATGACCGCTTATAATTACAGTTGGCCGCGTATAATTACAATTGGCCACCAATTATTGAAAGCATGATTACCATTTGTGAATCTCTTGTATTTTACATGCGTCTTAGCCGCGACGAACTACACTTGGCTGCTTATAATTACACTCGGCTGCGTGTAATTACAACTGGCTGCCAATTATTGAAAGCGTAATTACCATTTGCGAATCTCGTGTAATTACATGCGTCCTAGTCATGACGAACTACAATTGGCCGATTATAATTACATTTGGACGCTTGTAACTGCAATTGGCCGACAATTATTGAAAGTGTGATTACCATTCGCGAATCTCTTGTATTTACATGCGTCTGGACCGCGACGAACTACAGTTGGCCGCTTATAATTACATCTGGACGCGTTTAATTGCAATTGGCCGCCAATTATTGAAAGCGTGATTACCATTCGCGAATCTCTTGTATTTACATGTGTCTTGGCCGCGATCAACTACAGTTGGCCGCTTATAATTACATCTGACCGCGTGGAATTGCAATTGGCCGCTAATTATTGCAAGCGTGATTACCATTCGCGAATCTCTAGTATTTTACATGCGTCTTGGCCGCGATGAACTACAGTTGGCCGCTTATAATTACATCTGGCCGCGTGGAATTGCAATTGGCCGGTGATTATAGAAGCGCGGTTCTGTTTCACGCCTTCTGAAAAATGCGAACAGGCTACACTTATGGGAAGAACTCCATCACTCTTCTCTCCCCTCTCTGCAAAAATGGCCGGAAAACACTCCTCCTCCATAACACCCCGGACCAGATCTCGACTCCTCCTTTTCCTCCTCTCTCTCCTACCCCCCTCTCTCTCCTCTTCTACACCATCTCCCTCTTCACATCTCCTTCCGATTCCCTCCCGCTCCGCTCCTCCCCAAACTCTAACCCCGGCGCCGACTACTCCTTCGTCGCCTCCCTCGAGAAATTCCTCGCCCAAAAACCAGAGTTCATACATATGAGTCGAGCTATAGCTAACCAGAGTGCGTCTCGTTTACTAAATGAGCCCTTAACGAGCCTCGAGCTACTCACGAATGGTTTGTGTTTTTAATTTATTTTCTCAGGTTGGTAAGAAATTTCCTTGAGCTATGGGATTTGAGAAAAATCCGGGACATTTAGAGATTACTATAGTGTCGTTCCAGAATTTTGATTTTGAAAATGTTAAGTTCGTTGATATTGTTATGGAGTGTGGAGCCTGATAGTATGGTGTAGCAAGGCATGTCTCTTGAATCCAATAACATAGGGAACAGTAGGATATTCTGCACCTAGCTATATACACTGTAGGGAGAGGAATGCATTCCGTAGTTCTTCTTTTTCATAGGGAAACTGCTGCAGCTATTGTGGCCGAAGCCTTCATGGATGAACCCACATAAATCCAGTGTTCCTTTAAGATTGTGCTTCTGTTTTCTTTTTCTTCTGTATTCATATCTCCAACATTTTGTGTTAGGTTCCATGAACTCACTAATCAACATGAAGTTGTGGTAGGTACCAATTTGTTGATTTACCTCCCAAGTGTGAGAGGTTTGAGAGGACGTGGAGAGATGGCACATGGGTCTCCAGCTATCAGTCAAGCTGCCCAACCTGTGCCGTTCGGCTATGTAGCATCGACACTCCAAAAGGGCGCCGTGTTCATGTATTGGACACGGGGACACGCCCAAATACGTACGTGGCGTGTCCAATAATTTTTATTATTTTTTGATGGGGGACACGTGAGGGGACACAACTGGGGACACGCCGGGGACACGGTTGGGGATCAAAATGTAATATATATTTTTGATTTTGAGGGATTAATATGAAATTATTCAAAAATATTTGGGTTACACTGTAATTATGTCTTTATTTGGACCATGGTAATCTTATACATTCATATAGGACATGTCTTCATCAACAGTGGAAGAAAAGAAAACATATATGTATATATATATATATATTTATTTATACACGTGGCGTGTCCCCCGCCGTGTCCGTATCCCCATTTTTTTAGAATTGCCGTGTCCCGTGTCTGTGTCCATGCTACATAGCCGTTCGGTGCCATCTGCTTCGACCAACTCATTGACGAAGGCTTGAGTGCCTCTGGCCATTTCTCATTGTTTCTGTTTGTATCGAATTTGAGTGATTTCTCCTTGGAGCGGGCCAAACCTAGTTACATCTGTGTGCCTGGGTTGTGTGTGTGTGTGACCATGGACCCCCAATAGCCAATTCGCTGTTTGCCTTTTGAAATCGCTATTGTTAAGCTGACATTATATGCACTTTGTTATGAACTTATGAGCCTTTCCTTTTTGTTCCATTTTTTTAGTTGATATCATTTTGCAGAAATTAGCCAAACGTGTCCTTTTGGATAACTGCTAAATGTAGCCTTTCTTGCCTGTGTGTGAGTTGCTATTGTTATTAATCCACATTTGCTTCCATCTGAAGTTAAAAATCATTTTTATCTTTTTGTTTATCCAGCATTCTATTGACTATTGGCTGTGGACGAACTTGATTGCACCGGAATCTGGAAGGCTTCTGAAAAATGTTGTTAGCGTTAATCATCAGGAGGAAGCAGGCCTCTTCTACATTTCAATTTTCACAACCATCAGCTTTGTCTTGATGGAGAAGCAGCAATGCAAGGCACTTTATAGGGTGTGAGTGAATTCCTGATGTTTACTGTAAGTATTTACATTGTTATGTTCTCTTCCGGTGCTTATATACAAACAACAGAATAACTAAAATATTTCAGTTTTCGGTTCTAGACTTCTAGTAGGCTTTTGTTAAAATCTTTCTAATGAGATAGCTGTAACACTTGGTGTACAATTTTATTCTGTTGCGTGTTGTAAAGATCTGATTTACTTTTCATTAATCTTATAGGAAGCCTTGAAGTGGGTAACAGATCAGCCTGCATGGAAGCGGTCTAAAGGAAGAGACCACATACTTCCAGTTCATCATCCCTCGTATTTCAAGTCTGTTCGCAGATATATGAAGACTGCAATTTGGCTGTTACCAGATATGGATTCCACGGGGAACTGGTTAGTATTTGAATCAAGTTGCAATGGATATGTCTAATGTCACGTATTTTTGGGCTGCTGATGACTAATTAAAGTAACAACTTTCAGGTACAAGCCTGGGCAAGTTTCACTTGAGAAAGACTTGATACTTCCATATGTCCCCAATGTTCATTTGTGTGATCCCAAATGCTTATCGGAAAGTAAAGCCAACAGAAAGACACTGTTATTTTCTCGAGGGAGGCTTAAAAGAAATGCTGTAAGAGTTTTGGTCCAGACTAAAACGTGAAATACCATTTGTCTATTTTGATTCATTTAAGAGAATGTTTTGGAAAGTTAAAGATAACCCTGGTCAGTTATTTAGATGTGGAATCAAAGATCACGTGATATGATTTTCTGGCAATATTCAGAGACAGTTGTAGACTTGCAGTGAATCCTTAATAAGTACTTGATGAGAGTTTGCTTTGTTTCGTTCTGGAAAAATTGAATAGCACACATATAGGCCAAAAAGATGGCAACTTTTCTTTTGAAGGCCAACAAATGGGACTTTCTCAGAGGAATGATATGAAGAAGCTAGATGTGACTTTATTTTTAAGCGTAATAGTGGGCATGATAACAAGATTGGTAATTGGTCGCGGCCTATATGAGATCCTTGTTAGAGAATCCAAAGAGTGTTGGATGTATCATTTGGTGAGCCTCAGCAATGCCACCTCATTGGAGGTTGTCTTTGTGGAGTTTGTACACTTGTCATTAGGAGTATTTTCAATGCAATCATAATAAAATTGGAGCTGATCATTTTCTCATATCTAGGTGATTTGTTTCATCTTTTGAATGCAGAAATACGAAATTGAAACAAAAATGACAGGACCAAATTAGGATTTTGTAATTTGAGTAGTTAAATTAACCATAAAAACCATAGTATGAGGAGATTTGTATCCAGTTGTTTGTCCTTTCAGTTCATCACGTGGGCATAGAAAGTATGATTGTGTAATTTGAGTGCTTAGTAGAGCCAGCAATGTCAGAGATCATAGCCAGTGATTTTTCTTTTCTATTAAGAGCAAAGGAAACTTCATATATTGCTTCTTTTCGTTGATTGTTGTGACAGTTCTGACATCTGATTGGCTTGTGCTTATTTTGTGTGTCCTTTCATTTTCTTGGTTCTTAATCTATCTTGTTTCACTTTCAGGGAGGAAAAATACGTTCTAAACTTGGGGCTGAGCTTAGTGGTGCTGAGGGTGTCCAAATAGAAGAAGGGACGGTTGGAGAAGCAGGCAAAGAAGTGGCTCAGGATGGCATGCGCAAGTAAATTACAAAAGACGTTTTGAATTCTGGCTCAGGATGGCATGCACAAGTAAATTACAAAAGACGTTATGAATTCTGTTTCAGACTGTAGGTTTGGTGGTGCACTCTTAAGTAATTTTCCTTTTGGTATAAGGTCCATCTTTTGCCTAAGTCCAGCTGGCAATACTCCGTCATCTGCCAGATTGTTTGATGCTATTGTCAGTGGGTGCATCCCTGTTATAGTTAGTGATGAACTAGAGCTTCCTTTTGAAGGAATACTTCATTATCGGAAGGTCTGTATCTCGTCATTAAGATTTTCTGTTAGTTTCTTTGTTCGATGCATCTTTTGAGGTCAGGATCCTATGGAAAATAAAGTATAAAGGAAAAGATAGTGATGATAAAGTTTGAGGTTCGTTTGCATATGTAGAGAAAAATCCGGTTCTTTTGGAAAGTTTTGTGTGAATTGTATCGACCCTCATGTTGGCAGAATCTGCTTTAGTTGATGCTTTATGAAGGTCTAACTCTTACACGTTTTCAGGTTGTGCTTCACGATTGGTAGAATGGGCCAGAGCACTAAACATGATTTTCCAATGTACGATGTGAGCTCTTGGTTTTAATTGGTTGTGGTTTGTTTGGTAAAGCAGATAGCTCTGTTTGTTTCCTCCAGTGATGCTGTGCAGCCGGGCTGGCTTTTAACATTCCTTAGAAGTATTAGTCCTTCTCAGATCAGAGAAATGAGAACCAATCTAGCTAAGGTTTGTGGCTCTTAGGAATCAAAATGTTTGCAATGGTTCATGTGTTGTGCACCAAATCATTGTTTGGGTAATGTGCAGCTAGAACTTTACGGTTCCAGCCAATTATTTATTTGGTGCAACTGCATGCAGTTCGCTTTAATTTACTATCAATTTGTTTATGGAAACTTTTTTCTTTCCTGGTGCTGCTTTTGTCACCAATCTTATATGAATATCTGGATTCTTCTGTAATTCGCACACAAGTAGAGGACTGATTCTATTATTATTTATCCTTTCTCAGTACGCAAGGCATTTCTTGTACTCCATCCTGCTCAACCTTTGGGTCCTGAAGATTTGGTTTGGCGAATGGTTTGCTTCTCTCCCCTGCGTACATTCATCTGGAGTTTCATTCAGTTAGTATGTTCTAAGAAGTCCTATTGAATAAATGAATCTGGTTTGACCATCACTGGCTTCTAGTTTCTTGATTGACTGTTATTTTATTTATTTTTTGCACTTTTTAATTTTTTTAGAGTAAATTACACTAAGCCCCCCTCAACTAATCCGCATTTTCACTTAACCCCCTCAGACTACAAAACCAGACATTGTGCACCCTCTAACTATCCAGAGTTGACACTTAACACCCTTTTGTTAGGTCTCCATAGGAAAAATGCACCGACGGCCATGGAATATTCAAAAATTTAAAAAAAAAAAAAAACCGGTGGGCTACTTCAACGGCATGCTTTGTCGTCCAAACACCCTTAAATTCTTGTGTTTGGAGGAAACGTCGGATTAGAAGCCCACTCGGTTTTTTTTTTTTTTATAAATTTTTGACCATCGGCCGTCTGGTGGCCGGATGTCATTTTCCTACGGAGACCTAACAAAAGGGTACACATAGTTAGAGGGTGCACAATGTCGGGTTTTGTAGTCTGAGGGGGTTAAGTGAAAATGCAAGGGGGGCTTAAATTAAAAACAAACCTTTACTTTCTTTCTGGAAAACTTCTGCTTTGTCGTTTAGTAGGAAAATTAGATTGACCAACATCGTTACACATATTCTACTCACAAACTTTACATTTTTCAAAAAATCAATCAGAGAACCTCGTTTTATTTGTTTCTCTGGGGAACAAGAGATGAAGAGAAGTTGACAGTTGATACACTGGTTCACTTCTCCAAGTCGATGCCTCTGTGACCACGCAATCAGAACACCTAAATCGACGCTGCGACAGATAGAAAAGGTACAGTAGGATTTCACAGTAGTTTACTAGTTTCGGGGGCGTTGGTTAAATCTGAGTCCGTCTGTGGGCTTAGTAACTTTGTACAAGTATTTTGATGGGCTCTATTGTGCGAATGTTGTTTCTGTTTGGTTGTGATGGTGATACATATTAGACCTTTGCCCCACATGAGCTCTGCTCTTGTGGACAGGGCAATCGCTAATTATGGCTACTTTGGTGCAGCTCCAGATGCCTCTGATGTAGCTAATAGTAGGATTTGTCATGATGATTTCTTGATACTTTTTTCTTTTGGCAATTTGACAGCAACACAGCCAAATGCTAATGTCATAATATTGTCGGAAAGTACTGTAATTGATCCGTTTTTATCTGTCTATAGAACAAGTACAGTTCATTTTGGGGGCACTGTAGAAATACTGCATATTTGAGTTGCTCCTTATGGACCAGTTTTACTGTAGTTGTCCTAAAAGTTGAATTGGTGGTCTGTTTTCCGTCTTTACTACAGTCACAGTGCAAATGGATCAATGAGATGCTTGTCAAGAAAAAGGATAACTTTGTTTGTTTAGCGTTTTTATATGCATATAATAATCTGATTTACTGTTGTTTTGCTGGTGTGAACAGATGGCTGGTAAGTTGGTGAACATCAAGCTTCAGCTGCTTCACACTCGGAGATCGCAGCGGGTGGTGAAAGAATCTAGAAGCCTGTGCACTTGTGATTGCAGGCGTGCCAACCTCACAAGCCCAGGTTCCTCTTCTTGATTGTTGAGGAAGAATGGTGTTCGGTTACTCTTCTATCACGTGAGGGCATCATGGCTACAAATGCCAGAATAGGAGTTACTACTTGGTATTCTTTTGCAGTGTAATTTATGTAAATTGCTTTAGTTAGGCGAAAGAGAGATATGTGGGCCATTTTCTTTGTACAAACAGAGGTGATCTCGATCATCACTTGACTGACAATACCAGATCAAGAAGATGATGATGATTCTTTGTGATTGCATAGTGAGCCTCTTTTTAAGCCAAAAAAATAAACTTTCATAGCTTGATGTGTCAACGAACTTCTTGTGCCTCACTCTTAGCAAGCAAGTCCTTCATCGCTTGAAATTGCCACAAAAAAAGTTAACTTGGTCGGTAAGTCTGATAGCTTATTCTTTTAGTAAGCACGTTCTCTGAGAGCTTGATAACTTAACGACATAACCAGGCAGGTGCATCGGCAAATGGTAATACCTGGCTAGATGATGCAGAAACAAGCTGCATTCTGTTCTGTTTCCTCGGACGTGCGAAGCCACAAAACTTGAACGTAGATTCGGCATCGTGCAAGGAGGGAGGGTGGATGGATGTAGATTCGACATCATGTCATGTTCGTGTCCCACAAGTTCGGATTCATATTAGAATCTTCTCAATTCGAAACTGACCCAGTTGATCAAGTTCACCGTGTCATTTATTTGATCTGCCGTTGCTGTTGTTGTTATCAAATCATTCACAATGATTTATGTATGATTTACTTTTCAACCTTGTTGTGTCGTGACATAAACTTATTTACAATGGTTTATTTGATCAACAACGCTAAAAATGCAAGTTCGGATTCATATTAGAATATTCTCCGAGAATGACTATTTCAATTTAACAATTTTGGTTAGTTAAGAACTTTTGTTGATGTTTCAAGAGAAATGCGGTAGGATATAGGGATTGGACCATTGAAGGGCCTTTCATCAAAAACATAGGTGCACTAATGGTGCCCGGTGAAACTACCTGCAGATCAATAAAAATGGATAGTTGAAGATGCTCAACTACAAGAGGATTCTGATAGAATTCTCCAAAATAGATTGTATCTTGGTTTGGGTGGCAAGGTTGTGGTGGTGAAGGAGGAAGGGAGGATGAGGAGAGAAGTCATGGTTGATGAGGAGTGAGTGAGACGGAGGAGAGGAGGCGTGGTGGATGAGGGGTAAGACAGTAGAGGTGACATTGTTGTATAATGCGTCTCAGGCGCACTTACATGCGCCTCAGGCGCACTTACATGCGCCCTGGGCACATTGTATTGCGCCTGGGCGCATCATTGTAACTGCACACAAGGCCAAACTTCATAGATTCGCTAGGTACACTCTCGAACCCCAATTTGTGTGTGGTTTGAACCGTTGAAAAGCTTGATAAGTCTACTTTTTCTAACCGCACAAATTTGGACCCAAAATTATATTGTCACTTGAAATGATATGACGAGTTTACCCTCCGTGGGTCAACAAACAAATCATTTTGATGAGAAAATCTCGCGTCCCCCGCATTTTGAATCAGATAAAATTTATTCTTTATGGATAAAGAGGGTTTTACACGTAATATAAGATGGTGGAATTCAACAATTAATTAATTAACGTAATTACTGTTTGCTAATTAAAAATAGGTTAAAAGCAGTACAATTCAAAGATCATTGGAGCTACTAGACTGAAACATGCTTCCGCAACCTTCTACGCATTCTAAGTTTCATTCGGCACTCACATTCCTAGTTTGAAGGTAATCCTTAATTTCTAAGAGTTTCACAGAATACATAATACTTTCTACACTTCATCAAAGCATATGAAGACCATCTAATCATCGAAATTCGCCCAATGTGGTACTTACTATCACAAATCCAATTTTTGGTGTCCACACCACCAACACTATCACACAACCCCTACGACTACCACCAGACCACCTCCGCCACCATTTTTGAGGTCCTCTTCATGCCATGGGTGTTGTCGCCACCACCTCATCGCACTTCACCTTCATCACCTCCTCTATTTTATATATCACCACCACAACCACCTCTTCAGCACTCAACCACCATCACTTCACCACCACTTCCACCATTATTTCCACGTCATTGAGACCATGAAATTAATTTAAAATAAGTTCTAAATAGTGGAATATTTACCAACATTTTGCAATCACAACCTGGACAATGACAAAATGCATTTAAAATATTTTGCAGTCTTAACAAATTGAGAATGTTCTCAATTTTTGGATTGAGACTACTTTCAATGTCATCGTCAACACTGCAAAATCATCATCACCACCAAAACAACGTCAATGACATTCTCAATTCAAAAATATCAAAAATATTTCTCATTTCAATTTCCTTCAATGCACCACATTACAATGGCCATGACGACCACCACCAGTGCAATGATCAACGGAATAAAGATTGAGAACTATTTCATACTTTAGAGATTGAAAAAAATACTCCCTCCATCCATTTTTAAGTGTCCTGCTTCGTAACTCTAACTTATTAAAAAGACATCGTCGTTATACCTTTCACATCAACTTTTTTCTCCACTTCTCTACTTACCCATCATCATTATACTTTTACACATTTTTCAAAATGGAATCTACTTTTAGGGACGAAATAGACAATGCACCAACTTTTACCCACTAACTTTACAAAATGGGCACTTATTAAGGGATAGCCCAAAATGGAATACTGGACTCTAAATAAGGGACGAGGGGAGTAGTTTTTTTTATTCTACAATTTTTTAAATTCACCACCTCACGGACACCACTATAGCCGCCACAAAAATGCATGTGAAATTTGTTGTGGTAAAAGGCGTAGGCGGAGGTTTGGTAGTCTTCATATTGAGTGGTGGTGGTTACAGTGGAAATAGATAAATGATGACTGTGATGCGGTGGTAGTTGTGGTAAAGTGATGGTGGTGTATGTGATAGGAAAGTACTGTAAGTGGTGAAGTGATGGTGGTGGATGGGTGGTGTTGCGGTTTCAGTGTTAACGAGGTAATGTGGTTGAGGAAGTGTGGTAGTTGTGGTAGTAGTAAGATAGTACATGATTGTAAGGTGGCGGGGGTGGTAGGGCACGGGTGGTGAAGGAATGGTAGTTGTGGTGATAAACTGATGCCGACATTGAAGAGGAAATAAGTGCATGGTGATAAGGTGGAGGTGTGGTAGTCAAGTGATGGTGAGTAAGTGGTAATGTTGGAGGTGGTTGTGGTGGATTGGAGGTGCATGTGGTGGTGAAATGATGGGGTGTAGCTAGGTGGTAGTGGTGGTGGAGGTGTGGTGTTGATAGTGGTGGCCAAAATGCTGATTGAGATGATAGCGATGGTAGTGGTAGCTGTAGTAAGATAGCGATTGTGAGGGGGAAATAGTTTAGTGGCCTATGACATTGGAAATCATCATATAGGGTGATAGTCGTGGTGGCGAATTTATGGTGGTGGTGGTGGTGGTCATGGTCGTGGCAGAGATATGGTGAAACGATTACGATTGTAGTGAAATGATAACGGTGATGTAGACGTAGTAATGGAGATGTGGTGGTAGTAGTGGTAAAGCGGTGGTGGTGGTGGTTACGCCATGATATGGGGAACTAAAATTGGTGAATTGGTTCTCTGTTTCGGTGGCGAGATGGTAGTGGTGGTGGCAGCGGAGAGGAGGGAGGAAGAGGAGAGGAGGCATGTTTGACAAGAATTGAGAAAGAGGAGAGTAGGCATTATGTATGATGCACCTCAGGCAAAGTTACATGCGCCCCGGGCACATCCAAGCATCCAGTAATGTGCCTCCGATGCATTTTATTGCGCCTGGGTGCCTCCTCTTAACTTCACATAAGGCCAAACTTTGTAGGTTTGCAACGTACACTCCCAAACTCCTATTAGTGCGTGGTTTGAACCGTTGAAAAACTTAAAGAGTCTAATTTCTAACCCCACTAGTATGTATCCAAAACTATTTTCAGATGAAAGGATATGACGATTTTACCCTAACAAACCAAACTTGAAACAAGCCAGCAAATCTGAAACCACAAAACAGATTCCATAATAGCAACTGAACTGCAGCACAAGATGCACCCATCTACCAAAAAAAACCAAAGCCTAGGAAGCCTCAAAGACATAGCACACAAGCAAGTAAAATTAAAGAAAACATATGCACTGCGCTTTCAAGATCAGCAAGCATGGCAAATGCGACATCACATGAACCATCTCTTCCGTGAGTGCCCTAAATTACAGATCTATGGTCCAACATAGGTGGAGCAGGATGGACTAGAAATTTGCTTATGTTTGGGTCACTGTTGATGCGAAATCCACTTGTCCCTGTCGTTTAGATGGTGATCTCCCCTGGAGAGTGGTGTTTGTGGTCACTCTATGGCAAATATAGAAAGGTACAAACAAAAAAAAAATTTGATAACGTTGGCATTCCCACATCTGTGAGCATATCAACATCTTCAAAGCTTATGCCAAAGAAATTGTGGAGGCTTTCAAAGCCGTTCTTTAGACTGATACTCTTCTAAATCCTTTGATTGTTTGGATTTTACCATTTGTAAGTGAGATAAAACTAAATACTGATGGATGCTGGAATGACCTCAACAATGGAGCTGGATTTGGGGGAGCTTTCAGATATCATACGGCAACATGGATCCTAGGATTCTTTGGGAGGCTGGACTGTAGCTCAAGTCTTGAAGCTCAAATTTGGGCAATTTGCACTTTTGCAGAGGCCTAAAGATCATCCTTGAGAATGGATTACCCAATGTTAAAACTTCAAATTGAATTGGACTCGAGTGTTGCAGTGAAACTCATCAACGAAGGACAAAGCTGCCTCGATGGATCATCCCCAACACCCTCTAGTGGAAGATGCAAAGATGCTTGCAGCTAGAACTAATACAAGGATTGGGCTTACATATCGCCAAGCGAATCAAACTGCGGACTGTCTTGCTCGCTTGGGAGCTGAGCAAGATGAAAGCTTTGTTGTTTTAGACCAAGTTCCCTTTGCTGCGAGGGAGTTTGAGCTTGTAGATCGCCTTGGAGTTGGACACCTAACGTTGTTGTGGTTTGTAGTTTGCATGTTTGTCTCTATGACTCTGCTGTTGTTTAGCCAGTTAATAAAATTTCCGCCGTTGCCCCCCACCCCCAAAAATGCGACATCACATGATGCAGCTACTCTTTGGGAGATGATTTATTTATTCTGGATTCAACCTATCGAACCGATGTGCAACAGTACCTGATAAACTATAAAACCATTAAATCACTTGCTATATAGAAAGGGTTCAACGTCAAACTATTATGGACGGAAAACCCAAGTACAAGGCATTGCTAGGAAGGAGTTGAGGAAGATTTTGCTGCCACTGTACAGGTTATAATTAGTTCAAACTTTTCACATAGGCACAATAGTAAATTGTTGTTTTACGATCAGAACAAGGACTGCTCGTACCTTGTACTTATCCTTAGTGCAAACATGGGAGACAAGAAGAGAAACTTGCAAAGTACATGCCCAACCCAAAGCAGAAAAAAAAAAAACACACACACACACACACAATCATCAACCCAGAGCAACAAGGAGAACAAATTCTAATCCTTTGATTGGTTTTGCAACGTTACTTTTAGTGCTTCGCCGCTTCGGTGACGAGAAGTCCTTGTCCCCAAGGCCGCAAGATTTACCCACCTTGTACAGTTTGTTTGTAGGGGCTGTTTTCTGTGCAGGTTAGGAAATAGATTCGGCTAATCCTAGAGCAAGCTGCAAGTCCTCCCTCATAAAAATTTGCACTAAAATGGCACAACAGATTTATACAAGCTACAACATCGACAATCTTGGTTAGTTAAGAACTTTTGTTGATGTTTCAGGAGAAATACGGTAGGATACAAGGATTGGACCATTGAAGGGCCTTACATCGAAAACATAGGTGCACTAATGGTGCCCGGTGAAACTACCTGCAGATCAATAAAAATGGATAGTCGAAGATGCTCAACTACAAGAGGATTCTGATAGAATTCTACAAAATGGATTGTATCTTGGTTTGGGTGGCAAGGTTGTGGTGTTGAAGGAGGAAGGGGATGATGAGGAGACAAGTTGTGGGTGATGAAGAGTGAGTGAGATGGAGGAGAAGAGGCATGGTGGATGAGGGGTAAGACAGAGTAGAGGTGACATTGTTGTATAATGCGCCTCAGGCGCACCTACATGCGCCCCGGGCGCATTTTATTGCGCCTGGGCGCATTATCGTAACTGCACACAAGGCCAAACTTCGCAGGTTCGCCACATACACTTCCGAACTCCGATTTGTGCATGGTTTGAACCATTTGAAAGCTTGATAATTCTACTTTCTAACCCACTAATTTGGATCCAAAATTATTGCCACGTGAAATGACATGATGAGTATACCCTCCATTGGTCACCTCGCATCACTCAGATTTTAAATCGGATAAAAACCTATTCTATATGGATAAAGAGGGCTTTACAAGTAATATAAGATGGTGGATTTCAACAATAAAAGTAATTACTGTTTGCTAATTAAGAGTAGGTCAAAAGTAGCATAATTCAAAGATCATCAAAGCCACTAAGACTGATACATGCTTCCGCACCCTTCTACGCACTCTAAGTTCCATTCGGCACTCACATCCCTAGTTCGAAGGTAATCCTTAATTTTGTACGAGTTTCACAGAATACACAAGACTTTCTACACTTCATCAAAGCATGCGAAAACCATCTAATCATCGAAATTTGCCCAATGTGGGACTTATATATCACGAATCCAATTTTTGGTGTCTACACCCCCAACACTATCACTCAACAACTACCAGACCACCTCCACTACCAATTTTTGACGTCCTCTTCACGCCAAGGGTGCTGTCGCCACCTCCTCATGGCAATAACCGCTGTAATTTCACCACTTCACGTTCACCACCACCTCTATTATATACTCCTATATGATACAAAATCACCAGCACAATCACATTTTCAGCACTTAACCACCATCACGTCACCACCACTTCCACCATTATTTCCACGTCATGGAAACCATAAAAGTGATTTAAAATAAGTTCTAAACAGTGGAACCTACCAACGACATTTTGCAATCACAACCTGCACTATGACAGAATACATTTAAAATATCCGAAGTCTACATAGATGATCTTGGGAATATAATAAATTGAGAATGTAACACCCCGTCCCATATCGGAAGTCTACATAGATGATCTTGGGCATATAACAAATCTTGTGGGCTACTACTAGTACATTGGGCTTATGTTTTTGGGCCATGTGTTGTGGCTTATGTATCAAAAATTAAGGTATTGGGTCAGAGGTCTGCCTGGGGTGTTACGGAGAAAGTTCTCAATTTTTTGGATTGAGACTACTTTCACTTTCAGTGTCATCATCAACACTGCAAAATCAACACCACCTAAACAACATCAAGAATATTCTCAATTCAAAAATATCAATAATATTTGCCATTTCAGTTACGTTCAGTGCACCACTTTACAGTTGCCATGACAACTACCACGAGTGCAATTATCAACGGAAAAAAGTTTGAGAACTATTACATACTTTAGAGATTGGAAAAAAAATACATGAGAAATTCTCCACCTCACAGACACCACTACAACCGCCACAAAAATACATGAGAAATTTGTCGTGGTAAAAGGTGTAGGCGGAGGTTTGGTAGTCTTCATATTGGAGTGGTGGTGGTTGTGGTGGAAGGAGATAAATGATGGCGGTGATGCGGTGGTAGTTGTGGTGAAGTGATGGTGGTGTATATGATAGGAAGGTACTCTAAGTGGTGAAGTGATGGTGGTGGATGGGTGGTGTTGCTGTTACAGTGTTAGCAAGGTGATGTGGTTGAGTACGTGTAGTAGTTGTGGCAGTAGGAAGATAGTGATTGTAAGGTGCCGGGGGTGGTAGGGTAGGGGTGGTGGAGGTATGGTAGTTGTGGTGATAAACTAATGGCATTGAAGATGAAATGTGGGCATTGTGATAAGGGGGAGGGTGGTAGTCAAGTGATGGTGAAATGATGGCTTTGAAGTGGTGGTAGTGGTGGAGATGTGGTGAAACGATTGTGACTGTGGTGAAATGATAACGGTGATAGTAGTGATAAAGTGGTGGTGGTGGTTATGTCATGATATGAAAAACTAAAATTGGTTGATTGGATCTTTGTTTGGGTGGTTAGATGGTAGTGGTGGTGGTGGCGGCGGAAAGGAGGGAGGAAGAGGAGAAGAGGCATGTTTGACAAGGAGTGAGAAATTAGGAGAGCAGGCTTTGTGTATGATGCACCTCAGGCGTAGTTAGATGCACCCCAGGCGCATCTAGTAATGCGCCTCAGGCGCATTGTATTGCACCCGGGCGCATCCTCGTAACTGCACTAAGGCCAAACTTCACAGGTTAACCACATACACTCCCAAACTCCAATTAGTGCATGGTTTGAACCATTGAAAAGCTTGATGAGTCTACTTTTTAACCCCACTAGTTTGTATCCATGACGATTTTACCCTCTATGGGTAAAAGTCCAAATCAAACTTGACACAAGCTAGCAAATCTATACCACAAAACAGACCCCATAAGAGCAACTAAACTCCAGCACAAGATACACCCATCTACCAAAAAAACCCAAAGCCTAGGAAGCCTCAATGACTCTACACGAGATGTTCCAGTCAAGACACAACACTCTATTCTCATCAGACTTCCTCACATGCCTCCACAAGCTCACATAAGCCTTGATGTTTTGAGATAACAGACCCAATCGATGATTGTGCTGAAAGATGCGATGATTCCTTTTATTCCACTGGTGATAAATGAATGCTGAAACTGAAACCTTGAACAATAGATGCTTCAAGTTGGAACCCCCTCTATGGGCCTATATCCAAAGACAAAATTATTTTGTTGAATCAAATCCTTACTCAAAAACAAAATTGATGGGCTAACTCCTATCCATATTTCAAACAGTGCAAGCTAGAATTAAAAATGGCATGACTGGACATTAATAAATGGTCTGTTACTGATAACTACTCCAATGGTACTTCCCTGATAACTTATGATCCCTCAAATTACTCAACTTTGGGGGGTTGATTGTGCTTTACTTGAAAAAACCCAAAAAGTCATCATCGTGGAAGAGTGACTCATTATCCATGGGGGATTATGCTCATCTGGATCCATTGGAATATGTCTGGCCGATTCATGTTCCTGGAAAAATAAAAATTATGAGAAAATGCACTATGATAAACATTCTCACAACACCACCGAAATCACGGACATTAAACACCTGAAAAATTTGCGGATGGTATGATGCTTGGAAAGACAAAGGCGGATTACTAATGTTGTGTGTGATGAAGGTGTTCGAATATCCTAATCACATAAAACATCAGTAAAAGCAATTACACTACACATAGCTTCTGAACAAAAGAGAAAAACAATAAAATGTAGCCAATGTGAAATCAAGTTGTTAAGATCTTTTAACCGAATAAGACGAGATCGTTTAACAGCTTTTGCCATCTTACTAATCTTCCCATGTCAAGGCTTTTAGTTTTCATGTTCCACCTACTCTTCTCAAGCATATGCCCTGTCTCTTTTTTAAGCCCTTAGCTCGCCCCAAGTTAGGACCGCCCAAATTCAGTTCCATGTCAATCTGGCCTCCACCTGGGGAAGCGCCGAAGCAATGGGCTAGCGCATGCAATTGGCTTCAACTTTAGAGAACAAATGAGTAATAGTTGTATCCATGCCACCAACTCATATGTGTCATACTCCGATGACAAAGTTGCTAGGTGTACCATTCTAGGACAAAGATGCTTATACCCTGTGGATGTTACCAACTTAGGATCGTTCTCATCCCCTATAACTTTGCCCTCACTCGATGAAGAAACCTTTGCATCTAGCTTCCATCAGTCCAATATATATCTCTGGGGAATTTCCTTGACATTCATTTGTTGGAGTGCTCCAATTTCATGACTACATAAAATGCCAAAGCTCTCGAACGATCGACAACTACTTCAGATCTGTTGATACGTTGTGCCTCCTAATTAAGCCGTCGGTTTCCATATCACATACCACAATATACTCTCTGCCCGATCCATACTTCTCAATCACAACCTAATTTCCCCTCCTAATTCATGGCACCTATGTAATTGACAAGCAAGGAAAGTGTCAAACTGGTCATGGAACAATTCGAACATGGGGGAGTGCACACTTTTGCAGTCTGGATTAACATGGGACTACTAGTGATCTCTGCTTCTGTCAACTTTTGCCTAGAGTCATATGTAGCCATTGTTTTTCATTGTACCGTGTGTCCACAAGAATTCCAGTGAAATGGGTAAAAAATTGTTCAAGGTTAAGGTCAGATTTTAAGTATCGCTTCAATTTTGAATTCAATCTCTCACTAAGTTAGGTGTTTCTCATTCCGGCAGTATATGAACACTTTTTGACACTTTCGAACCTATGTGCAACAGTACCCGATAAAACTATAAAACCATTAAATCACTTGCTACATAGTAAGGGTTCAACTTCAAACTATTATGGACGGAAAACCCAAGTACAAGGCATTGCTGGGAAGGGGTTGAGGAAGATTTTGCTGCGACTGTACAGGTTATAATTAGTTCAAACTTTTCACATAGGCACAATAGCAAATTGCTGTTTTACAATAAGAACAAGGACTGCTCGTACCTTGTACTTATCCTTACTACAAACATGGGAGACAAGAAGAGAAACTTGCAAAGTACATGCCCAACCCAAATCAGGGAAAAAAAAAACACAAACAATCAACATCCAAGAGCAGCAAGGAGAACAACTTCTAATCCTTTGATTGGTTTTGCAACGTTACTTTTAGTGCTTCGGTGACAGCCGAGAAGTCCTTGTCCCTAAGGTTGCAAGATTTACCCACCTTGTACAGTTTGTTTGTAGGGGCTGCAATCTGTGCAGGTTAGGAAATAGATTCGGCTAATCCCAGAGCAAGCCGCAAGTCCTCCCTCATAAAAATTTGCACTAAAATGGCGCAGTGGATTTATACAAGCTACAACACCGACAATCTTGGTTAGTTACAAACTTTTGTTAATGTTTCAGGAGAAATGCGGTAGGATACAGGGATTAGACCATTGAAGGGCCTTTCATTGAAAACATAGGTGCACTAATGGTGCCCGGTGAAACTACCTGCAGATCAATAAAAATGGATAGTTGAAGAAGCTCAACTGCAAGAGGATTCTGATAGAATTCTACATAATGGATTGTATCTTGGTTTGGGTGGCAAGGTTGTGGTGGTGAAGGTGGAAGGGAGGATGAGGAGACAAGTCGTGGTTGATGAGGAGTGAATGAGATGGAGGAGAAGAGGCATGGAGGATGAGGGGTAAAACAGAGTAGAGGTGACATTGTTGTATAATGCGCCTCAGGCGCAGCTACATGCACCCCGGGCGCATTGTATTGCGCCTGGGCGCATTATCGTAACTGCACACAAGGCCAAACTTCGCAGGTTCCCAAAATTATTGCCATGTGAAATGACATGACGAATATACCCTTCATTTTGGGAAAACCTTGCATCACTCAGATTTTAAATCGGAATAAAAACCTATCCTATATGGATAAAGAGGGCTTTACAAGTAATAGTATAAGATGGTGGATTTCAAAAATAAAAGTAATTACTGTTTGCTAATTAAGTGTAGGTCAAAAGTAGCACAATTCAAAGATCATCAAAGCCACTAAGACTGAAACATGCTTCCGCACCCTTTTACGTGCTCTATGTTCCATTTGGCACTCACATCGCTAGTTCGAAGGTAACCTTAATTTTGTAAGAGTTTCACAGAATACACAAGACTTTCTACACTTCATCAAAGCATATGAAAACCATCTAATCATCAAAATTCACCCAATGTGGGACTTATATATCACAAATCCAATTTTTTGTTTCTACACCACCAACACTATCACTCAACAACTACCAAACCACCTCCGCCACCAATTTTTGACGTCCTCTTCACGCCAAGGGTGCTGTTGCCACCTCCTCATGGCAATAACTGCTGTAATTTCACCACTTCACCTTCAAAATCACCAGCACAATCACCTCTTCAGCAATTAACCACCATCACGTCACCACCACTTCCACCATTATTTCAACGTCATGGAAACCACAAAAGTGATTTAAAATAAGTTCTAAATAGTGGAACCTACCAACAACATTTCGCAATCACAACCTGCACTATGACAAAATACATTTAAAAATCAGAAGTTTGCATAGATGATCTTGGGAATATAACCAATTGAGAATGTAACACCCCGTTGCACATCGAAAGTCTACATAGATGATCTTGGGCATATAAAAAATCTTGTGGGCTACTATTAGGACATTGGGCTTATGTTTTTGGGCCATGTGATATGGCTTATGGACCAAAAATCAAGGTATTGGGTCAGAGGTCTGCCTGGGGTGTTACGGAGAAAGTTCTCAATTTTTTGGATTGAGACTACTTTCAATTTCAGTGTCATCATCAACACTGCAAAACCACCACCACCTAAACAACATCAAGAATATTCTCAATTCAAAAATATCAATAATATTTGCCATTTCAGTTACATTTAGTGCACCACTTTACAGTTGCCACGACGACTACCACGAGTGCAATGATCAACGGCAAAAAGATTGAGAACTATTACATACTTTTGAGATTGGAAAAAAATACATGAGAAATTCACCACCTCACAGACACCACTACAACCGCCACAAAAATACATGAGAAATTTGTCGTGGTAAAAGGTGTAGGCGGAGGTTTGGTAGTCTTCATATTGGAGTGGTGGTGGTTGTGGTGGAAGGAGATAAATGATGGCGGTGATGCGGTGGTAGTGTATATGATAGGAAGGTACTCTAAGTGGTGAAGTGATGGTGGTGGATGGGTGGTGTTGCTGTTATAGTGTTAGCAAGGTGATGTGGTTGAGTACGTGTAGTAGTTGTGGCAGTAGGAAGATAGTGATTGTAAGGTGGCGGGGGTGGTAGGGTAGGGGTGGTGGAGGTATGGTAGTTGTGGTGATAAACTAATGGCATTGAAGACGAAATGAGGGCATTGTGATAAGGTGGAGGGGTGGTAGTCAAGTGATGGTGAAATGATGGCTTTGAGGTGGTGGTAGTGGTGGAGATGTGGTGAAACGATTGCAATTGTGGTGTAATGAAAACGGTGATAGTAGTGAGTGGTGGTTATGTCGTGATATGAAAAACTAAAATTGGTGGATTGGATCTTTGTTTGGGTGGTTAGATGGTAGTGGTGGTGGCGGCGGAGAGGAGGGAGGAATAGGAGAGGAGGCATGTTTGACAAAGAGTGAGAAATTAGGAGGAGAGCAGGCTTTGTGTATGATGCACCTCAGGCGCAGTTAGATGCACCCCAGGCGCATCCAAGCATCCAGTGATGTGCCTCAGGCGCATTGTATTGCGCCCGGGCGCATTCTCGTAACTGCACTAAGGCCAAACTTCACAGGTTAACCACGTACACTCCCAAACTCCAATTAGTGCATGGTTTGAACCGTTGAAAAGCTTGATGAGTTTACTTTTTAACCCCATTAGTTTGTGTCCATGACGATTTTACCCTTTATGGGTAAAAGTCCAAATCAAACTTGACACAAGCCAGCAAATCTAATACCACAGAACAGACCCCATAAGAGCAACTAAAACTGCAGCACAAGATACACCCATCCACCGAAAAAACCAAAGCCTAGGAACTAGGAAGCCTCAAAGACTCTACACAAGATGTTCCAATCTGGACACAACAATCTATTCTCATCAGACTTCCTCACATGCCTCCATGAGCTCACATAAGCCCTGGTGTCTGAGATAACAGACCCAATGATTGTGCTAATTCCCATCCATATTTCAAACAGTCCACGCTAGAATTGAAAAAGCCATGACTGAACATTAATAAATGGTCTATTACTGATAACTACTCTAATGGTAGAACCTATGATACCTCGAATTACTCAACTTTGGGGGGGTTGATTAAAATCATAAAGCCATCATCATGGAAGAGTGACTCTTTATCCATGGGGGCATTATGCTCATCTGGATCCATTGGAATATGTCTTGCCGATTCAAGTTCCTGGAAAAATAAAAATTATGAGAAAATGCACTATGACAAACATTCTAATAACAACAACGAAATCACGGACACTAAACGGCTGAAACAATTGCGGATGGATAGTATGATGTTTGGGAAGACAAAGGCGGATTAGTAATGTCGTGTGTGACAAAGTTATTCCCGGTGTACTTCATCACTGGCAGCTGATAAGGTGTTCGAATATCCTCATCACAAAAAACATCAGTACAAGCAATTACACTACACATAGCTTCTGAACGAAAGAGAAAACAATAAAATCTAGTCAATGTGAAATCAAGTTGTAAAGATATTTTAACCGACTAAGACGAGATCGTTTAACACTTTTGCCATCTTCCTAATCTTCTCATGTCAAGGCTTTCAGTCTTCCTGTTCCACCTACTCTTCTCATGCATGTGTTCCCTGTCTCTTTTTGAAGCCCTTAGCTCGCTCCAATTGTCCCTCTCTCTCTCTCTTAATCTTTTCTGCTTTATCAATGTATCCTTTGTGCACCCTTCTTCCATATACATGCATAATAACAATGCAAGGATTCATTGCTTCTGTCAGTAGTCAGTCAAGTGCAAACTGAGTCATGGTGTGATTGGGTAATTGCTTTCTTTCATTTACTGGAGTTCAATTTTGGTCTAGAAAGAGAAAATGGCAATTTGTCATCCATCTGAGATTGATTATATAGTAGTTAGATTAACATAGTAACTAGGTTTCTGCCGATCTGTTATTTAGATCCCATATGAGAAGGGAGACTTGCCGTAAAACCAAAAAAGTTACTCGATTACGTTGCTAATAGCTGCTTGCTCTCTTGAGAATAGATTGGAATCAGTCTCTCCTTCCCAACTAGATGCATACAGAAATGTGGGTCGTGGGTCACCTTTTGGAAACAGTTAACTGATAATGTCTATGGCATCAATGGTGGAGTAGGTTTTCTGAAACTAAAGTTGTAGAGCTGAGCTCTTATCAAATTTTACTTGAACTGTTCTTTTATTACAGGTTTCAAAGCATAACAGCTCTGAAATATTACATCCAGACTGGTTTGGATTCACTGGAAGATTCTAGGAAAACTTTACTTGATAGACTTCTGGAAATTGATGAGACAATGGGAAATCCAAGAGAGGAGGATATTGAGCATGTGAGATACTGTCCAAACTGCCAAGCTGATGGTGATGGTCTTGTGTGTGTTCACTGTGAACTAGATGAATTATTTCAGGTGTGATATCTGAATTCTCATTAAACTTAATATTTTCTACACAACTGTAACTTGTTGAGGAGGAATCAGTTTTTCTTATCTTTCTCAACTAGGTCTATGAAAATGAAGCGCTTTGCGTTAAAGTGATCTGAACAAGAAAATTACTGGTTCCCTCAGTTACCTAAGAATGGTTGAGCTTCAGTTGCGTAGGAAGATATATGCTCCATAAGTTATCAAAATTAAGAATTTGCACCGTTAGTTTTGAACTGTTTATTGGTAAAGGTTAAAAGCAAGTCTGTGTTCTGCCCTAAGTCACATAATGCATGAGCGCAGACTATTTTGAAGGATTATGTGACTAGGGTTCTGCCAAATGCCATGCCAAAAGCCGAAACTCGGGATCGAGAATGAAAAACCCTCTTCACCTATGTGAAAACTTGGCGATTTTCAAACTTGCTCCATCACCTTCAAACTGTTAGAAAGGTGGTTGCGGAGGGGAAGAAGGGTGGGTACACCAAAATGGCATTGCAGAGGTGGAGAAACCCTGACATTTCTTTGACAAGAGGACACTTTTAGCTAGTCAAAAAATGGCTTTGGCAATGCCATTTTGGCACCAACGGGTAGACTTGCTCTAAGTTAATTTTCAAACAAAATTTAGTGAAGATAAATGACTGGGTGAAAGTCCAATCGAATTAGTGTTGCATTAACTTCATCTAATTTCTACACGGGAAAATTTGGGAAGCGGTGCCGACTGTATGGACTATCTAGCTCAAATATCTGTGTTGAGAGCTTTTTTCTAGATTTGTGTGATCCTATAGTAATGGACCATCTAGCTCAAATATCTGTGTTTGAGAGCTTTTTTCTGTCTGGTTGCAGTATGTAATCAATAATGGCCAAATGGAACTTCAGAGGCTTAAAGAACTTGTCCGTGTTGTTGGAAAACGGAGGCTCTTGTTGGATCTAAGCTGCAGAAAGAAGATAGGGAGGTTTTTTTATGCTTGAACTAGATACTGTTGAGATTTGGGAAGCGGCGCCGACTATATTACGTTCCTTTACAGTGGGTTCTATTATGTATGGGCATCTCCAACCCTTAATCAAATTCAACGTTGATGAAAAATGGGTACACAGAGCTCCAATCCTTTCATCGAACTTTTATCAAATCAAGGGAGAACCAAACCTCTCAGCGAATCAAGGATGAACAGAATCTTCATCAAATCTGTAAATGCTTTAATATGTAAGTGCTTTAATTTGAAATCATATGTGATGAAATCCTTAAAAGATTAATGTTTGGAGATGATTTTACGTGTGTCATTTTACTGTCGATTTTAATGGTGAGACCAATGAAGCCAATTGTAATTTTCGATTGTTTGAGTTTAGAGGAATGGTGTGTAGACATCAACTGATGGTGTTCCATGATAGGGGAGTTCAAAGAATACTTGACAAGTATGTTTTGAGAAGGTGGAGAAAAAATGTCAAAAGGGTCCACACTAAAATTCGAATAACCTATGATAACTCATCAAATATAATTGAAGCACATCGGCATGAGAACATGCACAATCTCTTTAATGAGGTAGCCGATTTGGCGGAAGATTGTCAAGAGAAGTATGATAAGGTGATGGGATGGCTACGGGAGCTAAAATAAAGTTGATTGAATCTTCGGTTGTTTGTGGAAGTAATATGGTTTCCAATACTACTAATGATTCCTTTTCACTTGAAGATGGAGTTCTACCTTCCAAAGAGAGCAAGAACATCCTTGACCCGAAACCTCTTCGTCGAAAAGGAAGACTGCCGGCTAAAAGAAAGCAAAGTGTTGTTGAAAAAATTGGTTAGACATTGTCCAACGAAAAAGCTAAGGTATAACTTTTTATTTATTTGTTGCTTACTTGTTAATGTCCATATACATATCTTGGATGAATGGTTACTAGTTATATTGTTTTACTAATTTCAGGAGGTTGAGGAGAATGCGGATGGCCTGTGTTTGGGACACAAGAGAGTGTTGTAAATGTAAATATAAGAAACTTTTCTTATTGCTAAGTTCCTACTATAATCCCTTTATTATATTTCATGTTAAACTTCTTTTTTGTTTGTCAGAGTTACCCAAGCTACATGGGGCAATTAATGTGGCCAAACATGATGCCCCAAAATATGCAACCAAATATGGCACAAGGCGGAACCATCCTTCCATTTTCTCCAAGTTTATGCCCAACAAGAGCAGGCTTTGGCCAAGTTTTAACAACTTCCCAACTTCACGAAGCAACATGCCAAGTTTACTCAATAGTAAGTTTGGAGAGGACAATCAAGTATTACGGGTAGTCAAGTTTGGGGAGGACAATCAAGTTTAATGGAAAGTCAAGGGCAGGGTTGGGGAGGAGGACAACAAAGTTTTATAGAAATGATGAATGCAAGGAATCAGTGCGAAGAGTAGAAGACTTGCTTATTGATATAGGGAGTTTCTTCGTATTTTGTTAGAAACTAATTTATGGTTATTCTCTCATTCATGTTTTGTGGTGAAGTAAAAATTAGATGATCAAATTTGCATGAATATGTTTGGACAACAAAAATACAAATTTCAAACCCTCATGAGGTGTTTGTATCAGTTTGTTTAATGAAAAAGGTGTCAGGTTCAATGTTGGTAAAAGTTATGTATGCATTTCAGTTTTGAGTTTCTAGAAATTGAGTTTTCTATCATTTCAGTTTTGAGTTTCAATGTTGGTAACACTTGCTTCATGATTAGGTGCTGAAATTGAGTTTCTTGCCATGTCGTGTGTTCGTGTCTACGTGTCCTTGTGTCGTGTCGTGTCCGTTTACATGTCCTTGTTGTGTCCATTTCCTTATGTCGTGTCCGTGTCTGCGTGTTGTCGTGTCGTGTTCTTGAACATGCCCATGTCCGTGTCATGTTAGTTACCTTAGCTTGAACTTGTCCCCCATCTTAAAAGTAATCTGTAATTAGGGTTGGCTAGTGGTGTTGATCAAAAATTGAGCAAGATAGAGCCAGATTGTCAGCATGGCCACATCAGGTTGATCAAGATATAGCCAGATATAGCCATGGTGTTGATCAAAATTTACCAAGTATATGTATCTGAATGGAATACCCATTTTCAACTCAACCGTGGCAGGAAGAATAAAAACTCCTTCCCTGCTATATGAATTTGAATAGCCATTTGGTGATGCGTATATAACACAGCTTGAGTAGTAAAGTTTTCTGCTATGAATGCAGTATCGCACATTCGGCTGTGAAATTTAGGGTCACAGATTTGACTCCCAATTTATACACGCAAATTTGAAAGGAACACCACAAGAATTCCAACATCACAGATTCCGCAAACATTTTCATAACAAATCTTCATTCCATTCATTCACAAACCAGTACAAACACATGTCTATTAACCATGATCTTTATTGCAGCAAAACTAAAAGGTGTTCGCTTCCTTATTGCAGCATAACTAATGTCTATTAACCATGACCAGCAGTGCTACCTTCGTGCTTCACTACTACTATTGACTCTAGTTCATACTTTACATTCTACAAGGTAACACTTCAGGTTCCGCTTCCTTATTGTTCATGGTTTCGCTAACTTCCGCAAGATGCGTTCGCTTCTGAAGAAAATGTATTGTTTCAGCTGAGCAACTGTCAAGTCTCCTTTTTCTTAGGCTTCAACAGCATTAGCAAAACTACGAGACATCCATACATAGTGTGTCGAATTAACTCAAAACAGGTGTTCAGGTTCACTGCCAAACAGTCTTCGAGTCCATCTCGTCACTCACCTGTACAAAAGCGCAACCAAAAAAAAAAAATTTATTGAACACGATTTCAAGCATACAACTCAAAACTAGAAATCTAAGTTCTTCAAATCAAGAGACAAGCCTATGAAAGGCTAGAAATATTATTGATACTTAACACTACTTCAACTTCGTATTCCAAGTTCAATCAGTTATTCTTGTTGCATTTTCCACATCAGTTAAGACAAAAGAAAATCTATATGATGATAATTCATTAATCAACTCCCAAACAGAGGCTGAAACAGTTCCTAATGTCCAGTTGCTACACGATCTTTAGATCATAATAAACTGCTAAACATTTCAACCATCACTTGATGTCAAATGATGAGCAATCTCTTCTAGGATATTCAAACCAGTATCGTATAAATGATTGCATGCCATAAATTGAAATAAAAAGATGTTCTATGCCTAGAGCACTATGTTTCTGTACCCAAATGAAAAGAAAAAGGGAAATTGTGAGAGAATGACTTAGGTACCTCGAACAGTAGTATCTGTTTTAAGCTTTCAGCTTCCAATGCTCAACACAATGCTTTCAGCTTCCAATGCTCAACACAATTCTCCAGTAGTTACACAATACAGCAAAGACTGACTGGTGGTGGTACTAGACAATTTAACCTCCCTCAAATCTCATGTGACGGAGGGCAGATGTGCAGGGGAGAATCTGCAATAGGTCCATCTCCCTTCTTTCCCTGTTAATGAGTAAGAATCATGAGATTTTGCACGCCAAGTCGCCGTACTGACTCGTAGTTAAAGCAGATGAGCAAATATTATTGTAGTGAATAACCATAGCCGCCTGATCCTACACGCATAAAGATCAAGAAGTACATATCAGAGATATTAGAAACATACTTGCTCTTGTTGCTAAAGACTTGTCAAAGGAGAATGGCTCTAGTTCGGAAACTTTCCTTCGCGAAAACGGTAAATTTTTTTCCTTTGCGGCTCTACAGCTTCCATGGTTGCTTGAGTTGAGTCACAAAGCAGAATATGGTAAGAAATTAATTGGAGGCTCAATTTCAGGAAAGCGAGACGTTAGTGTGAGAACTCAAGCAGTGGTGACTATTTTATCCCGGTTGGTAAGGAATGCTTTTGCTCCCAGAGATGATTTAATTGCATCTTTAGCAACTAAATGGCTTGCTCTCCAAGAGGTCGCAAGTTCAAATCTAATGAATGCCAAAAATTCCAAACGTTGTGACCACTAAAGGTTTGCTAGGCCGTTATCTTCAAGGCCTCGAAATAAGACGAGATGCTTGCAAACTTGCTCGCACATTCGAATATTAAAAAAAATCTCTAAAGGCCAGTCTAGAACTACTACTGAAGTATGAAGATGATAAAAATTAATCATTCCAAAGAGATAAAAATTAATTGGAAAAAGTACCGACGGAGTTAATAAACAAGGGAATCAACTCGGAGAGCATATCGGTAGAGTGGGGAACTCGCCTGCAAACTCATGGTGTGTTCCATTAACTAAAATAAGAACTTTTTTTTGAATTAAAAGTGATCTATTGTGAGAGAGTGAATTCTCTCATGAAGCGTGAAATAAGTACTTAAAAAATAAGAATCTTGACGGAATGGAGCCACTTATCAACATTCAACACATTCAGAGTGAAAATAAAAATGTCTAAAATTCGGCAACACCTTTACTCTCTCACCATCTCCAGACAGTTCTCCCTAGGCATAAGCAGCACTCCCATTCATCGACAGCTTTCATTTTCGATTACCTGATTGAAAAGCTCTTCGCTTTCACTAAATGAAATAGACTAAATGGATTAAAACATATGTTTTCACAGATTTCTAGACATATCATTCTCGTCACGTACATCTCTGTTATAAAAACAGAAGGGTGTGAGGACAAATTGTTAAAACAACATTCATTTGATCCAAAGGCTCACTTTGCAGTTAAGTGTACGTGATTTTCACCTACATCACATAACTGTCATCCCCTTCCAATCCAACAGGGATGCGTAGTGCCGTAGGTACGGATTAGCACTAGTCAACTAAAATAAATACGAATTAGCGAAAACAACTTAATATGACCACATATAGTCTATTTAGTTCAGTGGAAACACACACTAAATTGTGGATGAATCGAGCCCTTCGGATTTTGATGGCGGCGCGCGGGTAACGTGGCGGGATGAAGTGTGGGCGGCATGGCGGCAGCGGTAGCGGGATTACAGGAAGGTGATTACGTGGAGTATGGCAAGGATTCGATCGGTTTACCGGAGACTCAGATCCCATAATAATGCAGGGGGTGTGATTCGGTGGTGGCATATCCATTTTCTTAAAAATAAATTTATCGAAATGACCTCCGATTATGAACTAATCGGCATCCGATCAATATAATTTTTGACAAGATCTATCTTGTCGACAAGCTTTATAACTTGAACACCTTCGATCGTACAAATAAACTGGAATGAGTTCACAATTTACCGATTAAACTTTGCACTCCGGAGCATTAATGGTGCGATGTCATTTCAAAACACACAGCTTCGCTCCGGTGCGGCCAAGTCTATTCTCCGAAAAATAAATTCACATTGATCATCTCCGATTATGAACTAATCGGTATTCGATTGATGTGATATTCGATATGGTTTATCTTCTTGATGGGTTCTACATGTTGAACGATTTCGGTGGAAAAAATAAACTGGAATGAGCTCACAATTTTCCAATTACGTCGTTCTAAGGACTTCTCAGTTGGAAGATGCGAAGTCTTAATGAGACCTGGCGACGTCGTTTTCAGGTACCTCGCGTCTCTTAAGCGCGTGTTCGTAATGGGTACTAACCCATACACCAGTCGTCGTCTCCATTTGCCCCGAGATTTTATCGAACAACGCTACTGCTCCGTCGGCGATGGGCGGCCGCCGACGGGAACAGGTACGCTTCATTTAACATAACTCATCTTTAGTTGTGGAGGTTTGCGTTAAAGTGATCTGAACGAGAGAATTGCTGGTTCCCTCAGTTACCTCAGAATGGTTGAGCTTCAGCTGCGTACAAAAATATATGATTCATAAGTAATCAAAATTCAGAATTGGCACCGTTAGTTTTGAACTGTTTATTGGTAAAGGTTAAGAGCAAGTCTGTGTTCTGCACTAAGTCACATAATGCGCGGGCTGCTTCGGGAGTGCGAGCGTGAAAGCGTCTCTCAAAAACCTCCCAAACAACTAAAATTCGCAAGTGCGAGGAGTGAGAGGGCGAGCGTAGAAGATGGTTGCAGACCGGAAGGAAAGGTGGCATCCAGAATGAAAAACCCTCTTCACCTTTGTCAAAATTGGCGATTTTTAAACTGTTAGAATGGTGGTTGCGTAGGGGAAGGAGGGTGGTTAAACCAAATGGCATTGCAAAGGTGGAGCAACCCTGTCATTTTTTTGACAAGATGACATAGCCAAAAAATGGCTTCGGCAATGCCATTTTGGCACCAACGGGTAGACTTGCTCTAAGTTGATTATCAAACAAAATTTAGGGAAGATAAATGACTGGGTGAAAGTCCAATTGAATTAGTGTTGCATTAACTTCATCTGATTTCTTTAGGGGAAAATTTTTGGTGGGTGAATTTCATGATCATCACCATAAGCAAATTAAGAAGTGGATTTTAGAAGAGCTCTATTTGCATGGGAAGAAGAACAATTAGAAGTGCTAAGGGAGAAGCGATGGGTCTCTACACTATGTCTTTACTAGTTTTCCTCCTCCAATAAATGTGCTTTCCAAATGCAAGGATACATGACTTGGGCCAACTGACATTTGTTGCAGTTTCAGTATTGTAACTAATTTTGTTTACTTAGAACGTCTTTGATAGCTGAGACAGTCATATTAAATTTCTGATTGCTGATAATTTGACGTGAGGTGGCGGAGGCGAGAGAGCTCCAATGAGAGAGTGAGGAGTTCATTGCTGGGAAAGTGCGACAAACATGAACATTGGAGTACATGTGTAGGTTGTCCAAATTTACGCTGATGAGTAGTTGGTATAATGATCTAGGTTTCCAACCTGTGAAATGTCTTTTCCGCTGTGAAGCTACCCTTTCTATGTTGTTCATTTACCTGGTAGTGTCCTATTAGATGTCATAAGCTGAAAATAGACTATTCACTATGGGGACAAAATCTAGGTCACATAATCATCTGGTACGACTGTTCACGGTAGTCTCCTATTAGACGTCATAAGCAGAAAATAGACTGCATATGTAGTTTCATAATGCACCTTATTTGCAATTTATATAGGCCCATATAGAAGTATGTGTGCTTGTACATTTACGTTGAGACATATACCAATAACATCTAGTATGGGTTATTCCATTGGTAAGTGACGGTTAACCTTCTTGTACTCTAAGAGGCAGGTTTTATATCAGTCCCTTGTTGTCTTTCCTATCACCCAAAGTTCTATGTTTAAAATTATAGACTTTCTCTGCTGAACTTGCTGCGAGGACTGATAACATCCAGGCGATTTTCATGTTGGTGGTGGGATCAATCCAGACAATGCCTTGAGTTATATTGAGGTAGGAGCCAGCCATGTCATTATCACATCAGTATGTTTTCAGTTTTTGCTTTTTCCAAGATCCATCAAAACTCAGAAGTAGCTCAGCAATATTTACCTGTGCTTCAGCCGGTGACTTTGTTTTGTGATGTATTATCAGAATAATCACAAATTGGATTGTCATCCTTGTTCCTCTATCTATCCTCAATCCACATTCACACTCACAGCCCGTATTTTTGGCTTTTTGTGAACTTTCGTATAAATCAAGTGATCTGATTTGATTATTTTTGGCTTTTTGTGAACTTTCGTATAAATCAAGTGATCTGATTTGATTCCTTACAACTCAGATTACTTCTAGATTCTCAATTAAGATGTTGCTTGTTCCTGCACGGTGTGCTAATCCAAAAAGTCTTCTGACATTGGATGCCATAAAGTTTTTCCACTAGGGAGTTGGTGAGGACCTTTAGTAAGTCTTGCAGTTATCAAAACAACTATATTTAACCAATGTGGGACAAGCTCCAACAGAGTGCTTCTTTAGAGAGAGCTTTTAACCAAGTCCTTCCAAATTAGATGCAGACATAGAGCACGGATACTGGGTCAAGAGCAGGCCACCCATTCATATAAAGCCCTAACTAATGCTTTGTCCTCTGTAGTCTTCTTTCCCACATTGCAATCACAACGAGCGGTTCAGAAATTGTTGACCTAGAATGAGAATTCACAGCCTACGAGCCACCACAACCTGATCAGGCCGCAGTTCATTTTCTGCAATCTACAATGGCAATAACAACAACAACAATCATCAAAAGTATGGGGTACTGTACATTCATCTATTTCCAGTATGCCTGCGTCCATTTTGTTTGCTTCATTGGTACATCTAAATGTATATGTTTATATCTTGTTGAAGCCTTTTAATTTATGCTTTGTGCAGGGCCTCGTCGTGGACTGTGCATCCAATGTGGAGTTCGGTTACGCCCTTGCATTGACATACACAAGGTTGGACTTCTTCACAAGTACCGATTTGTGTTTTCATGTCTCTTTCTTTGAGATATTGAAATGTGAACCTGTTTAAGTAGGGTGAAAAGAATTAGCCAAAGGTAATTATCCTAGCAAGATTTACTAAGTTCTATGTCTGTTGGAACATTTCTTAAAGATTTTCTATCTATTCATTTAATAATTAGTTTAGTAGACGTAAGCTAGGTATATTATTTTCCAGAGACATAGGGTGTTAAATAACTAAGTTTGAAATTTCTCTTGATGGCCTTCTGATTTCACCAGCTGAATGTTGGCCATGCACAATCACTCGCTGGATCTTGGGTTTTTGATAAGGTTGCAGGTCATCAAGGCTGCAATACATCTCAATATCAATTGGCTTTTCCACGTAGTTGTGTCCTTGTGGAGGAATCAGTAAATTGTCATGTAATGGCTGCAACTGATTTTAAAAATGTGAAACTTGCAACAAATCTCAAGCTTTTACAATGGATTTTTGATGGTTACCGCTCGACCCCCATGTGGAGGTGGTGTGGCATTTGATGGAGCACAATGTGTTTAAACTAAGCTTGACAGTCTAAATAATTAAATCAGTCTATGTTGTCTAAAGTACCCAAGTTTGACACTCGACACTTGGGGGGTAAAGGTATGGGATCCATTTCGGACAAATATAGTTTGTATCCTCACCCCAACAAATTGAATAATCCAGGTTTACAATATAGGCGTGCCTAGAACTCTATAAGTATGCTTGAATTGCTCAACGACACATTATAGCATCATTTTGCAGTAGAAATAACAAAAGTAAGTTGATAATTACGTATATGTTGACATGTCCATACTTGTCCTTGTATTTGAGACATACAAGAATCCAAGACCACCTGGCACCTGCTACCTAGACTTCATGTAACATAGGGGAGAGTTTTTTATGGAGCAGGGACTAGTTGCCCATCACTTAAGCTTATGTGATTCCATTCCCCTTGCAACTCAATTGACCTTACGAATTCAGCTTTCCACTACTCAGTTCGTTTTATATATCTGTATTCCATCTCTGCCTCCCTCCCTCCATCGACAGATTTCTTTTTCTTTTTTCTCCTTCTTTCTTTTTCAAGTTATATTCTTGTTGAATTGGTAGAAGAAGCGTCTGTCATGCGCGTTGTCACCTATAAATGAGCTTATGGAATTTTTAGCTCAAGAACCTGGAATGTTTATTACATATCATATTCATATGGTTCAACTTGCGACTTTCTTGGTGGCTAGCTATTGTGTAGTCTACCCTTTTTTCCTCCCCATCTCCTACTATAAACAAGCGGTGTTTGTCTAAAATAATAGCGCCAAGCCCATGTTGAAATTGGATTCGTCCAGGCAATGACCATAATGATGACACTCGATTTATATGCATGATTTGAATTTTTGGGGAACATTTAAACTTGACTTTTGGAATTTTCTCATATTTTACTGTTGAGAAAAGTTATCCTTGGAGTTCTCTTTGCTACGTCGATTGGACGTTGTACCCATGAGAGACATGTAACTCTTTTTTTGTCGAATAGAATCTTTCATGGTTCGCACCTTAGATTTGAGCGATTTTATTCTCCGTGCTCTAGTGTTGAAGCTGTATAGACAAAGTACTGAGAATTGCCAGAAGAGGCCTGTGCCATGCTAGATGTAGCTTCTGATTAGAAGAATCTTTCCATAAATTAATCTGTTTGGTAAACTCAAAAAGTAGATATGAATTCCAACAACTATAACGGAAATCACAGAGTATATATGATCTGGTCAATCGGTACTTGTCCTTGCCTTCTGGTCATTCCTATTTGTTTGCTAACTTCTTTGGATATCTTAAATCTTCCTTAGTGAATTCTTTACTCTTCTTAGATCTTAGTCAACAGTCAATGAGTTTTTGTCTTTGATGATTGTATAGTCAAAATCTCAAGAGTCGTGTAAATTGTTTGGTTCTAATTGCATTTGCCCAAGCCTAATGGAGATGGAGATCGCCTTAATTCCTGATGGAAACAGCTGATCTGCACATGGAGAACAACCGGAATTGTAGCGACAAGCAGAGGATTCGTTTCTTGATAAACGATAAGCAAGGGAAGGGAAAGTTGAAATGCTTGGATGGGATGCTTGAGAATTGATATGCAAGGTCATTGACTGTGTAGTCGTTTGTGTACTTAGAATTAAGGAGGACTTTCTCGTGTCTCAAAGAATATAGAAATTGTTTTGAATGGTCAATGATAATGTACCATTTTATAAAACCTTGGGGCACATAAGGATTTGGCCGGTCATTAACTTCAGGACCCTGGAATTAGTCGAGGAGCGCACAAGCTGACCCAAACATCCGTTGTCAAAAAATTGATAATGTACCAATCGTGTTCTCAGTATATGCAAATTCCCCAGACAGATTATAACAAATATTTTATACGTTCATCCAAAATGCTTCTCATTTAACAAATATGTTTCAAAGTTAGGCTACTTAGCATATTTATCATGCCATTTTCTCTCAAAAATGGCACTGAGAGTCACTCTGCCATTTGTGCCACACCATCAAACGTGACAACCAATTCCAAACGGCATTGCACTATCGCACCATTGATATAAGTTAGTTGAAAAAGGGATACTACGCAAATTTTGAAAAAACAATGGCATTGGAAATAACATTGCCCCCACAACGTCATTTTTTGACAAATGTCATTATTTATTGCCAAAAATGGCAATGGCTTGAAGCATTTTGGCTTAACCATTGGACTTGCTCTTAGCACAACGTCATTTTTTGACAAATGTCATTATTTATTGCCAAAAATGGCAATGGCTTGAAGCATTTTGGCTTAACCATTGGACTTGCTCTTAGTGAGGAAATGTCTATGCGAAACATAAATCCTTGAATCTTATTCCACAATTTTCACATCATTTCAATGATGATCCATAAAAAAAGCTTCAGTCTTGAGTACAAGTGAAGAGAAAGCCGAAAGAACTAAACGAATGAGAAACTGAGATGCTAAAAACTAAGAAAACAGCTTGATCGGTATGAAACACGAGTAGCATAGCCCATATTATGGGGGTGCTAGAAGCCTTAACAGAGAAACCGAACGAGAGCGACTGATTGCGTGCACATCCACTGTCACACAGAGTAAAGAAATGGAACTGAACCAGAACGCGACAGCTTGGAAACTATCTCAGCCTCCATAGCCCAGGTGGTTGCCATTCTAGCAGCAGCTGCTTCACCAATGAAATGAGACCGTTCAAGGGCTCCAGTTCACAATAGATCATGACCTTTGCTCCGAGCAACTATCTTGGTCCGCGCAAATTCGGTGAAAATGAGTGGACGCTCACGTGCCCCTCACTCGGTCCGCCACATGTAGCCCATTTAGTTTAGCGGAAAGCCGGAAACGCACGCTAAATTGTGGATGGATTGAGCCCTTCGGGTTTAGACGGCAAGGGTTGGGTAACGTGGCGGGGATGGGCGGTAGCGGTAGCGGCAACGGGATTACAGGAAGAGGAAGGTGATTTACAAGGAGGATGGCCAAGGATTCGATCGATTACCTGAGATCCCACAATAATACAGGGTGTGATCCGGTGTTGTCATATCTATTTTCTCAAAAATAAATTCACAGAAATGACCTCCGATCATGAAGTAAACGAAGTCCGATCGATATGATTTTTAATCCAATTTATCTTCTAGACAAGCTTTATCACTTGAACAGCTCCGATTGTACAAATAAATCGGAATGAGTTCACAATTTACCGATTAAATTTGCAGTCCGGAGCATTAATGGTCCTACGTCGTTTAGAAACACATAGCTCCGCTCCAATGCGGCCAAGTCTATTCTCCGAAAAGAAAATTCACATTAATCATCTTCGATTATGAACAAATCGGCATTCGATCGATATGATTTTTAATATGGTTTATTCTCTTGATAGGTTCTACATGTTGATTAGTTTCGATCGTAAAAATAAACTAGAATGAGCTCACAATTTACCAATTACGTCGTTCCAAAGACTTCGCAGGTAGCAGATGAGAAGTCACAATGAAACCTGGCGACTTCGTTTTCGGGTACCTCGCGTCTCTTAAGCGCGAGTTTTTAATGGGTACTTCACACCACTCGTCGTCCCCATTTGCCCCGAGATTTATCGAACAACGCTAATGCTCCGGCGACGATAGGCGGCCGCCGATGGGAATAGGTACGCTTCATTTAACATAACTCATCTTAGTTGTGGAGGTTTGGTTGTGAAAATGAAGAGCTTTGCGTTAAAGTTATCTGAACAAGAAAATTGCTGGTTCCTCTGTTACCTCAGAATGGTTGAGCTTCAGTTGCCTTGGAAGATATATGCTCCATAAGTTATCAAAATTAAGATTCCAAGGCAGCAGTTTGGTTTGATTCGCAGTGAACTGGTTTGCTCCCACCGAAACCTTCTAGAGAGAGAGAGAAAGAGAGAGAGAGAAGAACCGCGTTCCTTCACATCTCTCCAAGGTATGGCATAAACTCGTGCAACTAATTTAGCTCTACACCTACAGTTTCTTTCAAAGGAAATCTCTTTAGCCTAGAGCGTTAGATTGGAGATTTTGTGACATATTCGATATTGAAGTTCAATTAAGCTAGCCTGAGAATCACCGAACATGGATTTGGCGTGTCTAGTGTTTCGCTATTTGGGTTGTTTTGTTTGTGTGTTTTGGGTAATTCTGTTTGGTTTATTTTGCTATGAACATTGAACAACGTGGTTATGAGTTGATTTGGTTGCTGAGTTTACGAAAGTTGTCTGCTTGAGCAAGCTTGCATTTTTCCTGGGTACTTTCAATAATGGGATGACTCGACAGAGCTCAATGGATTCATGTAGCCATTTCCAAGTGATTGGGACTTGAGGCAATTTGGTTTGGTTTATTTTACTCGTAAGAACTAAGAACAACCTGTAAGGCGATACTTCATATAATGAAGTTTTTGTTTGTGGGGAGCAGGGAAGAGTTTGGCCCAGTATGATGTTGTTTTCCACCTGAGTAAACGTAATTTAGGTATTCTCGTCTCGTGAACATCAGATTTGACAATTCATATTTTGGGGGTACTTGTTGGCTGTAATTAGGATCTTTTCAGCCTTTATTTCATTTTCAGAAACGAAGTTTTCAGCCTGCAATTGTGGCTTCTCGATTGGAACCCCACTATGTAAATTGAGGGGAAAGATATTAAGATAGGATACTTGCCTCTTAGTTTTGGAGAAGAGTGACTTGTGTCATTTTGCTAAATAATTGGGAAACAGTTAAGCAATTCTGGTTGTTCATCTTTTACAGCAAGATGAAAGGCTGTCAGACACTCAGACCACCTTCATATGTGAAGAGATATGTTTTGTGGACTCCTCTTCTTGTCTGAAGTACCCGTGTCCGACACTCGTCCCTTGGGTAAGGGTACGGGATTCGTATTAGGCATTTACAGTCATGTACTCACCTCAAAAATTAAGTAATCTATGCGTACAATACATGTGCACATAGAACTCTATAACTATGCTTGAATTACTCTATGACACCTTATAGCGTCATTCTATACTTCAAATCAAAGAAGTAAATTGATAACCACGTGTATGTTGCCATGTCCATACGTCCTGGGAGCAAGGACTTGAGACTTAGATGAGTGCAACACTTGGACGCTTACCTAGATTCCATGTAACATTAGGGGGAGAGTTTTTGCTAGTGCAAGGACTTGGTGCCCATCACCTAAGCTTATAGGATTCCCTTCCCCTTGTGACTCAGTTGGCCTTACATTTTCAGCTTTCCACAAGACAGCTTCGTTTGTACCTCCATGTTCCATATTTGTGAACTGGTGAGTCGGTTTCGGAGTGAAATGGTTTGCTCCCGCCGACGACGTCTAGAGAGAGAGAGAGAGAGGACACTGTCACCGTTCAACACTGCTGCTGGCGGCGTAGATAGGAAGAAGAACCTCATTCCTTCACATCTCCCACAAGGTACGGCAGATTATCGTGGAGCTAATTTAGCTTTAGAAAGTTCTTTTTCTAGCTGATTGGTGATTTTCAAACAAATACAAGAGTGGAAATTGAATTTAGACTAGGTTGAGAATCCCCAAAAATAGATTTTGTGCGTCTAGTGTTTCTCTATTTGTACGTCCATTTTGATTTGATATGTACAACGTGATAATGGGTTGATTTGGTAGCTGAGAGCCCATGAAGAAAATGTGTAGTTTGCGAAATTATTCTACTCGAGAAAGCTTGCATTTTTCGTTGGTAATTGTAAGAACACGATGCCTCAAGAGAGCTTAGTGGAGAGAACGGATTTATTTAGCCGTGGCCGTGCTTATGGGAATGGGACTTGAGGCCGTTTTTTTTGGGTCACTTGTAAGAACTAAGAACCACCTTTAAGGCGTTGTTTCATATAATCAAGTTTGGGTTCATGTGGAGAAGGGAAGACTTTGATTCAATATGTATGTTTTCCATCTGGGTAAACCTAATTTATGATTTCTGTAGAGCATGAGATTTTGTTATCCATATTTGTGGGGTACTTCTTGTCTGTAATTAGGATCTTTTCAGCTTTGTTTTACCTAGAAGAAGTTTCCAGCCAAAAAATTGTGACTCCAAGATTGGAACCACGCGAGCTACATTGGGAAATTGAGGGGAGAGATGGGACAATGGTTTGGGTTTTAAAAGAGACTTTTGGGGCCATGAGTGGAGAGAGATAGAAAGAGAAAATTTATTGGGGACTGTGCACTAAAGAGAGGTTGGGTTTTGAGACCCAAAATGAACACATTTAGGGGGGCGTTCCAATTTCTTAAAAAAAGAACTTTTAGAAAAGGAAGGTAATTTCAAGCTAAAAAATCATATGTTTACGCAAATAATTTTCCTACAAATATGGATTTTGTTTGATAGATCTCATTGAGATCTTTTAAATGGTGCAAAAAAAATTGAAATATTATTTTTGATTTTTGTTATATTTGAGTTTGAAATTACCTTCTTTTTTTAAAAAGAAGGTTTAGAAAGAAAGCGGAACGGGGCCTTAGTGCTCCAAATTTGCCTTGGAGAAGAAGACTTGTTGTTCAGCTTTTACAGCAAAGTGATAGGCTGATAAACCCCCTTCATAGGGGGAGAGAGATGTTACGTGGACTCCTTTACTTGTCTGAAGTACCCATGTCTGGCACTCAATAGTTGGGCAAAGGTTATGGAATTCATGTTGGATATTTATAGTCGTACACTCACCCCCAAAAAATTAGCAATCCAGGTTTACAATGTATATATGTATAGAACTCTATCATTATGCTTGAATTGCTTTATCACACCTTACAGCATGATTCTATACAATAAATAAAAGAAGTAAATTGGTAATTACATATATGTTGCCATATCCATATCTCCTGAGAGGCTGGGACTTGAGACCTAAGATGAATCCGACACTTGAACGCTTACCAACATTCCATGTTGCATTATGGGGGAGAGTTTTGGCTGGCGCAGGGACCTGTTGGGATTCCCTTCCTCCCCCTTACCTCTGAGTTGAACTTACACATTCAGCTTCATTTATACGTCCATGTTCCATCTCTGTCTCCCTTCCTCCATAGACATTTCTTTTGCATTTTTCTCCTCCTTTCTTTTCAAGTGATATTCTTATTGACTCAGTTTATGCTTTTGTTTCTATATCCCGGGGCCTCCTCATATATCTTTGAAAAGCCATTTACACGTATTGATTGGTAGAAGAAGCAACTGTGAAATTTTTTAGCACAAATACTGGGCATGTTCATAGAGCTCAAATTGCAACTTTCTAGTTGGGTAGTTCTTGTGTAGTCTTCCCTTTTTTCTCTCCATTTCCTTCTATAAATCCCTAATATAGAACCTATTTACAATGGAAGACAGGCGGTGTATGCCTAAAATAAGTGTGCCAAGCTGTTAAAACTGGATTTGTCAACGCAATAACCACAACAATGACTCTTGCTGTGACAGAAACTCACATGTAACTGTTCTATTGTTGAAGGAAATCTTTCATGGTTCTCGCCTTAGATTTGCGGGATTTTCTTCTCCGTGCTCAAGTGCTGAAGCTGTATAGACAAGCGCTGAGGATTGCCAGAAGAGCCCCGGGCCATGCTAGAGGTAGCTTCTGATTTAAATGAATCTTTTCATTATGATCTGTTTTTTAAAATAGACAAGTAGATAGGAATTCCCAGAACTATAATGGAAATCACAGTATGATCTTGGTACTTGTTATTGCCTCCTGGTCATTCCTATTTCTTTGCTAACTTGTTTGCATGTTAATCTTTTGTTTGCTAACTGGTTTGGATGTTTTAATCTTCCTTGGTCAATTTGTTCACTCTTCTTGGTCGACATTTAACGAGGTTTTGTTTTTGATGATTGGTATATTGGAAATCTGAAGAGTAGTTCCAAATTGCATGTGCCCAAGCTTGCAGAACTTTATGGTCATGTGTTAGTGTTAGTGTCTAACATCTTTTGCTCACTTCTAATGGAGATTGCCTTATATTGTGATGGATACAGCTGATCTGGTGCACATGATTAGACAAGAGATGGAGAACAACCAGAATTGCAGTGACAAGCAGAGGATTCGTTTCTTGATAAGCGAGGGAAAGGGAAAATTGAAAGGTTTGGATGAGATGCTCGATATGCAGGGTCATTGATTGTGTAGTTGTTTGTTTACTTGGAATTTATAGGGAACTTTCTTGTGTCTGAAAGAAAGTGTAAGATTTTTTTGAATGGTAATGATAATGTATCAAACTTGTTTCCAATACGAACAGGGAAATTTCCCCTTGTCTGAAAGATTGTACCCGATTTTTTTCAACCTTCATTCAGAATGCTCATTTAACAAATATGTTTCCAAGTTAGCTTACATAAGTTGTACATAACACTCATGTTATGTAGGAATATTGGTCAAAATCACATTTTTAATACCGAAATTCTCACCCTTATCCATTGAAGCATGTTGATTTTGGAGACTCTACGCTGTAAGGGTGTACAAGAAAGTGCTATTATCCGCTATTTCTCCTTGTTTTGCTCATTGCCATAATGTCACTTTGCTTAGATGAAGTCCAGTGGCCTGAAAAAGGCTTGCCTGATGCCAGGAAAATGGCAAAATTTTGCAAAAAATGGTGCCCCGATGGTGTGAATTTTGCTGTCATTTTTTGCTTTGGCACCATGTCCTCTCAAAAATGGCAGTGAAAATTGCTTTGCCATTTGTGTGCCACATCATCAAACCCAACAACCAATTCCAAATGGCATTGCACTATCGCACCATTGATAGTAGTCAGTTGTAAAAGGGATACTATGCAAATTTTGAAAAAACAATGGCATTGGAAATGACATTGCACCCACGTCATTTTTTTGGCAAACGTCATTATTCATTACCAAAAATGGAATGGCTCGAGACATTTTGGCTTAACCGTTGGACTTGCTCTCAGTAAGGAAATGCCCATGCAAAACATAAATCCTTGAATCTTATTCCACAATTTTCACATCATTTCTGTTAGACTTGTTCCGCATTGCTCATCTAAGCCACTCAAGCTTAGTTAATATAATCTAGAGGCTACTCCATCTATTGCCAATTGGTTTTAGGTTGGAACCCTCTAAGAAATCTAACATGGTATCAGAGCTAGGTCTTGGGTGACCTCACATCGTGTGGTCAAGTCTCCGTTGCCCTGGTCAACTCATCAATTCATACCTCCGCGTGCATCCTGGCTGTACGTGAGGGGTCGCCCGAGTCAAATCTTCTTATTTCCTCAATTCGTACCTCCATGTGCATCCGGACTACACGTGAGGGGTAGTGTTAGACTTGTCCCACATTTCTCATCTAAGTTACCTAAGCTTGGTTAATATAATCTAGAGGCTACTCCACTTATAGTCAATTGGTTTTAGGCTGGAACTCTTCAAAAAATCTAACAATTTCAATGTTGATCCATAAAAAAAGCTCCAGTCTTGACTACAAGTGAAGAGAAAGCGAGCCAAACAAAGAAACATCACACAACTCAACAGACCGAACGAGGGTGACTGATTGCGTGCACATCCACTATCACACAGAATAAGGAAATTGAACTGGACCAGAAGCGACAGCTTGGAAATCCCCCTCAAGAGTGACGGTTTCCCAGCATGCCTCCATAGCCCAGGTGGTGGCCATTCTAGCAGCAGCTGCTTCACCAATGAAATGAGACCGTTCAAGGGCTCCGGCTCACAATAGATCATGACCACTGTTCCGAGCAACTGTCTCAGCCTCGATTTTATTGATGTCGAAAGAAGCATAGAGACTTGATTGAACTGTGCTTGGCAAGGGGGAATAAAAGTAGCACCCTCTTCGAGCTCCATCAACCCATAATTCTTCAGAGAGTTCATGCTCCCACTCCCACGAGTTTCCAGGACCATTGTTCAAAAGCTACTGTATTTGTTTTACAATACATTCATGTTTTGATACAAAATTGGCAATTGTAAATTCTGAAACAAAAGTCGAAAGAATGGATCATGCTCATTTACAGTGAATTCAAAAAATTTATATGTACAAATTCGGTGAAAATGAGTGGACGCTCACGTGCGTCTCACGTGCGTCCAAATTCGGTGAAAATTTGGATCAAAAAATTTTCATCCAAATTCGGTGAAAATTCGGTGAAAATGATTTTTGATAGGATTTATCTTCTTGATAGGTTCTACATGTTGAATAGTTTCGATCGTAAAAAGAAACCAGAATGAGCTCACAATTTACCAATTGCATCGTTCTAAGACTTCTCAGGTTGAAGATGAGAAGTCACAATGAAACCTGGCGCCGTCGTTTTCCGGGACCTCGCGTCTCTTAAGCGCGAGTTTGTAATGGGTAACTTAACCCGAAAACCATCAGTCGCCGTTCCCATTTGCCCCGAGATTTATCGAACAACGCTACTGCTCCGGCGACGATGGGCGGCCGCCGATGGGAGCAGGTACGCTTCATTTAACGTAACTCATCTTAGTTGTGGAGGTTTGGTAATGAACATGAAGCACTTTGCGTTATCTGAACGAGAGAATTGCCTGTTCCCTCAGTTACCTCAGAATGGTTGAGCTTCAGCCGCGTAGGAAGATATATGCTCCATAAGTAATCAAAATTAAGATCCGAAGGCAGCAGTTTGGTCTGATTCGCAGTGAACTGGTTTGCTCCCGCCGAAACCTTCTAGAGAGAGAGAGAGAGAAGAACCTCGTTCCTTCACATCTCTCCAAGGTATGGCATTAACTCGTGCAACTAATTTAGCTCTACACCTACAGTTTCTTTCAAAGGAAATCTCTTTAGCCTAGAGCGTTAGATTGGAGATTTTGTGACATATTCGATATTGAAGTTCAATTAAGCTAGCCTGAGAATCACCGAACATGGATTTGGTGCGTCTAGTGTTTCGCTATTTGGGTTGTTTTGTTTGTGTGTTTTGGGTAATTCTGTTTGGTTTATTTTGCTATGAACATTGAACAACGTGGTTATGAGTTGATTTGGTTGCTGAGTTTACGAAAGTTGTCTACTTGAGCAAGCTTGCATTTTTCCTGGGTACTTTCAATAATGGGATGACTCGACAGAGCTCAACGGATTCATGTAGCCATTTCCAAGTGATTGGGACTTGAGGCGATTTGGTTTGGTTTATTTTACTCGTAAGAACTAAGAACAACCTGTAAGGCGATACTTCATATAATGAAGTTTTTGTTTGTGGGGAGTGGGGAAGAGTTTGATCCAGTATGATGTTGTTTTCCACCTGAGTAAACGTAATTTAGGTATTCTTGTCTCGTGAAAATCAGATTTGACAAGTCATATTTTGGGAGTACTTGTTGGCTGTAATTAGGATCTTTTCAGCCTTTTTTTCATTTTCAGAAACGAAGTTTTCAGCCTGCAATTGTGGCTTCTCGATTGGAACCCCACTAAGTAAATTGAGGGGAAAGATATTAAGATAGGATACTTGCCTCTTAGTTTTGGAGAAGAATGACTTGTGTCATTTTGCTGAATAATTGGGAAACAGTTAAGCAATTCTGGTTGTTCATCTTTTACAGCAAGATGAAAGGCTGTCAGACCGCCTTCATATGTGAAGAGATATGTTTTGTGGACTCCTCTTCTTGTCTGAAGTACCCGTGTCCGACACTCGTCCCTTGGGTAAGGGTACGGGATTCGTATCTGGCATTTACAGTCATGTACTCACCTCAAAAATTAAGTAATCTATGCTTACAATACATGTGGACTTGATTGCACCGGAATCTGAAAGGCTTCTGAAAAATGTTGTAAGAGTTCATCGTCAGGAGGAGGCAGAGCTCTTCTACATTCCAATTTTCACAAGTCACAACCATCAGCTTTTTCTTATAGGGTGTGAGTGAATTCCTGATGTTTACTTTAAGTATTTACATTGTTATGTTCTCTTCCAGTGCTTATATAGAAACAATAGAATAAGTAAAATATTTCAGTTTTCGAAATAAAATAAAAATACTTATGTTCTAGAGCTGGGTATATAATTCTTCATCTACATAGAGGTTGGTAAAGGTCTAAACCACGAGACTACTTTTCAAACAGACTCTGACGCCGACCAACATCGAAAGCTTCCTTGGGCCGCGTCTTGCGCCGTAAACGCCAACCAATTCCTACCTTTTTCCAAACTTCAATTCCAAGGTACCCATGCGATGCTCCCTTTCGTTTTTCCCAATCGCAACTGTTGATTTTGATGAAAATCATAAGACTTTCTTTTGATCCGACCACTTGTTTGCTTACTCCTACTGGTTGTTATCTAGTATTTGTGTGTTTTTTTGCTTTTTGGACTGCTTTATTTCAAGAGTAAATTTGAGTTTGTTTCATGGGTTTCTTGAATTGTTGACAAATCTGTTATTTTTTCACTTGGGTTTTTCATGTTGTTCTGATCCTCAAAGAAAGAGAGAGCAGGGTTGATTTGACTTTCTAAGAAAAATATGGTTTTGATGTGAATAATCTAATATGATTTTAATCTTGGAGATTATGCATCAAGGGTTGGAATTTGCCTGATTCTGGTTTCTCGTGCGATATATATCTAGGGTTTTTGGGGTACTTTTCAGTTGAACACTTTGTTATATAGACTTTTGGTTTACATAATCGTCTATATTTGCGGTGATTACGCATCATTGCTGGATTTTGCCTCATTTCGTTTATCTTTTGACTCGTTTCTAGGGTTCAGGTGTAAAGACTAAAGAATTTGTGTGATTGTGGGAGTGATATATAATTTAGGTGTCAAAGATGAGTGACAATGTGATGGAGAAACTTAGCGCTTTGGGTGAGCTCTTGAAGATTGGTGGAACTGAGGTTGGTGTCAAGATGAATGCTGGGATGACCTCGATGAGTTTCAAGGTGAAGGAGCTAGTCCAAGGCCTGAATCAGGTTGATAAGGTTGTTGAGGACGCAACGGCTGAAACGCTGGACGAGCCTGATTTGGCCACCAACCTTGAACTTTGTGACATGGTGAATCACGACAGGATCAACAGCATTGATTTGATCTGTGGAATAAAGAAAGGGATCATGTTGAAGAGCCCTAGGGTTTAGTACTTGGCTATTGTGTTACTTAAAACTCTAGTTAAGAATTGCCAGAAGGCGTTCTCGGAGGTTGCGGTGGAGCAGGTATTGGATGAGATGGTGAAGTTGATTGATGACCCCCAGACTGTTGTTAACAATAGGAACAAGGCTCTGACACTGATTGAAGCTTGGGGGGAGTCTTCTGATGAGCTGCGATATTTGCCTGTTTATGAAGAGACATACAAGGTACCCCACTGTAAAATTTGGCTCCATTTTCACTAAAGCCAGTTACCATTGCTTATCTCTTTCACTGTTGCACACAAAATTAGTGACTGATTGACTGAATAGAAGTTAAAAAAGGTTTTGAAAACGATCTTAGTAACATGATAGCCAGGAATTCTATGAGGTAAAAGAAAGAATGACTTTTGAAAACGATCTTACTAATGAGTGGGTTGCTATGTACTTTTACAAGCTTTGAATGAAATTGATTTTATTTATTTATTTATTGTTTAGCAGAAGCTATGGAATATTTATTGCATTTAACCTTCCGTACTTATTACTCTTGCGTGTTAGAGTTTGAAATCAAGGGGCATACGGTTCCCTGGCCGTGATAATGAGAGTTTGGCTCCTATATTTACTCCTCCTCGTTCAGTCTCGGCTTCAGAATCCAGTCCTAATCTTGCTCAACGACTTGACCGTGAGATTCCTGCACAAACCTTTTCAGCTGAACAAACAAAGGAAGCATTTGATGTGGCTCGAAACAGTATTGAGCTTCTTACATCAGTTTTGTCCTCTTCGCCCCAACAATATGCTATAGAGGTATTTCATTTATCACATTATAAATGGATTTCATTTTACTGATGTCTAGAACTTCATTTTAGCCCAGAGTGTCATCTGTGGCTGTGTTATTTTCTTGAAAGGTATTATAAGTGGAAGTGGTTTTACTTGATGTGGCAACATGGTCTTGTGAGATCGTTTAGGGGTCAGTTGCGTATTGGGTTCATTTAACTCCCAACTAGTTGTTTTCATGTCTAACATTATTGGTTCACATCATTAGCCTGTCAACTATGGTTACTTGTGGCTGTTAAAAAAGAAACAAAAAACTATAGTCAATGTGCATGATGTTGATGTTTTCTCTGCCTTGTCTTTTACCGGTCTTATATTGGAAGATGTTGATTGACCAAGTTCCAGAGCTATTCAGTCAGCATTGGGTTAATTGTTCGATAAAACAAATTTAGGTAAGAGCCATCTTCGTTCTCGGCACGTGATGCTTAGCTTACAAGGATCTCATTTCTTCTCTTCTTGAATTCTCTTTCTTCTGCCTTTCTCCTAACATCAAACTTGATGTGATTCAATAAGAGATCAGGAACTCTAGGAGTACCTCCAAACCCTATGATTCCTTTCCTGCCATATTTAATTGACATAGCAGTCCAAGCAACTTTCCTAGCAGTGCTTGCGGAAAGGCTTGCCACCAAACTTGTCAATAGATAGGCGACTTAATAGGATTTGAGATACTCTTTAGCTCTTTGTGATCTTTGTATCCGCAGGGAATGCTCTAGACATTTCTACTCTTTGTTCTAAAATACTTGGGTTACCACAAAATAAAAATTTGAAACTTCAACCCAGTCACTCTCTCTTGTTTTCAAGTATGGTATCCTAACTCACTCTTTTCCTCGGTACTTTTCTTGATTATATTTTCATCAATCGTAGCAGTCACACTGCCACTGTTAAAAGAGTGTTCCCTTCCTTTTCTTTCAATGAATATTCATGGTGAAACAGTGAATGCAAAAGAAAGTGATTCTTGTTTGGTTTTGTACATCGAAAAAGATGTCTTTGGCAACATAAGTACTGACTGAGGTCTACCTCTCATGTTTTATGTTGTAGATCTTCTAGATTGACTAAAAATTGTCCACTTTGAGTTGTTTTGATTCTTATCATGAAAATCCAACATCATCTCATGCGATCCCAAAATGCTTTGACATTTCTATTTGTGTTTTTGACGTTGCCAAACATGTTTCAAAAACTTCTCCTTTTCCTAGCTAACTGAAGCAACAAATTGAAATGAAATTTTGATACTTGGTCCAGCCGAACTGTGGGTGAATGTCTCTGTTTCTGCTTACTCTCTTACTTCTGCTGATTTCTGTTGGCAGGATGACTTGACAACCACACTTGTACATCAGTGTCATCTGTCCCAGTATACTGTCCAGAGAATCATTGAGACTGCAGGGGAACGAAGCCTTACTTTTTGAAGCCTTGAACGTGAATGATGAAATCCAGAAAGTCTTCTCGAGGTATGAAGATTTGAAGAAACATTCTGTTGTTCATCGGGAGCCCGGCCCGACCCTGCTATGATTCCTGTAGCCGTGGAGCCAGATGATTCGCCCCATTTTGGGAAAGAAGATGCCCTCATCAGAAAATCAGCAACTTCTCAGGCTGCTGGGCTTGCAGGGCAAGAATGAGACGATGGACAATCTCGATGAGATGATTTTTGGCACGAAATCCGGCGGCACATCTGAATCGGGGCAGGACACCTCGAAGAAGGCACAACCCACTAAAGATGATCTGATCTCATTTTGAGCTTTTCTCTTGTATGAAAAACATTTCTGTCGTTGGATTGGATATCTCGATGGTTTAGGAGCAACGGGTTTGGTGCTTGCGATTTCACAACCATCATGAACAGGACCAGGATATTCTCTTTTTCTTTTCTCTTTCATACGTTTTCGTGCTTTCACCTGTATTTGTCCATGCACGTCGTTTCAGGGATTTGTGTCTGAATTGGCTAGGTAATTGCTTGAGGAGCTATATACAGAAACGAACATTATGAACAGCTTATGTGTTGTTTTCGTAACACTACATGTCTGATCTTAATGTGGTTTGTGGATGATTCTTGTTTGAACCCTTTTTTTTCCCCAGCTAATTGGGACAATTTTTGCTTAGTAAGCCCACCCCAAAGATTAGTGCTCTCCACAGCTCTATCGCTCATGACTATGGATGTTCTCAATCCTTTTTTAAATTGTCTTTTAAATTAAAATATATGGACCATTAGGAAGATCTTTAATCTGAGACAGAAGGTTTAGGTTTGGGTTAAAACTGTCGTGGGTAATGGTTTGAATACTTTCAACCCTCTTGGCCCTCTCAAGGCTTGGTTTGGAGATAGATTAGATTACAATTGACTTAGATCTTACTCCTCTTAGACGGCTTCTATCATCCGAGATAATGCTTGGCACTGGGATAGAACAAGAAACCTTCTTGTCAGATCATGAGGAATCAGTTCTTTGGACTTTAACTGCAAGTGGCCAATTCTCCATTAAATCTGCTTGGCAGGGTTTGAGAAGTCCTTCCCCCGAGGTTTTTTAGTACAATCTGGTTTGATTTCGACATGCAGCTCCTAGATGGTCTGTTATTGGATGGTTGGCTACCTTAGCAAAGGTTATGTGCAAAAGATAGAACGCAGGTGTGGAGGATCATTGATAATACTGATTGTGTCCTATGCTCTGGGGGTACTACGGAGAATCACTCTAACTTATTCTTTTCATGCCTTTCTCTTTTCAAGTCTGGAGTCATATTCTCACCAAGAACAATATTACCAAATCACCTGGAAATCTGATGCAGGAGCTGGACTGGTTATGAGTCTTAATATGAAGGGTAATGGATTTTATTTCTACAGTCCTTGTGCAAACTGTCCCTAGCTGCTACCATTTATCACCGATGGAAGGGGAGAAATCTAGAATCTTTCAGCATAAGATGGTAAACGTGGATGAAGTGATGAAGAGAATAGTTACAGATATGAGATTCTGTATCGGTTCTTGGAGGAGAGTGAAGTGTACAATTGCAAATTATCAGTTGTGTTTGGCGTGGCAAATCTATTCTGAACTAATTCATACCGGAGGTATATTACTCGTTATTGTAATAATCAAATCCTAATTTAGCCAAGATTACGAACATTCCAAATATAGCCTACTTCAAATTAGCCCCGAACAGTTAAGCTTCAAAAAAAAAGTATGAAATACTTTACAGATGGTGAGTTGGAGAGGAGAGGGCACCGAAAAAGTAATTGGAGCTCACACTTCAATTGCATTCCAAAGACGCGAGTTTTGTTCTTGTCATTTCAAAGACGGCGTCGTTGCTAAGCAGTTGAAAGCTTTCATCTTGGGTAGTAAACCAGCGGGTACCCATGCACGAATAAACTCGTGTTTCAAAAATACAAGTTCTCATCGATCTAAGCGCCATTGTTAAGCAAAAGTTTACAGCCAGGTACTAAAATTCCCCGTCCATGAACAAAAATTCGCAGCCACAGTTTATGTTTTTCACATCATGTTTCAGAAATGCGAGTTCCCAAAACCCAAATGATGTCGTTGCAAAAGTTGGTGGCTAGGAGCAAAAGTTTGCAGTCACAAGTCTCATGTGTTATTGTTTCTGTTTCTACACTTATAGAAAGAACTCCATTATTGAAAGCGTGATTATTGTTCACTAATCTCGCGTGTTTACATGTCTCTTGGCCGCGACGAATTACGCCTGGCTGCGTGGAATTACAACTGGCCGAAAATTATTGAAAGCGTGATTACCATTCGCGAATCTCGTGTGTTTATAGCTTCTTGGACGCTACGAACTACACCTGAACGCTTATAATTATACTTAAACGCGTGTAACTACAACTGGCCGCCAATTATTGAAAACGTGATTATCATTCGCGAATCTATTGTGTTTACAGCTCTTGGACACGACGAATTACACATGACCGCTTATAATTACAGTTGGCCGCGTATAATTACAATTGGCCACCAATTATTGAAAGCGTGATTACCATTTGCGAATCTCTTGTATTTTACATGCGTCTTGGCCGCGACGAACTACACTTGGCTGCTTATAATTACACTTGGCCGCGTGTAATTACAACTGGCCGCCAATTATTGAAAGCGTAATTACCATTCGCGAATCTCGTGTAATTACATGCATCCTAGCCGCAACGAACTACAATTGGCCGCTTATAATTACATTTAGACGCTTGTAACTGCAATTGGCCGACAATTATTGAAAGCGTGATTACCATTCGCGAATCTCTTGTTTTTTACATGCGTCTTGGCCGCGACGAACTACAGTTGGCCGCTTATAACTACATATAGCCGCGTGGAATTGCAATTGGCCGCTAATTATTGCAAGCGTGATTACCATTCGCGAATCTATGGTATTTTACATGCGTCTTGGCCGCGACGAACTACAGTTGGCCGCTTATAATTACATCTGACCGCTTGTAATTGCAATTGGCCGCCAATTATTGAAAGCGTGATTACCATTCGCGAATCTCTTGTATTTACATGTATCTTGGCCGCGACGAATTTCAGTTGGCTGCTTATAATTGCATCTGGCCGCGTGGAATTGCAAATGGCCGGTGATAATAGAAGCGCGGTTCTGTTTGACGCCTTCGGAAAAATGCGAACAGGCTACACTTATAGGAACTAGGAAGAACTCCATCACTCTTCCCTCCCCTCTCTGCAAAAATGGCCGGAAAACACTCCTCGTCCATTACACCCCGGACCAGATCTCGACTCCTCCTTTTCCTCCTCTCTCTCCTACCCCCCTCTCTCTCCTCTTCTACACCATCTCCCTCTTCACATCTCCTTCCGATTCCCTCCCGCTCCGCTCCTCCCCAAACTCTAATCCCGGTGCCGACTGCTCCTTCGTCGCCTCCCTCGAGAAATTCCTCGCCAAAAAACCAGAGTTCATACATATGAGTCGAGCTATAGCTAACCAGAGTGCGTCTCGTTTACTAAATGAGCCCTTAACGAGCCTCGAGCTACTCACGAATGGTTTGTGTTTTTAATTTATTTTCTCAGGTTGATAAGAAATTTCCTTGAGCTATGGGATTTGAGAAAAATCCGGGACATTTAGAGATTACTATAGTGTCGTTCCAGAATTTTGATTTTGAAAATGTTAAGTTCGTTGATATTGTTATGGAGTGTGGAGCCTGATAGTATGGTGTAGCAAGGCATGTCTCTTGAATCCAATAACATAGGGAACAGTAGGATATTCTGCACCTAGCTATATACACTGTAGGGAGAGGAATGCATTCCGTAGTTCTTCTTTTTCATAGGGAAACTGCTGCAGCTATGGTGGCCGAAGCCTTCATGGATGAACCCACATAAATCCAGTGTTCCTTTAAGATTGTGCTTCTGTTTTCTTTTTCTTCTGTATTCATATCTCCAACATTTTGTGTTAGGTTCCATGAACTCACTAATCAACATGAAGTTGTGGTAGGTACCAGTTTGTTGATTTACCTCCCAAGTGTGAGAGGTTTGAGAGGACGTGGAGAGATGGCACATGGGTCTCCAGCTATCAGTTAAGCTGCCCAACCTGTGCCGTTCGGCTATGTAGCACCGACACTCCAAAAGGGCGCCGTGTTCATGTATTGGACACGGGGCCACGCTGGGGACACGCCCAAATACGTACGTGGCGTGTCCAATAATTTTTATTATTTTTTGATGGGGGACACGTGGGGGGACACAACTGGGGACACGGTTGGGGGTTAAAATGTAATATATATTTTTGATTTTGAGGGGTTAATATGAAATTATTCAAAAATATTTGGGTTACACTGGAATTATGTCTTTATTTGGACCATGGTAATTTTATACATTCATATAGGACATGTCTTCATCAACAGTGGAAGAAAAGAAAAAATATATGTATATATATATTTATTTATTTATACACGTGGCGTGTTCCCCGCCGTGTCCGTATCCCCATTTTTTTAGAATTGCCGTGTCCCGTGTCTGTGTCCGTGCTACATAGCCGTTCGGTGCCATCTACTTCGACCAACTCATTGACGGAGGCTTGAGTGCCTCTGGCCATTTTGTTTCTGTTTGTATCAAATTTGAGTGATTTCCCCTTGGAGCGGGCCAAACCTAGTTACATCTGTGTGTCTGGGTTGTGTGTGTGTGTGACCATTGACCCCCAACAGCCAATTCGCTGTTTGCTTTTTGAAATCGCTATTGTTAAGCTGACATTATATGCACTTTGTTATGAACTTATGAGCCTTTCCTTTTTGTTCCATTTTTTTAGTTGATATCATTTTGCAGAAATTAGCCAAACGTGTCCTTTTGGATAACTGCTAAATGTAGCCTTTCTTGCCTGTGTGTGAGTTGCTATTGTTATTAATCCACATTTGCTTCCATCTGAAGTTAAAAATCATTTTTATCTTTTTGTTTATGCAGCATTCTATTGACTATTGGCTGTGGACGAACTTGATTGCACCTGAATCTGAAAGGCTTCTGAAAAATGTTGTTAGAGTTAATCATCAGGAGGAAGCAGGCCTCTTCTACATTCCAATTTTCACAACCATCAGCTTTTTCTTGATGGAGAAGCAGCAATGCAAGGCACTTTATAGGGTGTGAGTGAATTCCTGATGTTTACTGTAAGTATTTACATTGTTATGTTCTCTTCCGGTGCTTATATAGAAACAACAGAATAACTAAAACATTTCAGTTTTCGGTTCTCGACTTCTAGTAGGCTTTTGTTAAAATCTTTCTAATGAGATAGCTGTAACACTTGGTGTACAATTTTATTCTGTTGCGTGTTGTAAAGATCTGATTTACTTTTCATTAATCTTATAGGAAGCCTTGAAGTGGGTAACAGATCAGCCTGCATGGAAGCGGTCTAAAGGAAGAGACCATATACTTCCAGTTCATCATCCCTCGTATTTCAAGTCTGTTCGCAGATATATGAAGACTGCAATTTGGCTGTTACCAGATATGGACTCCACAGGGAACTGGTTAGGATTTGAATCAAGTTGCAATGGATATGTCTAATGTCACGTATTTTTGGGCTGCTGATGACTAATTAAAGTAACAACTTTCAGGTACAAGCCTGGGCAAGTTTCACTTGAGAAAGACTTGATACTTCCATATGTCCCCATTGTTCATTTTGTGTCAGGCAGGGTTGGGTAAGGGACAACAAAGTTTTAATAGAAATGATGCATGCAAGGAATAACTGTGAAGAGTAGACGACTTGCTTATTGACATAGGGAAGTTTTTCTTCTTTCTTCTTCGTATTTTGTTAGAAACTAATTTATGGTTATTCTCTCATTCATGTTTTGTGGTGAAGTAAAAATTAGATGATCAAATTTGCATGAATATATTTGGACAACAAAAATACAAATTTCACACCCTCATGAAGTGTTTGTATCAGTTTGTTTAATGAAAAAGGTGTCAGGTTCAATGTTGGTAAAAGTTTGTATGCATTTCAGTTTTGAGTTTCTAGAAATTGAGTTTTCTATCATTTCAGTTTTGAGTTTCAATGTTGGTAACACTTGCTTCATGATTAGCTGCAGGAAATTGAGTTTCTTCTTGCCATGTTGTGTGTTCGTGTCTGCGTGTCCTCGTGTCCGTGTTTGTATACATGTCCTTGTCGTGTCCATTTCCTTATGTTGTGTCCGTGTCTGCATTTTGTCGTGTGGTGTCCGTGTTCTTGAACATGCCCATGTCCGTGTCATGTTAGTTACCTTAGCTTGAACTTGTCCCCTATCTTAAAAGTAATCTGTAATTAGGGTTGGCGATGCGTATATAACGCAGCTTGAGTAGTAAAGGTTTCTGCTATGAATGCAGTATCGCACATTCAGCTGTGAAATTTACGGTCACAGATTTGACTCCCAATTTATACACGCAAATTTGAAAGGAACACCACAAGAATTCCAACATCACAGATTCCGCAAACATTTTCATAACAAATCTTCATTCCATTCATTCACAAACCAGTACAAACACATGTCTATTAACCATGAACATTATTGCAGCAAAACTAAAAGGTGTTCGCTTCCTTATTGCAGCATAACTAATGTCTTTTAACCATGACCATCAGTGCTACCTTCGTGCTTCACTACTACAATTGACTCTAGTTCATACTTTACATTCTACAAGGTAACACTTCAGGTTCCGCTTCCTTATTTTTCATGGTTTCGCTAACTTCCTCAAGATGTGTTCGCTTCTGAAGAAAATGTATTGTTTCAGCTGAGCAACTGTCAACTCTCCTTTTTCTTAGGCTTCAACAGCATTAGCAAAACTACAAGACATCCATACTTAGTGCGTCGAATTAACTCAAAACAGGTGTTCAGGTTCACTGCCAAACAGTCTTCGAGTCCATCTCGTCACTCACCTGTACAAAAGTGCAACAAAAAAAAAAAAAAATTAACACGATTTCAATCATACACTCAAAACTAGAAATCTAAGTTCTTTGACTCAAGAGACAAGCCTATGAAAGGCTAGAAATATTATTGATACTTAACACTACTTCAACTTCGTATTCCAAGTTCAATCAGTTATTCTGGTTGCATTTTCCATATCGTTAAGACAAAAAGAAAATCTATATGATAATAATTCATTAATCAACTCCCAAACAGAGGCTGAAACAATTCCTAATGTCCAGTTGCTACACGATCTTTAGATCACAATAAACTGGTAAACATTTCAACCATCACTTGATATCAAATGATGAGCAATCTCTTCTAGGATATTCAAACCAGTATCGTATAAATGATTGCATGCCATAAATTGAAATAAAAAGATGTTCTATGCCTAGGGCACTATGTTTCTGTACCCAAATGAAAAGAAAAAGGGAAATTGTGAGAGAATGACTTCGGTACCTTGAACAGTAGTATCTGTTTTAAGCTTTCAGCTTCCAATGCTCATCACAATGCTTTCAGCTTTCAATGCTCAACACAATTCTCCAGTAGTTACGCAATACAGCAAAGACGACTGGTGGTGGAACTAGACAACTTAACCTCCCTCAAATCTCAGGTGACGGAGGGCAGATGTGCAGGGGAGAATCTGCAATAGGTCCATCTCCCTTCTTTCCCTGTTAATGAGTAAGAATCATGAGATTTTGCACGCCAAGTCACCGTACTGACTGATAGGTGCGTAAATATGCCCATTTACGCCCCCTAACTTAGGCTTGTTATGTTCTTTTGATGCGCTACTTGGGGTTTGATACTTGTTAATTATGTTTCAGGATTCTCGGAGCCAAAGGATTACATTTGGAGTTTAAACGCAAAGTTGGACTTTATTTCGGGAGAAAGGTGCATCAAATTCCAGCCATGTGTTGCACGTACGAAGGAAATTTATTGGATCAAATCCCACTAGAACGGCAACAGGGAATTGTAATTTGGCAACCTGTGGACTGACCCATAATTGTAGCAACTAGCAAGATTTGTCTTCAGCGTTTACATTAAAAGTGGGCCCATGGGACAATTGATAGGAGGAGATTGGGGAACCGACTACGGGGATATATTATAAAAGAAAGAGAAAAAGGGTTTCGGGGGGGAGCTTCTGACAACATATAACCGAGAACGGGGCTGCCATAATATATGATTCCCACGCATAAAACAGAGGAAAAAGGGTGGCTGCCATCTTTGATCTTTTTCTCGCACGTAAAAACAGAGAACGGAGCTGCCGTCAATTTTATTTTCCACGCACAACGGAGATCACAGCAGTTCGACGACGCCACGGTGCTCACGGCTGAAATAGTAAAGGACGAAAGTCTTTGGGGTTTAATCTTTTACTGTTATTTTAATGGAGTCTTACACTTGCATGATTATTTGTTCTAACTCCATGAGTGGCTAAACTATTCGGCTAGGGTGATGAGGAGGTCTCTCCAAGTAGCGTAGTTGTTTGATTCTTAGGGTTTTATATTCGATTTGATTGTATGACTTGGTCGATTCATAACTTTTTATGAGAGTTTATGTTTTTTCTGATATTCGAATGTGTTTGTATTCATGATTTCAAGCACTGTCATACAATGATTTTGAATGTTTCGAGATAGGCTTTGAGATAGACTATACGACGTGAGATGGGTCGTGCCGTGGTTAAATCCAATGAGACGATCCGTGCCGTGTTGAGATAGCCTATACGGAGTACAAATCTTGATTATATTTTTGGGGATTATCGATAGGAATTGCTAACCTATGGTGATCTGGTTGAATGTTGAATGTGAACCCTAGGTTTCGAAATAATTATGTTACAAGGGGAGACTGAATCGGAAACCCTAGTCTTTTCTCTCATTTCTTTCAAAATCTTTAATTGCTTTCTAGTTTAATTTTAGTTTAATCAAATCCAAATTCAAATCCAACTTTCTTTTAGTTTCAGAATTAAATTAGAAATTAATTGAAAGTATCGTAACTTAGCTTTTTACTCCCTGCGGACGATCCTGGACTTAACCACTGTTCTTTGGAATACTAGTTAATTCCTTGGTTTTATAAATTATATTTTTGGTGCAAAAACGACAGACCACTGACTCGTAGTTAAAGCAGATGAGCAAATATTATTGTAGTGAATAACCATAGCCACCTGATCCTACACGCATAAAGATCAAGAAGTACATATCAGAGATATTAGAAACATACTTGCTCTTGTTGCTAAAGACTTGTCAAGGACTCAAAGGAGAATGGCTCTAGTTCGGAAAACTTTCCTTCACGAAAACGGTAAAATTTTGTCCTTTGTGGCTCTACAGCTTCCATGGTTGCTTGAGTTGAGTCACAAAGCAGAAAATGGTAAAATATTAATTGGAGGCTCCGTTTGGGGAAAACCAGACATTAGTGTGAGAACTCAAGCAGTGGTGACTATTTTATCCTGGTTGGTAAGGAATGGTTTTGCTCCCAGAGATGATTTAATCGCATCTTTAGCAACTAAATGGCTTGTTCTCCAAGAGGTCGCAAGTTAAGTCTAATGAATGCCAAAAAATCCAAATGTTGTGGCCACTGAAGGTTTGCTCGGCGGTTAACTTCTAGGCCTTGAAATAAGACAAGATGCACGCAAACTTGCTCGCACATTCGAATATTAAAAAAAATCACTAAGGGCCAGTCTAGAACTACTACTGAAGTACGAAGATGATAAAAATTAATCATTCCAAAGAGATAAAAATTAATTGGAAGCTAAAAGTACCGACGGAGTTAAACAGGGGAGTCAACTCGGAGAGCAGATTGGCAGAGTGGGGAACTCGCCTACGAACTCAAGGTGTGTTCCATAACTAAAATAAGAATTTTTTTTTTTAATTAAAAGTGATCTATTGTGAGAGAATGAACTCTCTCATGAAGCGTGAAATAAGCACTTAAAAAAAAGAAACTTAACGAAATGGAGCCACTTATCAACATTCAACACACTCGGAGTGAAAAAAAAATGTCTGAAATTCGGCAACACCTTTACTCTCTCACCATCTCCAAACAGTTCTCCTAGGCATAAGCAGCACTCCCATTAATCGACAGCTTTCATTTTCGATGACCTGTGCCGCAACACGAGTGAAAAGCTCTTCGCTTTCGCCAAATGAAATAGACTAAAATGGAATAAAACATATGCTTTCACAGATTTCTAGACATGTCATTCTCGCCACTTACATCAACTAAAATAGTACCAATTAGCGAAAATAACTTGACTATCACCACATATAGTCTATTTAGTTCAGCGAAAACTCACACTAAATTGTGGATGAATCGAGTCCTTCTGGTTTTGACGGCGGCGCGTGGGTAACGTGGCGGGATGAACTGTGGGCGGCATGGCGGCAGCGGCAGCGGGATTACAGGAAGAGGAAGGTGATAACGAGGAGTATGGCCAAGGATTCGATCGGTTTACCTGAGACTGATAACCCATAATAATAGAGGGGGTGTGATCCGGTGTTGTCATATCTATTTTCTTAAAAATAAATTCACCGAAATGACCTCCGATTATGAACTAATCTGTATCTGATCAATATGATTTTTGACAAGATTTATCATCTCGACAAGCTTTATAACTTGAACAGCTCCGATCGTACAAATAAACCGGAATGAGTTCACAATTTACCAATTAAACTTTGCATTAATGGTGCGATCTCATTTCGAACATACAGCTCTGCTCCGGTACGGTCAAGTCTATTCTCCGAAAAATAAATTCACACCGATCTTCTTCGATTTTGAACTAATTAGCATTCGATTGATGTGATATTCCATGTGGTTTATCTTCTTGATGAGTTCTACATGTTGAACAATTTCGATGGCAAAAATAAACTGAAATGGGTTCACAATTTTCCAATTACGTCGTTTTAAGGACTTCTCAGGTGTAAGACGCGAAGTCCCAATGAGACCTGGCGACGTCGTTTTCAGGTACCTCGCGCCTCTTAAGCGCGTGTTCTTAATGGGTACTAACCCAAACACCAGTCGTCGTCGTCCCCATTTGCTCCGAGATTTTATCGAACAACGCTACTGCTCCGGCGACGATGGGCGGCGGCCGCCGACGGGAACAGGTACGCGTCATTTAACATAACTCATCTTTAGTTGTGGAGGTTTGCGTTAAGGTGATCTCAACGAGAGAATTGCTGGTTCCCTCAGTTACCTCAGAATGGTTGAGCTTCAGCTGCGTAGAAAGATATATGATCCATAAGGAATCAAAATTCAGAATTGGCACCGTTAGTTTTGGACTGTTTATTGGTAAAGGTTAAGAGCAAGTTTGTGTTCTGCACTAAGTCACATAATGCGCGGGCTATTTCGGAAGCGCGAGCGTGAAAGCGTCTCTCAAAAACCTCCCAAACAACTAAAATTCGCGAGTGCGAGGAGTGAGAGCGCAAGTGTAGAGCAAGGAAAGATGGTTGCGGACGGGAAGGAAAGGTGGCATCCAGAATGAAAAACCCTCTTCACCTTTGTCAAAATTGGCGATTTTTAAACTGTTAGAATGGTGGTTGTGGAGGGGAAGGAGGGTGGTTAAACCAAAATGGCATTGCAAAGGTGGAGCAACCCTGTCATTTTTTTGACAAGATGACTCTGTAGCTAGCCAAAAAATGGCTTCGGCAATGCCATTTTGGCACCAACGGCTAGACTTGCTCTAAGTTGATTTTCAAACAAAATTTAGGGAAGATAAATGACTGGGTGAAAGTCCAATTGAATTAGTGTTGCATTAACTTCATCTGATTTCTATACGGGAAAATTTTTGGTGGGTGAATTTCATGATCATCACCATAAGCAAATTAAGAAGTGGAATTCTGAAGAGCTCTATTTGCATGGGAAGAAGAACAATTAGAAGTGCTAGGGGGGAAGCGATGGGTCTCTACACTATGTCTTTTTTAGTTTTCCTCCTCCAATAAATGTGCTTTCCAAATGCAAGGATACATGACTTGGGCCATCTGACATTTGTTGCAGTTTTAGTATTGTAACTAATTTTGTTTACTAAGAACGTATTTGATAGCCGAGACAGTTATATTAAATTGCTGATTGCCGATAATTTGACGTGAGGTGGGGGAGGAGAGAGAGCTCCAACGAGAGAGTGAGGAGTTCATTGCTGGGAAAGTGTGAAGAACATGAACATTGGAGTACATGTGTAGGTTGTCCAAATTTACGCTGATGACTAGTTGGTATAATGATCTAGGTTTCCAACCTGTGAAATGTATTTTCAGCCGTGAAGCTACCCTTTCTACGTTGTTCATTTACCCAGTAGTGTCCTATTAAATGTCGTGAGCTGAAAATAGACTATTCACTATGGGGACAAAATTTACGTCACATGATCATCTGGTACGACTCTTCATGGTAGTCTCCTATTAGACATCATAAGCTGAAAATAGACTGCATATGTAGTTTCATAATGCACCTTATTTGCAATTTATATAGGCCTGTATAGAAGTATGTGTGCTTGTACATTTGCGTTGAGACATATACCAATAACATCTAGTATGGGTTATTCCATTGGTAAGTGACGGTTAACCTTCTTGTACTCTAAGAGGCAGGTTTTCTATCAGTCCCATGTTGTCTTTCCTATCACCCAAAGTTCTATGTTTAAACTTAAAGACTTTCTCTACTGAGCTTGCTGCAAGGACTGATAACATCCAGGCGATTTTCATGTTGGTGGTGGGATCAATCCAGACAATGCCTTGAGTTATATTGTGGTAGGAGCCAGCCATGTCATTATCACATCAGTATGTTTTCAGTTTTTGCTTTTTCCAAGATCCATCAAAACTCAGAAATAGCTCAGCAATATTTACCTTTGATTCAGCCTGTGACTTTGTTTTGTGACGTATTATCAGAATAATCACAAATTGGATTGTCATCCTTGTTCCTCTATCTATCCTCAATCCACATTCACACTCGCCGCCCATATTTTTGGATTTCTGTGAACTTTCGTATAAATTGAGTGATCTGATTTGATTCCTTACAACTCAGATTACTTCTAGATTCTCAAATAAGATGTTGCTTGTTCCTGCACGGTGTGCTGATCCCAAAAGTCTTCTGACATTGGATGCCATAAATTTTTTCCACTAGGGAGTTGGTGAGGACCTTTAGTAAGTCTTGCAGTTATCAAACCACCTATATTTAACCAATATGGGACAAGCTCCAATAGAGTGCTTCATTTAGATAGGACTTTTAACCAAGTTTCCTTCCAAATTAGATGAAGAAATAGAGCACGGATACTGGGTCAAGAGCGGGCCACCCAAGTCTGAGCATTCATATAAAGCCCTAACTAATGCTTTGTCCTCTGTAGTCTTCTTTACCACATTGCAATCACAACGAGCGGTTCAGAAATTGTTGACCTAGAATGAGAATTCACAGCCTACGAGCCACCACAACCTGATCAGGCCGCAGTTCGTTTTCTGCAATCTACAATGGCAATAACAACAACAACAATCATCAAAAGTATGGGGTACTGTACCTTCATCTATCTTCAGTATGCCTGCATCCATTTCGTTTGCTTCATTGGTGCATCTAAATGTATATGTTTATATCTTGTTGAAGCCTTTTAATTTATGCTTCGTGCAGGGCCTCGTCATGGACTGTGCATCCAATGTGAAGTTCGGTTACGCCCTTGCATTGACATACACAAGGTTGGACTTCTTCACAAGTACCGATTTGTGTTTTCATGTCTCTTTGTTTGAGATATTGAAATGTGAACCTGTTTAAGTAGGGTGAAAAGAATTAGCCAAAGGTAATTATCCTAGCAAGATTTACTAAGTTCTATGTCGGTTGGTACATTTCTTAAGGATTTGCTATCTATTCATTTAATAATTAGTTTAGTAGACGTAAGCTAGGTATATTATTTTCCAGAGACATAGGATGTTAAAGACAAAGTTGTAAATTTCTCTTGATGACCTTTTGATTTCAACAGCTGAATGTTGGCCATGCATAATCACTCGCTGGATCTTGGGTTTTTGATAAGGTTGCAGGTCATGAAGGCTGCAATACGTCTCAATATCAATTGGCTTTTCCACGTAGTTGTGTCCTTGTGGAGGAATCAGTAAATTGTCATGTAATGGCTGCAACTGATTTTAAAAACGTGAAACTTGCAACAAATCTCAAGCTTTTAAAATGTATTTTTGATGGTTACCGCTCGACCCCCATGTGGAGGTGGTGTGGCATTCGATGCAGCACAATGTGTTTAAACTAAGCTTGACACTCTATTAAATCAGTCTATGTTGTCTAAAGTACCCATGTTCGACACTCGACACTTGGGGTAAGGGTATGGGATCCATTTCGGACAAATATAGTTGTATACTCACCCCAACAAATTGAGTGATCCAGGTTTACAATATAGGCGTGCCTAGAACTCTATAAGTATGCTTGAATTGCTCTACGACACATTATAGCATAATTTTGCAGTCGAAATAACAAAAGTAAGTTGATAATTACGTATATGTTGACATGTCCATACGTGTCCTTGTATTTGAGACATACAAGAATCCAAGACCAGGACGCACCTGCTACCTAGACTTCGTTTAACATAGGGGAGAGTTTTTGATGGAGCAGGGACTAGTTGCCCATCACTTAAGCTTAAGTGATTCCATTCCCCTTGCGACTCAATTGACCTTACGAATTCAGCTTTAAACTACTCAGTTCGTTTTATATATCTGTATTCCATCTCTGCCTCCCTGCCTTCATCGACAGATTTCAACTACTCAGGGAAAGTTGAAAGGTTTGGATGAGATGCTTGAGTACTTAGAATTAAAGAGGACTCTCTCTTGTCTCAAAGAATATAGAAATCGTTTTGAATGGTCAATGATAATGTACCAATTTATAAAACCTTGGGGACACAGGAGGATTTGTCTGGTCATTGACTTCAGGGCTCCAGAATTAGTCAAGGTGTGCGCATGCTGGCCCGAATGTCTGTTATCAAAAAATTGATAATGTACCAATTGTGTTCTCAGCATATGCAAATTCCCCAGATAGATTATGACAAATTTTTTATATGTTCATCCAAAATGCTTCTCATTTAACAAATATGTTTCAAAGTTAGGCTACTTAGCATATTTATCTTGCCATTTTCTCTCAAAAATGGCACTGAGAATCACTCTGCCATTTTTGCCACATCATCAAACCCAACAACCAATTCCAAATGGCATTGCACTATCGCACCATTGATAGAAGTTAGTTGAAAAAGGGATACTAAGCAAATTTTGAAAAAACAATGGCATTGGAAATGACGTAATTGAAAAAACAATGGCATTGGAAATGACATTGCACCCACAACGTCATTTTTTGGCAAATGTCATTACTCATTGCCAAAAATGGCAATGGCTCGAGACATTTTGGCTTAACCATTGGACTTGCTCTTAGTGAGGAAATGTCCATGGGAAACATAAATCCTTGAATCTTATTCCACAATTTTCACATCATTTCAATGCTGATCCATAAAAAAAGCTCCAGTCTTGACTACAAGTGAAGAGAAAACGAGCCTAACAAAGAAACAACACAGTAACACAACTCAACAGACCTTTTCCCCAATTTTTGGAGGGGAAACCATAATGTAGTTGAAAGGCGAAAGAACTAAACGAATGAGAAACTGAGATGCTAAAAACTAAGAAAGCAGCTTGATCTGTATGAAACATGAGTAGCATAGCGCATATTATGGGGGTGCTAGAAGCCTGAACAGAGAAACCGAACGAGAGCAACTGATTGCGTGCACATCCACTGTCACACAGAGTAAAGAAATGGAACTGGACCAGAAGCGACAGCTTGGAAATCCCCCTCAAGAGTGACAGTTTCCCAGCATGCCTCCATAGCCCAGGTGGTTGCCATTCTAGCAGCAGCTGCTTCACCAATGAAATGAGACCGTTCAAGGGCTCCGGCTCACAATAGATCATGACCTTTGTTCCAAGGAACTATCTCAGACTCGATTTTATTGACGTCGAAAGAAGCATAGAGACTTGATTGAACTGTGCTTGGCAAGGGGGAATAAAAGTAGCACCCTTGTTTCAGTTCATGCTCCCACTCCCACTAGTTTCCACTACCATTGTTCAAAAGCTATTTGTTCTACGATACAAATTACAATCATGTTTTGATTCAGAATTCGCAATTGTAAATTCTGAATTGAAAGTCAAAAGAATGGATCAAGCTCATTTACATGGACACTAAGGTGAATCTAAAAAATTTATATGTACAAATTCGGTGAAAATGAGTGGAGGCTCACATATACCTCACTCGGTTCGCCACATGTAGCCCATTTAGTTTAGCGGAAAGCCGGAAACGCACGCTAAATTGTGGATGGATCGAGCCCTTCGGGTTTAGACGGCAACGGTTGGGTAACGTGGCGGGGATGGGCGGTAGCGGCAACGGGATTACAGGAAGAGGAAGGTGATTTACGAGGAGGATGGCCAAGGATTCGATCGGTTACCTGAGATCCCACAATAATACAGGGTGTGATCCGGTGTTGTCATATCTATTTTCTTAAAAATAAATTCACAGAAATGACCTCCGATCATGAAGTAACCGGAGTCCGATCGATATGATTTTTGATACAATTTATCTTCTCGACAAGCTTTATCACTTGAACAGCTCCGATCGTACAAATAAATCGGAATGAGTTCACAACTTGCCGATAAAACTTTGCAGTCCGGAGCAGTAATGGTCCGACATCGTTTAGAAACACATAGCTCCGCTCCAGTGCGGTCAAGTCTATTCTCCTAAAAAAAAATTCACATCAATCATCTCCGATTATGAACAAATCAGCCTTCGATCAATATGATTTTTGACATGGTTTATCTTCTTGATAGGTTCTACATGTTGATTAGTTTCGATCGTAAAAATAACCTAGAATGAGCTCACAATTCACCAATTACGTCGTTCTAAAGACTTCGCAGGTAGCAGATGAGAAGTCACAATGAAACCTGGCGACGTCGTTTTCGGGTACCTCGTGTCTCAAAAGCGCGAGTTTTTACTGGGTACTTAACATCACTCGTCGTCCCCGTTTGCCCCGAGATTTATCGAACAACGCTACTGCTCCGGCGACGATGGGCGGCCGCCGATGGGAATAGGTACGCTTCATTTAACATAACTCATCTTAGTTGTGGAGGTTTAGCAGTGATAATGAAGCGCTTTGCGTTAAAGTGATCTGAACAAGAAAATTGCTGGTTCCTCAGTTACCTCAGAATGGTTGAGCTTCAGTTGCCTTGGAAGATATATGCTCCATAAGTTATCAAAATTAAGATCCCAAGGCAGCAGTTTGGTCTGATTCGCAGTGAACTGGTTTGCTCCCGCCGAAACCTTCTAGAGAGAGAGAGAAAGAGAGAGAGAGAAGAACCGCGTTCCTTCACATCTCTCCAAGGTATGGCATAAACTCGTGCAACTAATTTAGCTCTACACCTACAGTTTCTTTCAAAGGAAATCTCTTTAGCCTAGAGCGTTAGATTGGAGATTTTGTGACAGATTCGATATTGAAAAATTAAGCTAGCCTGAGAATCACCGAACATGGATTTGGTGCGTCTAGTGTTTCGCTATTTGGGTTGTTTTGTTTGTGTGTTTTGGCTAATTCTATTTGGTTTATTTTGCTATGAACATTGAGCAACGTGGTTATGAGTTGATTTGGTTGCTGAGTTTACGAAAGTTGTCTACTTGAGCAAGCTTGCTTTTTTCCTGGGTAGTTTCAATAATGGGATGACTCGACAGAGCTCAACGGATTCATGTAACCATTTCCAAGTGATTGGGACTTGAGGCGATTTGGTTTGGTTTATTTTACTCGTAAGAACTAAGAACAACCTGTACCGCAATACTTCATATAATGAAGTTTTTGTTCGTGGGGAGCGGGGAAGAGTTTGATCCAGTATGATGTCGTTTTCCACCTGAGTAAATGTAATTTAGGTATTCTCGTCTCGTGAACATCAGATTTGACAAGTCATAGTTTGGGGGTACTTGTTGGCTGTAATTAGGATCTTTTCAGCCTTTTTATCATTTTCAGAAACGAAGTTTTCAGCCTGCAATTGTGGCTTCTCGATTGGAACCCCACTATGTAAATTGAGGGGAAAGATATTAAGATAGGATACTTGCCTCTTAGTTTTGGAGAAGAATGACTTGTGTTATTTTGCTGAATAATTGGGAAACAGTTAAGCAATTCTGGTTGTTCATCTTTTACAGCAAGATGAAAGGCTGTCAGACCACCTTCATATGTGAAGAGATATGTTTTGTGGACTCCTCTACTTGTCTGAAGTACCCAAGTCCGACACTCGTCCCTTGGGTAAGGGTACGGGATTTGTATCAGGCATTTACAGACATGTACTCACCTCAAAAAATTAAGTAATCTATGCTTACAATACATGTGCACATAGAACTCTATAACTATGCTTGAATTGCTCTATGACACCTTATAGCGTCATTCTATACTTCAAATCAAAGAAGTATATTGATAACCATGTGTATGTTGCCATGTCCGTACGTCCTGGGAGCCAGGACTTGAGACTTAGATGAGTGCAACACTTGGACACTTACCTAGATTCCATGTAACATTAGGGGGAGAGTTTTTGCTAGTGCAAGGACTTGTGCCCATCACCTAAGCTTATAGGATTCCCTTCCCCTTGTGACTCAGTTGGCCTTACATTTTCAGCTTTCAACAAGACAGCTTCGTTTGTACCTCCATGTTCCATATTTGTGAACTGGTGAGTCGGTTTAGGAGTGAACTGGTTTGCTCCCGCCGACAACGTCTAGAGAGAGAGAGAGAGGACACTGTCACCGTTCAACACTGCTGCTGGCGGCACAGATAGAAAGAAGAACCTCATTCCTTCACATCTCCCAAAAGGTACGGCAGATTGTCGTGGAACTAATTTAGCTTTAGAAAGTTCTTTTTCTAGCTGATTGGAGATTTTCAAACAAATACAAGAGTGGAAATTGAATTTAGACTAGGTTGAGAATCCCCAAAAATAGATTTTGTGCGTCTAGTTTTTCTATATTTGTACGTCCATTTTGATTTGATATGTACAACGTGATAATGGGTTGATTTGGTAGCTGCGAGCCCATGAAGAAAATGTGTAGTTTGCGAAATTATTCTACTCGAGAAAGCTTGCATTTTTCGTTGGTAATTGTAAGAACATGATGCCTCAAGAGAGCTCAGTGGAGAGAATGGATTTATTTAGCCGTGGCCGTGCTTATGGGAATGGGACTTGAGGCCATTTGGTTTGGGTCACTTGTAAGAACTAAGAACCACCTTTAAGGCGCTGTTTCATATAATCAAGTTTGGTTCATGTGGAGAAGGGAAGACTTTGATTCAATATGTATGTTTTCCATCTGGGTAAACCTAATTTATGATTTCTGTAGAGCATGAGATTTTGTTATTTATATTTGTGGGGTACTTCTTGTCTGTAATTAGGATCTTTTCAGCTTTGTTTTACCTAGAAGAAGTTTTCAGCCAAAAAATTGTGACTCCAAGATTGGAACCATGCGACCTACATTGGGAAATTGAGGGGAGAGATCGGACAATGGTTTGGGTTTTAAAAGAGATTTTTGGGGCAATGAGTGGAGAGAGATAAAAAGAGAAAATTAATTGGGGACTGTGCACTAAAGAGAGGTTGGGTTTTGAGACGTAAAACGAACACATTTAGGGGGGCGTTCCAATTTCTTAAAAAAAGAACTTTTAGAAAAGGAAGGTAATTTCAAGCTAAAAAATCATATGTTTACGCAAATAATTTTCCTACCAATATGGATCTTGTTTGATAGATCTCATTGATATCTTTTAAATGGTGCAAAAAAAATTGAAATATTATTTTTCATTTTTGTTATATTTGAGTTTGAAATTACCTTCTTTTGTAAAAAATAAGGTTTAGAAAGAAAGCGAAACGGGGCCTTAGTGATCCAAATTTGCCTTGGAGAAGAAGACGTGTTGTTCAGCTTTTACAGCAAAGTGATAGGCTGATAAACCCCCTTCATAGGGGGAGAGAGATGTTATGTGGACTCCTCTACTTGTCTGAAGTACCCATGTCTGGCAATCAATAGTTGGGCAAAGGTTATGGAATTCATGTTGGATATTTATAGTCGTGCACTCACCCCCAAAAAATTAGCAATCCAAGTTTACAATGTATATATGTATAGAACTCTATCATTATGCTTGAATTGCTCTATCACACCTTACAGCATGATTCTATACAATAAATAAAAGAAGTAAATTGGTAATTACATGTATGTTGCCATATCCATATCTCCTGAGAGGCTGGGACTTGAGACCTAAGATGAATCCGACACTTGAACGCTTACCAAGATTCCATGTTACATTATGGGGGAGAGTTTTGGCTGGCGCAGGGACCTGTTGCTCAGCACCTAAACTTAAAGGATTCCCTTCCTCCCCCTTACCACTGAGTTGAACTTACACATTCAGCTTCATTTGTACGTCCATGTTCCATCTCTGTCTCCCTTCCTCCATAGACATTTCTTTTGTGTTTTTCTCCTCCTTTCTTTTCAAGTGATATTCTTATTGACTCAGTTTATGCTTTTGTTTCTATATCCCGGGGCCTCCTCATATATCTTTGAAAAGCCATTTACACGTATTGATTGGTAGAAGAAGCAACTATGAAAATTTTTAGCACAAATACTGGGCATGTTCATACAGCTCAAATTGCAAGTTTCTAGTTGGGTAGTTCTTGTGTAGTCTTCCCTTTTTTCTCTCCATCTCCTTCTATAAGTCCCTAATATAGAACCTATTTACTATGGAAGACAGGCGGTGTATGCCTAAAATAAGTGTGCCAAGCTGTTAAAACTGGATTTGTCAATGCAATAACCATAACAATGACACTTGCTGTGACAGAAACTCACATGTAACTGTACTATTGTTGAAGGAAATCTTTCATGGTTCTCGCCTTAGATTTGCGGGATTTTCTTCTCCGTGCTCAAGTGCTGAAGCTGTATAGACAAGCACTGAGGATTGCCAGAAGAGCCCCGGGCCATGCTAGAGGTAGCTTCTGATTTAAATGAATCTTTTCATTATGATCTGTTTTGTAAAATAGACAAGTAGATAGGAATTCCTAGAACTATAATGGAAATCACAGTATGATCTTGGTACTTGTTCTTGCCTCCTGGTCATTCCTATTTCTTTGCTAACTTGTTTGGATGTTAATCTTTTGTTTGCTAACTTGTTTGGATGTTTTAATCTTCCTTGGTCAATTTGTTCACTCTTCTTGGTCGACATTTAACGAGGTTTTGTTTTTGATGATTGGTATATTCGAAATCTGAAGAGTTGTTCCAAATTGCATGTGCCCAAGCTTGCAGAACTTTATGGTCATGTGTTAGTGTTAGTGGCTAACATCTTTTGCTCACTTCTAATGGAGATTGCCTTATATTGTGATGGATACAGCTGATCTGATGCACATGATTAGACAAGAGATGGAGAACAACCGGAATTGCAGTGACAAGCAGAGGATTCGTTTCTTGGTAAGCGAGGGAAAGGGAAAATTGAAAGGTTTGGATGAGATGCTCGATATGCAGGGTCATTGATTGTGTAGTTGTTTGTTTACTTGGAATTTATAGGGAACTTTCTTGTGTCTGAAAGAAAGTGTAAGATTTTTTTGAATGGTAATGATAACATATCAAACTTGTTTCCAATACGTATAGGGAAATTTCCCCTTGTCTGAAAGATTGTACCCGATTTTTTTCAACCTTCATTCAGAATGCTCATTTAACAAATATGTTTCCAAGTTAGCTTACATAAGTTGTAGGAGTACATAACACTCAGGTTATGTAGGACTATTGGTCAAAATCACATTTTTAATTCCGAAATTCTCACCCTTATCCATTGAAGCATGTTGATTTTGGAGACTCTACGCTCTAAGGGTGTACAAGAAAGCGCTATTTCCCGCTATTTCTCTTTGTTTTGCTCATTGCCATAATGTCACTTTGCTTAGATCAAGTCCAGTGGCCTGAAACAGGCTTGCCTAATGCCAGAAAAATGGCAAAATTTTGCAAAAAATGGTGCCCGATGGTTTGAATTTTGCTGTCATTTTTTGCTTTGGCACCATGTTCTCTCAAAAATGGCAGTTAGAATTGCTTTGCCATTTGTGTGCCACATCATCAAACCCGACAACCAATTCCAAATGGCATTGCACTATCACACCATTGATGGTAGTTAGTTGTAAAAGGGATACTATGCAAATTTTGAAAAAATATTGGCATTGGAAATGACATTGCACCCACAACGTCATTTTTTGGCAAAAATGGTCCAAATTTTTAAATTTAAAATTTGGGGCCAAAAAAAAAAATTTGGCAAAATTTTGGCTTTCTAGAAAAAAACAAAATTTTTTGGGCTTTTTAACCCAATTGGGAAATTTAAACTCCCTTTCACCACCTTTTAATAAAGGATTTAAGGAGGAAAAGAAAAAAAGAATTTTTTTCTACCAAATTTCCTCATTTTTGGATCCAAAAAACTTATTTTCTAAAAGGAAGAGAAAAGGACAAAAAAGAAATTTTTACGCCCTTTCCACCTTTTCCCAAAAAAAATTTAAAACTCCCCTTTCACCACCCCCACATCCAAAAACAAGGGTCCCAAACAAAATCCTTGAATTTTTTACCTTTTTACCCTTTAATTTTTAAAGGGTGTTTTTTGGGATGGGGGGTTTAAGCACCTCCCCTTTTCCCCAAATTTTGGAGGGGAAACCATAGTGTAGTTGAAAGGCAAAAGAACTAAACGATGAGAAACTAAGATGCTAAAAACTAAGAAAAGAGCTTGATCTGTATGAAACATGAGTAGCATGGCGCATATTATGGGGGTGCTCGAAGCCTGAACAGAGAAACCGAACAAGGGTGACTGATTGCGTGCACATCCACTGTCACACAGAGTAAAGAAATGGAACTGGACCAGAAGCGACAGCTTGGAAACCCCCCTCAAGAGTGACAGTTTCCCAGCATGCCTCCATAGCCCAGGTGGTTGCCATTCTTGCAGCAGCTGCTTCACCAATGAAATGAGACCGTTCAAGGGCTCCGGCTCACAGTAGATCATGACCTCTGTTCCGAGCAACTATCTCAGCCTCGACTTTCTTGATGTCGAAAGAAGCATAGATACTTGATTGAACTGTGGTTGGCAAGGGGGAATAAAAGGAGCACCCTTTTCGAGCTCCATCAACCCATAATTCCTCAGAGAGTTCATGCTCCCAAACATTTCCCGAATCCCGTTAAAGCTAGGGTTTACGGCAACGGCAAGGGAAATTCGGAAAAAAGGTAAAAGAATGGCCAAGGATTTCATGGGACCTAAGATGAATCCCAAAAATTTAATTACTTGGGTGGTGGATCCGGTGTTATCATACCCAATTTTCCTTTAAAATTTAAAACCGAAAATGCCCTAAATTTGGAATAAATCGATCCTTCGGGTTTTTGGAACAAGGTTTAACTCTGGCGAAGCTTTAAAGGAACGGCCGAAACGGCAAATTAACCCAGGAAGAGGAAATTTACCGAAAATGACCAAGGATTAATGGTTTCCGAGTGGTTTCCCAAAAAACTGGGTGTGCCGGGTTTAATCTATTTTCTTAAAAAAAATTCACCAAATACCTCCGATTATAAATAAATCGGATTTGATAATATGATTTTTGAAAGGTTTATCTTCTTGAAAGGGTTTAAGTTGAAAGTTTCCGATCGTAAAAATAAACCCTGGAATGAGTTCACAATTTACCAATTAAACTCGTTCCAAAGCTTTAAGGTTGAAGTGAGAAACACAAGCCCCTCGAGCGGCCGTCTTTTCCGGGTTACCTCATCTCTTTTAAGGCCGGAAGTTTTTAATGGCTTCTTAAAAGGCCGGAAAGTTTCTTCGTAAAATTTGGCCCCAATTTATCCAAACGCTTCTGCTTCCGGGAAGGTGGGAAGCCGCCCTGGGACGGTCGGTTTTTCCGGTAACCTCCCTTCTTAGGAGGTTTGGTAATGGGAACAAAAGGGCACCTTTTCGTTAATTTGGCCCGGAGAATTTTTCCCCAAGTTACCTCCGGGAAGGTTGGGCCGGCCGCCGTGGGAAGATTACTTCCATTTAAGAATCATCAATTTTAAGAAATTGGCACCTTTCGTTTTGGGAACCTGTTTATTTTAAAGGTTGAGCCAAGGCCCTGGGTTTGCCCTAAGTAACAAAATTCGTTGGGCCCAGTTTTCGGGATTGGTAAAGGTTGAAAGCTTTCTCCCAACAAAACCCCCAAACAAACCTTTAAAAAAAAAATTCGCAAGTGCAAGGAATGAGAGCGTGAGCGTAGAGCAAGGAAAGGTGGTTGAGAAGGGGAAGGACAGGTGGCATCGAGAATGAAAAACCCCTCTTCACCTTTGTCAAAATTGGCGATTTTCAAGCTGTTAGAAAGATGGTTGCGGAGAGGAAGGAGGGTGGTTAAACCAAAATGGCATTGCAAAGGTGGGGCAACGCTGTCATTTTTTTGACAAGATGACTCTGTAGCTAGCGAAAAAATGGCTTCGGCAATGCCATTTTGGCACCAACTGGTAGACTTGCTCTAAGTCGGTTTTCAAACATGATTTAGGGAAGATGAATGACTGGGTGAAAGTCCAATCGAATTATTGTTGCATTAACTTCATCTGATTTCTGTACGGGAAAATTTTCGGTGGGTGAATTTCATGATCATCAACATAAGCAAATGAAGAAGTGGAATTCTGAAAAGCTCTATTTGCATGGGAAGAAGAACAATTGGAAGTGCTAAGGGGGAAGTGATGGGTCTCTACATTATGTCTTTATAAGTTTTCCTCCTCGAATAAATGTGCTTTCCAAACGCAAGGATACATGACTTGGGCCATCTGACATTTGTTGCAGTTTTAGTATTGTTACTAATTTTGTTTACTTAAGAATGTATTTGACAGCCGAGACAGTTATATTAAATTGCTTATTGCCGATAATTTGACGTGAGGTGGGGGAGACGAGAGAGCTCCAACGAGAGAGTGAGGAGTTCATTGCTGGGAAAGTGAGAAGAACATGAACATGGGAGTACATGTGTAGGTTGTCTAAATTTACGCTGATGAGTAGTTGGTATAATGATCTAGGTTTCCAACCTGTGAAATGTCTTTTCAGCCCTGAAGCTACCCTTTCTACGTTGTTCATTTACCTGGTAGTGTTCTATTAGATGTCATAAGCTGAAAATAGACTATTCACACTATGGCAACAAAATCTAGGTTGCATAATCCTTTGGTACGACTCTTCGCAGTAGTCTCCTAGTAGATGTCATAAGCTGAAAATAGACTGTGTATGTAGTTTCATAATGCACCTTATTTGCAATTTATATAGGCCCGTATAGAAGTATGTATGCTTGTATATTTACGTTGAGACATATACCAAAAACATCTAGTATGGGTTATTCCATTGGTAAGTGATGGTTAACCTTCTTGTACTCGAAGAGGCAGGTTTTAATATCAGTCCCATGTTGTCTTTCCTATCACCCAAAGTTCTATGTTTAAACTTAAAGACTTTCTCTGCTGTACTTGCTGCAAGGACTGATAATATCCAGGCGGTTTTCACGTTGGTGGTGGGATCAATCCAGACAATGCCTTGAGTTACATTGAGGTAGGAGCCAGCCATGTCATTATCACATCAGTATGTTTTCAGTTTTTGCTTTTTCCAAGGTTCATCAAAACTCAGAAGTAGCTCAGCAATATTTACATAGGTCTGTGCTTCAGCCTGTGACTTTGTTATGTGATGTATTATAAGAATAATCACAAATTGGATTGTCATCCTTGTTCCCCTTTCTATCCTCAATCCACATTCACACTCACCCCCCCATATTTTTGGATTTTTGTGAACTTTTATATAAATTGAGCGATCTGATTTGATTCCTTACAACTCAGACTTCTTCTAGATTCTCAATTAAGATGTTGCTTGTTCCTGCACAGTGTGCTAATCCCTAAAGTCTTTTGACATTGGATGCCATAAAAATTTCCACTAGGGAGTTGGTGAGGACCTTTAGTAAGTCTAGCAGTTATGAAACCAACTATTATTTTTTATTTGTTATTTTGTGATAACCAGTTATACTGATACTGAGGAGTCTTCTAGATTTGTTTGAAGGTTATATTTAGCTAATGTAGGACAAGCTCCAGCAGAGTGCTTCATTTCAGATAGAGCTTTTAACCAAGTTTCCTTCCAAATTAGATGAAGACATAAGAGTCCGGATACCGGGTCAAGAGCGGGCCACCCAAGTCTGAGCCTTCATATAAAGCCCTACCTAATGCTTTGTCCTCTGCAGTCTTCTTTACCACATTGCAATCACAACGAGCAGTTCATGAATTGTTGACCTAGAATGAGAATTCACAGCCTACGAGCCACCACAACCTGATCAGGCTGCAGTTCGTTTTTTGCAATCTACAACGGCAATAACAACAGCAACAATCATCAAAAGCATATGGGGACTGTACCTTCATCTATCTCCAGTATGCCTGCGTCCATTTCATTTGCTTCATTGGTACATCTAAATATATATGTTTATATCTTGTTGAAGCCTTTTAATTTTTGCTTTCTTGCAGGGCCTCATCATGGACTGTGCTTCCAATGTGGAGTTCGGTTCCACCCTTGCATTGACATACGCAAGGTTGGACTTCTTCACAAGTACCGATTTGTGTTTTCATATCTCTGTGTTTGAGATATTGAAATGTGAACTTGTTTTAGTAGGGTAAAAAGAGTTAGCCAAAGGTAATTATCCTAGCAAGACTTACTAAGTTCTATGTTTGTTGGAACATTTCTTAAAGATTTGCTAACTATTCATTTAATAATTAGTTTAGTAGACGTAAGCTTGTAATATTATTGTCCAGAGACGTAGGATGTTAAATAACAAAGTTGGAAATTTCTCTTGGTGACCTTTTGATTTCACCAGCTGAATGTTGGCCATGCACAATCACTTGCTGGATCTTAGGTTTTTGATGAGGTTGCAGGTCAAGGCTGCAACACATCTGAATATCAATTGGCTTTTCCGCGTAGTTGTGTCCTTGTGGAGGAATCTGTGTGGAGGAATCAGTAAATTGTCATGTAATGGCTTTAGATAATGGCTGCAACTGATTTTAGAAGCATGAAACTTGCAACAAATCTCAAGGTTTTAAAATGGATTTTTGATGGTTACCGCTCGACCCCCACATGGTAGTGGAGTGGCATTCAATGGAGCACAATGTGTTTAATCTAAGCTTGACACTCTAAATAAACCAGCTCTATGTTGTCTAAAGTACCCATGTTCGACACTCAACACTTGGGGTAAGGGTATGGGATCCATTTCGGACAATTATAGTTGTATACTCACCCCAACAAATTGAGTAATCCAGGTTTACAATATAGGCATGCCTAGAACTCTATAAGCATGCTTGAATTGCTCTACGACATGTTATAGCATCATTTTGCAGTAGAAATAACAAAAGTAAGTTGATAATTACGTATATGTTGACATGTCCATACGTGTCCTTGTATTTGTGATATACAAGGATCCAAGACCTGGAAGCATACCTGCTACCTAGACTTCATGTAACGTAGGCGAGAGTTTTTGATGGAGCAGGGACTAGTTGCCCATCACTTAAGCTTAAGTGATTCCATTCCCCTTGCCACTCAATTGACCTTACGAATTCAGCTTTCCACTACTCAGTTCATTTTATATATCTGTATTCCATCTCTGCCTCCCTCCCTCCATCGACAGATTTCTTTTTTTCTTTTCTGCTTCTTTCTTTTTCAAGTTATATTCTTGTTGAATTGGAAGAAGAAGCGACTGTCATGTGCGTTGTCACCTATAAATGAGCTTATGAAATTTTTAGCTCAAGTACCTGAAATGTTTATTACATATCATATTCATATGGTTCAACTTGCGATTTTCTTGGTGGCTAGCTATTGTGTAGTCTACCCCTTTTTCCTCCCGATCTCCTACTATAAGTAATAAGTCTGTAATATAGCTGCTAGTACAATGGAAAACAAGCGGTGTTTGTCTAAAATAATAGCGCCGAGCTCATGTTGAAATTGGATTCGTCCAGGCAATGACTGTAATGATGACACTCGATTTATATGCATGATTTGGATTTTTGGGGAACATTTAATCTTGACTTTTGGAATTTTCTCATATTTTACTGTTGAGAAAAGTTATCCTTGGAGTTCTCTTTGCTATGTCGATTGGACGTTGTACTTGTACCCATGAGAGAAACTAACATTTAACTCTATTTTTGTCAAATAGAATCTTTCATGGTTCTCACCTTAGATTTGCAGGATTTTCTTCTCCGTGCTCTAGTGTTGAAGCTGTATAGACAAGCACTGAGGATTGCCAGAAGAGGCTTGTGCCATGCTAGAGGTAGCTTCTGATTAGAAGAATCTTTTCATAAATTAATCTGCTTGGTAAACACAAAAAGTAGGTATGAATTCCAACAACTATAACGGAAATCACAGAGTATATATGATCTGGTCAATCGGTACTTGTCCTTGCCTTCTGGTCATTCCTATTTGTTTGCTAACTTGTTTGGATGTCTTAATCTTCCTTGGTGAATTCTATACTCTTCTTGGTCAACATTTAACGAGTTTGATTGTATAGTCAAAATCTCAAGAGCCATCTAAATTGTTTAGTTCTAATTGCATTTGCCCAAGCCTAATGGAGATGGAGATCGCCTTAATTCCTGATGGAAACAGCTGATCTGATGCACATGGAGAACAACCGGAATTGTAGCGACAAGCAGAGGATTCGTTTCTTGATAACTGATAAGCGAGGGAAGGGAAAGTTGAAAGGTTTGGTTGAGATGCTTGAGAATAGATATGCAAGGTCATTGACTATGTAGTCGTTTGTGTACTTAATGGAAGAGGACTTTCTCGTGTCTCAAAGAATATAAAAATTGTTTTGAATGGTCAATGATAATGTACCAATTTATAAAACCTTGGGGCCACAGAAGGATTTGTCTGATCATTAACTTTAGGGCCCGGAGTTAGTTGAGGTGCGCGCAAGCTAGCCCGAACATCCATTATCAAAAAATTGATAATGTACCAATCTTGTTCTCAGTAAATGCAAATTCCCCAGACAGATTATACCAAATTTTGTAAATGTTCATCCAAAATGCTTCTCATTTAACAAATATGTTTCAAAGTTAGGCTAGTTAGCATATTTTAAGTTGTGCTTAACTTCTACCGATTTCATACTTGGCCCTTTATGGTAATGAAATTTTCTTTTGCTGATAAAAAAAAAGTAGTTCATAACTTTCAAGGAATCATATGCAGAAGAGGTTATATAGGATTATTGCTCAAAACCACATCTTTGAGTTCGAAATTTGTCATCCTTATCCATTGAAGCATGTTGAATTCGAGAGATTCTGCACTCTCAGGTTGTGTATAAAAGAAAGTCCTATTACAATGGAACAAGCTAGTTGGGTGTAAACTAGATTCAAAGAAATAAGCAGTGTAATTATTAGATCGTGCGGAAATAACATGGCACTTGCTAGTTGACTGGAATTCAATTATCTCATGGAACTGGACCAGAAGTGACAGCTTGGAAATCCCCCTCAAGAGTGACAGCTTCCCAGAATGCCTCCACAACCCAGGTGGTTGCCATCCTACCAGTAGCTGCTTCCCAAGGGAATCATATTGTTCAAAGGCTCCAGCCCACATCAGAACATCATATTTTTCAAGGAACTACGGCAGCCTCGATTTTATTGATGTCGAAAGAAGCATATAGACTTGGTTGAACTGAGCTTGGCAAGGGGTAATAAAAGTAGCACCCCTTTTGAGCTCCTTCGTTGACCCATCATCCCTCAGAGACTTCATGTTCCATTCTTCTACGATACCATGACAATCTCCCATTTGGACAATATGAACAGAACCACTATTATTCCAGGATACAATGATAACATTCACTCTTGACAACAGTAAACATCTGAACTTAATAACTTGATAATTTTTCCAAAACTTGTACATGAATCTCTGAGATATAATCCAAAATTCCCAACTATTAAGCAACCATAACACAGTGCCACGAAAGAACTCGGTATGCTAGTTATGATAGAGTTAAAGATTACAAAACATCATGCTCCTTCTACAATGGACGAGTAACAAATCCCCTATCCACCATTTTCTCTACCAATTCCTCATGCTTCTTTATCTGCCCTGCATTCCTCAGCACTTGCAAGACCATTTCATAAACTGATTGACCCGGTTTCAAACACTTCTCCTCGATCATCTCTTTGAAGTATTTATAAGCATTGTTCCAATGCCCCATCGAACAATACATAGAAATTAGAACCCGATAAGTATTCACGTTAGGCTCAGTTTCACTATCATCCATTTCTCTCTTAAGCTTCAGAACCATGTCAGTTGATTTCGAATCAGCAAACATCCGCATCAGCATATTATACGTCACCGTGTTGGGCTTACATTTCAACTCTTTCATCTTGGCAAACATCCTATGAGCGGCATTCACATCCTTTGACTTCAAAATACACCCAAAGATTGGATTGAAGGTATACACATTAGGAGTACACCCTTTCTTGACCATCGTATTGAGTATCTTAACTGCATCTTCTATATTCCCATCTCTACAATAACTCTCTATGATAAAATTATACGTAATCGTATCAGCTGGACAAGAAAGCCTCTTCATCTGATTATACACTTGCAAGACCTTCTCAGTCCGGCCAGCCTTAACATGCACCCTCATCAAATTATTAAAAGTAACCGAATTCGGTTCACACCCAACATCAATCATCTCCGCGAAAACATCATGGGCACGCGTAATCTGCCCATTTCTACACAACGCATCAATCACAGTACTATACGTATACACATTCGGCTTAACCCCAGTCGTCTTCATTTCACGAAACACCCTCTCGGCCTCAGAGATGTTGCCTGCCCTACACCACCCATGAACTAAGCTACTGTAAACAACCACATCAGGTTCAAACTTCTCTTTCAAGTTATTGAAAAACGATTGGGCTTCAGTAGCCCTTCTCTTCTTACAAAGAATGCTAATCACCACAGAAAACGCAATCCGATCAGGCTCACATCCATACTCCTCCATCCGGTTAAACGCGTGGACTGCCTCAGCGGCCAATCCAGCCCTCACGTACCGCCGTATCAGAATACAGAAAGTTTCAATCCCAATTTCTACGCTACGCGATTTCATCAAATCTATCAAGTGCCAAGCGATGTCGAATTGGCGTACCTTCCCAGCGAGGTCGATCATCTCGTTGTAGGGTTCAGGAGAGGTGGGAAAACCGGTGTTCGCCGTCGCCCAGTTGAAGAAAGCTAGGGCTTGGGGGAAGGGGATGCCGTGACGGACGGCGCCGCATTTCTCGACCACACGGCGGACGATGGAGGCAGAGAGGGGTAGGGTTAGGGCTTGGGAGAAGGACAAGGAGAGAGATGGGATGGTGAGGTTAGGGCTAGGGTTAGGGTTAGGGTTTGGGTCGGGGTTTTTGCGGTGGTGGTCTTTGATGAGGGAGTGAAATTGATCGGCGAGTAGAGTTTCTGACGGGGAGAGGAGAGGGGTGGGAGTGGTGGGTGATTCGTCGCCGTTTACGGCGTCGTGTTGGAGGGGTGGTTGTGGAGACGGGGAAGAAGAGAAGTGGGATGTGAAGGTGAGGGTGCAGGTAGAGAGAGGAGAGAGAAAACGAGGAGGAAGGTATAAGTGTAGCTTTGATTTGACGATCGCCATTGGTGTTTTTTCTTCGGAGCTTCACTGGTTTTAGCCGGCGAAGCGGCGACTGCTGCGAAATGTTGAAGCCTAGTGAAGGTGTAGAGTACACTGACCTCCTCATTGATTTTCTCCAATTCCAATAGTAACCCCTCAGGTACTGAAAAATTACACTCTCCTGCTCATGTTTTGGTTCTCCTTATAATGATAACCCCCATCTTCTGTTCGAAACTTAAGGAAAAGAAGGAAAATTAAAAAAAAATTTCCTTTTATTACTATTTGGTTGGAAGAGAAAGAAAGAAGAAAATAAAAATTTTAAGTTTAGTGAAGAGTAAATTTTTCTCTCATTTTTTGTCCATTTTCTTTTCCTTTCCTTTATTTTCTTTTTCTTAGATTCCAATAAGAGCCTAGTCTACCTTTAAATTTAGTAATATTGCATTAATTGACCTCCACTTTTCATCATAGAGTAATTTTGTTCACCCTCATCTTGGTAGTGAGGTAACTTCACCCCTTCGATGAAATATGCAGCAAGTTCTGATTTGTTAATCAGAACAATTTTTTTTTTATTGACAAAATGAAATCAGTACTGCTTACTTTGGGGGTGATAAACGAGTCTAACGCATCATGAGCTTGATTTGAAAATTCAGCGAGCTTCAAAATATATTCAATCTTAGATTATTTATAAGATGAATCGATCTCTAACAAGTTTTAATCGAGCCGAATGCAAGTTGATATTGAGTATCTTGAATTTCTTATAATTATAAGCAGCTCGAGCCGACTATAAGGTAGTTGAAGCTTGTTTTAAAAGCTTAACAAGTTTCAAAATTTGTAGAAATTTAATTTGTTCAAGAAGCAGGTCCATTTGGATAAATTTTTAACGAACGAACACGAACACAAACTCGACCAGATTGGTGCTTTATCAAAAATCAAACGGATGAAAAAAAGTGCACGATAGAGACCAGAAGGAAAAAGTTTCCATTCGCTCTTCGACCCCAACCGCCCAAAGTAGCGGAGCGAAAATGCGCCCCGCCGCCGGGACCTGCAGAAACCTCGCAATTTCTCTCCATCACGTCCCCACCAACCCATTCCTCCTCCACCGTCGACTCATCCACCACGGCCCAGACACAATCGACGAGCTGTTAGACCGACACGTCGTCAAGAACGAGAAAACCCGCGACGACGAAGAAGCCGACCTGCTAACTCGGCAGCGACTCACCAGCACGCGGCGCGAGGCGCTGAGCCTCTACCGAGACATTCTCCGGGCCACCCGGTTCTTCGTCTGGGCCGATTCGCGAGGCGTGCTGTGGCGCGACGTGCTTAGGGAGAACGCCAGGAAGGAGTTCGAGGCGGCCCGGTTCGAGAGGGATCCGGAGGTCGTGACCCGGCTGTTGATTGGAGGGCGTGATGCTGTGCAGTCGGCTCTCGATAAGCTTGCCCAGAAACAAAGGGAGCAGATTGATAAAGAGAAAGGGGATCGGAATCGACGATGATTATGGTAAATTTTTCAATTTTAAACCCTAAACGATGGATAAGCATTTAGATATGTCTCACTGTGCTTGATTGTTGTATCAATGAATTACGAAGCTGATTTTCTTCAACGGGTTGGCCTGATGGCCAAGGCATGTGTCTTAGGGTTTGCTCCTTCCAGAGATGTCAGGTTCGAAACTTCACATGTGCTATCAACTCCTTTGGGGCCAGTCCACAAGGAGCAATTGCTCCGGCTTTAATTGGCCTCCTCGCAAGTAGGCGGTGGGATTGGGCCACAATATTAGTCGAGTGCGCGTAAGCTAGCCCGGACACTTGAGTTATAAAAAAGAAGAAGCTGATTTCTGATTTGTCAATCATGAAATCTATTTCATTTTGGGATCTTCCACACAGCCTGTTTCGGTCCGGATAAAAAGGAGAATTTATCCTTTGGTAGCTGCCACCAAGCACATACAGGACCACCTTAGATGAATCTGAATCATCTGATTATGAATGATTATGAACGTGAGATATGCTGAGGTACTTACTTCATGGTCCATAGCAATGCAAGGAAACTAATTCACCAAGCATACCCTAATTAATTGAGACTTAACCAAGCGAGTTAAAGCTCAGTTTGGTTATGTTTAGGGAAGCTGGTGGAGTTTGAGTGCGACAAACCTTATTGATCTACTTAAGTTTTTCCACGCATGGTTTTAGATGTATGCCCCTTAGGCATTGTCTAAACAAAAAGGATTGCGAAATACAATGCAGGTCACTGCAAATCTGGATTTTGGAACACAGAGAAATTGCTGGCTTTTTGTCTCTTTCTTGTTTGATCATAGGATGAGCCAGGTGCATTGCAGGGAATGAGTTGCAGAAATTTGTTAGTTCTGCTTGTTGTTAGCTGTTGGGATCCCGGTGTTTTGGTTGGAAAATTCAGGATTTCTCGGGGAAGGTCATGCCGTCATTAAGGAAGCAAGGGGGGGGTTTGTATCACTACTTATGTTTTAGTGGATTTGAAGTTTAATCAAGTGTCCACCATTCTCACATGCTTTCAAGAGACAGAAAAGATTGTGGCATGGTAAAAAGGAGTGGAATAGTATGTGCAGGTTTTTAGGAAATAAAAGTTGTAAAACAAGCGGTTAACCATAATAAATAAATAAATAAGTTGTAAAACAAGCTGTTCTAATATAACTCCTAGAATTGATTGGACTTCACCACCACATTACAAGATGAGATTCAGCAGATAGCAAGTTCGGTATGTTTGATGCCTTGATATGTTTGGTTTTCTTGTGATCTGTTGTGCCATTTAGAAACAAGAGGAAATTCTCCCAAGGGCCAAACTCTTCTTTTATCTTCGTTTAAGTGGACCAAGTACATCAATAGGTATCCAGCGTGACGTTTTTCCTTTTATTATTGTTTGATAACCGGGTGTCTGGGTCAGTTTACGCACCTCAACTACTTATGAGACCATGAAGTTAATAACCGGAAAAACTCCTAGTGGCAGTTATAGTTTTTTAAACTGGTGGCAGGGGTCAAAACTGCAACCGACAATGGGGGAGCTAACCTCAATTTCCTGCTATTATTATTACGATGGCTTCCTTGTTTCTTGCTGCTTATTGTTATGAGAATGCTGTTCTTTGCTTCAAGATTTAACTTTTGTTTTGCAAATTCTTCCTTTTTTCTGGTAGTGCTGTGGTTGAACTTAAATTTCGAGACTAATGCATGTGTTTGTTTTCTTGTTACCGTAGATGTGTTGCTAAGGTGGTTGGTGAAAGTTTTGTGAGGGAGAACTGGGCTGAAGAAAGGTAGAAATTTTGCAACAGAGAGGTGGGGTTCAATTCTTGTAGAGACCTTCCAAAAGAATGAAGATGACGAGGGGAGAATGTGAGAGGACTTGGAATTCTGAACAGGGAGATTGCTTGGCTCGTTGCCCTAGTCATAGTACACACCCTTGTCTGGTCTCCACACTTTCACTTCAATTTCTGAGCAGAAAGTAATAGGTGTATGTCGTTCTGAATTTCAGAGTATTACTCGATATTTGTTCAATCAAAAAAGAGAAATAAATAGTGTATTGCGAACAGAATTCTTAGTTTCTGTTTGATATGTCAACTGGATTACTAGTTTTTGTTAAATCAATGGGCTGTTCGTTTGACCAAATACGGAGTTAAATATGTATTTTAGTTGACTAAATAACCGGTATTTGGTTTTTGTTTTTAGTTCGGATTAAATAGCTATCGGATGAGGTAAAAACAAGGAAAGATTGTGCATTTGAAGAAGAAATATGATATTTGTGCTCCTTTTATTTTCTTGCGCCTTTTTTCCTTGATTTTATTCATATGAAATTATCAAACTACCTATACTAATTAAAGTCTCTTTTCACGTAGGAAGATCATAAAAACAAGGGCAAATTTCACTCAGACCCCCTGAGGTATCTGACAATGACAGAAAGTACCCCTCAGTTTTCAAAAATGACAGAAACCTTCCTTATTTTACAGTTTGGGTTTCATTCCGTTAGTTTCCATTAGTTCCGTTAGTTAAATGGACGAAAAATGTACGGAAATGTACGGAAAATGAAATCTTCAATTTTATTTAGTTCTACACCTATCTTAGGGCTCTCATTAAAAGTCCTAGAGTTAAAAATTAATTATGATCATTTAGGATAAAATAATTAAAAAATAAAATATTCGCACCGATTCAAACGGATTAAAAATTGGAGCACTTAAGTATTTGCTCTTCATTTGGTTCTATTGTTTTCTTAAAGCTCTCATTGAAAATTCTAAAGCGAAAAATTAATTATGACCCTTTAGGATAAAATAATCAGAAAATACGATTTTCGCACCAATTCAAACAGTTTGAAAATTTGAGCACTTAAGTATCTCCTCTTCGTTTAGTTTTACGGCTATCTTAGGGCTCTCATTGAAAATCTTAAAACCAAAAATTAATTATTGCACTTTAAGATAAAATAATTAAAAAAATAAGATCTTTGCGCCGATTCAAATAGATTGAAAATTTGAGCACTTAAGTATTTGTTCTTCATTGAAAGCTCTAAAATCAAGTGAAAAGCAAAATTTTTAAATGCTCCAAATTTTAATCTGTTTGAATCGGTGCAAAGATTTTATTTTTTTAATCATTTTATCCTAAATGATCATAATTAATTTTTAACTCTAGGACTTTTAATGAGAGCCCTAAGATAGATGTAGAACTAAATAAAATTGAAGATTTCATTTTTCCATACATTTTCGTACATTTTCTGTCCATTTAACTAACGGAACTAATGGAAACTAACGGAATGAAACCCAAACTGTAAAATAATGGAGGTTTCTGTCATTTTTGAAAACTGAAGGGTACTTTCTGTCATTGTCAGATACCTCAGGGGGTCTGAGTGAAATTTGCCCTAAAAACAAGGAAAAAAGTGCATAAAGATAAAATAGACTAATACTCCGCTATATGATTTTCGGGTAGTGATAATGTCAAAACCGTTTTTGTTGGTACTAAAATTTTAGCGCATGAAAGTCTTATACATTGCACATGGTATAAGCCTTTTGTGCACTAGAATTTTGGCATAAAAAAACAAGGGAATTGATAATGCCAAAACCCTTTTTGTTCCTGCCAAAACTTATTTATTGCATGGCTTAATTGCCATCCACTACATCACTTACTTTACAAAAATACCCCTTAAAATCCCATAAGTGCAATGCGTTTTCTAGTTCCACATTTCAAGCAAAAAACGAAAGGATTCATGAGCAAATTCTAGAACTAATTTTAGAAAAGAAGCAAACAAAAATTAAACAACAAGCAAAAATGAAATTCATGAGCAAAACAAGAGGTAATTGGAGACGAGACGTAAACAAAAATAATCCCCTAGATGAGATGTGAAGGGGCAATTTCGTAAAGTAAGTGGTGTAGTGAATGACAATTAAGTCATGCAATGAATAAGTTTTAGCAGGAACAAAAAGAGTTTTGACAGGAACAAAAGTGATTTTGGCATTATCAGCTCCCAAAAAGAATTTTAACATTATCCCCATAATTTCCCATTAAGAAAAACTCCTCTGTACTTCACCTCATAGGTAAGTTACATATTGTGCGTGCGACATGAAATCGTATTACAAAATTTGCAATCGCAAATCAAAGATTGAGCTATTATGAAGAAATAGGTAAAGCATAGGTTAGCACATCCCAACCGTTAATTTGAGAAATCAACGACCGAGAAGAGTGGAACATGCCCTGTCCGGATTAGAGTCGGACAGGTGATCTCGGTCCCACAGCATAGGACACTAGTCAAATTTCAAGTCTTTTCACCATAAAATTTCTCGTACTCTATCCCGACGTTTCATTTATGCCCACCGAAACCGACAGTTAAACCAGGAACAAGAGGTAGAATCGAAATCCAACACTTCTTCCACTTCCAATTCTTCCCACGGATCCTATTTCTTCTTCAAAAAAACCTAGGATTTGTATCAAACAATCAAACTCCAAATCTTGAATCAGGCCGATTCCAATGGCGAAGGGAAGGAACACTAGTACGCGGCATCACCACGCCAAGAGATCGTCGTCCACCGTCGCCCTCGTCCTCTCGATGCTCCTGATGCTGACCTTAGTCCTCTTGATTCTTCTCGCTCTAGGCATTCTCTCTCTCCCCGTTAGCTCCGACGACGCTCCTCCCGGGATCCGCGGCAGCTTCAACTTCGGCCGCAGGGCTGGGGTTTGGTACGTATTCCGAATTTGTTTTTATTCGCTTCGAATTAATTGTGTCTGTTTAATACTCCCTCCGTCTCATTTTGTTTACTTCCGGTGGAGAAAAGCGTATTCTTTTGGTTATATATATAATGCCAAATAAGTGTTTGAATTTCGATACACACTTCACAGTAACAATCCAATCTCACGGATATTAGTACTCTCTCCGTTCCTAAATGGTTGTCCACCATGTTTTTATATGCAATTTTCGAACCAATATATAAGTTACTTTCGTGCATAATTTTTTGAATTTCTTGACACTATCAATATGGTGTCAAGAAATTCAAAAAATTATGCAAGTACCTTATATTTTTCAGATATGAATACACTTTTTAACAAATGCATTTCCTAAAAGAGTAAGGCCTCAAAAATAACGTGCTTTGAAGATAATTTTCCTAACTTCTTTGACGAGAAGTATTTATTGTAAAATGACACGGCATTTCATAGATAGTATACAAAATCAGACAGAAGGAGTATGAAGTATGTGTATTCATTTTTATTTGAGTGGTGTTGTAGGGGTGGACCGGGTGGTGGTGATGAGTTGGGGAAGAGAGGAGAGCAGTGGACTGAAATCATTTCTTGGGAGCCTAGAGCGTTCGTTTATCATAATTTCTTGGTGAGTTCCCTATTCACCTTCAAGATACAGTTTGTTAGTTTTTCGCCCTGATTGAGGGCTTAAAATTTCACAAAAAAAAGAATAAGATCAATCTGCGTTATTCCTGATAAAAATGCTTTGGATTGATGAATTTGATAAGAAAAGAAAAGAAAGGGTTAGGGTTTAGTGAGAAATGGAGAGAAAAGTGCAAAATTGATATTTTTTGGTTGTTTCTTTCTCCTTTTTCTCCCAATCTCGTACCATTTGATGAGAAAGGGCTCGCCTTTCTTATCAAACCCTTTCTTACGATCCAAAGGGGCTGTTAGTTATAATATTAGTAGTCCTAATTCTAGTAGGAACCAAACAAAGCTATTTCTTGGTAACCATGTGAACAAAAAGGAGCAAATAAGAACTCATAACAAAATTGGCAGCTTTGAGTTTAAGCGCAAAATTTGGAAACTTGATAATAATAATAAGATGTGCTAAAAACAAGGAACACAGTTAGATATTGGTAAAAGGAAGACTTTTCCATAAAAGAAAGCTCCTAAAACTTCCTAAATTTCTCTATTGTCAACGTGACTTTTGTGATTGTGATTGCTAAGAAATGCTAAATTCAGAATAAGAATTGTAGAAGAATTGGTTATTAAGCATATAGAACTTTGCCCTGCTTGAAAAATTAGATTGTTTGGAGGTGTGTGCGCCAGTTTCTGGTTTGTATTGATTTTCAACAATTTATGCCTGTTTTTTTTTCCCTGCTGCCAATATGAATTTTTCTGGTTGTCCCCCTATTAGGCAGCCAGTTGGTAAATAAAGTATGTTCCCACCAACCACCCCCCCCCCCCCCCCCCCCCCCCCCCCCACACACACACACACACACACACCTAGAATGGTGTATCTGATTGACTGAAATGAGAATTGTATCTTGAATATTTAGAAGTAGTTTTCTGGAACTTGAAGAGCTCTCTTTCCGCTCTGCCTTTCTTTGCCCCCCACACCATTCCTCAACTAAAGCAGCCAGTGTATCAATCTTTGGTTGTTTTTGCTTGATTCATTTGTCGAGATGAACCTCGACTTTGAGTTGTTCTGCACCTATTTTATTTTTTAATTTTTAAGGTTGCATTGTCGTGAAGTGAATGAATGTTGGATTTTGATACTATTTTCAACAGTCCAAGGAGGAATGCGAATACTTAATAAAACTTGCCAAGCCTCATATGGCAAAGTCAACTGTTGTTGATAGCAAGACTGGTCAGAGTAAAGATAGCAGGTTTGAGTTCCAACCCTCCTGCCGGTGCTCTCATTGCATTGTGAAACAAATATAAAGGAAAAATGATTTACTTTTGTGCTTCTTATTCCTTTTTTGTTCAAGTATCATTGTGGCACTAATTAAATTTTTTTTTTCTTTTGCAGGGTGCGGACGAGTTCTGGAATGTTTTTGAAGAGGGGACGGGATAAAATCATCAGGAACATAGAGAAAAGGATAGCAGACTTCACTTTTATTCCTGTAGGTATGACAAATTGATTTTTTTTTTTTTTTATTTGTTCGGAATTTGAGATGTTCCTTATATTCTTCTATGTTTGCCTTTTGATGATAACTAGCTAAGTGATGGAGTTCGTAACGCACAAAACCTTTTGTTCAGATTTAAGTGTAAGATTTTTGGGTTAGATGATATATTTTCATCAGGAAGGTAGCTTTATGTAATTTTGATCAATTCCTGGTTTTGATTAGTGCGTAGGCTTGCAGTTGTTTATTGGTTTCTGATTTTTCATTCCTGTTTCTGAACCAAACCTTCTTGGTTTGACATTATGCCAACACAGGGAGTAAGTTCAGTATATCTCTATGACTACAAATAGAGAGTTGATGGCTGCCTGGCTGGCAATAGGACACCACCACAACCACCTGAGTCAGTCACCAAATATAATTAGCCTACCCATGCTAAACTGAAATAAAAAGCCGGGAAATAAGTGAATGAAAGTGCTGCAAATGATGACATATGGAAGAAAAATCCCTTGGTGCAATGTCCCAGCCCTATAAGCTAAACTTGGTGTGAACCTTTTGTGAATACTTTCTCAAAATCCCTTTGATCACTTTGCGATAAATATCGGCATGAACTGCTTAGTTGTAATCTTTAAGACAACATTTTGTTTTTGTGATTGCACTTACTGGTTTTGCAGCTACCTGCGAAAATGAATGTGCGTTAACACTTGACATATAACATACACTGGCTAGCCTTTCTGCATGGTTTTTACTTTGGTTTCTGTATTTCCATTGATAAAACTTACAGAGCATGGAGAAGGACTGCAAATTCTCCACTATGAAGTTGGACAGAAATATGAGCCTCATTATGACTACTTTCTTGATGAGTTTAACACAAAAAATGGGGGCCAAAGAATAGCGACCGTCCTCATGTATTTGTAAGAGTTTTAACTCATCTCCTTACATTTTTCTTCACCTGGAAAAAATTGCACAATGTTGGCTTTTCCCCCAAATGTGTCTTGTGGAGATTTAGTAAAATTGTAAATAACTCTTACCCTTGCATTCATTTTTCTTGTTAACGATGTAGGTCAGATGTAGAAGAAGGGGGTGAGACCACCTTTCCTGCAGCTACAGGAAACTTTAGTTCTGTGCCATGGTGGAATGAGTTGTCTGAATGCGGTAAAAAGGGCCTTTCGGTGAAGCCAAGGATGGGTGATGCATTGCTCTTTTGGAGCATGAGGCCTGATGCCACACTAGACCCATCCAGTTTGCATGGTAAGCATTTTGAATCCCCGCCCTACAATTAGTCGAGAAATATAATCAGAGGTTTACTAATGATATTGCAGAATGGTTAAATCTGATGTGTCGGATTTGGTCTTGTTCAGTGTTCTAAATGGCGCTAGTCGGGTGGTGACCCACCTCCAAGTGCCAAGCTGCCTAGGCGGCGCCAAGCAATTCGGCGGTTTTTTTTTTTTTAACACTAATGGGGTTCTGTTAGGTGTACACAGAACCATATGTAAGTCTATGCTTGAAAGTCAAGACTGTCAATGGATGAGAAAAGATTGGTAAGATATACAGAGGAGAGCAAGGCATAGACGAGGGAGAGAGAGAAGACAGAAGAGAGAGACGGGCGCGAGAGAGAGAAGAGAGAGCCGAGAAAGAGAGACAGTGACATACCTGCGAGTCGGCGTCTGACCGACGCCGATGGACGATGGGACCTTGTTCACTGGGCCGGGGCTAGGGCTTCAGTTCTTCAATCGACTGGAGGTGGAGGATGGGGGTGGGAGTATTATGTAATTATCTAATTGTAGTGTGTGTGTGTGTGTATGTGTGTGTGTGTGTGTGTGTGTGTATATATATATATATGATTTTGTAAAAATTACATATTAAGCCCTTTTAGTTTAATACAAATACATTTTAGGCCACTGAAGGCCTCCAACGCCGCCTCCGCCACCGAGGCCCGCCAAGCCTCCTAGGACGCCAAATCAAACGCCAAGGGGTATAGACGTGTCAGGAGGGTGGCGCCAAGCGCCGCCATTTGGAACACTGGTCTTGTTTACCACTGTTGACCATTACGTACTTCATTTTGCTGCTGTTTTGTCTCAGTTGTATAGGCACATAATTGTTTTGTACTGTTCATCAGGTGGTTGTCCCGTTATTAGTGGAAACAAGTGGTCGTCTACTAAGTGGATGCATGTCGAGGAATACAAGGCCTAACCCATAATTATCCAGGTAGCCGAAAAAGCTCTTGGCTTCATGTGTTGTCAATGAATTTATCATTCTTGGCTAATGACGTATAGTTATTGCTGTTGAAACCCAATTTCTTGGTAGTTGATGCTGTTACTTCGCTCTCTGGTATTGGATGAGTAAGATGAGATACATTGTCTGTGATCAAGAAGTAACTTGCTTTATCCTATTGTTGTATCATAAGCTCAGGAATTGATTATTTGCCAAACTGTACCTTCCTCGTCTTTCTTTCTTCCAGTATGCAATCTCATTGGACATGATTCCATTTGCAAGTTTTCCAACCTATTTGTTGAATGCACCGATGAGAGATGCTTTGTGAAATTTGCACCTGGCTGATATATTTTCTGGAGTTTCAAAGTCTTAATCTGCTTATTTACTTTTGTCATGTACTGCTGGCAGGTCACCTGGACATGTTTATTGCCAATTTTTGGTGGTTTGTGCGATGAATGGCATTGGGATACCACTAACAGCTAATTCCGACGTAATTTCAGGCGCTCTCCCTAATGCTGCTGTTAACACTTCCTAACTGTGGAACAATGTTTGATGAGCTTTTGTTTAGCTTTGTAATGGCAAATGGTTGTACCTCGTTGTTCTTTGGCCTTTGATGACAATAATACTGGCCCGGTTTGGCCAAGAGTGAATATATCATTCATCTTAATGTAGAATAATAGGAAATCTGAAGCAGTTGATAGATTGGTATATAACTGTAACTTGAGAATAACACTGCTATTTAGTTAGTGAATTACATTCCATTTGTTAACTCTCTGCTGTCCTTTGTATCCAATTTTACAACCTCCGCCAGATCTGTGTTTTTTTATTTTTTATTGTCAACTTTTTGGGTATATCGGAAAGACCGGATATGTGTTATGTTAGGAAGAAATGTGTAGGAACCTTCTTTGTCATGATCGGATTTGAATCCAAATTGGGGGTTTGAAATGTAAGAGCTGCCGAAAAGGAAAGAAAACTGCTTCTTGGAAAATAGGAGCAATGTTGGATCTAGTCTAGTATAGGAGATGGTAAAGGGTGGGAGAAACGAGTCTCACGTGAATCTCACTCATGTCAGGTCAAAAGCTATGTGCCCTTTTTATCCCTTAAAACAAACATGTCATAACTGACTAGAATAGGACATTTACAATTCAAGCATGGCTAATTTCGGGAAGCAACGCACGTGCGGACCGGCTGGCAAATTTGGGATTACAAATGGATGTCGGGTTTCATGTACTATTAGATAATATGCCTAGTTATATTTCTTTTCAATTGAGGACGGATGCCCAGAGAATTACATACGCTAGACTCATGTACTCTACTAGTATTTTGAATTAATTTATTTTCCCCTATTGACCAAAAAACAATTCAATATTAGTCACAGACATCAGACTTGCACGTTTGAGAGGCCCATTTTTCTAATTTAGCTTGTGCTAATTGGAGAGATGTCACCTACAAAGCAGGCCCCACCTAAATCACCTTAGAATTCCAACAAAGTAGGTCCCACCTAAATTCAGGCATCTACTAACCTTGTGTCACAGCAATGGATTTAAGATTGATAAATTAGTTGAACGAATCAAACGGTTAATTATTCATTTTTCTTAATGTTTGAACTTAGCTATTTGTGTTTAAACTTAGCTTATTCTCGGAGCCTCGTACACGTTTACAACGTGATTTCATTTCAAACGATTTTTAATCGAACCAACCCACCATCCAATCTCAAATAGTTTGAAATTATATATATATATATATATATATATATATATTAGTTGAACGAATCAAACGGTTAATTATTCATTTTTCTTAACGTTCAAACTTAGCTATTTGTGTTTAAACTTAGCTTATTCTCGGAGCCTCGTACACGTTTACAACGTGATTTCATTTCAACAATTTTTAATTGAACCAATCCACTATCCAATCTCAAATAGTTTGAAATTATATATATATATATAGACACACACACACACACACCTCATAAATCAAACAATCTGAGTGGTTTGTTTGGCTTTGGTTTGGAAGTTTAACAATTTTAAAGAGATGTTCAAGCTTGATTTTTCACATAACAAGTAAATCATAAAATATTTTTACGAAACAAGTAAATCATAAATAATCTTTTAACGAGTAAACACGAGCTCAAGCTCGTATGCGTAATGATTGGTGTCAAAAGTTGAAGGATGATTAGCGTTAGAATGAGAGAGGAAATACTGACAAAGACGAAGTCAATATCATAAAGAAACCACGGGGAAAGAGAGCAGAAACAAAGAGAATGAGTCAAGTTGTCCCCACTTGTAATTCTGTTAAAACTTAAACTTTGACCCAAAACGGACCAAAGAGAACACGTTTCTCCTTTGATTTCTTCTCCTTTCGTCCACGGAACAGTGATCCAGCGGGAAAGACAAGACATTATGGTACGTCTCCTTCGTTTCAAAACCACATGTAGATATAAATTGATTCATTCAAAACCCACATGTATTATCTGCACATAACCCGTTTGATTTTAGTCGCAGCTGAGAAAATGGAGGTTTGTGCATGCCCAAATATCCGTCTGCGAGCTTGGTCTTCTTCTGATTTCCGTTGTGTTGTTTCTGCTGATCATCAAAGGAGGATAGAGTATATTAGCTCTGTGGTTTCTGCTGTTCTTAGCAACCTTTTCTATGCAATTCTCACGTTCTTATTTGGAGTAGGTAAGTACCTTTCTTTTCCATTTCTTGCACTCTTATTGTGTGATAATCGGAGGAGGAGTACGTAGTCACTAATTGAGTTGGTGCACACAGGAAAAATACTGAATCTTTTTACGATGCAAGAGGGCAAAAATAGCTTGATAATACTATTGAACTCAATGATCGACCACTCCTTATTGCACCTTATACTCTTATTGTGTGTCTGAAGCTATCAATTTTTTGGTAACTCGGTATCTAGCCGAATGTACAGACTCATTCAGCAGACCAGTCCTACTACTAGCTGGGACCCAATTAAAACCTTTAGACTGTCATAACACAGAAATCAATAGCACGCAGGTGAGAGTAGAATCTCATACCAAAGGCTTCCTGAGGGCCTTGGACTAAGAGAAGAGAAGAGAGCAGAGAAAGAAAATATAGGTCTGAGAGAGGAGTTTGGTTTGACATAAATAAAAAAGGCCAATTTTGTAGCAAATAAAACTTGGAAAGACCAGTGCCGAAAGGGTAATGGAAAACTAAAGAAAACATGGGTTATAAAAGACTCAGTTGCTAAATTTCAGACACTTGTCATAAGCTTTGATGAGCGTAATAATAACTTTGGAAGGTTTTCATTTCATTTGGTTTAGCCTAATATTTGATGAGGACTTGGGAAATCATGTCCTAGCCAAGCCTCATCCATATTTGCAAAGAAGAAATCATTGAGTGCCTTAATGAATCATATAGAGGTAGAGCTTGCTTCAGATGTATGACACCTTTATTGCGAGGATTGGATTCTGGTTATTGTGAGGATTGGATTCTGGTTCAGACATTTTTCTTTTGATCATATGTTTGTAGCTGGGGCGACATTAGGAGCAATTACAGCATTGATGGGGGCACTATTTGGCTTAAAAAGCAATAGGGGCCTCTTGCATGGGGCTGCTGCCGGAGCAATCGCCGGAGCTTATTTCTACCTTGAGTTCTTTAAAGCTTCAGTTGGTTTATGGAATTCTTTTGCCAATGGACCTGTGTCGTTGCTTCACTTAGTGAGTCTCTCAATACCTACTTAGTGAGTCTCTCAATACCTAATCATTGCTGCAATGCTACCTTCTTAGTTCATTATAACTCTCTTCATCCTGCCATGTTCAAGTGTTTTAAAGGACGTGCATTCAATGTGCTCAAATTCAAATGAATATGTATTGATTTCTGACCTTTTACTCCTGTTGTTGCCAGTAGTAGCAGACATTTCTTGTGTGGAAAGTGGAAACCAAAAACATATTACGCTTTAACTTTTCAAAGTGGATGTGCATTTTGGAAAATGTCGAACTAAAAAGCTGGACGAACAAATGAGACTATTTAAATCGGTTTTGCTAACCTTCGCCTAGTACCCACTAGGTGGTGGATAATATGCACATAATTACAAACAATTTTGGATATCAATGCATATCTTATGGATATTAATACACTTTCACAAATATCAATACACATTTTTCGGATATCAATGCACTTTTTACCTATTATCCTATACCCTTTGGGCGGAGGTTAGAATAATCCTTACAGATAAAGAGATTAGATGCTCAGAATTATGCATGGACTCCTAATTCATTTTTGCACTAAATGTAATATTTGCAGATTGTGGTAATTTCAACACTTCTGAATCCAACTATGCTTTATGTGGGAGAACTGTTTGGTCCAGTAGGGAATCAGGTAACTCTATTCCCAAAATCATTTAAAATGAAAAAGCCTTTGAAAAGTTAATAATTGGTATTGAAAAACATGCATCAACTTTAGGATGTAGAGGATCACATGGACACTGTTCGAACAATCAATGAAGTCCAGAGATTAATCGACGCCAGAGGAGCCAATGTATCATCCGGAAGCTCAGTTGATTTGCTCCCAAAGACTAGAATGACACACAAGAACATATACGACAATTCAGGCAGCAGAATCTCTTGCCCAATTTGCCTTGAGGTATAAATCTTTCAATCTGATAGTCCTCCTTTCTCTAAGTTTGATATGTAGTCCTAATTTATGAGCGCTGTGGTGGGATTGATTCCTCCATCTACCGATGTGTAGACAATTGCTTTCTGATCCAGCCTCTTCCTTTGATTCGACTAACTACACAAGTAAAGGCAATGCTAGTGCCAACCGGCAGGAGATTGGTTGGATGACACTCCGATGCTTATGTCGGCCTCCTCGGGAAGGAAGTACTCAATAGTAGATGTAAAGTGTCTAGCTAGTGTACCTCTTTAGAGTTTCATCGCATGTTCTATAAATGAAGCGTGAGTTGGCTTCAAAACACCTTGTGCTCAGCTCATGCCCTCATAACGGTCTCGTGGCATGACATCATATTCCAGTAATCGCCTCTGAATCTCTCCAAGACCGCATGCTGTCTTCCGAGCACCACATCGATTTTTGCTATGTGGTCGAGCAGTGCTACCCTTTTATCCACGTCAGCCCAATGACTGAACGCCCACCATTCTACGGGTGAGCTCAGATCCCTTAGCCAAGCCTGTCAAAGCCCAAATGGCCGGCTCATGCCCCTAACTTTTGTTTGGCCCAATAGCCTATACAAACTTGGGCCTGCTCATTTTTTCAGCCCAGTATTCCAATTGTTTTGCCCTCCAAAGTCCAAATACTTTGTCCAGGATATCATGTCTTAATTGACTCATAACAAGCGAATCTCTAATCGTACAAGGACTTGGCTTTAACACAAACTTTTTTATTTTGGACATTGGTTTAACACGAACTTAGCTTTGTGTTTGAGTTTCTTGACTTTCTTGTTTCATCGCTTTATACTGTAGGATTTTCAACTTGGGGAAGTGGCTGGAATCTTGCCACTGTGTCACCACATGTTTCATCAATCTTGCATCGCAAAGTGGCGTTCTAGGCACAGTTCTTGCCCGTTATGCAGAAGGAACCAATAACCCTTCTGATGTGGCTCACAGCAGAGAAGCGCAATTGTCTAGAACGGTGCCTCTTCAAAATATTAGGAGTATTTGTTAGGCCAAATGTAAGAATTTCATTCATTCAAAATGTTCAATGTTCCTTCAAATGTATAGTAGTTCTACGTTGAGTTATGTATACCATCGTAACATCGTTTGAATCTTGTGATCAATTGAGTTGATTCTTTTGTAAATATTTGCATTGCAGTTTGTTGTAATTTAGCCCATTAAATCGCTATCACAATGAGGTTCTCAAAGTGAGAGAACAAAATTTTCAAGAAAAACATAGAGAAAAAGACCACATGCAAGTAGAGAGATTCGAAACGTTGATCCCCTATTGAAGTGCTGGGCTCTGACTTCAATGAGATTAACTTTCAATGGGAACGAGTGGGCATGTAGTATTTTGACATGGATTTCATAAGTGAAATCGATCAGTACAACTTTAGTCCAAGTTTCAGATTAGGAGTCAATAAATGACAGGTTTAAGATAAAGTTATTGATGTAAATTCTAATTGGTTCAACTAAATTAATTTCTCTGATAGTCAAATTTTTTTAAGCCATGTGCAGCACCCCTTTATGCTAGTTATTATGGATAGAAAAGTGCTAGGGACAAATCCGGAATAAATGTATCCGGAGCTGTCTAATATGTGTATGTCCCAAGGGTATCATGCGGAATCCATGAGTCACTTTGATTAAGAAGCAAAGAATTCTTCGACTGAAACTTAAGAGGGAAAAAAGGAAGAAGATTCTCGTGTACGATTCAGTTGAAAATTTGCCAAAAAGTTTTAGAAGCGTCAGATTTATCTATACTAGATTCTTTCGAGAATTTTTTTTTTTGTCTTGGTTCTATTAAACCAGCAAGCTAGGTTATATTTTTCAAACAAGAATAACTTACTTACCAATAAGTTGGAAGAAAAGAGGGGTATCTTTAAATTTCACATTCCTAAATACCCACCTTCTTCCCCTTTCTGAACCATGGTGGAATTGCAGTATGTTGTAATTTAGCCCATTAAATGGCTTAACCTATCGTTGTATCATAAGCTCATGAATTGATCATTTGCTAATCTGTACCTTCCTCGCCTCCCGTTGTAAGCTTCTTAATGTTACACGAGTTCTTTTTTTGTGAAGTCAATATTTGATGCTCTTTACCACCTACCCCCTCCCCCTTCCTTCTCTCTTCCAATTATGATTTGTTTTGCAAGTTTTCCAACCTACTTGTTGATTACACCGATGAGAGGTGCTTTGTGAAATTTGCACCTGGCTGATATATTTTCTGGAGTTTCGATGTCTTAATCTGTGTATTTACTTTTTTCTTGTACTGCGCTGGCAGGTTACCCTAAGCATGTTTATTGCCGATTACTCATCTTCGATCACTCATTTGGTTATTGGTAAAAGTTGTTAAATTTGGTTATGGAATAGGTGGAATTTAATTGTTTGCTAATAGACTTGTAACTTTGCTTATTACAGTGTGGGGTGTTTTTTTTATCTTCACTCATTTGTTTATCACAATGTGGATGCTCTAATAGCTAAAACTTTGGAGAGAGTTGGTAGCTTAACAACTTCCACGATTCCCATGTTTGGAAGAAATAGGAATAGGAATATGAATGTGATTCTCAATGACACGTCCAATTAGGAATCACACCCCAGATTGACTTGGAATCTGATCTCTCCCTTGCCCCATGGTAATTTTAGATTCCAGGCTCAATTGACAAAAAAAGAAATGTTTGACTTTGATAAATTTTCAAAATATATACTTAAATTCGTGCATAAGATTACTTAATCAATTCATACATTGGAATGAAATTATTTCGGGTATTATACTTCAAGGAATTTAATTTCTAGTAATCATATTCGTATTTTTACTGAAGATTCTGGTCATTCAAACATTCAAACTTAGCCTTAGGGAGAAAATGTGTTGGAACCTTCTTTGTTATGATCGGATGTGAATCCAAATTGGGAGTTTGAAATGTAAGAGCCATGGAATAAGAAAGAAGGCAGCTTCTTGGAAACAACCTTGAAGTTATGTTTTGAAGCTGGTTTAGTAAGAGCATCTCCAATGGGAGATGCCAATTTTTGCGTGGACATTTTAACATTAAAAATTGACACCAAAATTCAATCCAACTTAACAACCTTCTTTGATGCCAAATACACATGGATTTGAAGGCAAGCCTTCTCATGCCAATTTTGACAGGCATGGACACAAATGCCAAATTTCAAAAGTTGGCTAGATTTTGAAATTTTGAACGGTTGAAAATTTTCTTTTCCTTTCAAAGTTTGACATAAGGGTTAGCGTTAATGGTTGGAGAAGGATAGCTTGATATCAAATAAATAGAATTTGACATAAGGATTGGAGAGAAGGCTTTGATTTCAAATTGAAGTTGTTATAATACCACATAAGCCATCAAAAAAAATTGACATCTCCAATTTGAAGTCAAAGGTTTGGAGATGCACTAACATCGCTCTCTTGCAAAATAGGAGAAGTGTAGGAGATAGGAAAGGGTGGGAAAAATGAGTCTCCCACGTGAATCTCATCCCATGATATAGGACATTTACAATTCAATATTATTTGGCGTGTGTAGTAAATTGGGCAGATGTCAAGTTGTATCCCAGTAACGAATATAAAAAAAAAAAAATCGATAAACTAGTCTGAACTAATCCCATGGTTAAATGAATTTTTTTTTATTTTAATGTTCACACTTACCTACTTTTTTGACAAACAAGATTATCCCATCCCATTTATGACGTGAATCAATTTGAGATTATCTTCAATCCAATGATTATCTTCAATCCAATTAACCCACTAGCCAGTCTTGAGTAGTTTGAAATTTTATACCTTAGAAATTCAAACAATCTTAATACCGGTAGTTTTTGTTTTTTTGGATTTGGTTTCGAAGTCAAATACTCCTCCCGTTCCAATTTATTTGTCTTTTTCACTATTTGGAACGAAGGGAGTAATTTTAAAGAGATGTTCGAACTTGAATTTTTATATGACTATTTAATCTTAAAAATATTTTAGTAATTAGCGAACACGGATTCCAATCCGTAATGATTCATGTCGAAAGTTGAAGGATGATAACCATTAGAATGAGAAAGGAAACACTGAATTTCCCACAAAATTAATCAATATCCCAAAAGTCAGCGAGGGAAAAGAGAGCAGAAGTGAAGATATTAATTGAGTCAAGCTGTCCCCGCTGTTTTTCTTTAAGAACGTGAAATATATCATATATATTGATTAAAAAAAATACAAGCGTGCGTGCAAAAAATATTATCGGTCCTAAAATACACACACACACACACACACACACAAAAAACAACGAGAAATGATGAGCGCTCAACGTTGATGTTGTATGCAGTACTCCGATCTTGGATGTGGGTGGATGAAGGTTCGCCACTAGATCTTGCCTTCAGTCTTCATCGTCGCCATTAGAGAGCTCAAGAACCCGCTTCCCGAACCAAATCGACCAGGGTCTCCATGCAAGAGCCAATATCCCGATTTGGGTCTTCAAAGCCCAAAAAAATGGGAGAGTGGAAGGTCTTCTCTCTTTAAGAAGAGAGTCTCATTCATCTCGCAATCATGAACAGAGGAAAGGAGAGAAGACGAGAGGAGAGAGACGGAGGAGAGAGCCACACCGGCCGGGGACCGAAGGGAAGATACCAGAAGACTTGTTCCCACTTGGTAATTCGGTGAAACTAACTTTCTTTTTTTTTTTTTACCGGTCAAACGGAAATTCAAACTAACTTTCACCCAAACGGGCCAAAAAGAACACGTTTTTCTCCTTCCATTAATTTGTTACCCTCCTTTCGTCCACGCAACCGGAATCCAGCGGGAAAGAACAGTATGGAGGTCTCCATCGATCGTTTGAAAATCTGAGGGGGTCATTGCTATTAGACTGACCTCCCTGAGGTTTCTGACAATGACAAACACCTTCTCAGGTTTCAAAAATACCAATGCCCTCCCCTCTTAGTAGTTTCGTCATACGGTATACATCAGTGGGGTTTAAGTGGAGTTAGCAAGTTAGTCTATAGAGGGTCCAAAGATTGTCATAACCATGAACCCCAATTGTCCCTCATGGGACTCGCCCTGGCCTCTACTAAGGAAGGTGATGGGTGATGCCAATTGAGCTAAGAGCTGATGGGCGTAGTGTCGGCTAACTTCTGTTAAGGGGAGTTGTGCTTTTACCTCCCTACCCTCCTGACAGCCTTTCTCCATATCTACATCCAAACATCTAACTAAATGAAACAAAATAGTAGTTTATTTTTTTATTATCTTTGAAAAGTTAATGATTCATTCAACTTAAAAGGAGATAAATATTTTTACAATGCTATATATACTTTTTTATTATCTTAATGAAGTCAATGATCCACTCAAAAAAAAAAAAAAATAAGTTAAAGATTATGCGTGGAGTAAAAAATTACTATTAATGATATTGATACAAAAATAATTAATTGCATTATATCAACAACCTTTCGAAGTTTTAAAAATAATCTATCAAAAATGAAAGAGAATAAATCATCTGTTTTTTATTTATTTATAAAAAGGTTCAAAAAAAATTCTATATTATTGTTGCCCCTTTTGCAATTTTGTCTCCATTAATTCATCCTCTCATCCAATCACCCTCCTAAAGAATTTAAGATATGGGAGTTTTACATAAGCAAAATAGAAAAGGATGCTTAGTCACATAATTCTACATAATGACTCGCACTCTTAATTCTTGCACTGTACTTGCACTTTCAGTCTTGGTCTCATGGATTTTACTAATTGAAAATGTGATTCAAAGACTCTTTTACGCTCGCGCTCGTGCACGAATTATGTGACTTAGGAAGGATTTATGCAATTCAAAAATTTTTAGGGCCCGAAGCGCAAGCCTTGCTCAGCTTCCCTCAGGGACAAGCTTGTTTGTAAGGTGGATTCATCTTTTCTTGGTGCAATATTTCCATTGCCCCAAAAAAGATAGACGATGTAGATTGGCGGCCACGACATTTTTAATTTCCCTGTTCCATTTTCTTCGTTTACACTGTAATTATCGTCCCTCTATATATTTAGCTACTACAGTATTATGGTTTATAGATTATTTAGCTTTTAATTTGTGTCCTTTTAGTGAAAGGTGACATAAAGGACAAAAAAGATGGTACGAGGGGCAAAAACTAAACCTCAAGGGAGATCATTGCTATTTTTGAAACCTGAGGGAGGTGTTTGTCAATGTCAGAACGTCAGGAGAGGTCAGTGTATGTATATATATGCGCATAACCTGTTTTGATTTTAGTCTCAGCTGAGAAAATGGAGGTTTGTGCATGCCCAAATATCCATCTGCGAGCTTGGTCTTCTTCTGATTGCCCTAGTGGTGTTTCTGGTGATCGTCAGAGGAGGACAGAGTACATTAGCTCTGTGGTTTCTGCTCTTCTTAGCAACCTTTTCTATGCAATTCTCATCTGCTTGTTTGGAATTGGTAGGTAACCTTTCTTTTCCATTTCTTTCCTTCTTTTTGTGTGATAATTGTAGTAGTACGTTATACCACTAATTGAGTTGTTGCACACAGCCACAAAACTGAATAGTTTTTCGGTGCAGGAGGTAAAAAATAGCTTTAAAGATATTACACTCAATGATCGATAACTCCTTGTTGCACCCTGCTTAGCCAAAAACCTTGCCTTCAAATAAGGTTGAAAATCTTAAGCTTAGGGCTAGATCGTTGAGAGCATAATAAACCGGTAAGTCCGGGATCGTACCACAAGGAATCGGTAATAGCTTGCTCGGATTGTAGATTTTATGTAAGGATTGTGGCGTTTAAGACGGCTAACTTTCGATTTTGCTTTTAAAGTGGAAATACTAAGGCAAAAGACTAGAAAAGAGTTTAATTAACTTAAAAGAGGCAAGCCTAGGGATCATCCATCCCTTGACAAAGCCCGTTATCGGTTCTCGATTATAACTCAAGAGACGCTCGAAAAATTTAGCTTTAAAGACTATGTTTATCAAAAGATGTAATTTATCGGAGGCGAATTGACTTGTTTAACTCATTTATCGAACACGTAGGAGGCCATGAGCTCAAGACATACCGCGTGCCAAGACTGCTTGACTAAATGGCATGCCAAAGAGTTAACACCCCTAGTTAAGTCCAAAAATGCAAGATTAGCTCTTATTTCGAAAACCATGCTTTTAAGCCCGAGGGTTCGAGAACCAAGCGTATATCAACCTAAGTCTTTGGAAAAGATTAACCCAAGATTTAGCCAAGAAACTACTCACACATACTTGAAAGATTAAGCATAGTAGGAAAAACGAGACGTGCTTCTTAATTAGCTAGCCGATAAAAACTAAAATAAACTTGATATTAACGAAGATCCAAGTCGTAGCTATATCATTAACTAACGAAAAATTAATGAACAACAATTACCTTAAGAAGTTTTTGAACAATGAAACCTTAGTTGCACGAAGCAGGAGCGGATGCGGGAGCGGAAGCAAGGGCGGGAGAGTGTGAGCGAGGGAATACATAAGCTCCCAAGGTTGGGAGCGTGTACATATATTATGAAAATAATGTAGTATAGAGTATGCACTTTAAAAGTACAATCATTTTAGGAAGTAAAAAATATGAGCTAGCTATGTGAGTTAACTTGAATGTTTGAGCCGTGCCTTTAGATATGTGAGTTCATTAAAGACCAATTAATAAAGTCAAGTGATAAATTCATGTTTTTCTATACAAAGATCATCCAAAAGCTCTCATCTTTGCAAGGAGCGAGCTCCCATCTTAATGGGAGCGGGCTCCCGTTAAGCTCCTTAGTTAGGAGCGCAAAAGCGGGCTCCCAAGATTGGAGCAGCACCACTTTAGGAGCTCCCTGCAACTAAGAATTAAACTAAGAAAGCTTGAGAAAAACTATGGAGAAAACTAACCTAAAGCATAAAAGTAGATAATCAAGCCATCCATATCCACAGTGGTATAATCAAAAGTCAATTATTTTTAAAGTTAACAATATTGGTGTAAAAGATGGCCCACAGTGGTATAATCAAACTTAGCAACATTCTTAGAAATAATCAAATTTTGGGCTTTGGATAACCAAAACTAGCAACCTTTCTCAATAATCAAAATTTGTGAACCCCATACCACATAAGTTAACTAATTCCAAAATTTGTATACACGCATGTTTTAACTAGTATTTTCTTCTTCTCTTCTTCGCCTACTCTATATATGCTTTACTGTACCTACAAACTATTTCTCTTTATTTCTCTAAAAAAGTGAAGCTCATATCTCTCAATCATCTACAATTCAACCCATCGTTGCCGGATTAAGGTATTTCACTATTCTTTTCCATTTCTATTTTTCCCCCCCAAAAAATATTCATAATAGGAGGGAAGAAAGTCATTGATTTTTTTCCAAAATTATGAGAGGGAATCGATATATTTTTGCTCAAAAAAAACGTAAATGGAGAGAGAGAGAGAGAGAGAGAGAGAGAGAGAGTGTGTGTGTGTGTGTGAAATTGTAGTGCTCCCTTATTTTGGTTATGAATTAACTAATGAACTAAAAATGACCATTGTGAACCTCAATATTGTTAAGTTTAGCAACCTCTTAAGTGAATAATCAAAAGTTTATGTGTCAACTTTTGGTTATCATTTTTTGATTCTACTATTGTGGATGGCCTAAGGGGGAGAGAAAGGGGTATATATATATCTCACCCTCTTTCTCCATAAAATATCCCAAAATTTGCCAAAAGTGACGAGTATTCCATAAGTGTAAAGTCCAAAAAGCAGCAAAAATCTGCAGAAAAGTCACCGTATCGATAAAACCAAAATGATACATCAATCTTTTGACGTTTTCTTCAATCCCTCTTTCTTGCACCAGTATCGATACGGCAAAACGACTGTATCGATACCGCCTTGATTCCTCCAGAATCCAATCTTTTGGCCTTCTTCTCAGCACCCAACGATCCCCCGGCAACTCGATGGTCCTCTGAATGCCTTAAAAGCCTTGCCGGCCATGTTTCGCGTGGCCTCCGGCGCTTGGGCACACTCATGGGTCGATGTCGGCAACAAAAAAGAGGCCTATTTCGCCGGTTAACCTGAAACAATTAAGAAAACACCTTACGTGAAATAAAGCAACATAACTCGGGACTAGACGCACCAAATATCTACAATATTGGGTGCTTATCACACCTTATACTCTTATAGTGTGTCTGAAGCTATCGATTTTTCAATTACTTGGTATCTACCCCGTATGACAAGTTTGAAGAAGAGTATGGTGATGCTAAAGAAGAAGAAGAAGGACTTATCCTATCAATCAACGAATCTTTTTTGACACCTAGGGCTTTTCTCTGTTTCAATCAATTAGTCTTTTAAATTTGTTGCATCATGGTAAGCTGGTTTGTGGAGAAGAGAGTAGAGAAATTAACGAAAAAAAATACAAAAAAAAGTTTTTGATACAGTACTTTTTACATTGTCCAACGCACTTTAACACATGGAAAACTGTTTATTTTTTAATCCTCCTGTCTCATTGACGCCTATTGGAATGTTATTAGCATTTTTCATGAAATCATATCGAGGTAGAGCCTAGCTTCAGGTGAACGGCTTTCATAATTTTCCCTTTTGATGATATGTACATGTATTTTAGTTTGGGGGACGCTAGGAGCGATGACGGCATTGATTGGGGCAGTATTGGGCTTAAAAAGCAGGAGGGGCATGTTGCATGGGGCTGCCACCGGAGCTTATTTCTACCTTTTGTTCTTTAAAGCTTCCGCTGGTTTGTGGACGTCTTTCGCCGATGGACCTTTGTCCTTCCTTCACTTGGTGAGTCTCTCAACAATATCTAGCCCATTGCACAATGCTAGCTGCCTGCCTAGCTTCTTTACTTCATTAGAACTCTCTTTGTCCTTCAATGCGTACATGCGATCAAACCCAAACGAACTGTTATTGATTTCCTAAATAAACCTTCTATATATTTCTAAAAGTATTCATTCATCTACATTTCTGGGGTTAGTTTGCGGAAACTAAAATGTATGTTATACGCTTTTAACTTTTCAAGATTACTATGTCTTTTGGAACGTCATCTCAAACTAAAGAGAAGGATAAACAAAACGGGACGAGTTGAATTCTTGTGTGTACACTTTGTTCATCAATGTGGTGTGGGTGGACTTCAATCCATGCACTTTTTAAGAGAGATAGAGGCTTCATACCCAAATTTGAGAAGCACTTCTTATTAGTTTCCATACTCATTGGCCGCAAGGAATTACTCATGACTGCGAAATATTACTTTTGGCGGTAACAAATTACTCTTAGCCGCAACAAATTACTCTTGGCCGCAACAATTTACTCTTGGCTGCAACAAATGACTTTTGGTCGCAAAGAATTACTCCAAATGACTCTTGACTGCAAATATTTACTCTTTGCCGCAACCAATTAGGTGTCGTTCCGCTTTCTTTTTAAATCTTCTTTTTCAAAAATAAGGTAATTTCAAGATCAAATATAATGAAAATGAAAAATAATTTTTTAATTTTTTTTTGCACCATTTAAAAGATCTCAATGAGATCTATGAAACAAGATCCATATTGGTAGAAAAATTATTTGCGTAAAGACATGATTTTTGAGCTTGAAATTACCTTTCTTTTCTAAAAGTTCATTTTTTAAGAAACCGGAACGGGCCTTACTTATGGCCGCAAATAATTATGTTATATTTGCAGATTGTGGTAATTTCAAGAATTGTAAATCCAGCACTGCTTTACTTGGGAGACTTGATTGGTTCAGTAGGGAATCAGGTAATTAACTCCCTACCCAAGCCAATAAAATGTAGCAGTTTTTGACAAGTTAAGAAAGCTAAAGGAAGACTGGCATTGAAACATTCTTCAAGTACAGGATGTCGAGGATCAGACGGGCACTGTTCAATCAGTCAATGAGGTCCAGAGATCAATCAGTACCAGAGGAGCCAAAGAACCATCCAGGAGATCAGTTGATCGGCTCTCAAAAACTAGAATCACGGATCAGAATATATACAACGATTCAGGCAACAGAATCTCATGCCCGATTTGCCTTCAGGTAGAAATCCTTCAATCTGATAGTCCTCCTTTCTCTAATATTTAGTTTGATGAGTCCTGAGATGGGGGTTGATTCCTTCGTCTACCATGGTGTCGACGATTACTTTCTGATCCAGCCTCTTCCTTAATTTCACCTGACTAATTGCAAAAGTACGTAACAACAATACTTTTTCTTTTTTTTTTTAACAGCAAGAACAACAATATTAGTGCCAACAGTGTAAGTTAACCTCCTCTCCCAGAAAGTACTCCATGGTGGAAGTAAAGTGTCTGTAAAGAAGAATGACACAGAGGATCCGGGCTCCACTTCAACACGTCAGCAACAACTTCAGTTAACTAAGAGTGTTTAGTTTGTGTCGATTGTAATTAGTTGGAAGGTTAATCAGTTGATTAGTTGGTTGTAGAGGGTTATATTGGGGATCCTGTCATTGTAACAGATCATCGAAAAGGAAACGAAAGAAAATCAAATTTGCTTTCTCTCTCTAGACCTCTTTACTCTCTCTTTCTTCTTCTTGATTGTTCTTTACTGATTCTTGATGATTTGCATACGGTTTTGTTAAATTCTTCAGTGTCTATTACCTTTTTAGAATTTCATCATAAAATTTGTAAGTGGAGAGTGCTTGGGCCTCCAAACACCTCATGTTCAGTCGCGATCTCATAACGGCCTTGTGGCATGACATCATCCCATAATGTCTCTGAAACTCTCCAAAATATCATGCATTACATCTGTGGAGCGCCATGTCGGTCTCCCCCACGTGGTCGAGTAGTGCCACCCTTGCATCCGCTTGGCACTGACTGGGTCCAACAGCCTATACTAAACTTTGGACCTGCCCAACTTTTTGGCTCTGTATTGCTTTTATTTTTCCCTCCACAAGTCCAAATACGCTGGGCAGGATATCATGTCATAATTTTTACCTATAACAAGCAATTCTCTAATCATATTAAGGACTAATCTTAAAGAATGAAATTTGTTTTGGAGGTTTCTTGATAATTTTCTTGTTTCATTGTCTTGTAGGATTTTCAACATGGGGAAGTAGCTGGAATCCTGCCACTATGTCATCACATGTTCCATCAACCTTGCATCGGAAAGTGGCGTTCTAGGAACAGTTCTTGTCCTTTGTGCAGAAGGAACCAATAGCTCTTCGATGTATAGCTCACCATAGCGAAAACCCCAAGGGGTTGGCCCGGTGTTTACCTCTTTTCGCCGACGTGAGTGAAAAATCAATGGGCATGCGGTATAAGCGCGAGTGTGCCTGGACTTGTTGACGTCCAACGTGTGAATAGGCGAGAGCGCCTCGATCTAACTTATTGCGCGTGACCCAAAAGATGAGGTTACAAAGAGGTTCGTGTTTTTGCCACAACAAAGTGGACTTCAATATTACTCGATCAGCTTTGGGGTTGTCGGGGGAAAATGACTGGGTATGCTCTTGGATGAGCGGAGCCTCAATCCGTTGCAGAGTTTACAAGCGTTCGTCGGCAACTTGGATCTATTGGATTTGGCGTGAAAGGAATAACAAATTATTTCAAGGTAAATCTCTTCTTGCTACTTTGTTGAGTTCTCACATCACAGCAGAAGTTAGAGAACATCTCTGCTCTAGGAGAGGCCTCCAGCGTACTGATGAAGCCAGATTGATGTATGATGTTTGGGGCTTAAGTTCTAGGATTTTCAGTTCCTAGTTGTTTACCGCCTGCTTTCCTTGATTGTTGTCTGTTTTGTCTTGCTTTTGTAAGTGGGATTGGGTGGCTTTGAGGTTTTCCCTTTTATGGTGTTCACTGTTTGAACATCTTTTCAGAGTCTGTACTGTATTCTCTGTTGACTTGAGGTTGTTTGCTTTATAAAGTGGTTTAATTTACCCCCAAAAGTGGTCTTCAATATTTCCCAAGAACTAAAGTTAAAAAAAAAAGAAGGAAGAACTTTATTATGTCGGAATATTAAAGTTGGATTACAAATGAATGAAATATGAACCGGATAAAAGGATAAAATCCAAGATATTTGTGGAAGTAAATGGATTGGATGGATTAACTTTTGCTGAAAAGGTCATAGTTTGGTGAAGCACTTGGATCCCGTTCATTTTAGGATTTGAATTTTGGATTTTGGGTAAGGAGTGAAGAGAGATTAGGGTTAGCAATTGGGTGAGTAGGGGGTAGATACCACTATCCCCGTCCTCGATCCCTGAACCCAAATCCATCTCTATCCCCTCCCCAATTCCCACCGGGGAATTATTTTTACCCTCCATCCCCTCCCCAAACGGGGAACTGGGATCCCCGCGGGGAATCGGGGATTTAACTGGAACCAAAGGCAAAATCGGTGTTCTTAATTTGGTATCCCTCCAGCAAGACGCCAAGAACAAACAACACAAGCAGAGCTCTTTAAAGCTTCGGTTTCTCAATCTCTCAACACGACGATATTTCATGAGTTTCCGACATAAACAATATTATCAGACGTGAACTATATTTATTTGAGCTCTTCTTTTTACTAATCTTCTATCCGTGGTAAGTGAATTCAATTACTTCTCTGTTAATTGACAGTGAGATTTAGTTTCTTTCTTTCTTCCTCACTTATGTATATATAGTACTCCTATATATAACTTTCATTTATGTATATAACTTAGAAGAAATTAAATAGACATCCTCTTTACTAGACTTATTTAGGCGTCCATCCTGCAGATTTTAAATACTTACGTTCTCATCCTCACATTGTCATATTGTCACATTGTACCCCTATCTCCATATTTATATAATTATATTTTCAAATATACATTTTTTTTTTATCCCACGATTATAGGGATTTATACAAAACAGTTTTGATAAGAAATGACTCCAAAACTCTCCGCGACAACGACGCCGATCTACACCCACCCCCACAAAATCTCTCCAGATCGATCTGCTTAGGCCATGAGCCTCCGCTAGCGTCTGCCTCCGGTCCAACCCCAAACCACCCCTCCACTCCCCATCCCAACCGACGACCAGCCCTTCAACATCATCCTTATTCACAACCTCCTCGTCGACCAGCCCTCCCTCCGCTACCCTCGAGGTTTGCGCTGCCGCCTCCACACTAAAATCCCCAGAAGAGCCATTCAAGCCATGACTGCTTCTTTCGGCTCTCAGTTGGAGGAGACCGTCAAAAAAACAATCAGTGAAAACCCAATTGTTGTCTACTCAAAAACGTGTTCGTGAGTACCTAGTTGTTCAATTTCGTTCAAGTGCAACTTGGGTGTACTTTTCAGTTGAAAAGTAGAGTATCAGTAGATTTCTTTGTGAAAGATTTGGCATGTGGTTGTTGAATTTGTGGTGAAGGTAGAAAAACTTGTTAAGTTTCTGAAATTTGTGGTTGGTTCTTTTTTTTTTTTTTTGGGTTTAGGAGTGTTGTATTCTGTGGGTATTGGTGGCGAATTTTTTCGGATTGACTACTTGTACAAATTCTGTCATGATTTCAGTATGTATGTTTCAGTTTCTCTGAATTTTGTCATTATTTTGGTTTAGTATAGATTCGTCCGCACAATTTTACGATATGTGTTTGTGATTTTTTGTGTTTTATGGTGATTTTACAAATTTTGTTATGATTTCGGAATGTGTTTTGATTTCTCCGAATTTTGTCATTATTTCGATTTAGTGTAGTTTCGTCAGCATAATTTTACGATATGTGTTCATGATGTTTTTGGTTTCATGGTGATTTCACAAATTTTGTCATCAATTCGGCATGTGTTTCGATTTCTCCAAATTTTGTCATAATTTTGGTTTAATGTAGTTTCGTAGATAGGATTTTATCATTTTGGTATGTGTTTCGATTTCTCCAAATTTTGTCATAACTTTGGTTTAATGTTCTCATACGTATTCATGACAAATTCATGGAGGATTTCAAATTTGGTAGATATTAATTTTATTTTTAATGTTGTTTTTAGATTTTAGGTGAGAGAAAATTGGAGAGAGAAGATTAGTAGAAAAAAAGATAGAAGAGTGAGATAAATTAGGAAAGATAAGGAGAGAGAAAGGATAGTTTAGGATTTATTTGAATTTGAGGATGGAAAGATAAGTTTTTAAACCTACTAGGATGAAGACTTAAGTATTTATCTAGGGAAGGACCCCTATTTAAGTTCCCCTATAACTTATTATATATATATATATATATATATATATATATAAAAACAGGGCGGGGCGGGGATGGGGCGGGGAAAGACTACTCATACCCATCCCCTACCCGTTCCTCATTTTTTTTAAAAAAATTATCCCTATCCCCTACCCGATCTCCTAAAAATCCCCGAATCCCCAACCCATTTGGGGCGGGACACGGGGCCAGGTAGCCGGGATTGCCATCCCTAAGAGAGATAGAGAGAAAACTAAGAGTAATAATTAAATTTTTTTTATTAAAAATCATGCGCCAAGAGAAAGTCCAAAATCCAAAATCCCAAAACGAACGGGATCATTGGCGTTTGAGTGGTGCAGGACCATTCTCCCTCCTATTTTGATTCTTGTAATTATAGCCGCCTTGGAAGAGAGAGAATTAATGCCCATGTATATAGTTTTAGGCCACAATTCCAGTGGTGTGTAGTGCTTCTTGGCTCCTCCAACCCAACTAATCATTGTGGGTCAATTCACCATTGTAGAAAATATGCCCAGGTTCATAATTGATTACTAGCACCCAAACAAATCAATCTCAATGGAAAATTATTCGGTGCATCTTGCTCTATTCTAATGTTTTAAATTCGAAACTTTTTAAGTGCAATCAACTCCTTTGGAATTAGTCAATTTGGCTTCCTGTAAGTAGGTAGTGGGCAATTACATGTGTAATTTTGACATGGGTTTCGTTGCAAATAACGCTTCATTCAACTTTGTTTCAAGTGTCTGATCGTGTGAGTCAATAACTACTAATTTCGGTCATATTATTACGGATAGAAAAAATGCTAGGGATAAATTCAGAAATAAATATATCCGGGGCTATTTAATGTATATAAGTCTTGCTTTATCACTTATATATATAATAAGTTGGAATTTAAGTGTATCAAAAAAATTTGAATACATTTTTGTCGGATCATCTATATCTATATCTATATATTATGGAACAATGGTTTGGAATTCTCTATATTTTGGACCCTCGGATTTGTACGTTTTTTTTCTATGACTAAGATTTACGGATGGTAGTAAGGCTAGAAATATTTTTGAAAAAAATGAATGTTTGGAAGAAAGATGAAAGAAAAACTAAAATTGATGTTTCCAAATCTTATTCTGATTCCTTATTTTTGTAACAGTTATCAGTCAAAAAAGATTATCGTGATCTAGGCCTGTCTCTCATCTCTCTCCCTCACACATTGATTTCAAAACGGATTTCAATTTTGAATCCAAAACTACTTTCTCTCACACACTTTTAGCTCTCTCTCTCTCTCTCTCTCTCTCTCTCTCTCTCTCTCTCTCTCTATGTGGACCCTGTCATTTTTTAAATGTGTTCAGATTGCTAATTGTTTAGTTGGTTGAGTGATTGAAGGAAAAAATTGATTAATTATATATTTGGTTATTAGATTCATTACAATATGTTGGTGGCAGCAAGCGTATTGATTTTGTTAGATCTTGATTCTAAATCATAGTTTCATCTTTGCCTTCATCGGGTTAAAGGTTGAAAGCCATCGAAAATATACATATGTCTGTATTTCCGCATTGGAGTTAGTTTTCTTATTCAATTTAATTTTTTTATTACATAATACAGGGTGTAGGGTTCATCTACACTTAACAAAAGACAAGTTGTTGCAGTGGATGATTACTTTGATCCAATAGTTTAGGCTCATTCTCCTCCTTTCAGTAAAGTGCTCACACTTTTTGCACATATTATAGTTTACACAATTATCATGTGAGTTTATTTACTCCTAACAACTGTACATTAATGTCTTTGTGATTTTTCAAAAAAAAAGAAAGAGAAAAGAATACTGAAACTTTCCAAATTATGTGCTAATTTGAAGAATATATATAGGGAAGCGTTCTGGAGACTTCATCTCAACCATTGAACCAATGGTTGAAATTAAAAGTTTTCAAAGAATTACTCCTGGCCACGAATAATTATTCTTGGCCGCAAAAAATTATTCATAGCCGCAAAGAATTACTATTGGCTGCTGTGGCTGCAAAGAATTACTTTTGACCGCAAAGAATTACTATTGGACGCTTATGATTTCTCTTGGCCGCTTATCACTACTCTTAGCCGCGAATAATAACTCATGGTTTCGTAATTATTTGGGGCTAAAAGTAATTATAAGCGACCAAGAGTAATTATAAGCGGCGAGAGTAATTATAAGCGGTTCGAATCGGTGGAATTTGTTACTGACGTTCCGAATAAAATTTGGTGATCTCTGCGTCACTTCCACGCCCATACTCCATCATTTATCAATCATTTGTTTATGCGCATGACGCATGAGAGAGAGAGTGTGTGTTAATAAAATGGACCCAACAACTTTCATTAGCGAGCGAGAGAGTGTTAATAAAATGGACCAAACAACTGGCATTAGCATGAGAGAGAAAGAGTTAATAAAATTGACCCAACAACTTGCATTAGCATTGGTCTTGGTTGGTTGCTTTATAGAAGTTTTGACTCATCCAAAAAAAACTTGCATTAGCATAAACAGAGACACCAAACTCTAATGGCAGCGCTACATACTCTTCTCGCCTTCTTCTTCTTCTTCTCCTTCGTCATCCTCAACCAGTCTGGCGGGTTCGTTAATGCTCAGGCATTGATCCTGCCCGCGAGATTGATGGGTTCGTGTACAAAAACTGCCTTTCCAACAGCATGGACTCGATCATCATCGAGGCATTCTTGGACCCCGTTTGTCCTGATAGTAGAGACTCTTGGCCTCCTTTGAAGCGAGCTGTAGATTACTACGGCTCTCATGTCTCCCTCGTCGTTCACCCCTTCGCTTTGCCGTGAGTAATTTCATCCCCTTCATTTGAGTCAGAATTTTCACTCTTTTCATTTGGTAAGAGAGAGAATTAAAGGATTGAACCATTTTATGGACTTCAGTGTGTACAATTTCAGTCATCAAACCAATCGGATGTCTTGACATCATTCGTTGTACTCCAAACGTCTTTGCCTTAGCAGTGCTACAGAAATAGACCGTCCCAATGCACATGTGATCCCATTTACATCGAACAGCTTTGGACAACTGTGTCCAAAGCATTTTTCCTCTAATTGTTGGTATTCCAATTTTTTACGGGACGTTCATCAAATGCATGTTCTCTTAGAAATCTCACTTTCAAGAATGTTTTTAGTGATTTATGAGGGTCTTTCAAAAGTTAAATATTTTTTTGCTAGTCAAAACCTTCTTATTAGACATGTCAAAATGAAACAGGGGACTCACATTGAAGGACATACGGAGTAAATTTTAGTGACTTTTTTCTGACTCATTGATGGGTTTCTATATTTTCAGCATGAATTTGGTTTCTCTGCAGTCAGTTGTTAGATTGCAGAGTGCCGTCCGCGTGATCTTAGCGGTCTAAAAGTATTTCTAACGGTTCAGATTTTAAAAACCTTCTTCCAACTTTTTTTTTGCAATACAATTATTTACGTGACTTATTTTTTGGACTTGTTATTGATTTCCCTACCACTATACCTTAAGAAAAAAAACAAATGAAAATTTGTTATTTTTCTTTTCCCTCCTTTACTTTCCGCCACTAGTGGCGGAATCTGTTACTAACACTTATCGATCGAAGAAGATTTGGTGACCTCTGCGTCACTTCCACGCCCATAATCCATCATTGATCACTCATATGTTTATGCGCATGAGAGAGAGAGAGAGAGAGAGGTAGGTAGGTAGGTAGGTAGGTTTATAAAATGAACCCAACAACATGCATTAGCATAAACCGATCGAGACACCCAACTCTAATGGCAGCGCTACATACTCTCCTCACCTTCATCTTCTTCTCTTTTGTCGTCCTCGATCACTCCGGCGGGTTCGTTGATGCTCAGGCATTGATCCCACCGGCGAGATTCGATGGGTTTGTGTATAAAAACCGCCTTTCCACGGGCATGGACTCGATCATCATCGAGGCTTTCTTGGACCCGGTATGTCCTGATAGTAGAGATTCCTGGCCTCCTTTGAAGCGAGCCGTAGATTACTATGGCTCTCGTGTCTCCCTCGTCGTTCACCCCTTCGCTTTGCCGTGAGTAATTTCATCCCCTTCATTTGAGTCGGAATTTTCACTCTTTTCATTTGGTAAGAGAGATAATTATAGGATTGAACCATTCTATTGACTTCAGTGTGTACAATATCAGTCACCAAGCTAATTGGATGGCTTGACATTATTTCGTTGTACTCCAGACGTCTTTGCCTGAGCAGACTGTCCCAATGCACATGGTCTCACCCGAATCCCCAATGCACATGTGATCCAAAGCATTTTCCGTCAAATTGTTGGTGTTCCAATTTTTGATGGAACGTCCAACAAATGCATGTTTTCTTAGAAATCTCACTTTCAAGAATGTTTTCAAGGATTTATGAGGGTCTTTCGAAAATTCAAATATTTTTTTGCTTGAATTTTTGAAAAACCGACTTAGACATGATAAAATGAAACAGGGGACTCATGTTAAAGAACGGATGGAGTAAATTTTAGTGACTTTTTTTTTCTGGCTCATTGACGGGCTTCTAAATATTTTCAGCGTATGATCATTGGAGCACTGATGACACTCATTCAAGGACCATCTCCATCTCCAGTCATCTATCTCTTAATGCATGCACAAGTTAAGATTCTTAATTAGCTGAACAACCAAAGAGAGTGAGAGAGAGAGAGAGAGAGAGAGAGAGAGAGAGAGAGAGAGTCCTGATCCTTTAGGCAGCGTTTGGATGGGGAAAGAGAGAGAGAGAGAGAGAGAGAGAGTCCTGATCCTTTAGGCAGCGTTTGGATGGGGAAATATAAGAAGCTAACATTGTCAAGAAGCTAAATTTGATTTCTTTGGTTTCCCTATCATTTTAATTTGCTTTTACTAGGAAAAAAAATACCTTCATTTAGAGAAGTGCTACAATACGCGCCTTATTTTTGGTGTGCACCCTTTAAAATGTAGAATTCATAACATCAATCTCGAACCCAAAACTTTTGTGTAGATAGTATAACTTGCATTTGTACTTAACAGAAAATCAACTTTGAATTGATGACACTTATATGTAATGATTTTTGGTCCTCATGTGATGAACTTCTATGCCAATGTTGGGAATATCTGTTGAAATATTATGAACTTAAAGTGATTTAAGAGGATGTATACGATACACACTCAACTATACGTATTTCACAATTGTGCCAGTTACCATTTCTTCATGTGGATTCACAATTGTGTAACGACCTTTTGTGGACTGATAAACGAACCAGGTTACTTCAAGTTGCTTTCTGTATCCTAAGGAGTTAATTTTATCTTATCAGTGCCTTGACTGATTCTAATAGGAAAAATTCTACTCTTTTTCCTAGTCCTAGTTTGATAGATCAACTGGGATTTTTCTAGCTTGGCTTCTTATGTATAGCTGAAATAGGTTTCAATTTTAGTAGGTTTAGTAAATCACATAATTAGCGAATGAGGCCCCGTTCCTCTTTCTCCAAAAACCTTCTTTTTTAAAAATAAGGTAATTTCAAACTCAAATATAACGAAAATGAAAAATAATTTTTTACTTTTTTTTGGACCGTTTAAAAGATTTCAATGAGATCTATCAAACAAGATACATATTAGTAGGAAAATTATTTTCGTAAAAACATGATCTTTGACTTTGAAATTTACCTTCTTTTTCAAAAACCCACTTTTTGAAAAAGTGGAACGGCATCTGAGTGTTTTGCTTTTATAGGTAGTGTCGTTACCTTCTTCTTCTCGTGCTTTGCATATTGCGAATAAGCTCAACGCTTCTGCCACATATACACAACTTGCTGAAGTTGTTCTTCAAGCGCCAGGTAAGAATGATAACCCTCGATAACCATCGATTAATAACTTAAACTTTGGGGAGAGTTGGTAGCTTAACAACTTGCATGATTCCCATGTTTGGAAGACATAGGAATAGGAATATGAATGTGATTCTCAATGACACGTCCAATTAGGAATCACACCCCAGACTGAGTTAACCCCATGGTAATTTTAGATTCCAAGCTCAATCGACAAAAGAAGAAATGTTTGACTTTGATAAATTTTCAAAATACTTAATTCCTACATAAGATTATTTAATCAATTCATACATCGGAATGAAATTACTTCGGGTATAATATTTCTTGGAATTTAATTTCTAGTAATCATGTTCATATTCCTACTAAAGATTCTGATCATCCAAGCATAACCTTAGGGAGAAAATATGTTGGAACCTTCTTTGTTATGATTGGATGTGAATCCAATTTGGGAGTTTGAAATGTAAGAGCTTCGGAATAGGAAAGAAGGCAGCTTCTTGGAAACAAAAAAGTCTACAAACACAACTTTAAAATACAACTCCAGACATAAATATGTCCGAAGCCATTCGATACATGTGAACTCATATGCGTCAAATGGCTTCGGATCCAGTTTGCGTCTGGAGTTATGTTTTGAAGCTGGTTTAGTGAGAGCATCTTCAATGGGAGATGTCAATTCCTATGTGGACATTTTAACGGTAAAAATTGACACCAAAATTCAATTCAACCTAACAGCCTTCTTTGATGCCAAATACACGTGGATTTGAAGGCAAACTTTCTCATGCCAATTTCGACAAGCATGGACACAAATGCCAAATTTCAAAAGTTGGCTAGATTTTGAAATTTTGAACAGTTGAAATTTTCTTTTCCTTTCAAAGTTTGACATAAGGGTTAGCATTAATGGTTGGAGAAGGATAGTTTGATGTCAAATAAATAGAATTTGACATAAGAGTTGGAAAGAAAGCTTTGATGTCAAATTGAAGATACATAATACCACATAAACCTTCAAAAAAAAATTGACATCTCCAATTTGAAGTTAAGGATCGGAGATGCTCTAACATTGCTCTCTTGCAAAATAGGAGCAGTGGAGGAGATAGGAAAGGGTGGGAAAAATGAGTCTCCCACGTGAATCACATCCCATGATATAGGACATTTACAATTCAATATTATTTGGCGTGTGTAGTAAATTGGACAGATGTCACCTTGTATCACAGTAACGAATATAAAAAAAACATCGATAAACTAGTCAGAACTAATCCCATGGTTAAATGATTTTTTTTTTTTTTTAATGTTCACACTTACCTACTTTTTTGACCAACAAGATTATCCCATCCCATTTATGACGTGAATCGATTTGAGATTATCTTCAATCCAATTAACCCACTAGCCAGTCTTGAGTAGTTTGAAATTTTATACCTCGATCAGAAATTCAAACAATCTTAATACTGGTAGTTTTTTTTTTTGGATTTAGTTTTGAAGTTAAATACTCTATTCGTCCCAATTTGTTTGTCTCTTTTCGACGGAGGGAGTAATTTTAATTAAAGAGATGTTCAAACTTGAATTTTGATACGACTATTTAATCTTTAAAATATTTTAGTAATTAGCGAACACGAACTCCAATCCGTAATGATTCCATGTCGAAAGTTGAAGGATGATAACCATTAGAATGAGAAAGGAAATATTGGATTTCGGGGAAAATTTCATGTAAGGACCTGACTTTTCACACAAATCACACATAAACACCTGACCTTTCTTAAATTTCATATACACACTTGACCTTTCTAAAAACTCATTAATTGAACACCCGCCGTTATCCCTCTGTTAAAAACAAACGGAATGGCAGAGTTGGATAAAAGCTCAGGTGTTTCCCTCCAAATCCAACACCTAAACTATCTTAAATTTCATATAAACACCTACTCTTCCTAAAAATTCAGCAATTTAACACCTGCCAAGACCAACAGCCAAGATAAATTCCATTCACTTCAACATTGCAAAATAGCACAAAACAGAGCTCAAGACAATCACTGAATGCAACAAAAATGCGGCAAAGTGTATTACATAAGCCAAAGCCATTCCAACATCACAATACATAACCATTTGCAATACCAAGTTCAGTAAGCAAAAAACAGAACCATTACATGTTCAGGACTATTACATGTTCAGATACAAAAAACAACTAACTGATATGCATTCCAATTTCGTAAAAGGAATTACTTGTTTGCACTACACAAAAAAGTTGGTTTAGAACTTGACTTGGCTACACAAAAAGTTATCCATCACTTGAGAACTTCAATTGATAACCATAGAACCACCTTCACTCTGATCTACATTTGGAATGGTCGACCTTACAGTCTTTTTCACCTACATAATGATGACAATATCATTAAAATGTATTTAGCAAAAAAACACATAATGCACAATAAATGTTAGAATTGTGGCAACGTTTCATAATTTGGGGGGTGCGGGGGGCATATGGTACGGTATTGTACAAGGGTATTTTTGAAATACAGGCCAAATAAGAAGACTTGCAGTCAATTTAGGCCTCGTTGTAGCAGTAATCCTTTGTTCAGTTCCTGCACCAACGTTTGTAGCAATCCTCTTTCCAGGTCTTACACCAACTTTTGTAGCATCCCTTTGTCCAGTTCCTCCATCATCATTTACAGCAATATTTGCAATAGCAGTCTGTTGAGCAAAAAAGAGAGAGGATAACATAGGACAAAAACACAGAAAATAATCAACACATTCAAAAACTTATTAAAGTTACCACATTGCTTGTTGTCTCTGCACTTGCTTGTGCAGGGGCCATGGGACTTACATTGTTAACCTACACAATTGAAAAACATGTTTCATATTTGCAGAATTAAATGTAGAAGTTATATTCTCATAATGGATCAACACATAAGACTTACTGTTGGTTCTGCACATTTCATGCAAGTCCTTCTATTGTGTCCCATTTTATTGTCATCTTGATAACTTTCCTCCCCAACTTTGTAGGATCAACAGGTTCTGGTTCTTCTGGCTCCCTCCTCCTGGCCCTTTTTGGCCTTTCAACTCTCGTTTGTACATCAGGTGGCAAGAGTATTGGGTTATTAGTTGTTGGCCACATATCCCTCCCATTGATGGGGTTCATGAGATGATTGTAAGTATTCAAGTAGGTATCTACCTTATAACACTCACGTACATAATCATAGATGTCCAAGTTCAAACAATTTAGTGCTGCAATGGCATGTATGCATGGGATTCCAAAGTGAACATGTCATAGATAGAATATTCCTGGAAAAGTTGAAAACTTCCAGGAAAGAAAAAGTGGGCAAAAAATAAAGAAGAGAAAGAAAAAGATTCTTGTTTGTAGGTGTATGACTTCAATGCAATGTGGTCCTACTTCTACAGTTTTATAAAGAACAAGTCGACAAAGAGGAGGAATAATAAGGTACCATAGTGGGGGCCTCCACCATTTCCATCCCTCAAACACCACACCATTGTTCAATCTGGCCTCGAATCGTTTCAATTTGCATAGAGAAACCCTATATTTGTTTGATTGCTTGAAGAGTCTCAAAAGCCCTAAATTTGTTGCTCTCTCAGTCTCATTCTTCGAGACTCTTTGAATGGGCGATTTAGCCCTACTTTTTTAACCCTAAAAGATGTTAACACCAGGGCTTTTCCATTTTATGCGCCAATAATTCCTCCTATGCCAGGTCATGTATCCATGGTCCCACTATACGCCCACGTGTACATCCAACTCAGCCATTCTGTTTGTTTTTAACGGAGGGGTGACGGCGGGTGTTCAATTGATGAGTTTTTAAAAAGCTCAGGTGTTTACATAAAATTTAAGAAAGATCAGGTGTTTATGTGTGATTTGTGTGAAAGGTCAGGTGTCAATGTGAAATTTTCCCCAGCATTTCCCATAAAATTAATCAATATCCCAAAGTCAGCAAGGGAAACGAGAGCAGAAGTAAAGAGAATTGAGTCCAGCTGCCCCCACTATTTTTCTTTAAGAACGTGAAACATATCAAATATTGATTAAAACGAAATACAAGCGTGCGTGCAAAAAATATTATCGGTCCTAAAATACACAAAAAAAACAAAACAAAACAAAACAAAACGAGAAATGAAGAGCGCTCAGCGTTGATGTCGTATGCAGTACTCCGATCATGGAGGTGGGTGGATGAAGGTTCGCCACTAGATCTTGCCTCCAGCCTTCATCGTCGCCGTTAGAGAGCTCAAGAAACCGCAGCCCGAACCAAATCGACCAGGGTCTCCATGCAAGAGCTAATATCCCGATTTGGGTCTTCAAAGCCCAAAAAAATGGGAGAGTGGAAGGTCTTCTCTCTTTAAGGAGAGAGTCCTAACCATCTCGCAGTCACGAACGGAGGAAAGGAGACGAGACGAGAGGAGAGAGACGGAGGAAAGAGCCGGACTGGCCGGGGACCGAAGGGAAGATACCAGAAGACTTGTTCCCACTTGGTAATTCTGCGAAACTAGCTTTCCCCCAAACGGGCCAAAAAGAACACGTTTTTCTCCTTCCATTTGTTATTCTCCTTTCGTCCACGGAATCCAGCGGGAAAGAACAGTATGGAGGTCTCCATCGTTTGAAAATCTAGCTGAGGGGAGGTCATTGCTATTAGACTGACCTCCCTGAGGTTTCTGACAATGACAAACACCTTCTCTCAGGTTTCAAAAATAACAATGACCTCCCCTCTTAGTAGTTTCGGCTAACTATTTCATTTTGGTCACGCGGTTTACATCAGTGGGGGTTAAGTGGATTTAGCAAGTTAGTCTATAGGGGTCCAAAGACTGTCCATAGCCTTAAACCCCAACTGTCCCTCATGGGACTCGAACCCTGGCCTCGACTAAGGAAGGTGGTGGGTGATGCCAACTGAGCTAAGAGCTCATTGGTGTAGTGTCGGCTAACTTTTGTTAAGGGGAGTTGTGCTTTTACCTCTCTACCCTCCTGCTAGCCTTCCTCTATATCTACATCCAAACATCTAACTAAATGAAACAAAATAGTAGTTTTTTTTTTTTTTTTTAATTTTAGCAAAGTTACTGATTCATTCAACTTAAAAGGAGATAAATATTTTTACAAAGCTATACTTTTTTATTATCTTAATGAAGTCAATGATCCACTCAAAAATTATATTAAAAAAATTAAGTTAAAGATTATGCGTGGAGTACAAAATTACTATTAATGATATTGATACAGAAAATAATTAATTACATTATATCAACAAACTTTTGAAGTTTTAAAAATAATTTATTAAAAATGAAAGAGAATAAATCATCTGTTTTTTTAAAAGGTTCAAAAAAAAATTCTATATTATTGTGGCCCCCTTTGCAATTTTGTACCCATTCATCCTCTCATCCAATCACCCTCCTAAAGAATTTAAGACATGGGAGTTTTACATAAGCAAAATAGAAAAGGATGCTTAGTCACATAATCGTACATAACGACTCACGCTCTTAATTCTTGCAATGTACTTGCACTTTCAGTCTCGCTCTCATGAATTTCACTAATTGAAAATGTGATTCAAAGACGCTTTTACGCTCGCGCTCGCGCACGAATTATGTGACTTAGGAAGGATTTATGCAATTCAAAATTTTTTAGGGCCCAATGCGAAAGCCTTGCTCGTCTTCCCTCATGGACAAGCTTGTTTGTAAGGTGGATTCATCTTTTCTTGGTGCAATATTTTCATTGCACCAAAAAAGATAGACGATCGGTGTAGATTGGCGGCTGCGACATTTTTAATTTCCCTGTTCCATTTTTTTCGTTTACACTATAACTATCGTCCCTCCATATATTTAGCTACTACAGTATTATGGTTTATAGATTATTTAGCTTTTAATTTGTGTCTTTTTAGTGAAAGGTGACTAAAGGACAAAAAAGATGGTACGAGGGGCAAAAACTAAACCTCAAGGGAGATCATTGCTATTTTTGAAACCTGAGGGAGGTGTTTGTCAATGTCAGAACGTCATGAGAGGTCAGTGTATGTATATACATGCGCATAACCTGTTTGATTTTAGTCTCAGCTGAGAAAATGGAGGTTTGTGCATGCCCAAATATCCTTCTGCGAGCTTGGTCTTCATCTGATTTCCCTTGTGGTGTTTCTGGTGATCGTCAGAGGAGGATAGAGTATATTAGCTCTGTGGTTTCTGCTCTTCTTAGCAACCTTTTCTATGCAAGTCTCATCAGCTTGTTTGGAGTTGGTAAGTACCTTTCTTTTCCATTTCTTTCACTCTTATTGTGTGATAATCGGAGGAGTACGTAACCTTTTCTAAGCAATTTTCAATAACTCCATATTGCACCTTATACTCTTATAGTGTGTCTGAAGCTATCGATTTTTCAATAACTTGGTATCTACCCCGTATGACAAGTTTGAAGAAGAGTATGGTGATGCTAAAGAAGAAGAAGGACTTATCCTATCAATCAACGAGTCTTTTTTGACACCTAGGGATTTTCTCTGTTTCAATCAATCAGTCTTTTAAATTTGTTGCATCATGGTAAGCTGGTTTGTGGAGAAGAGAGTAGAGAAATTAAGGAAAAAAATACAAAAAAAAGTTTTCGATACAGTACTTTTTACATTGTCCAACGCACTTTTACACATGGAAAACTGTTTATTTTTTTATCCTTCTGTCTCATTGATGCCTATTGGGTTGTTATTAGCGTTTTCCATGAAATCATATCGAGGTAGGGCCTAGCTTCAGATGAATGGCTTTCATAATTTTCCCTTTTGATGATACGTGTGTGTGTGTATGTATATATATATATATATATATATATATATATATTAGTTTGGGGGACGTTAGGAGCGATGACGGCATTGATTGGGGCAGTATTGGGCTTAAAAAGCAAGACGGGCTTGTTGCATGGGGCTGCCGCCGGAGCTTATTTCTACCTTTTGTTCTTTAAAGCTTCCGCTGGTTTGTGGACGTCTTTCGCCGATGGACCTTTGTCCTTCCTTCAGTTGGTGAGTCTCTCAACAATATCTAGCTGCCTAGCTTCTTTACTTCATTAGAACTCTCTTTGTCCTTCAATGCGTACATGCGATCAAACCCAAACGAACTGTTATTGATTTCCTAAAAAAACCTTCGATCTATTTCTAAAAGTATATTCATTCATCTACATTTCTAGGGTTAGTTTGCGGAAACTAAAATAAATGTTATATATACGCTTTTAACTTTTCAAGATTAACATGTCTTTTGGAACATCTTAAACTGAAGAGATGGATAAACAAAATGGGACGAGTTGAATTCTTTTGTGTACACTTTGTTCATCAATGTGGTGTGGGTGGACTTCAATCCATGCACTTTTTGAGAGAGATAGAGGCTTAATACCCAAATTTGAGAAGCACTTCTTATTAGTTTCTATATTTATTGGCCGCAAAGAATTACTCTTGACCGCAGTGAATTACCCTTGGCCACAAAGAATTACTCCAAATGGCTCTTGGCTACAACGAATTACTCTTGGCTGCAAATATTTACTATTTGCCGCAACCAATTACTTATGGTCGCGAAGAATTACTCATGGCCGCAAATAATTATATTATATTTGCAGATTGTGGTAATTTCAAGACTTGTAAATCCAGCACTACTTTACTTGGGAGAATTGATTGGTCCAGTAGGGAATCAGGTAATTAACTCCCTGCCCAAGCCAAATAAAATGTAGCAGTTTTTGACAAGTTAAGAAAGCTAAAGGAAGACTGGCATTGAAACATTCTTCAAGTACAGGATGTGGAGGATCAGATGGGCACTGTTCAATCAATCAATGAGGTCCAGAGATCAATCAGTACCAGAGGAGCCAAGGAACCATCCAGGAGATCAGTTGATGGGCTCTCAAAAACTAGAACCACGGATCAGAATATATACGATGATTTAGGCAACAGAATCTCATGCCCGATTTGCCTTGAGGTAGAAATCCTTCAATCTGATAGTCCTCGTTTCTCTAATTAGTTTGATGAGTCCTGAGATGGGGGTTGATTCCTTCGTCTACCATGGTGCCGACGATTACTTTCTGATCCAGCCTCTTCCTTTCACCTGACTAATTGCAAAAGTACGTAACAACAATACTTTTTTTACAATACTTTTTTTTTTTTTTAACAGCAAGAACAACAATGTTAGTGCCAACCGGCTGGAGATACACTCCAATGCTTAAGTTAACCTCCTGTCCAAGAAAGTACTCCACGGTGGAAGTAAAGTGTCTATTACCTTTTTAGGATTTCATCATTAAATTTGTAAGTGGAGAGTGCTTGGGCCTCCAAACACCTCGTGTTCAGTCGCGATCTCATAACGGCCTCGTGGCATGACATCATTTCATAATGTCTCTGAAACTCTCCAAAATGTCATGCATTACATCTGTGGAGCGCCATGTCTGTCTCCCCCACGTGGTCGAGTAGTGCCACCGTTACATCCGCGTGGCACTGACTGGGTCCAACAGCCTATACTAAACTTTGGCCCGGCCCAACTTTTTGGCTCTGTATTGCTTTTATTTTTCCCTCCACAAGTCCAAATACACTGTGCAGGATATCATGTCATAATTTTTACCTATAACAATCAATTCTGTAATCATATTAAGGACTAATCTTAAAGAATGAAATTTGTTTTGGAGGTTTCTTGATAATTTTCTTGTTTCATTGTCTTGTAGGATTTTCAACATGGGGAAGGAGCTGGAATCCTGCCACTATGTCATCACATGTTTCATAAACCTTGCATCGGAAAGTGGCGTTCTAGGAACAGTTCTTGTCCTTTGTGCAGAAGGAACCAATAGCTCTTCGAAGTTCACCATAGCGAAAACCCCAAGGGGTTGGCCCGGTGTTTACCTCTTTTCGCCGACGTAAGTGAAAAATCAATGGGCATGCGGTATAAGCGCGGGTGTGCCTGGACTTGTTGACGTCCAACGTGTGAATAGGCGAGAGCACCTCGATCTAACTTATTGCGCGTGACCCAAAAGATGAGGCTACAAAGAGGTTCGTGTTTTTGCCACAACAAAGTGGACTTCAATATTACTCGATCAGCTTTGGGGTTGTCAGGGGAAAATGACTGGGTATGCTCTCGGATGAGTGGAGCCTCAATCCGTTGCAGAGTTTACAAGCGTTCGTCGGCAACTTGGATCTATTGGATTTGGCGTGAAAGGAATAACAAATTATTTCAAGGTAAATCTCTTCTTGCTACTTTGTTGAGTTCTCACATCACAGCAGAAGTTAGAGAACGTCTCTGCTCTAGGAGAGGCCTCCAGCGTACTGATGAAGCCAGATTGATGTATGATGTTTGGGGCTTAAGTTCTAGGATTTTCAGTTCCTAGTTGTTTACCGCCTGTTTTCCTTGATTGTTGTCTGTTTTGTCTTGCTTTTGTAAGTGGGATTGGGTGGCTTTGAGGTTTTCCCTTTTATGGTGTTCACTGTTTGAACATCTTTTCAGAGTCTGTACTGTATTCTCTGTTGGCTTGAGGTTGTTTGCTTTATAAAGTGGTTTAATTTACCCCCCAAAAGTGGTCTTCAATATTTCTCAAGAACTAAAGTTTAAAAAAAAAGAAGGAAGAACTTTATTATGTCGGAATATTAAAGTTGGATTACAAATGAATGAAATATGAACCGGATAAAAGGATAAAATCCAAGATATTTGTGGAAGTAAATGGATTGGATGGATTAACTTTTGCTGAAAAGGTCATAGTTTGGTGAAGCACTTGGATCCCGTTCATTTTAGGATTTGAATTTTGGATTTGGGTAAGGAGTGAAGAGAGATTAGGGTTAGCAATGGGGTGAGTAGGGGTGGATACCACTATCCCCGTCCCCGATCCCCGAACCCAAATCCACCTCTATCCCCTCCCCGATCCCCACCGGGGAATTATTTTTACCCTCCATCCCCTCCCCAAACGGGGAAATGGGATCCCCGCGGGGAATCGGGGATCCAACTGGAACCAAAGGCAAAATCGGTGTTCTTAATCTGGTATCCCTCCAGCAAGACGCCAAGAACAAACAACACAAGCAGAGCTCTTTAAGGCTTCGGTTTCTCAATCTCTCAACACGACGATATTTCATGAGTTTCCGACGTAAACAATATTATCAGACGTGAACTATATTTATTTGAGCTCTTCTTTTTACTAATCTTCTATCCGTGGTAAGTGAATTCAATTACTTCTATGTTAATTGACAGTGAGATTTAGTTTCTTTCTTTCTTCCTCACTTATGTATATATAGTACTCCTATATATAACTTTCATTTATGTATATAACTTATTATATATATATATATATATATATAAATAGGGCAGGGCGGGGATGGGGCAGGGAAAGACTCATACCCATCCCCTACCCGTTCCCCATTTTTTAAAAAAAATTATTCCTATCCCTTACCCGATCCCCGAAAAATCCCCGAATCCCCAACCCATTTGGGGCGGGAAATGGGGCCAGGCGGCCGGGATTGCCATCCCTAAGAGAGATAGAGAAAGAAATAAGAGTAATAATTAAATTTTTTTTTATAAAAAATCATGTGCCAAAAGAAAGTCCAAAATCCAAAATCCCAAAACGAACTGGATTATTGGTGTTTGAGTGGTGCAGGACCATTCTCCTATTTTGGTTCTTGTAATTATAGCCGCCTTGGAAGAGAGAGAATTAATGCCCATGTATATAATTTTAGGCCAAAAATTCCAGTGGTGTGTAGTGCTTCTTGGCTTCTCCAACCCAACTAATCATTGTGCATTCACCTTTGTAGAAAATATGCGCTGGTTCATAATTGATCATTACTAGCACCCAAGCAAATCAATCTCAATGGAAAATTATTCAATCTCAATGGAAATTTATTCGGTGCATCTTGCTCTATTCTAATGTCTCAGATTCGAAACTTTTTAAGTGCGATCAACTCTTTTGGAATTAGTCAATTGAGCTTCCTGTAAGTAAGTAGTGGGCAATTACATGTGTAATTTTGACATGGGTTTCGTTGCAAAGAACGCTTCATTCAACTTTGTTTTAAGTGTCTGACTGTGTGAGTCAATAAACAACTAATTTCGGTCATATTATTACGGATAGAAAAAATGCTAGGGATAAATTCAGAAATAAATATATCCGGGGCTATTTAATGTATATAAGTCTTGCTTTATCACTTATATATATATATATATATATATAAGTGTATCAAAAAATTTTGAATACATTTTTGTCGGAACATCTATATCTATATCTATATATTATGGAACAATGGTTTGGAATTCTCTATATTTTGGACCCTCGGATTTGTACGTATTTTTTCTATGACTGAGATTTACGAATGGTAGTAAGGCTAGAAATATTTTTGAAAAAAATGAATGTTTGGAAGAAAGATGAAAGAAAAACTAAAATTGATGTTTCCAAATCTTATTCTGATTCCTTATTTTTGTAACAGTTATCAGTCAAAAACGATTATCGTGATCTGGGTGTGGGCAATGCGAATGCCCGATTTTCCTTTCCTTCGGGAAGGGATTCCGTTCCCCTCCTCGAGAAGAGAAAATGCTGCCGGTACGCGGGAGCACTTTAGAAGCTGGACGACAAGCGCTCACGAAAATACAGAGTCGCCACTTGGGTTTGAAGGTCCGATACCCAAGGAACCGTATTTCGAAGCACTTGCCGCGCTGTTTGATTTGAAAAAGTTAAGGAACTAGTCCGTCATTACCATATCTGGGTTCGGGAGCCAGGTTACGAGAGGGGAAGGGTTTTATGGCACCCCTCTCGCCCAATCCGGAGATCGGTCTCTACTTAGGCATTTGCGAAAGATGTTTGTTTGCGATTCTGTTTGATTAATCAATTCTTTAGCCAATTAGGGCGGGGGAACAGTTAATCGGGGATTAAAACTGTAACATATTTGCAAGATGTGATAGATAGCATGAATGAGCAGTTAGTATAGGATGAGAACAGACTGCTGTGAGAGTTTAAACAAACTGGGAAGCCCCTGTTTTGGAGTGACGTGCACAGGAAGAAACCAGCATGCACTGAACAAGTCACTGCATGCTGTTCACTCTTGCGCGCACAACTCCAAGACACACGCGCGCCGGTGAGGTTAAACCCACAACTCTTATTCTCAAACCTTCTGGGCTCTGGAAGGACCAGTGCACACCCAGGACAAACCACGCAGTTTATAGGCAGCATAATATACAGTTTAAAGGCTTAAAAGCCCTACAAATTAACAAAACACCCCATAAACAGTGTAGGGAAAGAATAACAACCTGAATCCAAGTTACCAGTGCAAGGCCACTCACTGGTCAGAGGCAAACTGTCGCGCGATGGAGTCACTCTGGCGCGCGATGGTGCGCCCTGGCGCACTGTCGCGCGATGGAGTGAGTCTGGCGCGCGATGGTGTGCCCTGGCGCGGAATGGTTGCGCCCTGGCGCGGACCAGACCAGTGCTTGGTTTACACATTTCTGGGTTCTGGAACAGGTCCAGAATAATCCCAGGGGTACTCCAAAATAACAGAAACACATATTGAACTACAACTAGCAATTTCTAACAAAGGAAAGCGGTAAGTTGATTATTATCATGCTTACAGAGTGATCTATATGTAAATAAATACAAAAACAGCAAGATACCAATCCCCACGAGAACCGTCGCGCGATGATCAAAATCGTCGCGTGAGAGAGTGGCTCCATCGCGCGCTGGTTCTTGCCATGACGGTTTTTGAAACCTTACCAGCTTTAGGACCAGGACTGGTATTGATTACCAGCCTTGGCCCTGCCAGCTCCCCTCAGGGATCAAAACAAAAAAACAACAACAAAGGTAAGCTATACCTTCGGTTGAGTTTGGAAAGGTATTTGAGCTTTGATGTTGAAAATAGGATTTGAGGTGTTTGAGGATTATTGAGTGTGAGAAAGTGGGAAGAACAAGCTATGTTCTTAGTAGGGACTTTGTAACCTTTCAAAACAATGGAACCCTTTTAAAACCTTTGAGTTTTGTTAACCCTTTTAATGGAAGGCCAAATGAGGTATATATAGGGAGAGGGGGTGAATCTGGTTGGAAACAGAGGAGTTCAGGCAGTCCACGAGGCCTAGCTGAGGCTGTATTGGTGGCCAATTGTCCTCCTTCAGAAAGGTCGGTTGTAGGTTGGACCATCGCGCGACGGAGTGAGACTGTCGCGCGATGGTGCGCCCTGGCGCACTGTCGCGTGATGGAGTGAAATCGTCGCGCGATGGTGCGCCCGGGTGCGGGATGGTTGCGCCCTGGCGCAGACCAGCAAGGTTTTTGGTTTTTGAAATGGCTTAGGTTAGATTAGGTTCAAGGGTTTTGCAAACACTCAAACCTCAAACACGCTATCATTCCCGGGGTGTTCTTGATCCATTTCATTATTGGGGAATCAAAAACCGTAAGTAAACTAATCTGGAAGCCCAGATTGGGGTGTCTACACTGGGCCTGTCTGTCATCTCTGTCCCTCACACATTGATTTCAAAACGGATTTCAATTTTGAATCCAAAACTACTTTCTCTCACACACTTTTAGCTCTCTCTCTCTCTCTCTCTCTCTCTCTCTCTATATATATATATATATATATATATATATATATATGTGGACCCTGTCATTTTTGAAATGTGTTCAGATTGCTAATTGTTTAGTTGGTTGAGTGATTGAAGGAAAAAATTGATTAATTATATATATTTGGTTATTAGATTCATTACAATATGTTGGTGGCAGCAAGCGTATTGATTTTGTTAGATCTTGATTCTAAATCATAGTTTCATCTTTGCTTCATTGGGTTAAAGGTTGAAAGCCATCGAAAATATACATATGTCTGTATTTCCGCATTGGAGTTAGTTTTCTTATTCAATTTAATTTTTTTATTGCATAATACAGGGTGTAGGGTTCATCCACACTTAACAAAAGACAAGTTGTTGCAGTGGATGATTACTTTGATCCAATGGTTTAGGCTCATTCTCCTCCTTTCAGTAAAGTGCTCACACTTTTTGCACATATTATAGTTTACACAATTATCATGTGAGTTTATTTACTCCTAACAACTGTACATTAATGTCTTTGTGATTTTTCAAAAAAAGAAAGAGAAAAGAATACCGAAACTTTCCAAATTATGTGCTAATTTGAAGAATATATATAGGGAAGCGTTCTGGAGACTCCATCTCAACCATTGAACCAATTGTTGAAATTAAAAGTTTTCAAAGAATTACTCCTTGTCACGAATAATTATTTTTGGCCGCAAAAAATTATTCATAGCAGCAAAGAGTTACTATTGGCCGCTGTGGCCGCAAAGAATTACTCTTGACTGCAAAGAATTACTATTGGACGCTTATAATTTCTCTTGACCGCTTATAACTACTCTTGGCCGCGAATAATAACTCATGGTTTCGTAATTATTTGCGGCCAAAAGTAATTATAAGCGACCAAGAGTAATTATAAGCGGCGAGAGTAATTCTAAGCGGTTCGAATCGGTGGAATCTGTTACTGACGTTCCGAATAAAATTTGGTGATCTCTGCGTCACTTCCACGCCCATACTCATCATTTATCAATCATTTGTTTATGCGCATGACGCATGAGAGAGAGAGAGAGAGAGAGTGTTAATAAAATGGACCCAACAACTTGCATTAGCGAGAGAGAGAGTGTTAATAAAATGGACCAAACAACTGGCATTAGAGAGTGTTAATAAAATGGACCAAACAACTGGCATTAGCATGAGAGAGAGAGAGTTAATAAAATTGACCCAACAACTTGCATTAGCATTGGTCTTGGTTGGTTGCTTTATAGAAGTTTTGACTCATCCAAAAAAAACTTGCATTAGCATAAACAGAGACACCAAACTCTAATGGCAGCGCTACATACTCTTCTCGCCTTCTTCTTCTTCTTCTCCTTCGTCATCCTCAACCACTCCGGCGGGTTCGTTAATGCTCAGGCATTGATCCCGCCCGCGAGATTCAATGGGTTCGTGTACAAAAACCGCCTTTCCACCAGCATGGACTCGATCATCATCGAGGCATTCTTGGACCCCGTTTGTCCTGATAGTAGAGACTCTTGGCCTCCTTTGAAGCGAGCTGTAGATTACTACGGCTCTCATGTCTCCCTCGTCGTTCACCCCTTCGCTTTGCCGTGAGTAATTTCATCCCCTTCATTTGAGTCAGAATTTTCACTCTTTTCATTTGGTAAGAGAGAGAATTATAGGATTGAACCATTTTATGGACTTCAGTGTGCACAATATCAGTCATCAAGCCAATCGGATGTCTTGACATCATTTCGTTGTACTCCAAACGTCTTTGCCTTAGCAGTGCTACAGAAATAGACCGTCCCAATGCACATGTGATCCCATTTACATCGAACAGCTCTGGACAACTGTGTCCAAAGCATTTTTCCTCTAATTGTTGGTATTCCAATTTTTACGGGACGTTCATCAAATGCATGTTCTCTTAGAAATCTCACTTTCAAGAATGTTTTTAGTGATTTATGAGGGTCTTTCAAAAGTTAAATATTTTTTTTGTTAGTCAAAACCTTCTTATTAGACATGTCAAAATGAAACAGGGGACTCACATTGAAGGACATACGGAGTAAGTTTTAGTGACTTTTTTCTGACTCATTGATGGGTTTCTATATTTTCAGCACGAATTTGGTTTCTCTGCAGTCAGTTGTTAGATTGCAGAGTGTCGTCCGCGTGATCTTAGCCATCTAAAAGTATTTCTACCGGTTCAGATTTTAAAAACCTTCTTCCAACTTCTTCTTTTTTTTTTTTTTGCAATACAATTATTTACGTGACTTATTTTATGGACTTGTTATTGATTTCCCTACCACTATACCTTAAGAAAAAACAAATGAAAATTTGTTATTTTTTCCCCCCCTTCGTTACTTTCCGCCACTTGTGGCGGAATCTGTTACTAACAGTTACCCATCGAAGAAGATTTGGTGATCTCTGCGTCACTTCCACGCCCATATTCCATCATGGATCACTCATATGTTTATGCGCATGAGAGAGAGAGAGAGAGAGAGAGAGAGAGAGAGAGAGAGAGAGGTATAATAAAATGAACCCAACAACTTGCATTAGCATAAACCGATCGGGACAGCCAACTCTAATGGCAGCGCTACATACTCTCCTCACCTTCGTCTTCTTCTCCTTCGTCGTGCTCGATCACTCCGGCAGGTTCGTTAATGCTCAGGCATTGATCCCGCCGGCGAGATTCGATGGGTTCGTGTGCAAAAACCTCCTTTCCACCGGCATGGACTCGATCATCATCGAGGCTTTCTTGGACCCGGTTTGTCCTGATAGTAGAGACTCCTGGCCTCCTTTGAAGCGAGCACTATAGCTCTCGTGTCTCCCTCGTCGTTCACCCCTTCGCTTTGCCGTGAATAATTTCATCCCCTTCATTTGAGTCGGAATTTTCACTCGTTTCATTTGGTAAGAGAGATTATTATAGGGTTGAACCATTCTATTGACTTCAGTGTGTACTATATCAGTCACCAAGCTAATCGGATGGCTTGACATTATTTCGTTGTACTCCAGACGTCTTCGCCTGAGCAGTGCTACAGAAACCGTCCCGATAAACATGGTCTCACCCGAATCCCCGATGCACATGTGATCCAAAGCATTTTTCCGTCAAATTGTTGGTATTTCAATTTTTTATGGGACGTTCAACAAATGCATGTTTTCTTCTTAGAAATCTCACTTTCAAGAATGTTTTTAGGGATTTATGAGGGTCTTTCGAAAATTGAATATTTTTTTTCTTGAATTTTTGAAAAACCTACTTAGACATGACAAAATGAAACAGGGGATTCATGTTAAAGAACGCATGGAGTAAATTTTAGTGACTTTTTCTGGCTCATTGATGGGAAATATTTTCAGCGCATGATCATTGGAGTACTGATGACACTCATTCAAGGACCATCTCCATCTCCAGTCATCTATCTCTTAATGCATGCACAAGTTAAGATTCTTAATTAGCTGCACAACCAAAGAGAGTGAGAGTGAAAGTGAGAGTGACGACAGGTGCACACCCAAAGGTGGACCGATCGACCCAACCCAAAATCCAACTACGAGCTTTTTATTGCAACAACTTAAATATACGCTATGTGCACCCTTTAAAATGTAGAATTCATGATAACATCAATCTCGAACCCATGGCTTTTGTGTAGATAGTATTACTTACATTTGCACTTAACTTCAGAAAATCAACCTTGAATTGATGACACTTATATGTAATGATTTTTGGTCCTCATGTGATGAGCTTCTATGCCAATGTTGGGAATATCTGTTGAAATATTATGAACTTAAAAGTGATTCAAGAGGATGCATACAATCCACACCCAACTATACGTATTTTAGCATTTCCCAGTTACCATTATTTCATGCGGATTCACAATTGTGTAACGACCTTCCGTGGACTGATAAACGAACCAGGTTACTTCAAGTTGCTTTCTGTATCCTAAGGAGTTCATTTTATCTTATTAGTGCCTTGACTGATTCTAATAGGAACAATTCTACACTTTAGGAAAAATTCTACACTTTTTCCTAGTCCTTATTTTGATAGTCAACTTGGATTTTTCTAGCTTGGCTTCTAATGTATAGCTGAAATAGGTTTCAATTTTAGTAGGTTTAGTAAATCACATAATGAGCGAATGAGTGTTTTGCTTTTATACGTAGTATCGTTACGTGAACCGGTAACTGACAAGTTGTGGATATCGCAGTTACCACGACAATGCTTTCGTTTCTTCTCGTGCTTTGCATATTGTGAATAAGCTCAAGGCTTCTGCCACATACGACTTGCTGGAGTTGTTCTTTAAGCGCCAGGTAAGAACGATAACCCTCGATTCATAGTAGTGAAATCTTCAATTCAGGTCGATTGTAAATTTGAAAACTTCTCCCCTGCTTAAATTGTGGGCCAGTTTGCTGCCACAAAGGCGGTTTAACCCTGGCTTTGAACTGTTCTATTGTTATGTTTTCATTTTATTTGACAAAGGGTCTTGAATTCGATGCTATTGTTTTGGCGATTAGTCATCGGATTACCCCTTTGATCTTTAGGAGTTCTCTAGACCCTGCAACTGGATTTTGTGAGCCGTACTCTTTGGCCTTCAGTTCTTTCCTTTTTGTTGTTTCTAATAGGCCTTTCCTGCTTGTTTTCCCCATTACTTCATTCGCATTGGAATATGTATTCGGGATAAACTCTGGATTATTAAATAGGAGGGGTTCTACAGCCAAGCAACCTTCAACATGTCCAAGGCAACAATTGTAAGTCAAATCGTGAACTTGGCAACCACAGTAGTCGGTAACTCCTACCAATCTGCAGTTGCATCCGGCTTTACTGACAGGAAAACTGATCTCATGACAAGGGTCTCGTTCAAGGTAAGAATCAAATAATGCTATAGTCCATTATAATCGATGCAAGTTGGGATTGCCTCTCTATCTTCCTTTCAGAATAGTTTTGTCGGTTGCCTTAATCACATTTCCGTCAAGCAACTCTCTAGCTCTCAGCTGATTGATATTGTTCAATTGTTTTTCACGGTTTTGTGCATGCAGTATGGTTGTTCAAGAGGAGTGTTTGGAGCGCCTTTTTTCTTCGTGAATGGATTTGCATTAGCTGATGGTGATTCGACTGTGGACTATGCCAAATGGAGGAAAACATCTGATCCATTACTAAAAGAACAAGCCATGGGATGAGGGAGGAGCTTCTACATTTCTTATGAAACTCTTTTCGGTTGGTTGTACTTGTCGCTAAGCGCTAAACAAACAATTGTAAGTCAAATCGTGAACTTGGCAACCACAGTAGTCGGTAACTCCTACCAATCTGCAGTTGCATCCGGCTTTACTGACAGGAAAACTGATCTCATGACAAGGGTCTCGTTCAAGGTAAGAATCAAATAATGCTATAGTCCATTATAATCGATGCAAGTTGGGATTGCCTCTCTATCTTCCTTTCAGAATAGTTTTGTCGGTTGCCTTAATCACATTTCCGTCAAGCAACTCTCTAGCTCTCAGCTGATTGATATTGTTCAATGGTTTTTCGCGGTTTTGTAAATGCAGTATGGTTGTTCAAGAGGGGTGTTTGGAGCGCCTTTTTTCTTCGTGAATGGATTTGCATTAGCTGATGGTGATTCGACTATGGACTATGCCAAATGGAGGAGCATCATTGATCCATTACTAAAAGAACAAGCCATGGGATGAGGGGGAGGAGCTTCTACATTTCTTATGAAACTCTTTTCGGTTGGTTGTACTTGCGCTAAGCTGCTAAAACAAAATAAAGGTGCTGTAATCAATGTGAATTTTTTTTTTAAACGACTCCTATTGAATCGAGCAGCTAGCTGTATCAAAAGAATGAATCTTCGTATGAGGAACTTTGGTGTTGAAGCCTGTTGTTTCAGAGCGAGGCAAGGCGGAGCTCGCTGCAGAATGGGAAAATGGGCCTGATTTGTATGGGGAATGAACTGAAACTTGAAAGTGAAAGCAAAATTTACGAAGTATCAGCTCCCTGACATGAGTAGGCTTAAGGATGGTAAAACACGGCTTTAGTTTTTTTTTTTTTTTTTCATTTGTTAAACCTAATCTATTTTATCTTAGTGAACTTGGGGAAGGGATGGAGGCTTTAGTTACTGAGTGCCGTAATGTCTATTTTCATTCTACATTTTGCATCAAGTTTATAAAATGTGTACCCACAATTTTACTCAAAAAGCACAATCAACCGAGGGGAATAAAATCGTTTGTGTGTTTTTCTTTCTTTCTTTTTTAATAATAAAAAATAAATATATTATGTGTCGTCTTTCACATTACATAAACCATACCACCAAGCGGTTGGCCTGGGGTCAATATTCGAGACTTATGCAGTTTGCTCCTTTCTAAATTCTTAGGTTCAAAACTTCTTGGGTGCTATCCACTAGTTTGAAAACAGTCCATACGGAGCGATTGTTTCGACTTTAATTGGACTCCTTGTAAGTAGATGGTGGGATTGGGCTCCTAAAATTAGTCGAGATGTGCATAAGTTAGCCCGGACACTTGAGTTATCGAAAACAAAATGGTTACACAAACCATGTGTGGATGTAAAATTCACCATTATTCCAAATTCCAAAACAACAGTACTCGCATGGAAAGCCTACTGTTCTTCTTTGGGTTTGGAAGAAGCCCACTGTTCCGAACACTTCTTAAATGAAGCAGGCAGGCCCACCACTCGGCCCAACTGTTTCTAACGGCCTCAAACCGGGTATAACTGTCTAGGGCAGTTTCGAAAGCCGGTCCTATAAATCCTCCACACTTCTCAGTTCAGCGGTTAGGGCGTAAGCGAAGGTACGAAGCCGAATACAACAGGGCTCTTCTTCGTAGAGCACGCACAAAAAGTCTATCTTTATTCGAACAAGGTAACTAACTTCGCTAACCAGATCCAAAATTCTTCTCTTCACCAGTAGAAACTTCGTTTTTGTTCCTTTTGTTTTTTTGTGTTACGGTATGTATTATACAGGTTTTGTAACATGTGGCGTTAGTTGCATTGGATTGTTCTTCTCATTGCTTCTTCTTGTTGTTTTTCATGCCGTAGTTATAAACGAACAAAAGGTGCCCTAGTTTTCGTAATATCTCGTTTTGTTGCTTTTGTTATGGTGTTATGGTTTATATTGTAGTTGTAATGGCGTTCGTGTTGTTAAACTGGTTTTTTTTTATTGTTACGTTTGTTTAGGGTTAGAAGATGGATCGGTACCAGAGGGTTGAGAAGCCGAGAGCGGAGACGCCGATAGACGAGAATGAGATTCGCATTACGAGTCAGGGGCGGATGCGGAGCTATATAACATATGCTATGACTCTGCTTCAGGTTTTCCTTCAATTCTCTTGTTATGTTTGATTAGGTTTTGCTAACTGTGTCTAATTGGTGTTCATTTTGGTAAATTTTTGTCCTTTTTTGATAGTTGAGTGTTTTCATGTTTTCGAAAGCATCATTGCAACGTTGGCTTAGGGGGTGGTGTTTGGGAGGGTGATTTCGCATTTTATTTATTTATTTGTTTGGGGGTGGTGTTTGTAGAATCTATTTTGCGCAAATCACCCAAACACTGGTTGATTCTTAGTTGATACTTTATGCAGTTTTTTCTGATATAAAGTGGAGTAGTACTTGCTTCAGAAGCTACTTGCAAGGTTTAATGTGTGTAGACTAGGGGTGAGCACGGGTCGGGTCAGTTTGACCCTCACCCGAACTCATCAGTTGGAATATTTTGGAACCGAATCCAACCGAGTGAACAAGCAAAACCGTCCGACAAAAGCATTTTGAATTTACGGTCAGCCGGTCGGGTTGGCTCATGGCTTGGTAGAATCAGATCAAGAAGCAGAGATTTTGTATTAAGTGCATGGATCAAAGTTCAGTGGATCAGATCGAGAAGAAGAGATCGGAAACCCCAAGTTTGGATGCAGGTTTACAACACACATGAACCCCTTGTGTAAACACTTGAAAAGTTCAATAATCATGCAGAAAGAAGGATTTAAGGACTACAATTTCAGGAAAATATCAGAAATTTATAGATCATGAATTAACTTACAGGGGTTTGTCTCTAAAATCATATGGTGACTACAAAGAGAGAAAGACAGAGAAACTCCATGAGGGAGAGAGAACGAGAGACAGAGTGCAAGGCGATGGCGGTGGCCGGTGGGTCGATCTGGTGATAGGCGGAATAGGGTCTAAGCTTCATAACCATATCCTAGAGTCTCCATCCAAAACTGTCGGCGCACATCTGGTGAATATATATATATATATATATATATATATATATATATATATATATATATATGGTCAGATCGGTTTGGACTAGTATTGGCCTGAGACCCGACCCGACCCGAGAACCAAGTTCATTTTCTTCTGAAAATGGCAACCTGTAACCGACCCGCATGCCAGTTTGAACCCGTCCAAAATGGGCTGGGTTGGTCGGTTCTGTGCTCTCCCCTAGTCTAGACAGATGTCTCACACCAAAGCATAGGATGTGGGGATATGCATTGAAAAGTTGAAAGGTGAACACTTCTTGCACGTTGACATTCCTTTTCTGTGTGTTTGGTAGTGTAGGGTTTTTGTACTGCTTAGGGATGTCATTGAAGCTAAAGAAGAGTTGAGAAGACAAAATTCTATCCTCTTGAGAAGCTTAAAACAAGTCTATGACAAAAAATGAATGGATGCAACTTTAATCAGCTGGGCCTAGTAGCTTGGTTCTTCCTCACCTCACCTAAAGCACCAAAGGTTTGAGTCTTGCCAGAGGCGAGATCCCCTTTTATGGCAACGTCCTCCAGTGTACCTAGAAAGGGAGAATAAATGGATGCAACTTTGGAAAGATAAATAGTATGGTGGCATCATGTTTGGATGAAGTTTTCCTTTGATTTTCAAGTTGTCCAAATTAAATGTTACTCCTATGTGATTGTAGTTTACCCATTGTGCTTGGTGATTTTTCATGCTATAGGCCGTATTGTGCCATTAGGTATTAATATATCATTAACCATGCTGGCAGTGGAGTTTTAGGTTTAAAGAAATATTTAGTTTGGGGTAAATGGTGTTAATGACTCCTGGAGAATAATAATTGCAGACCTGTGTTCAAATTATGGCCAGTATTTGTTTTTCTGGGAATCCATATGCTAGCCCAAATACATGGGATTTGGGGGTTGGCTTATATAATCAGTCAGTGCTACTTTTGGAAACATGACAGGGAGATGGTGGATCAGTACTAAATGCTTCGTAGTGTTTCATTAGTACTGGGATGAATGTGTGCTTCATCACTACTTTTTGCCCATTAATGCGCAGGATCCCTTACTGTTTCGAGGACAGATAACAAAGGTAGGATGCTAAATTTTGGTGTACCTGATGTCTTTTGTTTTTCTTCTTGTGTGTTTCTATGCTTTCTAGGAAAAAGGTTCAACAGAGATTGTGTTCAAGGCGATGGGCAGAGCTATCAATAAAACTGTTACAATTGTGGAGTTAATCAAGGTTTCTTTTGTCACGCTTTTTCCATCTCTTTGTTTACCCTTCTATTTAGTGCTTCCATGTAATGCTTATGTGGTAATAGATTGCTTTCGCAATGATTAATCATATGCTTTCAATGCTAAATGTAATGCAGAGGAGGATTGTTGGTCTTCATCAAATTACATCAATTGCATCCATTGATATCACTGATACATGGGAGCCCCTAGAAGAAGGCCTCCTTCCGTAAGAGTACTCATAACCTTATCTTTGATAAGCAAGTGTTGCTTCTGGTTTTTGAATTAGGCAGTGGTCTCTCCACATAGATTTCCCTATTAAGATAACGAGTTTGTTTTTTCGTCCTCTCTTAGTATGGCACTTACATGAATGTTTTGTCTGCAGTCTGGAAACCACCAGGCATGTTTCAATGATTACGATAACCCTCTCAAAGAAGGAGCTGAATACATCCTCTGTTGGGTGAGTTAGTCTATGTCACCTTCTGTTTCGTTTTGTATGTTTCTAGTGCTTTTTCCATCCGAAGGTAGGTTATCTTTTTCTTCTTTTTTGTGATTTACTTGCTTGCCGATATTCCAGTTCCTTGATATGTCATCTTAAATAGGCTGTAGTGGTAATCATCATTAATCCTAGGTCCAGGATTGCACCTATTGGTATTGTTTCACATCTTAGATACAAGAAGGATCACGACCTGTCAGATTTTTGGAAAATAAGCTGTCCACTGAAGTCCTTGTGTATGATAGTGACTTTCCGATTGTCCTCGTCCAGTGATGTTGAAATCGGGAGGTAATTAGTATATCTTCAAAACAGTTGGCAGTAAAAAGTTGCACCATAGGAGATGTATCCAACAGTTTGGCTTCCCATAAATTTTGTGCACATGTGCTACTTTTTTTTCTTGTATTTTATCTTGGTAATTGACGTCGAAAAGATTCCATGTTGAATCATGATTGTGAAATTAGCAGATAAATTAAACTCATGCATTTGGTACTTGTTGCAGGTACCAGCCTCCAATACCAGCTGACTAGGTCAAGGCATTTGCTGAATTTGATTATGAAGGAGGTGATGTTACTTTATCATCTGTGCCCAGGTTCTGGTCCTCTGGTTTTTGATCGTATGGGAACTTATTCTGGTATCTTTTGTCATACAGAAGGATCGCCTACGGGTCGTGGAAGAGGCCGTGGTGGTAGAGGGAGGGGAAGGTCTAGAGCAACTTATGGTATGATTTCATAGGGTTCCATTTGCTTATCTGATTTGCACCTTAAGTTTTGGCATTAGACTTTCATTTGAGGTGGGATTCCAAATAGCCCATGTCATTTAGCTATTTCCTTTATTTGAAGTGTAATTATTGTGTGTAATACACCGCTCTTAATCAAAAAATACATTTGTTAGAGTGTTATCCCAGCCATACCCATGCCCTACATTTTTAGGTTTCGCTGTATCGATGTACCTGGATCGTGCCAGTACCCATACTGGTACTGGTACACATGCTACTTAGTGCCTAATCAATGCGTAGACCCTTAAATCTAGGCGTTGGGGACCGTCTTGGCCAACTTTTAGAATGGAACGATGAAGACTTGACATGGTAAGCTTAACATTCTTCTACTTTCCTTTCCTTTCCCAACAACTTAACATGGTCTAAGTGAATTTCTGAGAAGTGAGGAAAACTAGATTTGGGAAGGAAATGGAAGGGTTTGTGTAGTCATGTGTTGGGTTGAGACTCTATGAGTCGTAAAAGATAAGGATTTGGATTTATGTAGCATTGCGAGGTCAGGTAGATGGCAATGAGTGGAGTAGGAGATGTGGGAAATAGCTATCGAGGACAGTAGTCGCACCGACTTCACCATAGGTCTTCTGGGATCTAGGTGCAATACGCAAGATGAAGTGCTAGTGTTGTCAAAAAAATGAGAAAATAACAAAAATAGCATAGACATTATATAAAGTAGATAAAAGCAGGAATGAAAGCAAATTGTAATTATTATCTGAAATTCTAAGATGATAAATCTTAGGAAGTGTCTAGATTCAAAGAGTCATTTTTCATTTCCCCATGTCCACCCGTTCTAGAGTGTTTCATTCTCCAATTAGCAAAGTTGTCAAACTCTAGTATATAAACCTATAAATCATAATTTATATGAATAATGAGGGGCCCAAAAACAATATCTATGTGTCATGTGAGCAGTATAGACCAAACTAGACCAAGTCCCAAACCAGCCCCAAACCATAATCGAAGATTGAAAACTAGGCACAAAGACCCATTTCTAGTGAGCATTACAAACCAAAACATGAAGTCAAAGGAGAAGAGAGAGAATCAACTAATGATTGGACAAAAATCGGAAGAAGAGAAAGAGAAGGAGGTGGAGTAATTTACAAATTTGGAGGTGTTATAGGGGAAGTGGCCGACTTTTGGTATTCACATGTTTAGCACAAGGTGCTAGCCTCTTTTTTGATTTTCATTGCAATTTGGGAAGAGGCTCGCGCCTTGTACTGTTGTACATCCAACCCCAAAACCATAGGCGTGCATCTGTTTCTGTTCCTTATGACGTGAACCTTGTCATTATTGTCTTGCCCCACCTTTATCCACGCACAAGCACTGCATCCTGATGTACCCCACAACTATGATGGGGGAGGGCTCCAGGATTTAGGAGGGAGCTTGGTCTCTTGTATTATGGTTGAGTGCTTTCATGATGGTTCGATTTTAAGAATTTTTCTAGTGTTGACTTATAGTGGAGGAGAACAATCTGTTGGCAAAAATTGTTGGAGGAATTACATCAGGTGCGTTGTTGGTGGAGCAATTGTGACTTACTTTCTCCCCTTGGCAATATTTCCTTGGTTAGATGGCAATGATAGAGTAGGTGGCTGATCAAAAAATAAATAAAATGATAGAGTAGGTGGTGCACCATGTTTAATTCCAATGATAATTGTGCCTTCACTGCCTTGTTCCAATGGTACCACGTTTTGGAGCAGGTGGTGCACCATGTTTAATTCCCATACCATGTACTGGAATAATTGGAATTCTAGGTGAAATAATATAAACTTTGAGGATCAAGGATTGTCTTATATGGAAAGTAGTTGTGCCTTATGGTAATAATTGAATTGATCAAGGTCAATCTACCTCACAGTCCACATCCGATCAAAAAAGAAGAAGAAAGAAAACTCACAACTCACAGTTCTTTGGTGTTGCTTTCCTTTCCTTTTCTGAATCTTAAAGTTGTTTGCATGGTAATCCCTCCGTTCCAATTTGTTTGTCCACTTTTTGACTTTATGATTGTCTCAAAATGTGTCTATTTTGAAAAGTTGGTGAGTGAAATTCTATGTAATTCCATTTTTGTCCCTTTTTGAATTTAAAAAGTCGAGGGACCTTCCGTGGTAGAACTTGGTGAACCGAGCTTACTTTTTCCCAACATTCTGTGGGCCTTGCTTCTCTTATGATTTTTTTTTCTACTATCTTTTATTTAGTGGAGGTTCGAGCTAAGAATAGTACACCTTTTGGGCCTAGTAGTTTATGGGAAGTTGAAACTTACATGAGTAATGATTTTGTTCCTTTAAAAAGTTGCTTTCTGAAAAATGGACAAACAAGTTGGGAAGGAGGGAGTACCATTTTGGAACATTTTTTTCACTGGCAATGATGACAAAAAGGCCGGACTTACAGCTGCTTCCAAATGGTTGGTAGTAGATTGATGAGACATTTCCTAAGGTATTTGCTGAGCCAGTTGGTTGATTTGATTTGGACATGTCTATAGTTGTTGATCTTATTTTGTGTTTTGATGCAATTATTTTCTTGTTGTAGAGCTCATTAAAAGGTTAATGCTAACACTAATTAAGATTTTATTTTAAAAAATAGAAAATTTATTTTTAGGGATACTTTATGATTATTTGTTCTATCATTTTGTAAAAAATATTAAATAATATGTTAAAAAATTCATTATAGTACATATCCCCGTATTCGTATTCTAAAATGGATCCATTATCCATAGCCACGTATCCCCAATTTTTATGTTAGGCATCAGGTGCCTAGATATACTCCCGCACCCGATACTTGCACTCAATTCCTTGTAACATAGAACTATAGAAGTATTCATGCCTCGGCATAGAGTATCGAATAGAATAAGAAGCCAAAAGCTTTAGCAAATATACAGCCCCATGGGCCATGTTAGCCCAATTACCTACGAAACTAAGTGAGGGCAACAATGGGCCAATGGCTAATAAAGACTTTGAATAATTTGTTTTAGCTTAACCCGATAAATTAGTAATAGATACATAATCGTATGCATACCAACGTTGTACACACACACACACACACAAAGAGTTGATACCAGATTACCGGGCAATTGAAGTTGATACGACAAAAAACACGGGTGACTTGAGTGCAACATCAAAATAAAAAACAAGTATTTACTAATTTGTTTGATTTGGCTTTGAGGCTTAGTCAAACAGAGATATTGCTTAATTTCATTTTAGTCCTGTCCCATTGAAAATAGGCTTGACACATCCCATGTCGTGTCGACGCAGGTTCTTTACCAAATATGGGGGATCCATGTATGATGTAACACAAACAATTGGCTATATTTAGGAAAGGGAATTGTTCGAATGTACCTTGAATCTATGCACTTTATTTTTTCACTGGCTATGATGACAAAAAGGCCGGACTTACAGCTGCTTCCTAATGGTTGGTAGTAGGTTGATGAAACATCCCCTAAGGTACTTGCTGAGCCAGTCGTGTGGTTTGGATGTCCGTTTATGGGCGCTGATCTAAAATTATTTGTTCTCGTTAAATGTAGCGCAAAGAATATAACCTATTCTTGTTAACTGCTCTCTCTCTCTCACCTAGTTAAGCTTATCCTTCGGGGAACTTTTGTTTGCACCTTTCTCAATATGCACACCAAACTTATCAATTTACCTTTTTCTCCCTTTTCTGCTTAGTACCTGCTCACCACCACAACCACCACCAAACTATCTTGGGACTTTATCCTTTCAAGGGAAAGGAGACATGGAAGAGAATTCTGATTGATGCTGAATGCTTTCTTTTCGTTTTTTTTTTTTCTCTTTGTTTCTTTCTTGGTCTTGGGGACTGGGGTACAGCTGTATGCTGTTTAAAAAAAAGGTACAAGTGTATACAAAATATCTAAATGGGCTGGCCCATTAATATCTAAATAGTTTTATGTAATATCAGCCCTCCCTTGTTCCAAAATGTGTTTTAAATGGGCTGGCCCAATAATATAAATTTATTTGCGCTACTCCATATTTTATTTTTTTAATGTACTTTATATATAATCCATCTCAACGTAAAAATATATTTTATTTTATGCTTCTCTCGCGTATCCCTGTACCTGTGTCCAAATTTGGATACATATCCACAAATCCTCTATTTTCAAACTTGTGGTGTCTGACCCTTGGAAATACATCCGTATCCAATTCGCGTACCCACGTCCATGTAACATAGCCTGTTATCCTTGAGGATTAAATTAAGAGGTATAAGATGAGGAGAAAGAATTGACAACCATGTGAGGTGTATGCTTATGTCCTTATTATGAGTGTGTGCCCTAAAGCTGACTGCTACGGGAAATCTATTAGGAAGATGGAAAATATATGTATATATGTTTATATACATGAAAGATAATCTGTTGGTGGCTCCTACGGTTCTAGATTTAGGTTCACTTACTGGTTCTCATTGAAGTAAAATTATTTGGAAATATGGGAGCTTTTGGTCCGAGTTTTGGTTATAAATTATAGTCCCTCCCTCTCATTTTGTTTCTGTTAGAAGTTCCAGCTTTTCATGGGGACATGCATTTAATGCTTTGCAATCCAAGTTTAAATGTATTGTTTCAGCATTGCCGCTTTGTTTCCCACTTTGAAAATTATTGGGAATAGTGTATTTGTTCAGGATAGATTTGAAGCAATTTTTATTTTCTGAATTTCGGATGTTGACAATCTGTTTTGTACACCCCAAAATGAAAAGATGGACAAACAAAATAGGACGAAGGGATTAATGTTGGTGATATTTCTGACTTGGCAACACATCTCGTTACAGGGAATGGATATCCAGCTGCTGAGTATGATGATGGAGGTTGGGAAGGGAATCGTGGCTACGCCAGGGGAAGGGGTCGTGGAAGAGGTCGTAACTTTCGTGGTCGTGGAAGAGGGTTCAACGGTCATCCTGTTGATACTCAATATGATGCCGGAGGTTACAACCAAGAATCTCCTTTTCAAGGCCGTGGTATTGTTTCAAATTGATTACTCCAACTTGCCTGCATGTGTCAGAAAGCAGAATTAGAAACTCCTGTTCCTGGAACTGTTCTTCGAATTGCTTGTAAACTGCTCCTAGGTGTTGCTAGTGTGCATGTAACCTTTTTTTAATTTTTGTAACTTTTCTTTTGTTCCTTATAGGTCGCGGACGCGGAAGGGGATATCGTGGAAGGGGTCGTGGTTTTAGATCTAATGGCCCGATTCATGCAGCTGCTGAAGGCGCTTAACTAGGTTCCTTTAGATACCGTGAACTAGGTTCCTTTAGATGCCGTGCAGCGTTTCTGCCTTTGCATGTGTTCGGATGTCTGCTTCATATTCGTCCGTGTTTACCTTTAAATCTTTCCTTACTAATTTTAGTTGGAGGAAGTTAGTGTAGACTAATTTTACAATTTTGGAACTGTAGCCCATGTTTGTCAGCCTTTCTATTTGATTCCTTCCCCCTCCCCACCTTTTTTATTTTATTCTCATAAAGGGGGGTTGATGTTTGATCAACTTACTGTTCTTGTTCGGTGAGCAGCATTCCCTTTCATTTGTATCTTGCTTATGGAGTTTTTGGGGCTCATACTGCATTTCTGTGTTCTATGAAAGCCAATTTGTAGATTAGCGTAGGAGTAGGTTGATTACCAGTTTCAAATAAGGAGTTGTGATAATGATAAAGGTTGTAATGTTTTCCCGCTAATGCAATTGTCGTCACTGATTTGTGGATTTCATTTTTTGATCGGAATTGTGTATGTGATGTTCTTGATATTCTCTTACGCTAAACGAAGACTTTATTTTGATGTTTTTTTTTTTTGGTTTTTGGATGAAAGAAATTTGCACCAACACTAAATAGTATCTCAGAGCTGGATGTGATAATTGAACACACGGACATTGACATTGAGCCAAGTAAAATCCAGTGTTATGAGTAAATTACGACCTCTTATCCAGCTTCAATCCCCGACTACCTCTGGTCCATCTTCCATTCCTTTTTTTTTTTTTTTGTTCTAATAACTGGATACTGGTGGAGCTATTAATCCAGAGGTCAATCAGATGCCAACTACAACAAAGGCATTGATAGCACGCACTACAACAAAGGCATTGATAGCACGCACGTGGGAGTCAAACAATCAAAGGTTTCAGAAGATCCTTGGTTGTCATGTGACTAACATCTTCCATTCTAGATCCGTTTTAGATATGCTTTTGCTAAACTTCTTGTGGTGAAATTTATAATCAAGTCTTTCAATTTGAAATGTTTCCGTGTGAAGCTTGTTGCTCCATTTTGTTGGAATAGGCAAGCATGAAACATCGATGGAAGCTTGTGGCCTACTTCTGTCGTTTGTAGTTAGTTGTCATTAGTGAGCTCTTACAGGACTTCTTAGCAAGATTCATCAAGAAACGACAGCTGGAGGCTAGGGTTTGATCCTGTCGTGGGCTAGGGTCTAGGAAGTGGTGTTTGGGCTAGGTCCGGTTCTTTTAGCCCAGGTATTGTGACGTATTTTTTCGATTTGGGCTTTTAGGCTTGTTTTCATGTGAATTTGTATAATCCGGCTTTTAGACCCATATATGGTGTTTTGGGCTTTGGCCTTTGTAGATGGGTTTGTCCTATATGGGTGTTCTTCCATTGGTTTCTTGCCAATCGGAGGTTTTGGGTCTTGGATGGGGCAGAAATGTTCAAACTTCAAACATGGATGCTGTTTTCTTGCTCCTAATAGTCTTGAAACAACTTCAAGATTAATGATTTTTTTTTGCCTTTCAAAAGAAAAAAAGGTTAGCTCTGAATGAGATGGTTTTCCGAGTGAAGACTACTTGGTTGATCAGTTGAACTACAAGGTGAGTAGTTACGTCTTCACTAAAATGAGTGTGTTACTAGGGCTGTCCATTCTTAACTAGAGTGCTGCATATTTTCTTTTTGAAGGCAAATGATGCAGAATGCTTGACCTTGTGCAACATTAAGAAACGTATTAACCAGACAGTAAAGACAAAAGCTAACTTCCTGCATGGTTCAGTTTGCCCGGTCATTAACTTCCACACTCCGGAATTAGTTGAGTTGCGTCCAAGCTAGTCCGGACATCCGATTATTAAGAAAACGAGAGTCCTTACTTACTCCCCATAAGTATAAACTTTTCCGATTTACTTTCTCTGGATAATACAAGTGGTCATGGTCAGTGTCATGTTGCCTTGTGAAAGTACACTCCTGTCCCCTCTCAGAGTTGTCACACCTATGGAAATAATTACCGCTATCCACTTGTTGTGGATGCACTCTATAATTTGCCTAAGTGCTCAGAAAAACACACGGAACAATTCTCAAATTACGCGGAAAGACAAATTTTTGAGAATATCTTTATAAGAAAGTGGAGTTCGAAAATTACTTCCTATTTAAAATAGGAAATTCAAGAAGGCGGAATGTTGCAAAGGCAGCAATGTCTTCAGTGCCGATGAATGTCTTGAATGCAAGACAAGGATGTTTTTTATTAATCCCAAGGAGCTAAGTTAGCTAAACTTGTGGTCGAGACTTGAGATTTAAGGGTTTTACTCTCTAACTCCAAAGGTGTCGGACTTATTTGCTATCAACTCTTACGGGATCAAACCCTTATTTGTCCAGATTCTGTGCTTTGTAACCTTAATGGAAATGGTCGATCAATTTTCTTCTAAATCAGTTTGGCATGCCTTGAAGTTGAGGCCCTGTTCTCCCACCGCGCCTTGGCCAAAAATAGTTTGGTTCCCTCGCCATGTCACACGGTGGTCTTTTATTGAATTTCTTACTTTTTGGGGTCGCATGTCAACTAAAGACAGATTGGGGAGTTGGGGGATCGATCCAAGTGGATATGTCTTGCTTGTGCAATGGTCCAATGGAGTCTCATGATCATCTCGATCTTCTTTGCTTGTCCTTTTTCTTGCCAACTTTGGGGGCATTTCTTGTGTACGTGCGAATAATGTTAACATGAGTCTGCTGAGCCTAGCAGTGGAGAGAACTTGGGCTTGTTCTCATAAGGCTGGTAAGTCTGTGGAGCTAGCAAGTTGTTTATAATTAGCTCTCCTTGGCCTGCTTCCTGTTATTGGGTTTGGAGGCCAAAGAAACTTCCACGTTTTCCAACATCATCGGAAATACGTTAGATGTCTGATTGAAGGAGAGGTCTGATTGAACTGATTCTAACCGTTTGCTTGCGCTTAGATGGAGAGTGTCTCCTAGGATTTTCGCTCCTCGAGTGCAGTTTTGTTGATTTGTTTATATAGGTTGTATAGGAAGGGATTGTTTTCCCCTGGCTGGCTTTGGCCGTTGTATTATATATGTTTGTTCGTGCTTTAAAAAGTTTAATTACGATTTACCAAAAAAACCTCTTACGGGATTAGTCTATATATAATTTCGTCCTACTTTTTTACTTGGGCCCCAACTAGACGGCGGTGAATTGACTCCCAAAAATTAATCGTAGATTGGCTCGGACAAAGGGTGCTTTTTATTCCTACAAATGACCTTTTGGGGGCATTCCAACATCAATCCCGGCTTTGAGTAGTTTGTTTGTTTGTTTTATAGGGTTCCATAGTGTTTCTTTGTTGAGTAGTAGTTTGTTTGGTTTTGTGGTCTTCTGATATGGTCAGTTCTTTTTTCCACCGTGACCAAAAAAGATATGGTCAGTTCTCTTTGATTTTCTTTTTTTCCTTGATCTTGACTTTGTCAATATCGATATCAAAAAGGAAAAAAAATGAAAAAAAAAAAGGGCGGTGCAATTTCAGATATTCCAGAGATCTGCATAAAAAATGCACATGGAAGTGGGAAGATTCCAGCATTTGTAAATTAATTAATACTCCAGGAATTGCATTTCACATTTTTCCGCCACAAACACCGGGAAAAGGAGAAATTATTTAGAACCAGTCAAAGCTTAATTAGGCGCCCAAAATATTAAAAATCTATTGAAAAATAAGGATTAAATGTTAATTATTCTCTTACCTTGGCCTTTGAGCTAGTTTGTTGATCAACTTCTTCTTTTCCAGTAAGATCTCATACAAAAATTAAACTATGACAAACCAACCTCAACAACCAACGTTTGAGGCTCCGAATGTAGGGCTGATAAACAAACCGAATAGTTGATGATTTGCTTAAGTTTAATTTGAAAACTTAACGAATTTTAAAAACATGTTCGAACTTGGTTTCTTTATGAGATGAACATATCCTAAAACAAGCTTTAATTTAGTCAAGCTGATCGCGAACAGGTCTCGAGTAGCTTTACGCTGAACTTGCCGAGCAGTAATTTCTTCGAGCTTGGTTCAAAAGCTTAAGGAACTTCAAAAAGATATTCAAGATTAGTTTGTTTATGTAACAAACCGATCTCAAACGAACTTTTAATGAGCGAACACGAGCTTGAACTCTAACGGTTTGGTTCTTTTATCTGCCCATCAAAATCCTAAGAGGTTGGCCTAGTGGTTAAGTGTTTCACCCTATGGATTCTAAAAAAACCCTTACGGGTATCAGATCAATTGAACTATTTTTTTGCAGGAATTCATAAAAAATATTTTAAGAATAATGAGTAGTTTGAATCATTTTTGAACGAAAACAAATTTGTCCCACAAAATGAAAAAAATATAACTTAATTTCTCTGCCAAACGGGAATTTTAGGAAGCTCAAGGAAGGAGCCCCCAAAACACCAAAAACGGTGCCGTTCGTGGAGTCGGCACACACTGCGGTCGCTTTGGGACATCAGAATCCAATGCTTCGACTCAAATTGCAAAAACATCTAAATGCGTTTATCTGTCTTTTAAGTTATGTTAGAAAGTAATTTTCTTAATCTATAAGATTTCAATTTTAAGCGCATCACAAATTTTTTATAATACAAAATTTGTGCGCTATAAAACATATATAAGTGACTCTACAACTTCAATATTTTGATTTAAACGGAGGTTTTTGCAGTCTCGATGGCACAAAAAGCTCAAATATAGTGACCTCCCCAAATTTGCAAACAACAAATTAAGAAAGAAAGAAAATAATAGTGCAAATTAAGAAAGAAAGAATGTAATACATCACTTTTAATTCATAAGTACTTATTTTAATTAGTGGAATACAACCGAAAAGGGTTGTCCCGTTCGGCTAGAGTTTATGAGATTCAATATTTTTCTTTTAACAAAAGGGTTCAAACTTTACTCTAACTAATCCGTGTATCAGTGTATGTACCATAATCAGAAGTGAAAGAAGCCAAAAGGCCTTTGGTTGGCCCAACGGGATCAGGATTGCAAAGTGTTAGAAGAAAGTAGGTCATGATTTTCAACTAATCTCCAAGGCATTAATTTAACTATTCTAACAATACTGACTTTCGTCGATAAAAATGAAAATAAAAAAGTGAAGAATTATCTTGACTTTGATTAATCAGGAAAAATTTTCAAACAAGAAAAAATAAATGAAACAATTACTAATTAATGGGGTTGGCCTCCTTGAGATGTACATTGGATAAACCTATGCTTTTAGATCAATTGTGGTCTAAAGTATCTACAAACCCATGTATCATGATCAAATCATTAGGCAGATAAAAAAGGACCTAAGAATATCTACTGTCAAGAATGATTGGAATTCGCCATATAAAACTAAGGTCAAAGAGCAGCCATGTGAGCTTCAATTAGATGATTCAAATTTAATGCAAAAATATTATTAGAAGAAGAAGCCATAGTCTCATACATAGATGTAGAATATTTTGCGTTTACCTTCACATAGCAACAACCGCCGCATATATATCAAATGTTGGGAGAATCCTATGGTGTGCAAGTTTTCCCAAAAAGCTCGTAACAAACATCAAAAATACGCGTACCCTTCTCCAAAACGACTCGAACCATTCTCTAAAACTACTGTACCATATATTCCAAAGAACACCTCTTTCGTAAATAACCAAAAACATTTGTAACATACATGCACCAAAGTTATGCGTAACGTACGTGCTTGAATTTCTCATGGTTAAGTTGGAACTTCGGAATAAACTCTCGTTGTCCTTTTCCTTCTCGCCCGGACAGGTAATCGGGTTGTTCGTGAGTTCGTTGCTTGGGTTATGTGTCTTTTGGTTCTCTCAACACAAATGAAATCTCTGAACTAGCTGACTCGTGGCGCCCTTATTATTAATCCAGACCAGAGTTCTATGCCCTGTTTGATTGGGGAATAAGGGTGGGAAAGGATTATTAATCCCCTCACCGTTTCTAATTCCATGTTTGTGTTGTTTTTAGTTCTGGAACTATTTGAGCATCCACGGTGGAATAAGCAAAATAAAAGGTTGTTAAAGTTAGCAATATTTGCTCAAAAAAATGCTCACATTGGAATAACCAAACTTAATAACCTCTTAGCAACTCATCAAATTTTGGCTTTTGAATAATCAAAACTAGCAACCTTTTGCCAATAATCAAATTTAGTGATCCCTACATTTTCTCAATCAAGTACACTCATCATTACACAAAAACCTTTTTTTCTCTCTCAACAATGTTTTCAAAAAATAATTATAAAAAAATATTCTTACTATTCTTTTTAGAAACTTTTTCTAAAAAAAGACCATCTTTAAATGAACTAGTTTTTTAAATTTTTTTTATAAAAACTGTTTCTTCAATTTTTTAAATCTATTTTATTTTAAAAAATTGTATTTACACAAAACTGTTTTGTCACACAATTTTTTTTTTCATAAATTATTTTTTTATCCAACTTTTTTTAACTTAAACTGTTTTTTTTCTTCCAAAAACTATTTAATAAACTGGTTTTTTCAAGAATAAATATTTTTTTTATAAAAACTATTTTTAACATAAACTAGTTTTTCAAAAGATTTATGTGAAATGAAGGGAAAAAGTTTGGAGAAAACTCAGGGAAGGAAGCAATGGTCCCATTGGTTTTGATTATAAGCAAAAAATACAATGTGAGACTTGACATTGCTAACTTTAGAATCTCTAAATGGATAATCAAAATCTGATGTGGCATGTTTTGATTATTCGATTTTGCTTATTCCACTGCGGATGCTCTTAGTCCCGACCGGAGCTCCGAACTAGCTAGAGATTAGATTACCAAGATACCACTAGACCTATGGCTATTCTATATGTAATTAAAAAATTAATTTTGTTATACTTGTAGTCGAAAAAAGTATTTTTTCTACCAACCTTGACCAAAGAAAAAAAAAATTTATGTTACATTTTATCTCAAAGTAAAACCCTGAGCCAAAGAAATTAAAGAAACTAGTAAGCATTTCAAAATATATCTAAATTTCTGTTTTCAAACTAGCCCATCTAAGAACTTGTTTTCATTTTTCTTTTTATTTTGGGTTATGGGTTGGAGTCCAGCATCATACCTGAAGGAAGAAAATCTCACTAACTTTAGGAAAAAAATTGTTTTGTTATTGGTCGGTAGTGATAGGTTTTGAGAAAAAAATTGTTTTGTTATACTTTTCTAAAAAATTCTAACTGTTTGAATAACAGTATGTGTCTTTTGATCGTTTATTTTATTTTATTTTTTTTCAAACATATGTGAATCAACCAATAGCTGCAATATAATTTGTCTCTGTGTCGGTTTTTTTTTTTTGTAAAATGCAAACATTTTGAAAACAAGCCTAATAATTTCAATATGTTTTTTTGTGTTAGAAGCTTTCGATGGTTTACTTCATCATTTCAATGGTTTTTTCAAAAGAGGCTCCTTCGTGAAGTGTTGTGTCTTGTTATAGAAGGATATGGGCGGGTTTATAAATTACTTTGGAGGCAACATAGTCAATTGAAAATCAAGTATTTTTTCTAGATCAAATTAATTGAGGAGGTTGTAAAGAGAAGTTGGGATTAGAGATAATTTTTTGGGTTTGTAGAGAATCACAAATCTATAAATAGCACTAGGGGCAATATAGACAATTGAACCATTAATCTTTGTCAAGCAGGATTCAAAACAAACTCAGGACACACGGGATTGATCTTGTCCGTTTGTTGAATCCATGCACAAACAAACATGGGATGTGAGGAACTATACTCCCAAATAGTCTCCTCACTAATAATCCATTGACCACAATCCCATCTAATCCAATCTCTCCCATCAAACAGGGCCTAGAGTGTTAGTCTAATACGGTACTTACTCTTCATTGTTTTGTCCTTCTTTTCCTTGATCTTGGCTTTTACTGATCAACAAAAGAAGAAAGCAAATTATAAAAAGCGCGGTGCAATTTCAAATAGGTATCACAGAAATGCGTTAAAAATGAAAACAATATCGCAGGAGAAACCCGGCCGGCCCGCGAAATCATGCACATGAAAGTTTCATTTTATGGGAAGAGCTCTGTTCGAGAACTTGTATCGATCATTATTAATAATAAGTGTTTGGTCATATTTTATGACTTGTTCCAGGAGTGACACATCTCAATTTTTTTTTTTCTGCCACAAACACCGGCGGCAGAAGGAGAAGTACGTACTTTTAGTAGTAGCAGTCAAAGGTAGCGTAGGATCCGTAGAAACATATATACAAGGATCAAATTAAAATGCTAGCTAGTAGCATAGTATTCTCTTACCTTGGTCTCGATGCCGGCTTGTTGATCATCTTTTTCTTTTCCCGTAAGATCTCAGCTCGTACAAAAGTTTAAGTATGCATGAGAAACCAACGGTTGAGGCTCTGGAATCCCAAGAGGTTGGCCGTTGGCCCAGTGATTTTCGAGAGATGCTACATACACTACCTTATTCCACTACACCATCCACTACATCTTTTGTGGGGCCCACTCCGGCTCCCACAAAAATACAAAAAAATACCCATAAATTTTTAAATAATATTTTATTGGGCCCTGTAAAAAATCAGCTTCAACGGACATCGGTAAATATTATTTTTGAATTCGTAGGGGCGAAACTGCGCAGTTAAACAATTTCGCCCCTATGAATCTAGAAAAAATACTTGCATATATCCGTTGGAACTGATTTTTTACAGGGCTCCATAAAATATTATTTTAAAATTTATGGGTATTTTTTTGTATTTTTGTGGGATCCGGAATGAGCCCTACAAAAGATTTAGTGGATGATGTAGTGGAATTAGGTAGTGTATGTAGCATTTTTGTTAAAATTTGGGACATAAGAATTTGCTCTCTATAGGTTTTAGGATTTGAACCTTCTAGCTAGGAGGTGATACCAATGATATGGGGATTTAATACAACGCGCCTTCTCAGATGTGGCCGTAATCAACAAACTCACATAAAATATGCGCTCAATCTCACCAACGAACCAAAAACTCTTAGGATCTTGCATGCTATGAATCACAGAAAACACACTAGAGAGAGAGAGAGAGAGTATAGAGAGATACGAGGTTCGGTAACTGCTTAATCCTCATAAGCCGCACCAATTCACTAGAATCGATGGAGGAAACCCTCTTGGTCTCTCTCTATAAGCTACATCAGCTTTTCTTTGAAGAATATGATGTTATTAATCCTAAAAATTTGATTTAGGGGCCCGCTTGGATGCGGGTAAAAAATCGGGGGTAAAAAATATGAAGGAGGGATAAGATAATAGGGGGTAATAATTTTGATGGGCTGGCCTACATCGATTTGATGTTTATGGAGGGGAGATAAAATATTATGTGGTTTGGATGAGGTATTAAAAAGAGAGATAAAATTTGACTTTGTTTGGATGGTTTATAGAATAGGGGGGGATAAGAAGGCGTGGATGATGGGAAAAGTTGTCAAATGACTATTTTGTCTATGTGCAGTGTTAAATTTGATTATGTATTAAAATAAGTATATAAATTTCAAAATCAATATATTTAATCAATTTTGGACAATTGGAAGTATAAAAAAATCATTAATTAAAAAATGTCTATTCTAAAAAATTTATATTAAAAAACGTTTTTTAACTATAATTTTTAATATATAAATGGTGTAAAAAAATAAGTGTTCCAATTTTCAATTCGTTTGAACCGGTGCGGGGATCTTATTTTTTTGATCATTTTATTTTAAATGGACATAATGGATTTTTGGTTCTAAGGCCTTTCAATGAGCACCCTAAGAGAGTCCTGAAACTAAATAAGGTGTCTTCGGGTGCTCGTTGAAAGGCCTTAGAGCCAAAAATTCATTATGACCATTTAAGATAAAATAATCAAAAAAATAAGATTTTCGCACCGGTTCAAACGGATTGAAAATTGGACCACTTATTTTTTTTACACCATTTATATATTAAAAAATATAGTTAAAAAATTAAGTGTTTCGATTTTCAATCCGTTTAAACCAGTGCGAAAATCTTATTTTTCTGATCATTTTATTTTAAATGATCATAATGAATTTTTGACTCTAAAACTTTTCAATAAGCACCCTAAAAGAAGCCTAAAACTAAATAAGAAGTATTCGGGTTAGGGAAAGGGGATAAGCAGGGGTGATTTTGTCCAAATTTCAACCTCTACAGCCGGATAAAAATTGGGCAACCCAAGAGGTGCCCAAAAGTTTTACGGCTCAAACCCTCTTGCGGGTGAAAATGAAGAATGGAGGAAAAAAAAAGAGGGGAACGAATTGGCTATCCAAGCAATGGAAACAGCTTTGGGCCCACCCCATTTACCCCCTCCAATGTTTTCACTCCTCTTTTGACTCCATCCAAGCAAGCCCTAGGGCTTAAACATAAGTTCCCCCGCGACCTGACTGTCTGGACCATTTTTGGCCACGGGCTGAACGGTAATTACAGCAAACCCTCAAAAACTACTCAGGACCTCAACGGTCTGGACTATTCTCAGAACTGTCCAAACTAAGGCTCTGTTTATTTGGGCGTAAAATATTTTCTTTGAAAGTGTTTTACTTATTTTTTAGTGTTTGCAAAAAACAGGAAAATATTTTACCAGGTAAAACATTTTACTTCATTTGGTTGAAAACGTTTTCTCCTTGGAAAGATGGAAAGCCATTTTCCGAAGTTGGCTTCGTTGCTTGACAAATAATTACATTACTTTACTAAGCATCCCCGTAGCTCCAATCTTATCCACCTATGACCCCACTTTGTACTTTCTCATCAAAGATGACAAAATTTGTATGTAATACATACGTACATACATATATATATATATATACATACATACATAGATGCATTATTTTACAATTATCAACCAAATACCGAAAAATAGAAACAAAACTTTTGTTTTCTACAAAATTATTTTACATCAAAAGACATTTTTCTTTGAAATTGGCTTTTACAACCCCAAAAAGAATTACCTTGCCCATCAAAAAAAAAAAAAAAATCATTAATGGGGTTGGCCGCCTTAAGAGTTAAGATGTACATTACATTGGATAAACCTATGCTTTTGGTCTAAAGCATCTACAAACCTAAGGATTCATTGACAATAATGATTGGAATTTGCCATATACACGTAAGGTCAAAGGGCAGCCATGTGAGCTTCAATCAGATGATTCTAATTAATTTGATGCAAAAATATTATTAGAAGGAGAAAATCTTTTTAACGGCAGAGCTATGAATAGTTATTTACGCAGCCAATCGTGACCGTCCAAAAGTGTTTTGGACGGTTGGAATGCTAATGAAACTTTTCAAGAGTTACATTAAAATCCGGACCATCCGGAACACTTTTGGACTGTTACAATTTGTTGCTGCTGGAAAAAAAAACTTGTTCACGGCAAATAAGTTTCTCTCTATTAACTAGAGGCGATTGAGTCTGTTGCGTTTACCTGAACATGGCAACAACTGCCATATATTTTATTAGCAAAAAATAACCGCCACATATATTAAATTACCGCCATATATATTAGTATTAGCAAAAATATTATTTGGGTTTTTATTGTTTAATCCATTAATTCACGGCTATTTTGTTGGGAAAACCATGTGAGGGGGAGAGTCTGGAGACAACGTGGGAATTATAGAACGAATTCCAGAGAATTTTTTCACGTTGGCTGTGAATAAAACTGGGATAAATATATGAGGGATCACATGGGCAGTTGATGCCTTTGATGGGTCTGACCACCCTTATTTAAGCACTGAATCAAAAAATACAGTATTCATCTTCTTCATCATTGTGTTTTGATATATTGGCCGAGTAAGAAAAATGGCGAAAAATGGCATTCTTGCACTGTTGATCATCCTTTCCATCTGCAATGTTTTCATCAATGTGGGCGCGTTCACGCCTTCTGGCTGGCAGAGGGCTCATGCTACTTTCTATGGAGACAGTGACGCCTCTGGAACAATGGGTATGTAGCTTGTATAGTTTTAATTTCCACTTTCCATGTTCTTGCTGTTTTAAAAAAAAAAAAATTTGAAAGTAGAAGGAATCGAAGCAATGTAGAGTAGAATTTCTGGGGTAATTCTTTTTGGTACTTATGAAATGACTTGGTTGGAAACAGCTGGAGCTTGTGGGTATGGTAACACGTATACAACTGGCTATGGAGTAGCGACTGCAGCTTTGAGCACTGCATTGTTCAATGGAGGGGCATCATGTGGGCAATGCTACAGGATTGTTTGTGATTATAGCGCGGATACACAATTTTGTATTAAAGGAACATCGATTACAGTCACCGCGAGTGACTTTTGCCCACCTAACTGGTCTGAACCAAGTGACAATGGAGGGTGGTGCAATCCTCCCCGCCCGCATTTCGACATGTCTCAACCTGCTTGGCTGAATATTGGGATTTACGTTGGTGGGATCGTGCCAGTATTGTACCAAAGGTCTTAATATTCTCCAACCTCTTTTCTTTCTTTCTCTCTTGCAGTATATACATACAGAGTAATGCGCGCTACATATTATGGAGTTTCATATAGACTAGTGTGACATTTTGTCGTTCAATTCTTAGGGATCATGTTTTGGATACCATGTGAGTTGTGATTACTGCATAATTGGTTGGGTCATTCCATTAGTCTATTGCAGGCAATTCACATGGTATCCAAAACTTGGTCACCAGATATTGTCAATATCGCATTGTTGAATATATGAAAATATTGTATATGTATGTACTTGTGGCTTATGGCTTTGGTCTTCGTGTGTGGATGCAGGGTCCCATGCAAGAAACATGGTGGAGTTAGATTCACAATCAATGGCAATGACTGGTTTCTTCTTGTATTGATAACCAATGTGGGTGGGGCTGGATCTATTCAATCTGTACAAATCAAAGGCTCAAACACTAATTGGGTGACCATGTCATGTAACTGGGGAGTAAACTGGCAATCCAATGCCTATCTCGTTGGCCAATCTATCTCTTTTAGGGTCACAACATCTGATGGAGAAGTCCAAACATTTCCAAACATTGCACCGTCAAACTGGTGTATTGGCCAGACCTTCTCTAGCCTAGTTCAGTTCTATTGAAACTTCCATTTCGGATTTCAGGGTTGAGGAGGGTTTGTGATTTCTGTTGCTGGAGCGTGCTTTTTTTTTTAATTTTAAGCAGCCCGCCATTTTATTTTATTTTTTGTTCGTATTTACACCATTTGTTGGGAATAAGGAAGATAAAAGAATAAAGTTGATGGTTGAGACTGGTTGAACGCATGAACTTGCAAAGTAGACAAATGGTTTTGGGCACCCCAAATTGAAAAAAAGAACATACAAAATGGGGAAAAAGGATTAATAGCGGTGATGTCTTCTGACATGGCAATCGCATCTCGTTAGGGAATAGATACCCAGCAGCCAGCACCTGAGTACGATGATGGAGGTTGGGAAAGGATTCAAAGCTATGCCAGGGGAAAGGGTGGTGGAAGAGGTTGTAACTTCCGTGGGCGTGGAAGAGGAGGGTACAACAAAGAAGCTCCTTTTCAAGGCCGTGGTGTTGCTTCAAATTGATTACTCCAAATTGCCTGCTTGCGCCAGAATTGAAAACTCCTTTCTATCGATGACAAAAATGTACTCTGCACCCTGTGCTTGGAACTGTTCTTGGAATTGCTTGCAAACTGCTCATAGGATTTCCAAGTGCAGAATGGTCGTGGTTTTAGATCTAATGGCCCGATACATGCAGCTGCTGAAGGCGCTTAACTAGCTAGGCTCTTTTAGACATAATGCAGTGTTTCCACTTTATCATGGTTGAATGTCCATCTTTGTTTTAAAATTTTACTCGGAGGAAGTTAGTGTAGACCAAATTTGCAATTTTGAAACTGCAAAGGTTGGTTGATATGCTCAATCAACTTAATTGTTCTTGTTTAGTGAGAGGCACTTTCTTTCATTTGTATCTTGCTTACTGAATTTTTTGAGGTCTACCGCATTTGTGTGTGCAATGAAATGTGTAGATTAGCATAGAAGTACCTTGATTACCAGTTTCGAAGGAGTTTTTTATTTTTGGTAAGTAGTTTCGAAGACATTGTGTAACAACTAATGTAGACTCACATCTTCGATTCCAGTTTGTTTAACGAACACTTCTGCCAAACTTCTTGTGTTGAAATTTATAATCGAGTCTTTCATTTGAAATGTTCCGTGTGAAGCTAGGAGCATCATTATAGCCATGGGAGATCCTTGGGCTAGTAGAAAGAACTTGTGGGAATAGGCAAAGCATGAAACATCAATGATAGCTTTTGACCTCCTCCTGTCGCCATAGGTAGTTGTCATTGCGGTTTTCATTTAACAAGCTTTTATATGACTCTTAGCAAGATCCTTCAAGACACTTAAACAATGCTGGACAAGCAGAAATGTTTACCTCATTAAATTGCCAGATTGCTAAGATAGCTTTTCTAGTGAGAACCACTTGGTTAATCAGTTGAGAGACAAGGTCCCACCTTCGCTCAAATGAGTGTGTTTGTGATCAAAGTCCACCTGATCGATTAGTTGTGAGACAAGTTAATCTCACCTTACCCTAGAGCCTGGAGTTGGAACCTGTCATGTGCGTGATACCAGCTCCAATCACCACCAAGTGGCAAGTGGTGAGTTAATTATTTGGATTTTTTTCGCTCAATTAATGCTTGTGTTCACGTTTTCGTAGCCAATTAGTCCGGCTACATCTACTCTTTAGAACTTATAGCACGCTTAGTTTCCAACGTACGTGCATTGGAGTCTTCCACAACTGGGTGTGTGGTGTTAAGGGCAATGTTTCTTAACCGGTATCTAGAGTTGCTTATTTACGTATCAATTAATGTGCAAAAATGTTGTATGTCAATTAATGTACACAGAAAGAGGCATCAGAAAAGGAGGAAGGACTGATCAGGGGTATTAAGGTGGGAGCCAACGGTGATGTCTCATCTGCAAATTTGCAGATGACACTATCATATTTTGCAATAATAAAGTTGTTGAAATGCTTAATATCAAAAAAAGATTGTCCATTTGGAAAAGAAGATATGTATCTGTTGGGGAAGATTAACTTTGGTGAAATATACCTCTCCTCTGCGAGTGCCTTGGCCTCTCGGGCCGCCTCTTCACTCGTGGCAGGTGGCTGTAAGCCTCGCATCTGTAGTCTGGTAGTGAGTGGAGGAGAAGAAGTCCTAGCTGCTAGCTTCTTTTGAGGAGGGTCTTTGGCGCTTTTCCTCCTAGGAGCCGCCTGTCCCTGTGCCTGCGTTGTAAATTTTTACGCATTAGTATACATTTTGCATATTATATGTTTGAAAGCAGGTATGATCAACTTCAAATCAATGGCTATTGAAGCATATTGTGTATGGAAATGGGACGCATGTATCAAGTATCGAATGCAGGAATGTATCGTTTTCCTGAGGGGTATACCTGAGATCTCTGAGCCGCCGGTGGTGGATAGCGCAAGTCCAATGGCAGGCCACTTGCCGCCCGTCTCACCACGTTCTCCAACGCAAGCATGCGTCGAACGGCCTCGTTCACCCACTCATTGGGCACCTGCAAAAGTAATTTGAATATGAGTAATTGAGCAATGGTTCAAATTTTATTGAAATACAGTAATGGGGACCACGATGTCTTACTGGCATAGTAATGGGTGCAGGCTCAACTCTGGCTAGAGCAAGGTGTAGCTCAGCTGGATTGCCCTGAAAATCTACCACTGCTATCTTCCACGACAACTCTGGTGGCCCACCTCTCACCGGTCTGCTCGAACCCCGCCTCACGCGGCTCTCGCCACCACTCTGTCTCTCTGCAACGGCTCTCCTCTCCTCAGCAGGCCCGCGAGCCTAACTCCGAACCTCTCTGAATTCTCGCATTCTCAATGGTCCCGCCAAGTGCTCCCTTTGATAGGTCGCATAGTCCATACCAGGACGCAAGTGGCGTGTCAAAAGCAACTGAAAAGGTGCCAAGGCAGTTTCTATGGGGAGATACCATACAGAGGAAAACACTGCATATGGTAAAATGGGAAAACGTGGCAAAAGGAAGAAAGTTTGGAGGGTTGGGTTTCAAAAGACTAGTGCAACACAACTCTGCCATGTTGGCCAGATGGTGGTGGAGATACAGTACAGAAAGGGATGCTTTGTTGTGGGTAAAGGTGTCATTCAAGGCACATACAATCTGGGGAACGACAACGGGCTACCACAACAACTACCACAATTTCCAATGTTTGGATGACAACAACTCTGTTTTTGGTGAATTGATACAACAAGGTTTCAAGATCAAGGTGAATGATGGTAAGCTAACAAGATTCCCTAGAACTCTATGTCTTGTCAACACAAAAGGAGGCAAAGGTGAGTGACATAGCAGAGGAGAATGGGGAGGGAGGTTGGAACTTGATATTTACAAGGAACCTATTTGTTTGGAAGAGAGATCAGTAGCTAAGTTTATACCAAAGACTGAATGGGTTTCAGCTTTCAAAGGCTAGGGAGGATGTATTGTGCTACAATGGGCTTGGGATCCCAAGCTTTATTTCTCTGTAAATCAGCATATCAGAAAAAGGAGGAAGGTAGCCATTAATTGAATCCTCAAATTTCTGCAGTGTGGAGAAACATGTGTCCACCTGAGGTGGAAATTTTCACTTGGCAAGCTTTACGGAATGGTATACCAACTAAATCAGCATCGGTTGGAAGGGGTATTATTGTTTAGAATGAAGATGGGAACGATCTGCGTATCTTTCGCTCTGAATCAACTGAAACCACAAACCATCTGCAACTACATTGGAATTTTACAAGGAAAATCTGGTCAACCTAAAGTTGTAGCCCACATGGGTATTTGGTTCTACAACCCATTCTCAAACCTGGAAAAGGCATGTTGGGACATTAGCTTTTTACTGTATTTTTTCCTCATTCAACTTGCTTGTCGGATGTGTTCTCTTTTCCATTTGCTTGTTGGATGTGTTCTCGATGCCCTTGCCGAGTTTAATAAAATTTTCATTTGCCGATAAAGAAAGAAGCTAAGTTTGCTCTTTAGAGAGCTTGATGTACTTGTTCTGAGGGATACTTGATACTTCGAAATCATCTCTTTTCATCCTTGTCTTTCTCGCCTCCGCATGGGCTATGTGTTTGGAAATTTTCTACTTCTCTCAACACAAGTGAAATGCTCCCTAAACTTGCTCGTGCCGCCTTTGTAACCAATGGAGAGCAGAGTTCTAACAGTCTATGCGTTGAGCGTCTTGTTTGCCTCGTTTTGCAGTCTTCTTATGCGATTGGTTCTCTCTATCTTTCTTCTTTTTCTTGATTTCAGCTTCACTAATCAACAAGATTTTCTTTTAAAGCTGCAGTGCAATTCCAATCGTTCTTGTTTTCCCTAATAACCGGATGTCCGGACCAGCTTGCGCGCACCTCGACCAATTCCGAAGGTTACAAAATGGCCATATAATAATGAAAAAATCTCTGGAGAAACCCACGTTAATATGCACATGGAAGTTCCATTTTGTGGGAAAGATTCGAGCACTTGTACTAATAACTAACTTTGGTCATACTTTATGAATTAATCCAGGACTGACATCTCACATTTTCCTGCCACAAACACCGGGAAAAGGAGAAGCTTTCGAACCATTCAATGCTTAATTCAGTACCAAAATATTAAAAAAAATCCGTTGACATATGAAGATCAAATGCTATTATTCTTTTACCTTGGCCTTTAATATATCCCGCTTGTTGATCAAGTTTTTCATTTTCAGTAAGACCTCATAAAAAAAAATTAAAATATGACAAACCAAAGGTTGAGGCTCGGTGGTTAAGATTTGGGACTAATTAGCAATTTGTTTCCTCTTACGTCTCAGGTTCAAACCTCTCCAAGTGCTATCAATTCTACGGGCCAGTTTGGCCCCGCATTTAATTGAGCTCCCGCCAATGAAAGAGAAAATTGCTAGATGCCAACCAAGAAAACACCTATTGAAACGTGCCCACACACCTAAAGGGCGAAGCCCAAAACACCTAGACAAGCTCAAACCTAAAGAACACAAAACAAACCTTCCCACCACACCAACCCAAAAAGATAAACCCAATAAACCAAAACCTACACACTCAAAGCCAAAAAATCAACCCTAAAGATCCAACCACTTCAATCGACCTTAAGAAAGATTTCATTATACATTTCGTTCGGGTCTTAGATTGGCACATGATCGTTCTTAGCTTAGTTAAGGGATTTGATGTCATCGTATCCTAGTTTCTTTTAGTCTTTATTACAATTTCAAAGATTAGTATATTTTCTATTGCCGTTCAAAAAAAAGGGAGGGGAAATTGCTCCCCAAGAATATCAATCGAGATATGCATAAGCTGACCCAGACACCCTCAGCTATCTCTCAAATAAAAAGAAAACTATTAGCTAGTTAGTTATGGTGGTTTGCTATAGTTTTCAGTTCAGTCAAAAAAGGAATCTTTTCGGTTATAGTTAGTTAATAATTAGTGGATCTGGATTTCCTCCTTGTGATTAAAAAAGGGCCAGTATTCTTTCGTCGAGGTTCGAGATCAATTTTGTAATCAACATGAATTAACAATAATAATACAGAGATACGTATACCCTCTTTCTCTCTCTTCTCAATCATTCTTTGATTCAGTAAAATCCAATCTAATTCCCTGGGTTTCTCTCAAATCTGTTTTCTATATGGTATCAGAGCGGCATCTATTCCATCTCACATTTTAAAAATATATAATCCGTACTCCACGATGATAGCCCAAAAATAGGATATACGTGACAAATCTCAAACATGGCTGCACATGAGGGAGAATGTTAAGGAAATATAGTTTGTATTGCTTGGGAGTGTTGGATGATCATTTAATATAATGTTGGGACCTCTCCACCTAATAGCTTAACTTTTGGATTGAATATAAATATTGTAACTCATCCACATTTACAAACAACAAAGAAAGAATGTAAATGAAAAATGAAAAATAAATGAAAGAATCATCTTCACTGGGATTAATTAGTCGGGGCAAAGTTTCATACCCTAAAACAAACAACAATTATAAATGGGGTTGGCCTCCTTAATTAAGATGTACATTGGATAAACCTTGATTTGAGATCAATAATGGTCTAAAGTATCATGGGTGTGTTTGCGATATCTGTTGCAATAGAATTTAAATTTTAGCTTCAGACTCTGCTGGAGTCTACAGATTTAAGATTTTGGATTTTTTGGTAAGAGTTAAGAAACATATTTTTTACCCAAATCCAGTTTTGGAAATTTAAGAATTTCGTTCCTTCTTTAGCTTTTCAGAATCCAAGAATCCGTCATCTAGAATTTTTGGCAAACACTCTAAATTGATTTTGAAAAGCAAGAATCTAAAAATCTGCAAAAAAAAATTCTCCCAAACACGCATTACAAACCCCCCCTCCCCGGTATCAGCATTAGCCATATTATAAAATTAAAAAAAACTACGGTGAAGAATGATTGGAAGTTGCTATATATTTCTTAGGTCAAAGTTCAGCCATGTGAGTTTCAATCAGATGATTCTGATCTGAAACCAAAAATATTACTAACTGGTGAGGGTGAAAAAGAAACAGTTTGGGTCTTCTTGTTTGATTCAATTCACGGCTCCTCTGTTGAGCAAACCATGTGAGTGGAGTGAACGTGAGAATTACAAATGAATTTTAGAGAATTTCTTGAGGGTGGCTGTGACAAAAAATGGGACAAAGATATGAGGGATTAGGATCTGACTCTTATTTAAGACCCATTCTCTGTGTTTGGAAAAACCACTCAACGAAAACAAAGTTCCCATTTTCTTCCTCGTCCGGCTTCTGCAACTGGCAGAGGAAGAAAAATGGCAAAAAACAGCATTTTTGCTCTGGTGATCATTTCCATTTGCCACAGTTTCATCAATGGGGAAGCGTTCACGGCTTCTGGCTGGTATAGTGCTCATGCTACTTTCTATGGAGGCAGTGACGCCTCTGGAACGATGGGTATGTAGCTTGTACAGTTCTAACTTCCACATTCACGATCTTGTTTGGTTTTAAATTTTTTTTTGAAGTGAAACGAATCGAAGCAATGCATAGTTGAGTTTTTGGAGAGATTTTTTTGTACTTACGAAATGACTTGGTTGGAAACAGCTGGAGCTTGTGGGTACGGTAACACATATACGACTGGCTATGGGGTAGCGACTACAGCTTTGAGCACTGCATTGTTCAATGGAGGGGCTTCATGTGGGCAATGCTATAGGATTGTTTGTGATTATACCTTGGACCCACAATTTTGTATTAACGGAAAGGAGGTTACTGTCACCGCAATTGACTTTTGCCCACCTAACTGGTCCGAACCAAGCGACAATGGAGGGTGGTGCAATCCTCCCCGCCAGCATTTTGACATGAGTGAACCTGCTTGGTTAAATATTGGGATTTACGTTGGTGGGATCGTGCCAGTTTTGTACCAAAGGTCTTAATACTCTCTCTCTCCCTCTCTCTCTCTCTCTCTCTCTCTCTCTCTCTCTCACGTACGGCTTTCTCTCTTTCTCTCTTACATGCTATATACAATGGAGTCACAATTTTGTGGTTTAGAGAGAAACAATCCCAACGTATTGGGTTCAAAAAGGCTAGTGTCATATTTCAGTGAATCATTAGTAAATAGAGAAAGATCCATAGGTTGCAAAACCTCTTCGTTACTCCCTTTGTTTCTAAATGGCTGTCTACTATATTTTTATGTGTAATTTTTGAACCAAAAAATATAAGTTACTTTCGTGCATTATTTTTTTAATTTTGTTGACTGGTGTGCACTTAGAATCGCACAATCATCCGTTGAGGTTGACGTTACCACAAATCATGTATTTGGAGTGCATGGGGAACAAAGGGACAACAAGGCTTTGGTGACAAAGTTCCTTTTTGGCTTTTTGTATGCAAATTATATTTATCAAATTAATTTCCATATAAATGGGGGCTGAGGGGGCCATGGCCCACCAAACTTCTAAAATTTTACTTGGACCCCATGGTTCGTTCAGTATTATCGGATTTGGCCCCTCAAAAGTCTCACATCAAACCCTCCAAAGTTCTTCACCAAAATCCTTTAGTTTGTGTATATAGGTAGCTAGTACACTTGGACCCTATTGATTGTTCAGTATTATTTGATTTAACCCATCTAAAGTCTCAAAAATCTCACACCAAACCCTCCAAAGTTCTTAATTTTTGTGCTAAATCCTTTTGTTCTTTGGATGTAGGAAGTACATATATTTTTAGTAGTTGGCCATAGTGAGTTGAAAAAATTTCGCCGCCCTTGCAAGTTTTTTATGTATCCGCCTCTCTGTAGAATGTAACACATACGAGCAATGCTTGACCATGATTTGAATATCACGTGAGTTGTCATTACTGCATTGGTAAAAAAACATGACAGGTGGAGTCATTCCATTAATGCATTATGGGCAATTCACATGGTATTCAAAACTTTGTCACTGGGTATTGTCACCATAACATATGTAATCTTGTGGCTTATGGCTTTCGCCTTTGTGTGTGGTTGCAGGGTCCCATGCAAGAAACATGGTGGAGTTAGATTCACAATCAATGGCAATGAGTGGTGGAACACTGTCTTGATAACCAATGTGGCTGAGGCTGGATCTATTCAATCTGTATCAATCCAAGGCTCAAACACTAATTGGATGACCATGTCATGGAATTGGGGCGCAAATTGGGTAACCAGTGCCGTTCTCGTTGGCCAGTCTATCTCCTTTATGGTCACAGCATCTGATGGAGAAGTCCAAACGTTTACCAACATTGCACCTTCAAACTGGGAATTTGGCCAGACCTTCTCTAGCCTAGTTCAGTTCTAAAGTTGGAAAACATCGTTTCAGGGTTCCAGTTGAGGGTTTGTGGTATCTGTTGCTTGTTGCTGTAGCGTGCTTTTTTGTTTTATAGAAGCAGCTCGCCATTCTTTTCTTGAGGTTCTTGAGCTAAACAAAGGCCCTGTGTCGATAGACCTGGTAAATATTTAGATGAAAGAATTTGGCACCTTCACTCGGTGATAGTATATCACAGTTAGATGTGATAATTGACAAAGGGGTATGTCATTGAGTTTTGAGTACTTTATTATGATGGATTTGGAAAGACTATTTGTATTTTTGATAAGCAATTTGGAATGACTATATACTGAACGAGATCCTTGATATCGATTGTCAAGTTACTCACATCTTCCATTCCAGTTTGTTTAACAAACGCTACAACCAAACTTCTTGTGGTCAAATTTATAATCATGTACTCTTTCATTTGAAATGTTTCCATGGAAAGCTCATTGCTCCATTGTGTTTGAAATTTTTGCAAAGAATTAGTGCTCAAATTAATTAAAAATGATAAAAATGAATTAAGACCCTTTAGAATAATATGATATGAATAACAAGATCTTTGCACCGATTCAAACGGAGTGAAAATTTGAGCGCTAATTTTTTGAGACCGTTTATATATTAAAAAATATGGTTAAAAAATTAAGTGGTCCAATTTTTAATCTGTTTGAACGGGTGTGAAGATCTTACTATTATGATTATATTATTCTAAAGAGACATAATCAAATTTTATCTCTAAGGCTCTCATAATCACGTTTCTGCTCCACAAGATTGCAAATTAGTGGTGGAGATTTTTTATTTAATCAAAACGGCGGCGTTTGGCAGTGTGGGTAGGGGCTCCCCCCTTCGGGCAGCAGAGCCCCCGGGTCCCAATTTCAATGGCTTCTCTCTCTCTCCCCTCCTCGCTCCACACTCTCAATTCAATGGCTTCTCTCTCTCTCTCCCCCTCGCTCCACACTCCCCAAACCCCGCACAGTCGCACTCCCCACCTCCTCTCTCTCTCCTCCCTCCTTGCCGCCGCTTCTCCGCCCTTCCCCCCGTACAGACCTCCCCGCCGACGATCCTCGCACTTAACCTGTCTCGCATACGTAACGGGCCCGCTGTCCAAACCCCGCACAGTCCTGCAGTTGCATTTGCAACCCACTTCAGGTACTTTGTATACACCTATTTTCAAGACAAAGATTGAATTTTTCCCGCATCAGCATCTCAAGCTACTGACTAAATCTGTTGATTATATGGTTCTTATTTGATTTTTACTATCTGGGTTTGTGTTGGATTTAGTTGACTTAGGTGAATCATATGATTTTTTCCAGTTGTCGGTGTGTGTTTGTTTTCTAGGGTTTAAAGAATTTGGGGGTTTGTGAATTGTGATTGGAGAAGTTGTCTTTTAAAAACGGTACAGTAACCCTTTTTTGTGTAACGCATTGGAGTAGTTGTCTTTCGGTGGAGAAATCCAACATGTTTTACGGAAGTAGGAAGCAAAGACTTGATGCTTCTTACCCAAGGGAAACAGAGTAAAGCTTTCCCCACTACTTTAATTTTCTAGCTTTTCCGATGGTTGCTTTGCTAATTCGTTTTTTTAGAGGTATGCCTTTTATTTTTTTGATCCTAAGGTATACCTTTTCTACTATGGGAATTTCATCCGCACAACAAATAAAAGAAGAAAAGAAAATGGTTCATACCCAGCTTGCAATCACACATTTAGACTGCCTATGTGCTTCAGCAATTCAGCATTACTTTTCCCTGAACACTTCTCATTTACCCTATCAGGGTTTTCTAGGGTTTTGTCTTTGTAGAAAAGTATCTTGCTCAGAGTGTCCATGTTCTTGAACACTTCTCATTTGCCCTATCAGGGTGTCTTGACTTTACTATCCCTGACCAATTACCATCCGAGGCATCGGTTTTTAAGATAATTAATTCATTATCATTTGGAAGGTGAAGTTTAGGAAGATTAACACAAAGTTGTTTAATCTTTCCAACTCTGTTATGATCATCCAGATCAAAATGCCATTTAGCATTTTTCTTGAGCTTCGTGTGCAATGCTGATGTGATACCTGCAAGGTTAGGAATAAACTCTCTAATATAGTTAGCACAACCAAGAAATCTTTGAAGTTGCTTTGCATCTTCAATTTTATCAGGAAAATCCTTAATCTTTTCGATATTAGGAATGATCAGACAAAATAAAATAGTGTGAGAGAGAGAGAGAGAACTGAACTCCAAATTTCTACTGTTTCTCTTTATGTCATTAGGCTTCTTGACTCCCAAATTTTGTTGATTGAGGACGTGTTGAACATTGCGCTCACCCCAGCAATGAGAACAGCCAAGGGCAACGGTAAGAACACATTTATTTCTCGGAGATATTACGTTGGGAGTTTCTGTGTTTGTTTGGATGAGTTAGGACGGTTAGGAATAATTTCTAGGGCTCTAAAAGTCATTCATGCTTATCTATTGTGCATGTAGGGGGATTTTCTATCTAGATATCAAGCTTCCATCTATTGTGATTTTTTTTCATGATCTCTCCAAAGATTTGATTTCGTTTCCGGGGTGACTTTAAACCACAAATCACATGACATTTTTTTGTGTGTGTGTGTTTGTGTGCATGTCATGTAGTTCACAGTTCTTAAGCTCATCTCTGAGTGTCCGACTACTGGTGATAAGATAAGTTTTACTCCTTAGTCATTGAATCAGTTGCCTTCATGGAGGGAGACGAGCGCGAGGCCATTCAGTTTATTGTGTTGTTCATTAAGTTATTTTCCTACGATCTATTTCCTGTTTTAGTGTGAGAACTTTTGTTCCTCTTAATTTTCTGGCAATCTACTTATTGTCACAGCTATTGGTTTCCCTGCTTCTTACAAGTGTTTTGTAAGAAATCACATGAATTTTAATACCTATTTTTGGAAAAACTGTAAATGGACTGATTCTGGCCATTTATCTATCTTTGGCTTGATTATGAATGATGGGCCTGCCTTTTGTATTGGATTGCATTTAACAGTTTAGCGGTTTTAGCCGTTGGTTAAATACATAATTCTCTCTCTTTTTTTTCCTCTTCCATGGCTTGCTACTATGCTTAGTTGGTTACTCAATTTTTTTGCACCAATTTATGGGATCCTGCAGAATATTTGTCATCCAATCACCTTCAAACAGTTTGATGCACCTTAACGTAAGAAGCCGGGCTGGCCACAGAATGGAACATGCTGCTCAGTCATATCTAGCTGCATCAACATTTGATTCTTGATGCATTTGTGTAGGCAAATACAGGATGAGGTTGAAATACTAGAATTGATTGCTTATTGATCAAGTTGGTAATCGTTGCTGTTGGGAAAGTCGTCCGGCTCGAAGCTGAAAAATTCAAGCAATTGAAGACTGCAATGTCTTAGTTGGAACTTTAGAGACTTTCATCAAGGTGAGGGAAGCAGTTATAGAAATAGAGCTGTTCGTTGGAGGCAACATTGATGGAAAGGATAAGGGTTCTAAACTTGAAATCTGGGAGTTGGATTTAAGATCTAAATTGCCTGTTTTATTTATAGCTCACAAAGAATCGCGATTAGAATGCGTTGTGAAGGCACGGGCATGCACTAGAAATTGTATTCAATTTTCGTTGAATATCTAAAGGAGTGTGGTGTTGCTCTTTCTTAGAAATTGTATCTTGAAAATGCTGAAGCTGTTAACTGGTAGCTGTAAATTGTATCTAAAGGGTTCTGTTGTTGTTGGAAAGAGGTTTAAACCATATGCATTTTTGCCCTTTCTCTTTCTTCTATTGTTATTTCAATCATTTCATATATCTCTTTTGTTGAAGGCAACGAGGTGCAAAAAAGTGAAATAGAAGAAAAGCGAAAAGGTCGCATTGGAAGGAACAAGTAGGCACGGGTAATTTCAACCGGGGCGCGTAGTGCCATAGGCTCGGGCAAAAACTAGTGGTACCATAAATCCCTTCTGTGAATGTTTTTGGTGAATGTCAATTCAAGCATCTCTAGTCATGGAAAAGTGTTTGTGCTGTTAACAGATGTAATTGCAACGCCTCTCTCTATTTACGGTTGAAAATTTTAGATTGTGCGCCGCTAAGAGTACAGTAGTTGCCTTTAAGTGTGATTGTAGAATGCATTTATAAAACAGGGGAATTCAAATTTTGGTTTTCCCATTTAAAACAGGAAATGCAAGTGTTAAAAGAAGCAGAAATGTTGAAACAAATAGTTTTTGAACACAACTTAAAGACATAATTCTTGATACAATTGTACCCGAAGCCATTCGATGAATGTAGGTTGATACGCATAACTGGGGACACAGTTGTGTTTTAAAATTTTGTTCCTTGCATTAATGTTCGTGTCAAAAAGGCAGCAACATCCTTATTGCTCAAAGTTGATGAATGTGTTGGCTGCTTTTTAGTCTATAAATTAAATGACCTTTTTGTGCATACTAAATCAAGGTTCTTTTTTTTTTTTGAGAAAATCCACTGGACAGCCAAATGTGATGCCAATTTTGGCAAAGCCATTTGAGCTCCAATATTTGGCATCAAGTTAATTTGGTGTTACCAAATGTTGCTACATTAGCTTCAATCACCAAGGAACACAATTTTTCGGGCAAAACCCAGTCCTCGCTCCAGTCCCCAAATGAGATCAATAAACAGCCAACAGAAACTTCCCAAGCCAAATTGATTCCACGCCAAGACCGAAGAACACATGAAGGATTTCATCATTTTCTTTTATTATTCAGCCGAAAGCACGAATTACTTCTAAAAAAAAAACAAAAACACGAATTAAACCTGCGGCTGTGGTGCTACCTAAATGGCATTGCACTGGTGGAGCAACACCGCCAATTTTTATATTTATTTTTGGTGGCGAAATGACTCTGCAGACAACTAAAAACTGACTTTGGCAATGCCATTTTGGCATGTCTAGCTAGGTGGACTTGCTCTTAGAAGCTCAAAACAACGTAAGATCAAGCTTTCTTTTGATGAGACTCTATCAGTTCTGAAATGACTAAAACTGCACATATTTTACGCACATACTCACGTACATGTAGAGCTCCCACATACAATACTATCATCCTCACAATGGTGTGTGAGGCCTCAGCTTGGATGTAAATATGTGCACAGTCGCATCTGTCCGTTTCTGCAATCAATGGTTGAGATATGTTTTTAAAATTTTTAAATTGGCCAATACCATATATCAAAGCCATAAGGCATTACAGAATTCATCACAAGATAAAAGAGTGAACCAAAACTACCACAACCTAGACAATGGCACCTATTGCAAATGCAGGCAAGCGAACCCATCGCAGAAGAGGCAGTAGATAACCCTGCAAGAACACCCAACTCAAACCCTAAAATAAGCACATATGAAATCTGGAGCATGGATGTGCCGCTATCCCAAAGTGCCACACCTACGTGTTCATGAACCGAAACCAAAAACACAACACGCTACTCTGAGGCAAACCACGCTGGCACGACAGGCTTTGGCCACGAGAAGCAAACAGAAGCAGGCTGCCAAACTGGCAAAACCTTGCAACCACGGCGGGCAGGATGCAGTCCAAGAGGCACACACAACCGGGAACCAAACACATGGTAGTAGAAAACTATAAATTATATTTACCCATCGAATCTAAAAAAAAACCAGCCGGGAACAATTGCACAACGGGAGAAATCAACAGGAAAAAAAACTAAAAAAATATCTTTTACTGGTAAAAAATAATTTTTAATCTAAATCGTCTAACGCTCGTAATTGACCTTCGTAAAAAAAAATTTACGGAACTTTTCGTAAATAAGTTTTTCTGTTGTTGAGAAACCCACGCGTTAAAATGCACATGGAAGTTTCATTTGATGAATCAATCTGGCAATGACATCTCAGATTTTCCCGCCACGTACTAACATCGGGAAGAGGAGAAGTTGTAATACCAGTCGATGCTTAATTTTTTACTATTTTTTTTTTTTGATCCTAGTCAATGCTTAATTAGGCGCCCAAATATTTGAAAAATCCGTTGAAACATAAAGATCAGATTACCAATAAATGGCAGTGGTACTACAAGGAACTATTACCGGTTTCATGGTCCCAAGTGCTTGAAATCACGACCTTGTTCGTTTTGATTTTAATTTGAATTATCTTTCAGCGCACATTGTTCAATAAATTTTCTCTTAATCATTACTCTCATTTCTCTGCACTCAAAATTCAAAATCTAAAAACCAAAACAAACAAGGTCGAAAACATGATAAGAGCAATTAAAATGACCAAAACATGGTGTTAATGACATAGTTGCCCATTTTGCCCTCATACCACAGACTAGACTTTGGGTATACGTTTTTGGCAAATGCTACAAGGTGCCCCTGGGGCACAAGTTTGGAGCATAGGTTTAGGGTTCTTTAATTGCTTTAATTACATTTTTTATACTCATTCCAAGACCTTCTAATAATGTCATTGAAAATATAAACTACTCCATTAAAAGAGGTCAACAATATTTTGATTGACAAAAATGACAAAGACTCTTCATATTCATCTTTCTTTTAATTGATAAAAACAAAAAGGAGGGAAAATGAAAAAAAAAATTGCCGCCATATCTTTTTCCGTTAGCGACAAATGGTCAAATATATAAAGCAGCCAACAAAATGGGAAAAAAAATGCTCAACAAAGCCTACCAACCAATTGTTCTCAAGTCCGTTAAAAAGAAAACCAAAGTGTTCTCAAGCTCGCTACGTTCCTTTTCCTAAGGACATTAAAAAAGTATGAACTTTTTCTTATGCTCATTTTTACAATTTTTTTTTGAGTTATTTGGAAAGAATTTTTATATTATTTTACTGGATAAAAAGTTCTTCTTTTGCTATTTTCACAAAAGAAGAAGAAAACCACGTCGAGCGACATAGAATTGAATCTTATATTTTGTGTGAAGTATTAGAAATTGTAGTTTCGGTCATTTTTTTTTTTGTTATCTCACCCGAATTTTGTACGGTTATTATACAAAGGTAAATTTTTTCCTTTCTTTTAGATGTTAAAAATTACAACTGTAATTTGTTATGCCGTCAAGCATTATTTTGTTTGGGAAACAAGTTCCGGGAACAACATAAGAAGAAAATAGGTGCCGTCAAGCATTTCCCTTATTTAAAGTCTAAATATGAGATACGGCTTCTGAACTTTAATTTTTATCCTTGCACAACTATCTTCAACCTAATGCCTCTTCATATTCTCCAGTTAAGCATTCAACTACCTAATTTCCAAACAAAAATGAGGGTATTATTGTCATAAAGAAAAAGTATTACAAACATTTATGACTAGCTTAGAAAATAGTGGTGAAAAGTAATATTTTTGTGAGTACCCATAAACACAACACATGAATTAGGTATATTAATTGCACTTATAGCATTTAAAGAACCTAAACTTGTTCCCCAAACTTGTGCCCCAAGGGCACTTATTAGCGGAACCGTACATTTTTAAACTTGCCATTTGTTTTAAACGGACTTGCTCCCATAACTCTTTTAAACAAGAAAGTTATCATTTCACGGGCTACTTCGTGTCTCCGTGTTTGGATTTGCCCACTATATTAGATGGATTTACTTCCATAATGTGATGAATTTGTTTCTAGGCATGATTTGCCTTTTATAGTAGATGAATATGCATGTTCCTATACTTCATCAACTAATTTCTTATTTTTGCAAGACTTGCACCTCACACAGGCCTGTACATGCCTAAGGGCATTATCATTACATGAGCCCATTTTGCTCCACCAATTTTGGACTTGCCCTTTTTATTTTGTGAGACTTGCACCCCAAAAGACATGCACATACCTCGGAGAATAATAATTCCATAGGCCAAGTTTGAATATCCATTTTAAGACTTGCCATTTGTATTAGATGGACTTGGTTGCATACATTCATGTACATTTGCTTTTTTAACTTGAACTCCAAAATAAGGGCAAAATGGTCTAGACAAGTAATGGTAACAAGTACTCGTCAGTAATTACAGGAATGCCATTTTTATTTTTTTTTGTAATATCAAAACTTTAGACGATTAAATGGTAAATAGTGTTTGGCGGCCCGGCCAGCCGCGGTTATCGAAATTTTCCCAAGTTCAAATGCTATTATTCTCTTACCTTGGCCTTCAACCCAGCTTGTTGATCAACCTTTTCTTTTTCAGTGACCTCGTACAAAAATAAGACATGACAAACCAAAGGTTGTGGCCAGCTCGGAATCCTGAGGGTCGGCACGAAGGTTAGGATTTGAGACTTAGCGATTTGCTCACTCTTACGTTTAGGTTTGAAATTACCTTCCAAGTGTTATCAATTACCAATCCGAGATTTTATTGGCTCCTGCCAATGAAACGTGGGATTGCTCTCTAAGAATATTAGTCGAGATATATGTAAACTGACCGGGACACCCTAAGTTATCAACTTATATCAAATAAAAAGAAACTATTGACACCCATTTGACGTCTACGCACCGTTATCAAAATTCAATAGAAATGAGGCTTTTCTTCAACTCAGATTGGAAAATTATCTAAATGGGTTTACCTATCTTTTAAGTTGTGTTATAAAGTAAGTTCTAAACAAATAGAAGTACACATCCAATAGTTTTTAAGCATTGTATGAAGGTTTTTAGATCCCAGCTGGAGTTGTGTGTATTGCAATACACATAGAAGACTACTATAATTATGGCTAACCATATCTAAAATAATGATGTATTAATGTCTTATTAATGAAGTAAATTTTTTTTTTTGTAACGAATGAACAACCCTATAGCCATGCCACTAAACCCAAGTGTGTAACCCAAACCTCTGGGGGAATTAGCGCATTCACACCAGTCGCGGCCTCCCACTTACTTCAAGGTACTCACCCTATGAAGAATCAAATCGGCCTCAAATCTGGAGGAGTACTCCCAATGTTTTTTATCATGCGAAACCTGTGCGCGATAAAGCACGCATGCAAGTGGTTCTAAACCTTCCATAGTAATTTTCATTCAAACAGTGGTTTTTGGCTTTCTCGACAGCATAGAAAGCTTGGATATTGTAAGCTATCCACATTTGCAAACAACAAAGAAAGAATGTATATGAAAAATGAAAGAACTAGCTTCGCTCGGATTGCTCGGGACAAAGGTTTGAACCCTAAAAAGAAAAAAAAAACATGAATGGGGTTGACCTCCTCAAGATGTACATTGGATAAACCTATGCATTTAGATCAATAGTGGTCTAAAGTATCTGCAAACCCATGTATCATGATCAAATCATTAGGCAGATAAAAAATTAAAAAAATGAAGGAAAATTCTAAAATCAACCCAACGGGCTGTCAGTAGTAAGTGTGTGAATGTATATTAAAGAGTGTAAAAAATACATAAAAATACGTATTTTTGTTGCTTTCTAGTATACTAATCGTCAGCCCAGTGGTCTAACAATAGAAAAACCTAAAGAATCTACTGCCAAGAATGATTGGAAATGGTCATATTATATATTATATAAAATGTCAAAGGACAGCCATGTGAGCTTCAATCAGAAGCTTCAATCAGATGATTCGAATTTGAAGCAATTATATATATTCCCAGAAGTCGAAGCCATTGAATATGTAGGGTTTACCTTCGTATAGCAATAACCGCCGTATACGTACTCATGTACTATATGCATTAATATGTACATGTATATAAAATGATTACTACAATGTGAAATAGGAACAATTTGGGTCCTGTTGTTTCGTCCGATCCACGGCTCTTCTGTTGGGAAAACCATGTGAGGGGAGTGAACGTGGAATTATAAATTAATTTTCGGAGAATTTCTTGATGGTGTCTGCGATAAAAATGGGATGAAAATGTAAGGGATCACATGGGAAGAATTTGCCTTAGATGGGTCTGACCCTTATTTAAGACGCATTCCCTGTGTTTGTAAAAACCACTCAACGAAAATAAAGTTCCCATTTTCTTCCTCACTTGGCTTCTGCAATCGGCAGAGGAAGAAAAATGGCTAAAAACAGCATTCTTGCCCTGGTGATCATTTCCATTTGCCATATTTTCATCAATGTGGAAGGGTTCACGGCTTCTGGTTGGCAAAGTGCTCATGCTACTTTCTATGGAGGCAGTGATGCCTCTGGAACAATGGGTATGTAGCTTGTACAGTTCTAAGATCCACATTCATGATCTTGTTTGTTTTTAGCTTTTTTTATTATTATTATTGAAGTGAAACAAATCGAAGCAATGCATAGTTGAGTTTTTGGAGTTATTTTTTTGTACTTACAAAATGACTTGGTTGGAAACAGCCGGAGCTTGTGGATACGGTAACACGTATACGACTGGTTATGGGGTAAAGACCACAGCTTTGAGCACGGCATTGTTCAACGGAGGGGCTTCATGCGGGCAATGCTATAGGATTGTTTGTGATTAATTATACCTTGGACCCACAATTTTGTATTAAAGGAACGGAGATTACTGTCACCGCGAGTGACTTTTGCCCGCCTAACTGGTCCGAACCAAGCGACAATGGAGGGTGGTGCAATCCTCCCCGCGAACATTTTGACATGAGTGAACCTGCTTGGTTAAATATTGGAATATACGTTGGTGGAATCGTGCCAGTATTGTACCAAAGGTATTATTGTTCTCCAACCTCTTTCTTTCTTACATGCTATCTACAGAAGTTCGATATACAATGGCGTCACATTTTGAGGTTTGAAGTGAAACACTCTCGACTTATTATGTTCAAAAAGGCTAGTATCATATTGTAGTGAATCATTAGTAAGTACCGGAGAAAGATTCTTATATAGGTTGCAAAACTGCTTCGCTACTTCCTCCAATTGTAAATAGTTGTCTACCATGTTTTTATTTGCAATTTTTGAACGAAAAATCAAGGTAATTTTGTGTAAAAAATTTTAAATTTTTTGACATTAAATTAAAGGTCTCATTGAAATCTTTAATTTGGTGTCAAGTAATTTAAAAAATTATGCTTGAAAGTTCCTTATATTTTGGTTCGAAAATTGCATGTAAAAATATGGTGGATGGACATTTAGGAAAGGAGGAAGTATTTTGCAGTGCACTTAAAATCGCACAATCATTCGTTGAGGTTGACGTTACCACATATCATGTATTTGGAGTGCATGGGGAACAAAGGGACAACAAGGCTTTGGGGACAAAGTTCCTTTTTTGCTTTTTGTACGCAAATATATTTACCAATTATTTTCCCAAACTTCTAAAATTTTACGTGGACCCCATGGTTTGTTCAGTATTATTGGCCATTTGACACTCAAAAATCTCATAACCAAAATCCTTTAGTTTGTGTATATAGCTAGCTGGTACACTATTAGTATTTGGACCCTATTGATCGTTCAGTATTATTTGATTTAGCCCATCTAAAGTTTCAAAAATCTTACACCAAACCCTCCAAAGTTCTTAATTTTTCACTTAAATCCTTTTGTTCTTTGAATGTAGGAAGCAACACTTTATTAGTTGGCCATAGTGAGTTGCAAAAATTTGCAACCCTTATAATTTTTCTGTAGAATATAACACATACGAGCGATGCTTGATCATGATTTGAATGCCACGTGAGTTGTCATTATTGCATTGGTAAAAAAACATGACAGGTGAAGTCATTCCATTAATGCATTACGGGCAATTCACATGGTATTTAAAACTTTGTTACGGATATTGTCACCATAACATATGTAATCTTGTGGCTTATGGCTTTCATCTTTGTGTGCGGATGCAGGGTCCCATGCAAGAAACATGGTGGAGTTAGATTCACAATCAATGGCAATGAGTGGTGGAACACTGTCTTGATAACCAATGTGGCTGCGGCTGGATCTATTCAATCTGTATCAATCCAAGGCTCAAACACTTATTGGATGACCATGTCATGGAACTGGGGTGCAAATTGGGTAACCAATGCCATTCTCGTTGGCCAGTCTATCTCCTTTATGGTCACAGCATCTGATGGAGAAGTCCAAACATTTTCTGACATTGTGCCTTCAAATTGGGAATTTGGCCAGACCTTCTCTAGCCTCGTTCAGTTCTAAAGTTGAAAATGTCGCTTCAGGGTTCAGGTTGAGAGTTTGTGGCATCAGTTGCTGTAGCGCGCTTTTTTGTTTTGTAGGAGCAGCTCGCCATTCTTTTCTCTACATTCTTTAGCTAAATGGAGAGTATGTGTAGATAAATGTGGTATATACTTTGATGAAAGAATTCGGCATCTTCACAGGGGTAGGATATTTAGTTTGAGTGCTTTATGATCACGACGGAATTTGGAATGACTATTTACTGAATGAGATACTAGATTGTCAAGTTACTTGTTATAAGTATAAAGTTTTCGGATTTACTTTCTATGGATCATACAAGTGTTCTTGGTAAATGTTACATCACCTAGAAAATTACACTCCAGGCGATGAAACAGGGAATTAATTGTCACTAATCATTTTTCGATAAATGCACTCTCAAATTTGTCATCAAGTAATCTAGATAAATAGAACTCAATTCTCAAAGTTTTACTGACAGCCAGATTTTATAATTCATTTATTAAAAAGTGGAGTTTAAAAGAAGCAAAAATGTTGAAACAAAAGTCTATGAACATATCTTTAAAACAAAACTCCGGATATAACTGTATCTGAAGTCGTTCGATGATTGTTGGCTCAAAAATATCGAAAGGTAACGAACACAGATGTGTTCCTAGCAATGCTTGTGTTGGAAAGGCAGCAACGACCTTCTTGCCGAATGTTTGATGTCTTAGCTTGAATTCAAGACACAAGGATAACTGGACAAGGGTGCCTTTTAGGCATTTTAACATCAGGCCGGTTTTTGTTGGTTAAAGGAACTCCACAGGCAACGTAACCACTGCCGAAAGCCCAAATTTTAGCCATAGATTCTGGAGATTCTGGCAAAAACCCATCTCTACTGAGCAGCCGCTGCTAAATTTTGGCAAAGCCATTTGAGTTGCCATATTTGGCAGCAAGGTTTTTTTTATATATAAGCAATAAAATTTTATTAAAAATTCGACGAAAAATACATCAAGTAGAGGAAAAGAGAGAAAAATCAAGGGAATTGATTTTCCCACCCCCCTTTTCGTTAATGTCACTTCTCTTTTCTTACAACACAAATCATCTTATATAGACACAAAGGTGAGTGACATTAACAATAAGGGGAGTAATTTGTAATATCACTCCTCTTCTTTCACAAAACAAATCGTCTTATATAGACACAAAGGGGAGTGATATTAACAAAAATGAAAGTGGCAAAATCACTTCCTAAAATCAATCCAAGAATTGGATAAAAGCAACCAGTGGGCCAAACCCAAAGCACCTATATGAGCAAAGCCCAAAAACATCTATAAATGGCAAGACCCAAAAACGGCCAAGCCCAGCCCATAAACCAAACTCAAACCAATTTAACCAAAGCTACCCTAGACACCACCACCACTGAGAACAGCTTCCACCACCAGCAACATCCACCACCCGGTCCACCCCCAACGACGACCGGCAGGCCGTGCACCAACATCAACTTTAACCACCAAGGAGCACAATATTCCGGCAACAACTAGTCCTCGCCCCATCCCCCAAATTAAGATCAATTAATAAACAGCACACCGAAACTTTCCACACCAAATCCAAAAAATTGATTTCACGCAAAGATTGAAGAATATACGAAGGATTTAATCATTTAATTTTCCGAGTTCTCAAAAACAAAAACAAAAGCAGGAATGAAACTAATGGTTCTACCAAAATGGTGTTGCAGTGTTGGAGCAACACTGCCATTTTTTTTGGACACTGTAGACAGCCGAAAGATGATTTTGGCAATGCCATTTTGGCATGTCTAGGTAGGTGGACTTGCTCTTGGAAGCTCAAAACGACCTAAGATCAAGCATTTTGAGAGATGTGTCCCTAGCATTAGTCTATTTTTTTTAAATTTGAGTCCATCATTTCTCAAAGGAACATAAGGTGAAATCATACAATATTCCGGAAGTACCGTTGTAACTTCCTGCACCAATTAACCTGTTAACAATCCATCTAACCACGTGGCACAAAAGGTTAATCTCAAGTTAATAGTAGCTAGTCAGCCTTACCTTATATACCACTCAAAGCTTTCATAACTCTCCGATGTGGGATGTTACAACCGCCACGTGCAAAGCCGGCCCACCCCCAAGGCCCAAGAGCCCTGGGCCTTGGGCATCCCAAAAATCCCAAATTTTAGAGGCACTCAAATATTTTTATTGTATGAGTTTGAGTAGGAGTCTTTTTAAATCCAATAGAAAAAAAATGTCCAATTGGAGGTAATGCCCAATAGAATGAAATATTTTTACTGCTTGGGTTTGTGTTCGTATTTAATGATTAATAGAATTTTATATTGGTTTGGTTTTCTCATATTATGATGGTTGTTGTAAAAATTGTTAAGTATTAACTTTTTAATAGAAAACATTTTTTTATTAGGCCTTGGGCACTAAAAATCTTTGGGCCGGCTCTAGCCACGTGATACTCTGGATAACTTTACAATCACACATTTTTGTGGAATTTACCACTAAGTGTATAGGTCTCACAAAAATGCTTAATTGTAAAAAGATCCAAAATATCATGTGGCGGTACCCCCGAACTATTGAATATATAATTACTCGAAAATGAGAGTCTTGTCCCGTTGGTTCTTGACTTTGCCGTGCCTTTACAGACGATTACATTGGACTCCTTTGGTTTTTTGTTATATCAATTTGACCCCAAAACTTTGTTGTGAACTAAAATCCGGAGTAAACACTTGCGCATTCATGAAGATGGAAATTATCTAACAGTCTTCTAGTAACTGCATACTCCATATTTAGAACAGTGCATCCAAGTGATATACACGAATTCATACAGGCACACACATGAGTGGATTTACCTGCGTCCGATTGCCAGAAGCATCCAATATTAAGGGTTTTTGAAATATGGAAAGAGGTGGAGAGGCTGGTGAAGCTTACTTTTAAAATTTCCCCCATCTAATATAGCTAATTTTTGTCGTTAGAGTCTAATAAATGTACATATCCTTAAGGGATACTTCGAAATCATCTTTCTTTTCGTCCTTTTCTTTCTCGCCTCCGCATGGGTTATGTGTTTGGAACTTTTTACTTCTCTCAACACAAGTGAAATTCCCAAACTTGCTCGTGCCGTCCTTGTAACCAATCAAGAGGGTCTACTTATACGATTTGTTCTCTCTATTTTTCTTCATTTTCTTGATTCTGGCTTTACTAATCAAATATTTTTTTCTTTTATAAGTGCGGTGCAATTCCAAATAGTATTAGAAAAAGCCCTTAATGATAACTAAGCATCTCTGGAGAAACCCACGTTAATATGCACATGGAAGTTTCAATATTTCATGGGAAGATTAATTTATGAATTGATAGCTTTTGCTCTTATTTTTGTGAATTAATAAAATAATAATCAATCCAGGAATGACATTTCACATTTTCCCGCCACAAACACCGGGAAACGAGAACTTTTAGTGCCGGTCAATGCTTAATTAAGAACCAAAATATTTAAAAAAACCGTTGAAACATAAAAGATCAAATGCTATTATTATTCTCTTACCTTGGCCTTTAAGGCTTAAGCCCGCTTGTTCATCAACTTTTTCTTTTTCAGTAAGACCTCAAACAAAATTAAATATGACAAACCAAAGGTTTGAGGTCTTCGAATCCCGAGAGGTTGGCCCCGTAGTTAAGATTTGGGACTTAGCAATTAGTAATTTGCTTCCACTTACGTCTCAAGATCGAAACTTTCTAAGTGCTATTAATTCTATATGGGTCAGTTCAGCCCCCAGAACACCAAGCGACGCGCGTGTAAACTGCCCCGAACACTTTACGTTATCAACTGAAAAAGAAACGGCTGAGGCTTTGATTGTGGTACACTCCATTAGACGTGTATGTATAACTATATCAAAATTTCAATAGAAATGTGGCTTTCCTTCGACTCAAATTGCAAACATATCTAAATTGGTTTACCCATCTTGAAAGTTATTTTATAAAGTAGGAGTAATTTGTAAACAAAACGAATTACTTAGCCAGATAAAAAACAAATAGCAGTACATGCACATCCAATAGAGTTTTGGAGAAATTTGTGGGTGCAAAAGGGTATGGGTGACATGGTATCTGTGTAGCACATCCGAGCTATCCAAAAATGCAATCGACGGCTCGGGTTAAAAGGTACTGAACGGATTTTTTTTAAAAAAAGGAAAAAGAAAAGGAAAAAGAGTGTTTCAATCCGAGCTGTCGATTGCATTGTTTGGACAGCTCAGATGTGCTGCACGGGTATCACGTGGTACCCGATTTGCAATAAAAAAAATTCTCGGAGTTTTGTGTATTAATGTACGGTAGATGGGTGACTCTAAACCTTCAATGTACAGAATCAAGCATAAATTTCACAGAAACACCATAAACATGGTGACCAAACAAATTCTACAATTATGATCAGTTTGTACGCGGCCTTTTTCGTTTTCGGGGCTCAAAACCTCTGGGCACGGTCTCCAATAAATTTTGTCTTTGTATCTCCCTCCACTCATTACTCTAAAAGATCTCCCTCAAAATTCAAACCAAACGGGTTACTCTCACAAATCAAGAACATTTTAATTAAGCACGCAACAATGTTTTTTTATCATGCGAAATTTGTGTGCTATATATAATTTAAACATGCAAGTGACTTCAATGTTTTGATTCAAACGAAAGTTTTGCATTCTCAATGACACAAAACAGCTTAAATATTGTAATCCATCTACGTTTCCAAACAACAGAAAAAGAATGTAATAAGAACCACTGTTGTTCCGTTGAGAATTTTAGTGTTTTTTCCTTTTTCAAATGGCAGAGTTCAAAACTTTGTCCTAACTAATCCGAGTACGAATACAGGAAAAAGAAACAACGATTTAGGGGGTGTTTAATAGGGAGCCTCAATTTTTGGGCCTTTAACTAACTTACATGAAAAATGGAAGAATTACCATCACTTGGATTAGTCGGGATAAAGTTTTAAACCCTACAAGCCACACCACACACCCCCTGTTGGGAGTAATTATTCCATGCTCTGGGGCAGCACACGACGATGCCCAAACTCTTATCTACCACAATATATTTGGGTAGGCTCCACATATTTTGTAGCGGAGAAAGTGTTTGGAGATATATGATATGCCATCCGCAACATTTACCAAAAATAGCTTGACATTCACCACAAAAAGGGCTTACATTTAACTATAAAGAGATGTAACATTTTAAATGAAAAAGAGGCATAACATTTGACCATAAAGAGGCGTAACATTCTCCCCCAGTAAGCGTAACAGCTAAAAAGGTGCATAACATATGCACCTCTATCCATAAAAAAGCTATCACATTCACCAAAACAAGTCGTTACATTCACCAACAAGCATAGGTGTTCGATCAGGTGCTAACCAACTCACCTAAAAGCAATTGATGTTAGGAGAAGACACAACTTCATCTTTCAAGGGCAGCGCAGAACCCTACACTTAGCGACGGGCAGACATGAAGGGCTTCATAATGCTGCCCATACAACACCGACGGGTGAAAGCAGTTAGTCCTCCCAATACGTTTGCCCCGTGCCAGCAAGGGACGTCTCGAGTACAAGGTGAATGCTGGCCCCCATAAAGCCAACAATCTCCCCAGCACCAGCTTGGGACTCAAACCCGTGACCGCGCTCTGATACCACTTGTTGGATTAGGTGCTAACCGCCTCACCTAAAAGCAATTGCTGTTAGGGAAAGGCGCAATTTAATCTTTAAAGGACAGCGCAGAACCCTACACTTGGCGGCATGCGAACATGAGGAGCTTCACAATGCTGCCCATACAGCACCGACAGGTGAAGGCGATTAGTCCTCCCAATACGTTTGCCTTGCGCCAGCCAAGGACGTCTCGAGTATAGGGCGGATGTTGGCCCCACATAAAGTCAACAATAGGCATAACATTTCGCAAAATTAGGAGGTGTGCAATGAAGCATTTCCAAAAAAAACGACAATTATTAATGTTGTTGCAACGAACACCAAATCATTAGACAGACAAAAGAAAAAAAAACTAAAAGAATCTCCTGTCATGAATGATTGGAATTCTCCATATCGTAGTCAAAGGCCAGCCATGTGATCTTCAATCAGAAAATTGAGCCAAAAATATTCCAAGAAGTAGAATCCATTGAATATGTTGCGTTTACTTTCTTTTTTTTTTTAAAAAGAAAAATCAGTTAAAAATTCATTAATGACTGAATACGATATTTACAACCTACCGTGTTTATCTAATGCAACTGTTACAAAGACATATTACATACTGGGAGACAGATAACACACCCAAATCAAGTGAAGGATTCGAGTTCAACGATAAACTGATCAAACGATCAGGTGTGAGAGCCGCGTGCATATACATTTATGTATATACCTTTATATATATGCGTATACGTTTATACATACATGTATATAAAATGATGGGTGTGAAAAAGAAACAGTTTGGGTCTTATTATTTGATCCAATACACGGCTCTTCTGTTGGGAAAACCATGTGAGTGGAATGAACGTGGAATTATAAATTTAATTTTAGAGAATTTGTGGAGGGTGGCTGCGATAAAAGTGGGATAATGATATGAGCGTCCACATGGGAAGTTTTGCCTTAGACCGGTCTGACTCTTATTTAAGACGCACTCCACATGCGTTTGTAACATCACTTCACCAAAATACAGATCCCATTTTCTTCCTCATTTGGGTTTTGCAATTGGCGGAGGAAGAAAAATGGCGGAAAACGGCATTCTTGCTCTGGTGATCGTTTCCATTTGCCATATTCTCATCAATGTGGACGCGTTCAAGGCTTCTCCCTGGAATAGTGCTCATGCTACTTTCTACGGAGGCAGCGATGCCTCTGGAACAATGGGTATGTAGCTTGTATAGTTCTGATTTCCAATCTTCATGTTCTTGTTTATAACTTTTTTGAATTGAAACAAATCGCAGCAATGCAGAGTTCAGCTATTGGGGTAATATATTTTTTGTATTTATGAAATGACTTTTTGTTGGAAACAGCTGGAGCATGTGGGTACGGTAACACATATACGACTGGCTATGGGGTAGCAACTACAGCTTTGAGCACTGCATTGTTTAATAATGGGGCTTCATGTGGGCAATGCTACAGGATCATTTGTGATAGTACCTTGGATCCACAATTTTGTATTAAAGGAAAGTCAATAACAGTCACTGCAAGTGACTTTTGCCCACCTAACTGGGCTGAACCAAGCGACAATGGAGGGTGGTGCAATCCTCCCCGCCCGCATTTCGACATGTCTCAACCCGCTTGGCTACATATTGGAATTTACGTTGGTGGGATCGTGCCAGTATTGTACCAAAGGTCTTAATATTTTCCAACCTCTTGTCTCTCTTTCTCTGTTGCAGTTATCTTTTGCCTTTCAAAAAAAAAAACATAGAGAATGATGCTTTTTAAAAAAGCAAGTACCATATCGTAGTGAATCATTAGTAAGTAGAGTATATAAGATCCAAAGGCTGTCAAATCTCTATGATATTTTCTAGTGTACTTAAAACCGCACAATCATCTGTTGAGGTTTGTTTTATTTTTGTATTATCACATACCATATATGTGTTTGGAGTGCATATGGAATGAAGGGACAACAAGGCTTTGGGGGCAAAGTTCCTCATTCCTCTTGGACCTGGCCTATTGATCAATCAATATTATTGGATTTGATCCCCCTAAACTCTCAAAAATATTCCACCTAAATCCTTTAGTTCTATGGATATAGCTCGAACACTTTTAGTAGCTGGCCCTCATGAGTTAAAAAGTTTTTACGTATCCGCATCTGTGTAGAATGTAACACATACGAGCGATGCTAAGTGATTATGATTTGAATACCACGTGGGTTGTCGTTACTGCTTGGCAAGAAGCATGACTGGTGGGTCATTCCATAAATCCATCAAAGGCAATTCGCATAATATCCAAAACTTGGTCACTGGATATTGCAACCATAGCTAAATTTAGTAAATATATTATACTTATGCAATGGTTTTTGTGTGTCGATACAGGGTCCCATGCAAGAGACATGGAGGAATGAGATTCACAATCAATGGAAATCCTTGGTTTAACCTTGTATTGATATCCAATGTCGGTGCGGCTGGATCTATTAAAGCTATATCAATCAAAGGCTCAAACACTAATTGGATTCCCATGTCATGTAACTGGGGAGTAAACTGGGAATCCAGTACCTATCTCATTGGCCAAGTTCTCTCCTTTATGATCACAGCATCTGATGGAGAAGTCGTTCAATGTCTCAACATTGCGCCTGCAAACTGGGGATTCGGCCAGACCTTCTCAGACAAAGGTTGTCAGTTCAAAAGATGAAACTGTGGTTTCGGTCTCCAAGGTTGAGGGTTTGTGGTTTCAGTTGCTGCGGCGAGCTTTTTTGTTTTTATCGAAGCAGCCCGGCCTCCATTCTTTCATGGTGTTCTTGACCTAGGCAAAAGCTGTGTGTCAATAGAGTGGATATATTTTTTGGATGAAAGAGTTTGGCACCTTCACTCAGTGATAGTTTCGCACTGTTTGATCACTGATGTGATACGTATCCATTTTAATGTACAAAATTCCTTTCTTAACTTGAGTGAATCATTTTTCCTTTTAAAGGTAAATGATCCAGAATGCTTGACCTTGTGCAACCTTAAGAAATGCATTTACAAACCTACGATTTCGTAAAGAGAAAAGCCAGCTTCCTCTTTAGTAAGTCCTTTGTTATTTACTACTTGTTATCACCTATCATTATTAATCATTGTTTCCTTTTACATGTACATTTGATCAATAAATTTTTCGCTATAAAAAAAAAAATTTCGGATTTACTTTCTCGGATCATACAACTAGCTGGTCTTGGTAAATGTTACATTGCCTCGTGAAATTACACTACTCTCCCCTCTTAGAGTTGTCAACTAAACATTTTGTCGTAAAATTTTATAACAAGCTAGGGGTCAAATTAAAATAAGTTTTGCTAATCATTTTTTTTATAAATGCACTCTAAAATTTGTGTTTAAGTACTCCAGCCAAATAGAACACAATTCTCAAACTTTACTACAAGACAAATTTTAGAATGCATTTATAAAAAGTGGAGTTTAAATATTACTTTTCTAATTAAAATTGGAAATTCAATTGCTAAAAGAAGTAGAAATGTTGAAACAAAAAGTCTATTAACACAACTTTAAAAAAAATGAAGTACAACAGTACCAAAGATCGTTCCATCGATACGCATTTGAGTGCTACAGACATAGTTGTATTTTAAAATTTTGTTCCTAACAATGCTCCTGTTGAAAAGGCAGCAACGTCCTTCTTGCTGAATGTGTTGAATGCAACACAAGGATAAGAGTAGGGTGCTTTTTATTGCTAAAAAATGACCCTTTTGGACATTCTAACGGCAGTTTTTTGTTTTTTTTTTTGTTAGAGGAAGTCCACCGGACACCCATATACACTGCCAAAGCCAAATTTTAGCTAAGCTTTTGGCAATACCCATCTCCACAGGGCGCTAAATGCGCTGCCAAACTTTGGCAAAGCCATTTGAGCTACCACATTGGCAGCAAGTTTGGTGTCGCCAAATGTGACCACATCAGCTCCAACCACCAAAGAACACAATCTTCCCGTCATCGCCTCAACTCCCAAATTGAGATCAATATAAACAGCACACACAAACTTCCCACACCAAATCCCAAACATTGATCTCACACCGGAATTGAAAAACACATGAACAAATTACTTGTCAAGAAAATAAAAACCCCAAAAAACGCAAATTAAATTGGTGGAGCTGCTAAAATGGCATTGCAATGGTGGAGCAAAACGGCCTTTTTTTGGCAAGGTGACACTGTAGACCACCAAAAAATGACTTTGGCAATGCTATTTTGGCATGTCCGGATGGACTTGCTCTTAGAAGCTGAAAACAACCTAAGATCAAACCTTTGTTTTATGAGAGTATATCATTTCTTAAAAGTCTAAACTATACATACTCTACCCACATACTCCCATAGCCTCACACACAGCATTGCACTATCATAATCATAATCGTGTGTGAGGCGACCTCCAATTGGATGTCAATATGTGTGCAAGTACATATTTGCAATTGCAGCAATTAGCAAAGTTGGCATCGTTGGAGTCTTTTGAGAAAATCTTTCATGAAAAAAACCATCTTGATTGGATATCACTAGGTCATACGACATCATATTTTTAAAATACATTTTTTGTTTATATACTAATAAATGTTCAATGAAAATAGGTTTTTTATATATATATTAGAGGTGGCAATCTCAACCCATATTTTTCTGACCCGCCCAATCCGCCCACTTATAACCCATAACCCAACCCAATCCGCCCATATTTCATAATGGGTTCATATGGTTTCAACCCATATAAACGCACGTTTATATGGGTTTAGATGGGTTAAAAATGGGTTCAATATGGGTTTGAACTAAAAACCCACACTCGCACTTATTTTTAATCTACTCCCATTTAACTCAACTGATTTCCACAACTAATAAAACTCTCGTTATTTTTAATAACTGATCTCTCTCTCTCTCTCTCTCTCTCTCTCTCTCTCTCTCTCTCTCTCTCTCTCTCTCTCTCTCTCTCTCTCTCTCTCTCGGACTGTGTTAAATACTCCGTCTCTCTCTCTCTCTCCCCAATCTTGGGCTGTGTTAAATACTCCCATTTAAGCCGACAACAAGTCATATAAGGTATTCAGAGGTATTTTTTCCATGTTTAAGAAAACAGAAAAAACAGAGGTATTCTGGGCCCCTGAATCCAAGCCTAAAATTAAAATTGTATATTCCCCAACAGTAGCTTAATCACATTCAAATGATGCAACGATTGGGTAGAGAGAGAGTGCATCACCGGTTTTGAATGGTTGATATTGCACAGCATCGGACACAACATCGAACGAAGTGCAGAGCACCGCCCCATGGTGCCATAAAAACAATAACAAAACATTATTGTAGATATTTCGTTAAATTTCGGCAATTACGAAAATTCTGTAATATAAAAGTGTAGATGCATACAATCTTGAGCATTCAAATTCTTTCCAAAACATAAAACATTAAAATGTTGGATGGGCGAAGTTATATGAGCATAAATAATTTTTCAATGTTTTAAAAATAAAAAAACTGCTATTATTTTAAGGGTCCATTTAATTAGCGAGATAATAGTAGAAAATGCAAGAAAGAGAAAAATATATATATACTTTTTAAAAAAATTCCCATTTGTGAACGTGTTTTGCCCATATCGGGGAAAAACAGTGGAGAAGGAAAAGAAGGAAGAGGGAGAAGAGAAAAGGAAAAAAAAAAAGGAGGGAAAATGGGTCGGGTGGGCGGGTTTGGGTTTGGCTTGACCCATATTTGACCCGACCCGTTACAACCCGTTTACTATTTAACCCATATTTGACCCACGACCCGTTTCAACCCATCCAAACCCGCCCAGACCCGCCCATTTGTCACCTGATGAACAGTCACTGAAGACGCATTAAAAAAGACATCATTCCATATGGTAAGTAAACCCCCGGACGCACCCTCAGAATTAGAGCAGACAAACTCAAAATTGCTAGACCCCCAAATTTGTTGCAACATAAAGCGATCCACTGACTCCAATTTAGTTTCCTGAACAAACAACATATCCGGTTTCCTTTTCTTAATTAATTTCGACAAAAATTTCTTTTTTCCCCTACTCCTTAATCCTCTAATATTCCAAGGCACGATCTGCATCAAACCGACTGGCCCAAATGAGGTCCCGCAATTAGTTATTCTAAGAAAAGCTAATTACCAGCCCCCCTCTCACACACGAGAGAAGCCTCCTTGATCTCAAGCTCAATCATCTTTTTCAAAATTCGATCATCATTGGGACGAAAATTAACATTCAGCTGAGACCAAATAGCCATGGTTGCCCTTACCTCATTGGCGATATGTTGGGAACTATGCTCGTCGTCTGCAGGGGAATTTGACTCAGATGCGTCCTCTCCCGATTCCCTCGAAAACTCCTCATAAATCTGGATGAGATTCGACATCTGCCTTCGCCTTCTCCTCCGACATCCTGCATCGTTTAGGTCGACCATGAGGTTAATACTTGGAGCCGCAGAAATCTGAGGCGTGCACACCACCATCTGGTTTGATGGACCAGAAAAGGACTCCTCTAATAATAAAGAGTCCTTTGCCCTAGGCTTCAAAGTAGACGAAATAGATATAGGCTCCTGGCCCACCTTCTTAGCCCGATTCTGGATGGAGCTCAGAAAACACCCTTCTTTTGTTATTTCAGGCCCACCCAAATCTGCCTCATTGCATCTTGGGCCCAACAATTGGGCTTGAAGTGCAGGTCCACCAGCCCCCATCTCACACCCCTCTTTTATTATTTCAGGCCCACATATCTTAGCCTCATTACAACTTTGGCCCAGCAAATGAACTTGAGTTAAAGGTTCACCGACCCCCGAGGCCTCTGAATCCTCCACAATTGAATCAAAGTCCCCTCCATCATTCTTATTTCTAGCACTGAGAAGCATTAAATGCTCGTCAACCCTCTGCAGCATTGAGTCCCGAACCTCGTCCTGACCCGTCTCTTTCCACTGTACAAACCACTCCTTTGCTGGACTGTCTTTTCTGACCTTCTCAGCTACCCCCCTTCTCTCATTGGATGGATTTTGAAACCCACTTTCCATGTCATCATCTTCTACGTCCTTCTCCAACGTCTTTGTATTCCTGTCACCCTCCGCCTGTGTATCCACCATGGCCGCCGTTTTCTGCAATGGCCAGGCCCATTTTCCTATCTCATTCGGATGAGCGAAGGAAGCTTCTTCTCTAACCAGCACCTTATAAGACACTCCGAGCACCACCATTTGGATCCATCTTTCTGTCCGAGATGTCTCTTCCGTAGCTATGAGGAGTTTTCCTTTCGCGAATGAACAATCCTTTAAGGTTTCCTCGTCTACCATAATGAGATTCCCCCAAACCTCCCCAATACGTTTAAAGGTCTCTGCATTCCAGGTATTAAGAGGAACACCCACACAGCTTAGCCACACAAACCTTTCAAGGCTGGCAGGCTCACCTTGCTAAGGTTTCACCTTGTCAAACCATTTGTCCATCCATGGTTCCTTAATAAGAGTATCTCTAGTCTTACTGTCCCGAAATGTGATGAGCACAGACCTCCCTCCCACTGATCGAAACTGAACTGTTTCGAAGTGCTCCTTGCTAAAGCTTTCGGACAACGTTTTCAACGGAACCACCCTTCTCATAACCGCCACTGCACTCCGCAGTAACCAACCATTACCAACAGCATCCTACTTGATGGTGATTTCTTGATCCTTGTCAACAGTTGGGTTGGATGTTTCACCTCTCAGTGCCTGTACAGAAGTTTACCTGGACTAATTATCAGAACCATGCTATCCATAGTCGCTTGGACAGATTTCTACTGTCTCAAAATTTTCTTCACAAGTTCAAGGTCCTTCAATGGGGTTTACCCAGACCAACTTCAGACCATTGTCCGATTATGATTCTTGATGATAATAGGGATTGGGGTCCTAAACCATTTAGGTTTCAAGACATTTGGCTTTCTGATCCTAAATGCTTGCTACTAGCTAAACAAACATGGGAGGAGGTCCAAGTGAACGGATGGGCTGGTTTTATCATTGTTCAGAAGATGAGAGCTATTAAAGACATACTAAAGGCATGGAATAAAGAGGAATTTGGGGATATTAATTGTGCTCTTCAGGACACCGAAGCCAAATTACATCAGTTCGATATCTTAGCGGAAGATAGAGTTCTGAATGATGAGGAAAAAGCGCAAAGGTGTGCTGTTCAGTCAGAATTTTGGAGACTCTCAAAACTTGCGGAATCCCTGTGGAAACAAAAATCTAGAGTAAAGTGGTTGAAATTGGGGGACAGAAATACTAGATTCTTTCAAATTACAGCTAACAATAGATTCAGGAGGAACTTGGTGGGTTCCGTAAAGGTGAATGGGTGTGTGTTGTTAGAGCCCGAACAAATAAGAGAAGCCGCTACGGATTTCTTTCGAAACAATTTTTCAGAGGAAAGGCGGATCAGACCAGGGTTGGAGGGGTGTTTTCCAGGAAACTAAGTTCGGAGACAGCAATTCACCTTGAGAGACAGTTTGAGGAAAAGGAAATTTTCGCAGCCATGCAAGGATGTAGCAGCCTTAAAGCTCCTGGGCCCGACGGCCTCAATTTCTCCTTTGTTAAGAAAAGTTGGGACTTTATAAAGGGGACAGTCTTCCAATTCTTTTCTGAGTTCCATGCCAATGCGAAGCTAACTAAAGGTATCAATTCTACTTTTGTCTCCTTGATTCCTAAAGTAGCTTGTCCAGTGTCCTTCAAAGAATTTAGACCCATTAGTATGGTGGGATGGGTCTACAAAGTCCTCTCTAAAGTGTTGGCGAACAGAATTAAAGAGCACATGCCAACTGTGATTGGGGAAGCCCAGGCAGCCTTCGTGGGTGGGAAACAAATTTTGGATGGTGTCCTTATAGCATATGAGGCTATCCACAGTTGGAAACATAGCGTGCGTGGGGGACTTATTTTGAAACTGGACTTCGAAAGGGCGTATAATTGTGTCAACTGGAATTTTTGATTGATATGCTTTCAAAGTTTGGATTTGGGGACAGGTGGTGTGGCTGGATTTTCGAATGCTGTTCTTCAGTCTCTATGTCCATATTGATCAATGGTTCAGCCTCTAAGGAGTTTAACACGTAGAAGGGTCTTCGGCAAGGGGATCCCCTTTCACCTTTTCTCTTTAACATAGTGGCGGAAGCACTCAACATAATGTTGGAAAGAGCTAGAGCGAGTAATATAATTAAAGGGACTAAATTGGGGTGTAATGGGGTTTCGATTTCACACTTACAGTTCGCGGATGACACCATCCTCTTCTGCAATAATGATCCGGAAGAGATGGCCAATATCAAAAGAATCCTTAGATGCTTCCAATTGATGTCAGGTTTGAGAATCAATTTCTCAAAGAGTTCCCTATGTGGCGTGAATGTTCCCCAAGATGCTGTGGTTGCGTTGGCTCAAATAATGGGGTGCAAAGTGGAACAACTTCCCATTAAATATCTAGGCTTACCGTTGGGTGTGAACCCAGGTAGGATTAAGACTTGGGATCCTGTTATTGAAAGGATTGAAAAGGTTCTGAGTGTTTGAAGGTCTCGGTGTATCTCGACAGGGGGAAGATTGACTCTTATCAACTCCAATATTGGTAATGTCCCTATTTATTTCATGTCTCTATTTAAAATGCCAGTTGCAGTAGCGAGGAAATTGGAGAAACTACAAAGACAGTTCTTTTGGGGTGAATCAACCGACAAGAAGAAGATGCATCTGGTTAAATGGGAGGAGATAGCAAGGAAAAAGGATGATGGTGGGTTAGGGGTGAAGAGAATGCTGCAGCAGAATTTAGCACTCTTGGCCAAGTGGTGGTGGCGTTTTGGTAACAATAAAGAGTCTCTGTGGGCGAAATTCATTAGGGGAAAATATGGATTGGACGTAAATTGTTGGCTTCCATACCGCTACGGCTCAAGCTCCATTTCAAAAATTTGGGCAGACATATGCTCCCTGGAGAACCCTTCATCCCATCTGGGGTACTCCATTCGTGAAGGCTTCAGAATTAAAGTAAACTCAGGGAATGATACTTTGTTTTGGGAACACATTTGGTTGGGTGAGTTACCGTTAAAAGAAGCTTATCCAAGATTGTTCCTATTATCTTCTCAGCAGGGAGAAACGATCAGCAATATAAGGGGAGTTGATAATGGGGGCTCATGGGAGTTGTTGTTTAGAAGAAGGGCGTTTGGACGAGAGCGTCAAGAGCTGGATAATCTGATACAAAGAATTCGAAGAGTAACGTTAATTCCAACCAAATCTGACTATTTGCAGTGGAGATGGTCGGAAGATGGGAACTTTAGTGTTAAATCGGCGTATAGGCAATGGGAACAGTCTATCCATTCGAATAATGCTCTTTTGGGATCACTGTGGAAGAATTTGAGCCCCCGAAGGTGGAAGTGTTCGCATGGATGGCTGTCAAAGAAAAAGCGGCAACCAGGTCAGTACTTTTGAGTAGGAATTTGATAACTGATATCCAACACGCCTTATGCCCTCTCTGTTCCTTGTATCTGGAATCCCATAATCATTTGTTCATTCAATGCCACTTCTCCTGGATTGTATGGTCTGTAATCTTGAAGTGGTGGAATCTCAAATGGGCTTGCCCATCTTCTGTTCCGGACTTGGCTAGTTGGTGGCTTGCTAATGGGTATAAAAATCTGGAAAAGCATATTTGGGAGTCATGTTTCTATGCCACATTATGGTCTATTTGGCTAGTAAGAAATGACTATATTTTCAACAACTCAACAACTCAGGCGTGGGAGGTGGGGGATTTGGTCAAAACTAGGGTCGCGATGTGGATGAAGGCGAAGTTCGACATCAAAGTCTATTCAGTGGAGGATTTTAAGCTTTTTCTAGATGGTATTCGAAAAGTAAAATTGTAATGTAGTTGAGGTGTGTTATCCAATTGTCTGTTGGATACTTTTTCGTTTCTTTTGCATCTAAATGCCCTGTGCCTAGATGTTTTTTTCTCGATGTACCCAATTCGAGCTATATAAAATGTTTCGTTTGCCGAGCAAATATATATATATATAGGAATTTTCAAGTGAGGGATCCCTCATTTTTTTAAAATGAGGGACTTTCATTTCCCGATCAAATTTTGAAAATCCAAGCCGCTCAATGTGTGCAGAACGTGATTTTAAGGGTACCCGCGAGAAATCAGCAAAAAAAATGACCGGGAAGGGCTTCATCCGAGCAGTTTTTTTTTGAACCGTTCAATGAAAACTGCTCAGATGAAGCCCTTCCCGGTCATTTTTTTTGCTGATTTCTCGCGGGGACCCTTAAAATCACATTCTGATCACTTTGAGCAGCTCGGATCATCGAAATTCAATCGGGAATGGGAGTCCCTCATTTTTTTTTAAAATGAGGGATCCCTCACCGGAACCTAACTCTCTCTCTCTCTCTCTCCCTCTCTCTCTCTCTCTCTAGATATATATATATATATATATATATATGTATGTATGTATGTATATAAACTTCTCTCTTTTGGTCCTTTTCTTTCTTGTCTCCGCATGGGTTGTGCGTTTTGAACTTTTTACTTTTCCCAACACAAGTGAAATTCCTAAATTTGCTCGTGCCGCCGTTTGACCAGTCGAGAGCGGAGTTCTATACTAAAGAGTCTTTGTGTTGAGCTTCTTGTCTCATTTTGTGGTCTACTTATATGATCGGTTTCTCTCTCTTTTCCTTCTTTTTCTTGATTTTGGCTTTAGTTCTATTAATAAACAAGATTTTCTTCATAAGTGCGGTGCAATTCCAAATATTAGAAAATGCCCTTAATGTAATAACTACGGGGGTGTTTGGTAACCTTTTTATTTTCAGTTTTTAGTTTTTAAAAAACTAGAAATAGAAACAGGTTTATGTTTTCATGAAAACAAAAATAAGAAACATGTTTGGTAATAATTTTTTGAAAAAAAGACTGAAAAGTGAAAACATAAAAACAGGTTTATGTTTTCTCCCGGATCTCGGACAGCGGGGCCTGCATCCTAACCACGGCCGCATCCACGTCGACGAGCTTGGTACTCAAATTAACAAAGTCGGCGTAGTCACAGTTGATGAGGTCGACGAGCTCGCGGGTGAGGGAGGAGAGATGGGAGTGGAGCTCGGAGCGGAGGGTGTCGAAGGGGACGAAGGTGCGGAGGTCGGCAATGTAGGCGTTGGAGTCGAAGGAGGGAAGGAGGAAAGAGGACTGGTTGAACCAGTTGGGGTGGGAGTCGATGGGGTCGCTGAATTTTGGGGTTGGGAGATGAAGTCGACATTGGAGAGAGAGAGAGAGAGAGAGAGAGAGAGAGAAGAGAGGAGAGAGAGAGTAGACACAGGAATATTGAAGTTGAAAAGTCATCGGGGATGAGTTTGGGTGTAGCTGTGGGGATCGACGGGCCGAAGTACTCTTTTCAAAATAATGTAAAACTCCATTTTCTAGTTTTCATAATTTCTGGAAATTCTAAAAAAGTTTTCTAAAAACCAAAAAGTAAAAATATATTACCAAACAAGTTTTCTATTTTAGTTTTCAAAAAAGTGAAAATAAAAACCAAAAACTGAAAATAAAAAGGTTACCAAACACCCCCTAAGCATCTCTGGAGAAACCCGCGTTAATATGCCCATAGAAGTTTCATTTCATGGGAAGATTTACGAATCAATATCAAATTGTTCATATTTTACGAATTAAAATCCAGGAATGGCATCTCTGGAGATACCCGCGTTAGTACCGGTCAATGCTTAATTAAGAACCAAAATATTTTAAAAAACCGTTGAAACATAAAAGATCAAATGCTATTTATTCTCTTACCTTGGCCTTTAAGCCCGCTTGTTCATGAAATTATGCGGAAGCATTCAATTTACTCCTAGAGGGGGGTGAATAGGAGTTTTGATATAAAAAAAAATACCAATTTTCTGATTTAAAAAAATTAATAAAGATGAACGGGTTGATTATCTCGATTAATCCAAACCAAAAATCAAATACTACAGTAGAATAAAAATTATGACAGGAGAAGCACGATTTACGTGGAAAAGCTTAGGGTCCTGAATAACCCTAAGCCAAAACCACAGCCTAACACTACTGATTTATTCTATTAATCAAAAGAAGTACAAATTGCAAAATAGTAAAAACTTTACCTAAGCCTTTACCTATTCTCGCCAATCTCCGATGCTCCCTGAGCTTCTTCAAGATTCAATAGATGCGCCACGGAAAGCAAATTTTTCGACAGAATATTTTGGAGAGATTTTAGGTAAGGCAAACGAGTAATATTTTTATACTCTTGCCAAGAAAAACTTGTGATGATATGTATATATATGGAAAACAAAATTTCGGCCAATTTTATAGAACAGACAATTGTGCAAAAATAAAATTTCTACTCCTAAAAATAATATGCATGATATGATGTGTAATGCTTTTACCTCTCACGCAATTGGATCGATTTTGCCGCGGTCAACTTGACATAGATAATGGGAGAAGCATTGAGCGAGAAACTACCCTATAAGAACCTACCCATTACAATCAAACGGAGATGATATAACAAAGATAATAATAGAGGTTTTGAACAACCCTAGAAAGTGCCAAAATATCTAACAGTTCATCAACTTTTTCTTTTTCAGTAAGAGACTTCATAAAAAAAAAAATTGAAATAATGATAAACCAAAGGACAAAGGTTGAGGCCTCGGAATCCCAAGAAGTTGGGCTAGTGGTTACGTCTCGATCGAAACCTAGCTCCTAAGCACTATCAATTCTAAGCGTACCATTTCACCCATTAGACGTGCAACTATAAAGGTGCATACCATTTGCATCCTTAACCATAAAAAGGAATAACATTCACCCAAACAAGCATTAAATTTCACTTAAAGAGGCGTAAAGTTCACCAAACATAGGCTGGCATAAATTTCACAAAACTAGGGGTGTTCATTGCAGCATTTCCCAAAAACAACCATTATCAATGTTGTTGCGAAGGCCACGAAATCGTTAGGCAGACAAAAGAAAAATCTAAGAATCTCCTGTCAGGAATGATTGGAATTCTCCGTATCTCTTAGGTCGAAAGGCCAGCCATGTGATCTTCAATCAGTAATTTGAAGCAAAAATATTCCTAGAAGTAGAAGCCATTGAATATGTTGCGTTTACCTTCGTATAGCAACAACCGCTCGCCATCTACATTTGTGTGTATACGTTTATATATACATGTATATAAAATGATGGGGATGCTGATTTTTGCGCTTCGCTTTTAACCTGTAGTTACTAGTAACTTTATGTATAAAGTGAAGCGCCTACGTACAAAATTGAACCGCAAAAGTCAATTTCCAAATGATGGGTGTGAAAATGAACAATTTGGGTCTTATTGTTTCACATCTCTTCTATTGGGAAAACCATATGAGTGGAATGAACGTGGAATTCTAAATTAATTTTAGAGAATTTCTGGAGGGTGGCTTTGATAAAAATATAAGGGATCACATGGGAAGTTGTTGCCTTAGATGGTCTGACCCTTATTTAAGACGAACTCCATGTTTTTGTAAAAATCACTCAAAGAAAATACAGTCACCATTTTCTTCCTCATTTGGCTTTCGCAATTGGCAGAGGAACAAAAATGGCGGAAAACAGCATTCTTGCTCTGGTGATGATTTCCATTTGCCAAATTTTAATCAAGGTGGATGGGTTCACGGCTTCTCCCTGGTATAGAGCTCATGCTACTTTCTACGGAGGCAGCGACGCCTCTGGAACAATGGGTATGTAACTTGTATAGTTCTGATTTACAATCTTCATGTTCTTGTTTATAACTTTTTTGAATTGCAACAAATCGCAGCAATGCAAAGTTCAGCTTTTGGGGTAATATATTTCGTATTTATGAAATGACTTTTTGTTGGAAACAGCTGGAGCATGTGGTTACGGTAACACTTATACGACTGGCTATGGGGTAGCCACTACAGCTTTGAGCACTGCATTGTTCAATGCAGGGGCTTCATGTGGGCAATGCTACAGGATCGTTTGTGATAATACCAATGATCCACAATTTTGTATTAAAGGAAAGGAGGTTACTGTCACCGCAATTGACTTTTGCCCGCCTAACTGGTCCGAACCAAGCGACAATGGAGGGTGGTGCAATCCTCCCCGCCAACATTTCGACATGAGTGAACCTGCTTGGTTAAATATTGGGATTTACGTTGGTGGGATCGTGCCAGTATTGTACCAAAGGTCTTAATATTCTCCAACTTCTTGTCTCTCTTTCTCTCTAGCTTGTAGTATATACATAATGAGTAATGCTACATAATATGGAGTGTTTCATATAGATTGGTGTGACATTTCGTGGTTTGAATAGAAACACTCACAACTCATTATGATTTTCAAAAAGACTAGTACCATATCACAGTGAATCATTAGTAAGTAGCGTAAGATCCAAAGACTATCAAATCTCTATGCTATTTCCCAATGCACTTAAAACCGCACAATCATCTGTTGAGGTTCTTTTATTTTTGTATTATCACATACCATGTGTTTGGAGTGCATATGGAACAAAGGGACAACAAGACTTTTGGGGCAAAGTTCCTTATTTGCTTTTTGTATTCAAATTATATTTTTCAAATATATATCCGTATAAAAGCGAAAGAGGGGCCATTGGATTTGGACCTACTAAGCTCTCAAAAATCTTACATCAAACCCTCCAGTGTTCTAAATCTTCCACCTTAACCCTTTTGTCATTACACTTTTAGTAATTGGCCCTCATGAGTTGCAAAAAAATCTCCAACCTTCCATATCAATTTTTATGTATCCGCCTCTCTAAAAGTGACAACCAATTCACATGGTATCCAAAACTTGGTCACTGAGTATTGTAACCATAGCTAAATATAGTGAATATTTTATACTTATGCAATCTTGTCGCTTAATTATGGCTTTGGTCTTTGTGTATCGATACAGGGTCCCATGCAAGAGACATGGTGGAATGAGATTCACAATCAATGGAAATCCTTGGTTTAACCTTGTATTGATAAGCAATGTGGGTGCAGCTGGATCTATTCAAGCTATATCAATCAAGGGCTCAAACACTGGTTGGATTCCCATGTCATGTAACTGGGGAGTAAACTGGCAATCCAGTACCTATCTCATTGGCCAAATTCTCTCCTTTAAGATCACAGCATCCGATGGAGAAGTCGTTCAATGTCTCAACATTGCGCCTTCAAACTGGGGATTCGGCCAGACCTTCTCAGACAAAAATTGTCAATTCTAAAGTCGAAACTTCAGGTTTCAGTGTTCAGGGTTGAGGGTTTATGGTTTCAATTGCTGCGGCGAGCTTTTTTGTTTTTTTATCAAAGCAGCCCGGCCGCCATTCTTTCTTGGTATTCTTGGGCTAGACAAAAGCTCTGTGTCAATAGAATGGATATATTTTCTGGATGAAAGAATTTGGCACCTTCACTCAGTGATTGTATCTCATCGTTTGATGCGATACGTATCCATTTTAATGTACAAAATTCCATTCTTAACTTGGGTGAATCATTTTTCTTTTTAAAGGTAAATTGATCCAGAATGCTTGACCTTGTGCAACCTTTAATAAATGCATTTACAAACCTACGACTTTGTAAAGGGAAAAGCTAGCTTCCTGCTTTAGTAAAGTCCTTTATTATTTATTTGTTATCACCTATCATTATTAATCATTGTATCCTTTCACATTTGATTAATAAATTTTTTCGCTGTTCAAAATAAACTTTTGGATTATACAAGTGGCCGGTCTTGGTAAATGTTACATTGCCTGGTGAAATTAGATGCACTACTCTCCCCTCTTAGAGTTGTCAACTAACCTTGTAGTAAAATTTTATAACAGGGATCAAAACAAGTTTTGTAGCTCTTGCTAATCACTTTTTTGTATAAATGCACTCTAAAATTTGTGTTTAAGTACTCCAGCTAGCTAAATAGAACACAATTCTCAAACTTTAATGCAAGATAAATTTTAGATTGCATTAATAAAAAGTGGAGTTCAAAAATTACTTTCCTAATTAAAATAGGAAATTCGAGTGTTAAAAGAAGCAGAAATGTTGAAACAAAAAGTCTATTAACACAAAAGTCTATTAACACAACTTTTTTTTTTAAAAAACTTGGAATACAACGGTACCAAAAGTCGTTCGATAAATGTGAGGTCATATGCATTCGAGAGCTACAGACATAGTTGTATTTTAAATTTTTGTTCCTTAGAATGCTCCTGTTGAAAAGGCAGCAACGTCCTTCTTGCTGAATGTCTTGAATGCAACATAAGGATAATGGTGTTTTTAATTGCTACAAAAAATGACCTTTTTGGTCATTCTAACGGCAGGTTATTTTTTTGGGGTAGAGCAAGTCCAGTACCGGACACCTATATGCACTGCCAAACCCAAATTTTAGCTGAGCTTTTGGCAAAACCCATCTCCACCGGGCACTAAATGTGCTGCCAAATTTTGGCAAAGCCATTTGAGCTACCACATTTGGCAGCAAGTTTGGTGTCGCCAAATGTGACCACATCAGCTCCAACCTCCAAGGAACACAATCTTTCCGGCAAAATCAGTCATCGTCCAAACTCCCAAAATTGAGATCAATAAACAGCACACAGAAACTCTCACACCGAAAACCCAAAAATTGATCTCACGCCTAGATTGAAGAACACATGAACAAATTACTTTTCAAGAAAAAAAGAACCCCAATAACTCGACTTAAACTGCCAAAATGGCATGGCAATGGTGGAGCAAAAACTTCCTTTTTTGGCAAGGTGACACTGTAGACCATCAAAAAATGACTTCGGCAATGCTTGATTTTTGACATGTCCGGGTCGACTTGCTCTTAGAAGCTAAAAACAACCTAAGATCAAGCGTTTGTTTTATGACAGTATATCATTTCTTAAAAGTCTAAAACTATAAATATTCTACCCACATACTCGCGTACATGTAGATCGAGCCCCACCCACAGTATTGCACTATCATACTCACAATGGTGTGTGAGGCCTCCACTTGGATGTCAATATGTGTGCAAGTATTTGTAATTGCATCAATTAGCAAAGTTTGTATTGTTGGAGTCATTGAGAAAATCATTCATGAAAAAAAATCATCTTGATTGAATAACAATAGGGTATCATACAACACAATATTTTGCCGTTCAAAAAAAAGTACAACATCATATATATTTTTAAAATACATTTTTTGTTTAATACCAATAAATGCTAAATGAAAATAGGTTTTTTATATGAATAAACTTCTCAACAAACTCATCCTACTATAGAATCGATGTATCCTTGTAAATAGTTTTGTAGAACAGTGACTCGGGAATATTCAGGGTTCTTAAAATGCCAAGAGGGATGGAGAGGCTGCTGGAGCTCACTTTTTAGATTTCCCCTTGTTAATATAACCAATACTGGCATGGTCGTTGAAATGTACATAGTAAAGGGATACTTCGAAATCGTCTGGCTTTCCATCCTTTTCTTTCTTGCCTCCGCATGGGTTATCTGTTTTGAACTTTTTTTACTTTTCTCAACACAAGTGAAATTCCTAAACTTGCTCGTGCCGCCCTTGTGACCAGTCGAGAGCTGAGTCTTTGTGTTAAGCTGCTTGTCTCGTTTTGTGGTCTACCTATATGATCGGTTCTCTCTTTCCCTTTTTTTTTTTTCCTTGATTTTGGCTTTAGTACTAATAAACAAGATTTTCGTTAAAAAGTGCGGTGCATTAATTCCAAATATTAGAAGAAAAAAAAGCCCTTAATAATAACTAAGCGTCTCTGGAGAAATCCGCGTTAATATGCACATGGAAGTTTCAATATTTCATGGGAAGATTAATTTATGAATTAATAATAACTTAATTAATTTGGTCATAATTTACAAATTAATACAGGAATGACATTTCACATTCTCCCGCCACAAACACCGGGGAAAGGACAACTTTTAGTACAAGTCAATGCTTATTTAACCTTTTGACAAAAAAAATTTGCTTAATTAAGCACCAAAATATTTATTAAAAAAACCGTTGAAACATAAAAGTTCAAATGCTATTATTCTCTTCCCTTGCCTTTAAGGCTTAAGCCCGCTTGTTCATCAACATTTTTTCTTTTTAAGTAAGACCTCAAACAAAAGTAAAATATGACAAACCAAAGGATAAAGGTTAAGGCCTCGGAATCCCGAGAGGTTGGTCCGGTGGTTACATCTCAAGATCGAAATTACCTAGCTTCTAAGTGCTATCAATATTGTATGGGATCAGTCCAGCCCCAGATTTTACCGAGCTCCCGCTAGTGAAAGGTGAAATTGCTCTCCGAGAACAAAGGTCAACATGCGCGTAAGCTGCTTCAAACACCATGAGTTTTTAAATGAAAAGAAACTGTTGAGGCTCTGATTGCGTGCTCCATTAGACGTGTATGAACCTGTATCAAAACTTCAAATAGAAATGTAGCTTTTCTTGGACTCAAATTGCAAAAACATCTAAATTGGTTTACCCATCTTTAACGTTATGTTATAATGTAACTTGTAAACAAAATGAAGAACCCGATCAAAAGAAAAACAAATAGAAGTACACAACCAATAGCTTTAATTTTCAGCATGGTTTATATGTATCATAGGAGTTTTGTGTATTGTACGACATATAGGTGACGCTAAACCTTCAATGTACGGAGTCAAGCGTAAATTTCACAGAAACACCATAAACATGGAAACCAAACCAATTCTACAATTATGATCCGTTTGTGTGATGAAGTAATTTCTTGTTCTGTTACCCTCACAAATCAGATACATTTTAATTAAGCACGCGACGATGTATTTTGCCATGCGAAATTTGGGTGCTATAAAACACGCAAGTGACTCTGAACCTTCAATATGTTGTTGATTCAAACTGAAGTTTTGCATTCTCAATGACTTAAAAGAGCTTTAAAAAAAAATAAGGAATGTAATATATATATATATATATATATATATATATATATAATTAATAAAAACCACTAAAAGGGTTGTCCCGTTTGGCAGAGTTTATGGTTTTCAAAGTTTTGAACCCTACAAGCTACAATACACATTATACACTCCCTTTTGGAATATATTTTTTGGGGTATATTATATATATACAGTATGTAACATTTACCAACAACAGCATAACATTCTTCACAAAAAGGCTAACATTTCACTATGAAGAGACGTAAGATTTTGAATTAAAAAGAGGCATAACATTTCACCGTAAAAAAATTTTTTACGTAGGAAAGGATTAACCGACCTGTGTGCTCTACCTTCTCTCTGTATCTCTTCAACTATTAGGGTTTGTGCTGGGGAGCCGGGGTGGAGTTGCCGCCTCCCGCGTACCTCCACCTCCCCCTCCCTTCAATCTACTTTCTCTCTCTATCTCTTCTCTGCCTCTCTCTCTCTCTCCCACTCTGCCTCGGATCCACTTTCTATTGCCTCCCTCACTCGTAACCCATCTTCCTCTTCCCCACCATCCACCGTCGTTCCAAATAGATCTTCTACCGTCTTCCCTTCTCAAAACCCCCCTCTGCTCTTCCACGCCGTCCTCTGTAGCTTACATTTGGGTCTGATTGGGCGTAGTGGTGTAGCTAGGGTGGCTCGACTCTTCCTCCGACGAATAAGTTATTGGATCCATGGCGGCACTTTCGGCGACATTGATAGAGACCGGAGTTTTATGTCGTTTATTGTCCCTCTCCAGTTTCAGAGAGTTCTGTTCCCTACATGGAACCTTTTTTACCCTCTGGAGTATTTCTGTTCCCTCAATGAGTTGCTCGGAGGAGAGGACGGTAAGGCTGGTCAAATTACTTTCAACTCCATTTGCGTCTTCTCCCTACCTGGAACCTCTTCCTCTTTTAATATACTTGGTGAGTGCCTATCCAATCCACATGGTTAATCCGAATATTGAGGTCTTCTTATCCAATAGAGGGCTCCAAGATTTAGGCGTTTGCAGCCTCGGGGCAATTTCTTATTTTCAAAATAAATGAATAACATTTTACCACAAAGAAGCTTAACATTTCACCCAATAGACGTATAACTATAAAGGTGCATACCACTTGCATCTTTAAGCATAAAAAGGCATAACATTTACCGAAACAAGCATTAAATTTCGCTTTAGGATGCGTAAAATTCACCAAACAAAGGCATAAATTTCACAAAACTAGGGGTGTTCATTGCAGCATTTCCCAACAACAATCACTATCAATGTTGTTGCGCCGGCCACCAAATCGTTAGGCAGACAAAAGAAAAATCTAAGAATCTCCTGTCAGGAATGATTGGAATCCTCCATATCTCTTCGGTCAAAAGGCCAGCCATGTGATCTTCAATCAGTAATTTGAAGCAAAAAATATTCCTAGAAGTAGAAGCCATTGAATATGTTGCGTTTACCTTCGTATAGCAACAACCGCGCGCCGTCTACGTCTATGTATATACGTTTATATATACATGTATATAAAATGATGGGTGTGAAAAGGGAACAATTTGGGTTTTATTGTTTGATCCAATACACGGCCCTTCTGTCGGGAAAACCATGTGAGTGGAATGAACGTGGAATTATAAATTAATTTTAGAGAATTTCTGGATGGTGGCTGGGATAAAAAAAAGGGATACAAATATGAGGGACCACATGGGAAGTTGTTGCCTCAGATGGGTCTGGCCCTTATTTAAGACGCACTCCATGTATTTGTAAAAATCACTCAAAGAAAATCCAGTCACCATTTCCTTCCTCATTTGGCTTTCAAAATTGGCAGAGCAAGAAAAATGGCGAAAAACAGCATTCTTGCTCTGGTGATAATTTCCATTTGCCAAGTTTTAATCCATGTGGATGCGTTCACGGCTTCTCCCTGGTATAAAGCTCATGCTACTTTCTACGGAGGCAGCGACGCCTCTGGAACCATGGGTATGTAGCTTTTATAGTTCTAATTTCCAATTTTCATGTTCTTGTTTATATTTATTTTTTGAATTGAAACAAATCGCAGTAATGCAGAGTTCAGCTGTTGGGGTAATATATTTCACATTCATGAAATGATTTTTTGTTGGAAACAGCTGGAGCATGTGGGTATGGTAATACATATACGACTGGCTATGGGGTAGCCACCACAGCTTTGAGCACTGCATTGTTCAATAATGGGGCTTCATGTGGGCAATGCTACAGGATCGTTTGTGATTATAGGTTGGATACACAATTTTGTATTAAAGACAAGGCGATAACAGTCACCGCCATTGACTTTTGCCCGCCTAACTGGTCTGAACCAAGCGACAATGGAGGGTGGTGCAATCCTCCCCGCCCGCATTTCGACATGTCTCAACCTGCTTGGCTAAAGATTGGGATTTACGTTGGTGGGATCGTGCCAGTTGTTTACCAAAGGTCTTAATATCTCCCACCTCTTGTCTCTCTTTCTTTGTTGCAGTATATACATAGAGAATGATGCCACAAAATATAGAAGCTTCACATACAATGGTGTCACATTTTGTGAGAAACGCTCACAACTTATTAGGTTCAAAAAGTCAAGTACCATATCCCAGTGAATCACTAGTAAGTAGAGTAAGATTCAAAGGCTGTCAAATCTCTGCGCTATTTCTAGTGCACTTAAAACCACACAATCATCTGTTGAGGTTCTTTTATTTTTTTATTCTTATTATCACATTCCATTTGTCTGGAGTGCCTATGGAACAAAGGGAAAACAGGGCTTTGGGGGAAAAGTTCGTTATTCACTTTTTGTATGAAAATTATATTTTTCAACTTTATATCCATATAAAAGCGAAAGAGGGGCGGGGCAGTATCATTGGATTTGGCCCTACTAAACTCTCAAAAATCCTACATCAAACCCTCCAGTCATTACAGTTTTAGTAGTTGGCCCTCGTGAGTTAAAAAAATATTCTCCGACCTTCCTTATCAATTTTTATGTATCCATCTCTCTATAGAATATAACACATACGAGCAATGCTAAGAAACATGACTCATGGGGTCATTCCGTTAATTTACTATAAGCAATTCACATGTTATACAAAACATGGTCACTAGATGTTGCAAAACGATAGCTGAATATAGTGGGTATATGATACTTATGAAATTTTGTGGCTTATGGCTTTGGTCTTTGTGTGTCGATACAGGGTCCCATGCAAGAGACATGGTGGAATGAGATTCACAATCAATGGAAATCCTTGGTTTAACCTTGTATTGATAAGCAATGTGGGTGCAGCTGGATCTATTCAAGCTATATCAATCAAGGGATCAAAGACTGATTGGATTCCCATGTCATGTAACTGGGGAGTAAACTGGCAATCTAGTACCTATCTCATTGGCCAAGTTCTCTCCTTTAGGATCACAGCATCGGATGGAGAAGTCGTTCAATGTCTCAACATTGCGCCTTCAAACTGGGGATTTGGGCAGACCTTCTCTGACAGATACTGTCAATTCTAAAGTTGAAACTACAGGTTTCGGCATTCAGGGTTGAGGATTTGTGGTATCAGTTGCTGCGGCGAGCTTTTTTGTTTTATAGAAGCAGCCCGCCATTCTTTTTGGAATTTACATTGTTTGGTGGGAATGAGAAAGATAAAGATGAATTTGATGGTCGAGACGTGTAGAACCCATAATAAACTCAGGGCTAACAAATTCTTCCTTTTTCTTTTGAGTTTCTACACTTCAAATTTCTGCAATTGTATTTGGAGGTGGGGATTATGTGTATATGGTAATAAAAGTTGTTGTATATTAATAAGCACATCGCGGTTTCTGCTTCATATAATGTGTTTCCGGTTGTTCGATCTTGTAATATATTTGTCATGTATAGCATGAATTGTTGTCATACTTATATGATAATATTGTGACCTAATAAACCTCTGTTATCTCTCTCTCTCTCTCTCTCTCTCTCTCTCTCTCTCTCTCTCTCTCTCTCTCTCTCTCTCTCTCTCTCTCTCTCTCTCTCTATATATATATATATATATATATTGGTTCATACAATGGAATGTTAGCGGTTCGTTGTTAGTCTGGTTACAATATTGGGAGTCGAGCACCTCCTCTAAGAGGACTCGAACTCGGGACCTTTCCATTAGAAAGGAGAATAAGAGCATCCATAGTGGAATAATCAAAAATGAATAATCAAAATTTATCACGTTATCATTTGATTATCCATTTAAGAAAGTTGCTAAAGTTAGCAATATAGATGTCCACACTGGCATAATCAAAACTTATCACGTCACCTTTTCAACCTATAAAAATCTAAAAATTGTCAAACAATTTTTTAAAATAGTTTTCAAACTAATAAAAACAGATTATTAGAAATAGAAAATAAATTTTTGAAAACTTTTATCTTGAAAAAAAAATACTTTTCGGAAAAAATTTTTGAAAAAAAGACATTTTATTTTGGAGAGCGATTTTGCCACTCCTCTTTTTGTTAATGTCACTCCTCTTTGTGTTTTGATAAGATATTTTGTTTTGGAAAGAATGGGAGTGGTATTAACAAAAAGGGAGTAGCAAAATCAATTCTCTTTTTTTTTAAATAACAATTTTTGAAATTTGCAAAAATACAAAACTTCTTTTAAAAATATGAGAGAGAGAGAGAGAGAGAGAGTTTTTTTTTTTAAAAAAAAAGGCATTTTTTAAAATAACAATTTTTGAAAGTTGCAGAAAAAAAAAACTTCTTTCAGAGAGAGAGAGAGAGAGAAGTTTTGGTTATTGGCAAAAGGTTGTTAATTTTAATTATCCAAGGGCCAAAATTTATTGAGTTGCTAAGACCATCCACAATGGTATAATCAAAAGCCAATTGTTTTTAAAGTTAATAATGTTGGTGCAAAAAATTGACTCACAATAGTATAATCAAATTTAGAAATATCCTTAGAAATAATCAAATTTTGGATTTTAAATAACTAATACTAGCAATCTTTTTCAATAATCAAAATTTATGGACCCCACACCGCATAAGTTAACTAGTTCCAAAATTTGTATACACGCGTGTTTCAATTGGTATTTTCTTTTTCTCTTTTTCGTCTACTCTATATCTTCTTCACTTCATCCACAAACTATTTTTCTTTTTTTCCCTCCAAAAGTGAAGCTCATATCTCTCGATCATCTACAATTCAACCCATCATTGCCGGATTAAGATATTGCAATTAACTGACTCCGTGTTTCCAAAATCCCCGAGTTGTCACAGGTTATACGTTTATGGTATCCTGATCATGAGGGCAGTTCTTTGGCTCACGTACGTGGAAAGCTTCCGTTACCGACAAAGCTTTCTAGATGAGAGTTGTATCCTGGGAGTGGAACACCGATTAACTCGGTGCAAGAGGAAGGAACGCATCTGCATCTTCTCTAACGAGAGAGCTTTAATTAAACAGAAAGAAACTTTAACGAATATTTCCAACACCATCAGCAGCATCATATATATGACTGACAGACACTTCTTGGATGTTTTTCCTACTAGCAGAACAAATCAAAGGGCACATTTCAATTCAGCAAATTGATGTGTGGAATATTAGTGCTCCATCTGCAATTGAGATATTTTGTTTGTGTTTTCTGGCTGGCTTTCAGCGAAGACTCCTGTAGCTACCATCACAAGCAAAATACGACGCCCTTGTTTAGCAACCAAATAAGGTGGGACCTAATTCAGTGGAAAAATGAGTTGATGTTATATTCATTCTCTTAATATTGGTGGCTCAAAGATCATTTTCCCTCAATTTTGTGATCAAAACAAAAAAGAGAGACTAAGACCATTTCAATACCCCCGTTTAATTGGATGTGATTATTGAATTGGACCGTTTAGCGCAAGGATATCACTAATAATTAGGTATTTGATTAAATTTTGTTCTGGTCAAATTAGGCCTGTCAATGGGTTAGATCCGGATTGGATCCGATAAATCCGAATCCGATAAAACTCGAATCCGATAGTGGTAATCCGGATTCGAATTCGAAAAATTCAGATCCAATCCCAAAATCTTTTTTACTTCAAAAATTTTAGCAAAAAAAAAAAATTTATTTTCCAATCAACAAAATTTAAAAAATTTAAAATTTAAAATAAAAATACAACTTCTTAAACATCTTTTTTTCAAAATAAAAAATTTACAATTTTTTTAAAAAATTTAAAAATAAAATTTCAGATCGGATTTATTTGGATTATCAGATTCGAATTATCGGATCGACGTTATCGGATTCGGATCGAATTTTTCGGATTAGATTCGGCCCATTAACAGGCCTAGGTCAAACAAATGTACGTACATCTGATATGTATAGATTCTCTCATGGTGTAGGACACAATATCATGGGGGTTTGGTGTTGGTCCATGGGACTATACTTTTGTAGAATTGTAGTGGTATATCTTCACTACGATTAGACGAATATAGGACCGGGCCGGCATGTCATATTGGTAGTGTGAATTACTGCATCTATACTAGTGAACTACGTCAGGACCTTCTCAAAACTGTTCTTCCGGCCAATAACTGAAATTGTTGCAGCGTTATGCGATTTTAGGTAAGGCAACGTAAAGCAGTCCTTGTGTACGTCTATCCGTAAAATTGAATTTTGCGTAAAAATGTCACATACTATACTAGTGATGAGGAGGGTCAAATAATCACCCTCTTGGCTATGCTATACCTACGTGATCATGTGCTTACACGAGGCGTGATTCCAGTGGATTAAGATTATTTAACCCCCCTATTGGGTTAAGGAATATTCCCAATAATTTCAAAGGAGGATTGAATTAAATTACCAAAATTTGATGAATTATAATGAAAACTTAGAGTGTTAATTTGAGTTTTAGATTTTCGTGATCGTTTTGATCATGTGAGATTATAAAATACAAAGTGGAGTGCCACCAGCTAAAAATAGAGTGCCAACACACATCCCTCATTTAATAGGAAAAACCATTGGTGGGGTTGAGTACTTTGAGGTTTCCTGCAATTCTTTGGGCCAACATCATATCCCTCAACCCAAAATTGGACTTGTTCTTTGAATATGCCCTTCCAACCATCTCTCTTTTTCATTCGACCCCACCACCACTACTACTATCTAAATCCCGGAAAATTATTGATGTTAGATTTTTTATCAAAACACAAGTATGGAAGACTGACGATTAAGCTTATGATTTTACAGGATTGTGTAGTAATTAAGGATCTTATGACACCATGTAATCATGCCCTATAACCACTGGTTATAAATTATGATCGCCCAAATCAGGTGAAGCAACGATAATAGTACTACATTTATTTCAATCAATCAATATGAATTTTTTGTGAATTTCTTAGTCCAAACATAAATGATCTGCCTGACTATCGACCAGGAAGGATATTAATCGAGGTGCAGATAAACGCACCCGAACACACCTGACTGTCGACTGAAAAACAGAAGAAATGGAGTTGTAGATGAGAATTGCAAAAAGTAGCTGTTCTAAATTTCAACTCCTTCGGCTTAAACTTTGGAATTAACACACCCAGGGTTGCCTCATGATTCGGTCGGCTGATGCCCAGGCTTTGAGAGTACTCCTTAAGGTCTGGGGTTCGATTCTTCACTGGGTGAGTGCTTTGAAGTAAGTGGGAGGCCATGACTAGTGTGACCGTGCTAGCTCTTCGGAATGTCTGGATTGCGCAATCAGGTTCATTTAGTGACCTAGCTATAAGACTGTTCCTCTATTTTTTTTTAAAAAAAACTTTGGAATGAAAATTAGTTACAACACCAACCGTCTCGCGTGCTGCCCGTGCTCTCCTACTCACTCCCATACAAATCCACAAATTTTTTATCGGATATAATTAACGGAAAATGACGACCAATAACGTATTTTGATAATTAATACCCTTTAAGGACATTTTTAGCATTAATAAATGTTCTCAGCATGTTATTGACGGATATTAATTATTAAAACACGTCATGGGCGGTCATTTTCTCTATAAGTAACCAACGAAAATGTAGACCTGGAGAGACAAAACAAAATACTAGTACTAGTCGATATTCCCATGGAGAATTCAAAAGCATTCATTTCCTACCCACAATCAATGGCCTCGATCTACCTTTCTTTCGGATCTAACGGTCACACGCCCCTCCCGCATCCCCTTCTCGTCTACAGTCTACACCAGCCAATGACAATCAAGTGTTGTTGTCGTCTGTCTCTCAAAAACAAACCCGCAGTTGAAACTATACTTTTCTCACCTAATGTTTTCCCTATTTGTCATTTGGACCCTGGAAATAACTTCCGTCCTATTCACTAAATCAACCACAAAGGTAACCAAAACCACCCAAATTCATCCCCGCCTTGCCCATCGAGTCCATATTCTTTCCCTTTTGTCTTGTCTTTCGGACCCTCCCTGCAAACACGTCTGATTATGTAACTTTTCTCAGACCATTCTTCTGCTTCCTTTTTAGCCAAGAATGTTATGTGGCATCACTCGCTTCATACAGCACGACATGATAATTTCATCCATGAAATTTACGGGAGTTGATAGTCTTGGCGCAACGTAAAGAATTTGATACTTCATGGACGAAATAAGAAAAAGAAAAATGCTAATCACTACCTTTAGGATGATGAAAAATGTGTAAAACGTGTCTCAATATCTAAGAAAAATATAATATTCTCCGGTATTGATATAAAGAAACGCGTATTAAAATTTTAATTTGTTTGACATTATACACATACTATTATTCACCACCTAACTGAAATTGTTGCAGCGTTATGCGATTTTAGGTAAGGCAACATAAAGCAATCCTTCTGTTCTATCCGTAAAATTGAATTTTGCGTAAAATTGAATTTTGTGTTCTATCCTTGGCTATGCTATACCTACGTGATCGCGTGCTTACACGAGGCGTGATTCCTAGTGTGATTACCAGATTATGTTGCAGCCCCCACACGTACATGTCGGGTTAATGGAATGATTAACTCCGGAGATCAATTTCACTCTTTAGTGATGGAGTTCGAATTGAATGGTTAATGGAATGATTAACTATTTTTCTTTTTCTAATAACCTGCTTTTATTAGTTTGAAAACTATTTTTAAAAAATTATTTTCTATGTCACAATTTCTAGATTTTTATAAGTTGAAAAGGTGATGTGAGATAATTATCCACTTTTGATTATTCCACTGTGGATGCTCTAAGAGTGTTAATTTGAGATTCAAATTAAGAGGTGGTAAATTTGGTAATGCTACGAGCACTTTTTGAGAAAATAATGCCAATTTTAGCAACCCTATGATTTTAGTTATTTTACAGTGGATGCTCAAGGTGCTATCAACACCAATAAATATGCTACATATATACAAGGCCAAATAGAAAATTTGTTAAGGCTGAAAAAGCTCGAATCGCTTCAGATATTGGTTGATCTTGGTTTGGCATTAACTTGCTTTATTGCAACGGAAATTTTCTTGAAAAAAACACTGGTTTTATTTTTATAAAATTCTAGTATTAAGCTACATGTATTAAACACAATTACGTCGTCATTTACGTATTTAATAAATTTACATTGCAAATTTTTAAGAGAAAAAAGTTTATGCTTCATTATGAAATTCTAGAGTTATAATACATCATAAATGCTTAACTCCCAAATTTTGGCACCCTGGCCTCTAGAACAAAATCTTGGGGTTATGCCCGGTGTCGGCCCTAACTTTTTACAGACTACCAAATAAAGCCATAGAAAATCAGCTCACAGTAGCAGATAGTTACCTGATGTATCTTAATAGGGTCTAATCTTTTGTTTGAATCTCAAATTTGTGAAGGAAAATATCATAGAGTCCGTACACTTAGTTGTGGGTCCCACAAGAATGTACGGTACTCGAATGACCCGAAGTATTATGCGACGACGCTTTCGGACTATTAAATAAGTAGACTGTAATAAATAACGGAGTAGGAAGCTTTTTTTAACAATTAATCGAGGATTTTTTGATTGTTTGCTACTGGCATGTAGTTTCCACAATTCCACGTAGCTTTATTCGTTCAACTCTAACCACCAAATCCATTTTCTTTTCACCCAATCACATACTCCAGTAATAAGTAGATTTCATCCACACAGATTACTCCGAATGTCTCGTCTTTTATCCTCCCCTTTTTTTAAAAATGCTCCATTGATTTTTTTTTGTAATTAGTGAATTTCTTTTTAGTCCTCAAATAAAACATATAAAAAAATAAACCAAAGTTGAGAAAAGTTCAAAAGAGACAAAACATAAAGCCCATAAATTGTTTCAATCATTCTACAACCACAAACACTTACACAAGCCCGCTCACATTTGCATTGGGGCCTTCACACACTATACCTCCAGTGGACCCCACCAAGAGATGTGAGTATGTGTAAGTGTTTGTGGTTGAATAATAATTGAAATTGTTTTCTCTTAATCATCTAGTCCTTACCGAATTTTTTTTAGCTTTTGCATAATTCTTTATTTTTTAAGTTTCGCTCGTCAAAAGTATCGTTCAAACCTAAAAAGTTCGACACAAAATTAGCGAAAATCCAGAAAAGACTGAAGATGACATTCTTTATTTACATGCTCTCTTTCTTTTCCCCCAAGAAATTACTTATATCCTCATATGTGTGTGTGTGTATATATATATATTTGACTCTTGCCTAGAAATGCTGTGTGAAAACAACAAATTAAATTGGTTAACTTCATTTCGATCCATCGGAACAAATTGGGAATGGCTTCCTCCAAAACAATAGAAAATCGAAATCCTTTAACAACTCTAGCTACTATGTACATAACGGTCTAGCTCACCCAATTTGCTATCAAGTAACAGCCACCATATTTTAATGGGCAAATTTTCTTAGTCATCCCTCTAGTTTTACGGTTGTCTCAATTTCGTCCTTCGAGTTTTAATTACTACCAAACAAACCCTGTAGTTTATTTTACGTTTCAAATTGGTAAAATTGTTAACACCGTTAATGAAACTAGCGGGAAAATATGATTAAAAAATTAAGTGTTCCAATTTTTAATCTGTTTGAACCGGTGTGAAGATCATATTTTTCTGATCATTTTATCTTACATGGTTGTAATGAATTTTTGCTCTAAGGCCGTTCAATGAGCACCCTAAAAGAGCCCTAAAACTAAATAAGGAGTCTTCGGATGCTCGTTGAAAGGCCTTAGAGCCAAAAATTCATTACGACCATCTAGGATAAAATGATCAAAAAAATAAGATCTTCGCACCAGTTCAACCGGATTGAAAATTGGAGCACTTAATTTTTTAATCATATTTTTCCGTTAGTTTCATTAACGGTGTTACCAATTTTCCCAATTTGGAACGTAAAACAAATTACAAGATTTATTTGGTAGCAATTGAATCTAGAGGGACGAAATTAAAACAACTGTAAAACTAGAGGGACGACTGCGAAAATTTGCCATGTTTTAGTTATGTCAATTAGTACCACTCTCTCCCTCTTTAAATACGTACTTGCATTGAGAAGGAGATCAAGGAGCTAAAATCAATTTCTAAGTGTCTAAAATGGCTGCTACCACCCCTCTTGCATTGGCTTTACCACTTCTTTTGCTTTCAATTTCCACACTTGTGAACTCACTCAGCCCAAACTACTATGACCAAAGTTGCCCGGGAGCGGAATCGAAAATCACCGGTGTAGTGAAGAAAGCAATGATGAATGACGGAAGAGTTCCAGCAGCCCTGCTCCGCTTGCACTTCCATGATTGCTTTATCAGAGTAACCAATTTCACTAGTATTACGTACCTCTGAACAGACATACACGATTTTTCATGTATGTGTTTGTTTATGTCGCGTTTGTGTTTTGTTTTGAAGGGCTGTGATGGTTCAGTGCTGTTGAATTCGACTAGCAAGCACAAAGCCGAGAGAGATGGACCTCCAAACATTTCATTGCACGCGTTGTATGTCATTGATGTTGCAAAGAAAGAAATTGAGGCTATGTGCCCTGGTGTTGTTTCTTGTGCCGATATCTTGGCTCTTGCCGCAAGGGATGCAGTTGCTCTGGTTAGTTAACTTTTACAGCATTTTGATCAATTTGTTAGTGAATTTGAAGGTGGTGAAGGTTTGGTAGTCGTAAATGCTTGGACGTAGATGTCGAGACGCAAATATATCAATAGCTGTCCAAAACGTGTGGGAACTATGTGCATTGAACACACCGGACGTATCTGTGTCTAAACATCTGTTTCCGTAGCAATACTCAATAGTGGTGATGACAGACCGCTAGCGATGCTACTCCACTTCTTACATGAATTCATAAACAAGTAAACTGACATTGGTTTGTAATTTCTTTAGTCTGGTGGTCCAAGTTGGCAAGTGCCAAAGGGAAGAAAAGATGAAAGGATTTCAAAGGCTAGTGATACCAAACTCTTACCAGGTCCAAACTTTAACCTTTCACAACTGCAGCAAAGCTTTTCCCAGAGAGGTCTTTCCTTGGATGATTTGGTGGCACTCTCAGGTAAAAAATGTGTTAAACAAACTGCACAAGAAGAGTCTAAAATACAGGGTGTCAACACTGTATCTATCATTTTAGAGTGCTGATCTCATTCAGAATGAATACAGTGCTGCAAGATTAACATTTTGAACTTGCATAGTAAGGACACGTATCCAACACTTAATATCATAGTGTTTTGATTTTTTTCCAATATTTATTGGTTGGACACTCTCCCAACCCTCTCCAACGCTCTAAGGATACCCGCAGGACACTTTAGGCAGGGCCGGCCCCAGGGTAAGCCCCACAAGCCTTCGGGCTTAGGCAACCCCCAGGCTGGGGCAACCAAAAAAAAAAATGTAAGTTATAAATATAAAAAAGTTTTCCATTACTAGCACAAAGAGTATATTTGGTGCTCTGGCCACAAGGATGTTGTCAATGTTTTGGGCAACCCAAGTTCGATTCCCACGAGCTGCAGCCGTCTCATCTTTTATTTGTTACCCCATTTTTGTTCTACTCCCACGCCTCCCAAACTCATCTTTTCTATATTACTCCATTTTTTTCCCTCTTTTTCCTTTCCTCCTAATCCACAATATTACAAAAATCAAATTAGTAAATTATTTTGTTGAAAATTTGCGATTTAACAAACAAAATAGTAGAGTAATGTATAAGTGATATGTTATTACATTTGATTAAAAGAAAAGTCATAGTTAAAATAAATTGAGCGAGCTAGTTATATGGATATTGTTTTTACCTCCGAACTACCATTTCGCAAGAGAGATCAAATAGATTGACTATGAACTCAATTGAAAATGAGGCACCGTTCCACTAAGAGCATTTTTGGGCATTTGGGACTTTTTAAACTTTTTATGCTTTTCAACGCAAGCATTATAGTCACATATATCAACTAAAAAGTCCAAAAAACCAAATAATCAAAAGTTAGCAGCATGAGCTCCAAGCTCTTATATAAGTAAAGTATGATGACTTAATTGACAAAAAAAATGCAAGAAGAACTCATTTTCTTCAAATTGGATGGTGTTAATTATAAAGCACTATAACCGAAGTTACATTTTGATGTTGATTTTTTTTTAATGTTATTCAAGCTCAATGAACAATGTAATATTGATGGGTATTTTTTTTTTTTGGTACTTGTATGTTTTTTTTTAATTTTGTATGACATAATATTAAGTGGGCAACACAATATGAAGTTGGGCTTGGACAACTCAAATATCGGGGCCGGCACTGACTTTAGGGACAATCCTAAAGTGTCTTGTGTGTGTCCTAAGAGTATCAGAGAGTGTCCAACCCCCAAATATTGGGAAAAAATTAGGACACTTTGAGATTAAGTGTCCGGAGCATGTCCATGTTCGACACCGACACTCTGCTTCCGGCAAAGTGTCAGTGCTACATAACTTATAAGTCACCCTGCCTTGTTCGCATGCGTGACCTCTCGTGTCCTCCGCGTTTCAGGTATGTCCCATAATAGGTGATTCTAAATTTTTGATCAATTAATATTTTGACGTGTCCTTGGCGTGTCTGTGTCCGTGTATATGGTGCCCTCCTTGGTGTGTAAATGCTTCAGAGTTTTGAACAGTACTTGATTGAAAAATTGATTAATACTAGTACAAATGACGTACCATTCTACTACTTATGGTTCATTTTTATACACCTGACATATATGTAGGAGGCCACACTCTTGGATTTGCCCATTGCTCGTCCTTCCAAAACAGGATCCACAACTTCAACACCCAAACCGATATCGACCCTTCGTTGCAGCCGTCGTTCGCAGCCAAGCTAAGGAAGGTTTGTCCGATGCACAACAAGGTACACGCGGCCGGAGCCACATTGGATTCGACCAACACGACATTTGACAACGTTTACTACAAGTCAATTCTCCAGGGGAGGAGTATTTTCTCCTCGGACCAAGCTTTGCTCTCTGTTCCAAGGACTGAGGCTTTGGTCTCCAAATTTGCAAGCTCAGAAGCAGAGTTCGAAGATGCTTTTGTCAAGTCCATGATCAAGATGAGTAGTCTAGCTGGTGGAGTAGAGATTAGGCACAATTGTAGAGTGGTTAATTAGGTAAATTTAGCCAATGGTGCTTGCTTGTTTTTTTTTTCAATAACTGGATGTCCGGGCCAGCTTGGGCGCATCACGACTAAATCTGAACTCCTGAAGCCAACGACCGGGCCTCCAATATCCCCGACATTTGGAATGTTTGGCAAAACCCCTTGGGTTGCCAATGGTGTTATGTTTTTGTGCCTAATTTCTTGTCCATTTTATTGGTAGGAATTTGAGCAATAATAAATGGCATTGTGTGGGCTTGTATTAATTCGTGCTTATAATATCTCATTTGTAGTCAAGTCTGATACAATTTTGGAAATTAGTGAGTGATAGTCAGAACTGCCATTACCCTTTTTTGTCTCAAGGGTGAGTGAACCATCAAAACTAGTTCTTCCTTTTCTAATTGGGTAATGTATGAGTTTAATAACCCAATGTCAAGGAAAACCATAGGCAATTTGGTGCGCACAGAGTGCACCATGAAAAACCATCAAAAAATACTATAAGATTTAAGAGCCTTATGTTTGATCGGATATGAGCATCAGATTGGACTCTATATTCAAGGAGATCAAATATCCACAATTTGGTTAAAATTTTTGGCCCAGATTAAAGCACCTCGGATATATAATTGGCAGAATGTGAAATACATAAAAAAATGAAACTGTAATACTATTAATCACATCACTCTTAATCCGATGGGACTACCTATCTTATGGGATTATATGTCATTCACTATTAATCCCATCAAACTAACAAGAGTTCAAGACTGGAAGGAAAAAAATAAATATATACAATTCTTCATTCATAAAATTTTGCATACAAATTTGACAATTAGATCCTCACCCTCCATTCCCAAGAGAGGCGGAAAAATTAAATACAATTGAAAAAATTAAATAATTAGGTTGTCAAAGAGAAGTAAATCAACAAAGGAGCTTTCTTGATCTGTTTTCTTGTTGGAGAACCAGGATTTCCTGCATAACTAGCCTTCTTGACCTGTTTATGTTGAGAAAAGACAATATTACCTGCTCCTCAAGCTCTTTCAACTGCTCCAAAAAGCGCTTTTGGCCAATCTCAAATTCCTTAACCGCCTCTTTCACCACCTCCATCTTTCCATTCCTAACACACACATCACCGACAAATCTGATGTGTTCAATCTCATCCTCTAACCTCCTCACAACCTGACTCGTCGTGTCAAAATCCTTCATCAAAATGTAAACCCCTTTTGCCGCGACCTCAAGCTGTGCTCCTAGTCTTTCTTGTGAGGTCGTTTTTAGCCGTCTCTTAAATAATTTTTTCCAATGATGATGGGTCAAACCCAAAGAGCAGGCTATAACCGGTGGCGCCACCAGAATGCCAACCATGCTATGAATTGCAACCAATAGCACTGCGGTTGCAATTGCACTATAGGAAACCATAAGACTTAACCCAAGTGTCTTCTTGCAAAGTCTAGCAAATTTTGCTCTCCTTTTGACCCTTCTACACTTCGTTGTCAACTTTTGTAGCAAATAGCCATGATTATCATGTATATCCCGGAATTGTGATAGCAAAGGATTCTTCAGCATCGTGAATGAAGCAAGTTCCTTGAGTAGAGCGCGACATTGAGCATGAGTATAGTCTGTGCTAGCCAGAGATTCTCTGTCCTCACAATTAATGGCTTTGCAACTTATTGCCCTCTCAACCGTATGATTTGGTGCTGCCCTCAAATCACAAAAGTCGACAGGCACGATCGTTTGACTTGGACAGCCTTGAGACATGGGGATAACAATTTTGGAAACAGAGGATCCTCTATAGTCTGGGGAAGTATGTGTGTTTCTTGTGAGCTTTATTACCCTTTGGATTCTAGAATAATTAGCGCGGGCTTGATCGACACTGAAAAGAACAAGGTCACACATATTGGATGCTGCAAAGGTGGCCTCAAAGAAATTAACAACGAGAGGATGAAGATTAGAGCTTTCTTTAATGTTGACAAGGGTTTCTTGTCGCGGTTCAAGCAAGTAGTCACAGAGAGAGACACGCAAAGGAAGAGAAGACGACGAAGAAGACGAGCAAAGTCTACTAAGGCTTTTTGTTCCAAGATGATATTCATGTGCTTTTTTCCACATTTCTATGTAAGACTTTGTCCTAAACGTGGAAATGTACTCTCCATTGACACTTAATTGTTCAACCAAACAATTCGCGCGTTCTTCTTCACGTCTACCTGAAAAACAAGAACGATTAAACATGAAAATAATTACATGGTATGCATTATGCAACAGTTAGAATAATCCAATATGAGTAATACACGAAGATGGAGGAGAGAAGCTCAAGAAAAACCCATGATTAATTGTTTCCAATTCACTCGATATTGAATCGAAAAACAAGAAAGAATAAACATGACCATCACATAAATATGGGTAATTGAGAAAACGGATACAAAAGAACACCAAAATGAAGCTTTTGAAATTTCCAACTGTTTTTTGAACTTGTTTTGGCCCCTGAGCATAAAGTAGAAATTGTGCAAAGTCGATACAAACAGCGCACTTGAAGACGAAACAAACAATCCTACAGGCCAACTCTCGTGGGTCGTCACCAGATTACAAAAACAATCCAGATTGAGGTCGAGAACAAGAACATAACATATATACCACATCATTCGAAAACAAGAAATCCCGTGAACTGATCGTGCGTATTCATGAAGAACCCAAAGACCAGAAATATTGAAAGATATCAATCCACAGAGAGAAAGACAGAAACACTGATAAATAATGGGTTGATGATTTGGTTGGAAGCCAACCATATGTATACTAGGAACATGAATATTGTAACGAACATCTATTCTAATATAAGGAAGAGAGAGGAGCTAGAGACTCAAAAAAACTAACCTTTCCTTCTGAAATGCGATTTGAAATTTGACCACACCATCATCCTTTGATTCCTTTTTTCTTGAGCCCAAAGGTGGGAGGCCAATTCTTATTTATAGGCTTATGGGGCTTGGAGAGAGAGAGAGAGAGAGAGAGAGAGAGAGAGGAAAGGAGAGAGAAATTACAGGTAGAAGCCAGTTGGCAGTTAACTAGACCGCCTCAACACCCGGGCGATTACTTTCCTTACAAGTTGTGTGGTGTTGTAGTTTCCATTACCTTAGTAAAATGCAGAGGAATTTCGTTGGGTAGTTCTAGTAACAATAACCGTGTCTTTTGATTACTTCAAAATTATATAAGCACACGTTTTTGAACGAGTCTCATTACTTCGGGCAGTTTGAGGACCAAACTGATAGGTCATTTTTTCCCCCAAAAAAATGTGTTATTTTAGTGCGACAAAGATTATACCGGAAACATAAATAAATCAATGAAGTTCTTGCTCTTTCGAAAAAAAAATTATATGTATATCACACTGGTAATACTTTTTAATACTTTTTTGTTGAATTGGGTTGTTTTAGCCTAGTACGCCTAAATTTTAGACTGCGAAAAATGCTTTTAGATTGGAATCCATAAGCTATAGATACATCAAATTTGTGGTTCTTAAAAGCCATTAATTAATTTGCCTGACAAAGACCCTACCGAATTTCAATGTGAAATAAATAAATATTTAGTGCAACGATGACACCATATTACAATATGTGATTGTCAATAAAGAATGCAATTGGAGCTAAGTGGTATACCGGTGTCCCCCACTAATCCAAACATATTGCTATTCCACCTCAAGGTAAGATTTCTTTGTACAACCGTACTTATTCTTCCGCCACCTTTTCTCTTGTCCCTTCACGCTCCTCTACCGGTAGAAATTCCTCCACATCTTCTTCTAATCTTGAGTATTTGTATGAGTTTGAATATCTTCCATATACCCGATATCCGATAGTTGCCAAGTACCATTCACTCTCATTGTTAATAATCCAATCCCACGTGAAAACGGCCAAACTTAGGAAATGGAATTAGCAGGTTGAAGATAAATCAATGGTTGCAGAATACATGGTGGGGAGCTATGACAATTGACAACCAGAAAAAGGTCTTCAGTGGTTCCCTCAGCACCAAAATTAACACAGGACAATATACCTAAGATTGGGGGATAGAGGAGATTCAGAACTCCTTGGACAAAAACTGAAAACCCGGACTGCTATCTTCTCTTGGGTACATAAAAGCATGAAAAACTAAAACAGAAGACACGAATATTGAGCCTGTGAGAAATGATCAATCAGAGGGTTGATACTTATTTCTCTTCAATTAACAGACGGGGCCATCCCTGAAGTTAAGACTGTTAAAAAAATGTTGCCACTGTAGTACCGTACACATCTCCATTGTACAGGGCAAGTCATCTTCCAGTCACTGACTCATTATAAGAATCAACACCCTGTACAATCCCTAAATTCAATCACCAGCATTAATCCCTATCATCAGAAGTAAACAAACACAAAACCATGATTGGAGAAATGCAATATACTAGAATAATCCAATCCAACTAATAAAAGAAAGACCAATGTGGATAAGCTAATTTGAGGTAAATTTGTTCCAAGTGATCCTCACAAAACATACTACCTATTGCTAACTGACCAAAGAGATAGAATAGACGACCATTCCTCTGTACTTAAGCCTAAAAAGATAAATTGACTGAAAGAGTGATGGTTCATCTTGGATCTGTCATTCAAAGGCCCACGCATTCTCCCTGCGGACCTCATCCTCCTCCTCTGGGGTGAAGTCATTCACAATGTTGAATATTTTCCGGACTTCTTCAGGAGTTTTGCCCTTTATCATGTCTGCAACAGTCTGGCAGGTCAGATCCAACAAGCTCTTGATATCCAGATAGTTTGCCGCCTGAGGAAAAAAAGTCAAGGTTAAGCATTTACAGTAATGTGAGAATTCTCAAGGGGTGGTAAGCACACTTCAAAACACACGGCGTGAAGCCGTGAACACAGCCGGAAAAACCATGATTTCACTCCAATAATAAATCAAAGTATTCTAGTAAAGATTATTCCTGCAGAAGATCCTAACTTCAAGCATGCTGTCAAATTTTCCAATATCAAAAGCAATAAGGTAACAGCAACATTAAGAATGATTATACACAAACATTAGTGGAGCAACATATGTTAACATTATCCATTTTAGCTTATACAGGCACCACGCGCCAAACCATTACTCGATAAAGTGGCCAAAAACATAATCTTACCAGACAAGTAATACTGATTGATAACGGTCCAACAAGAAACTTCCAATTTCATCGTCAAGTGGCAATTTTGTGGTAGCATGTACGAATTAGATGAACAAAGACTAAGTCAGCCAATTAATTAGTGTTTTACTTGCAAAACAACAAACAAGCAAAAAGAAGAATTCTGCTATCCACTCCTGTGCATCAGCATCCTTAGAAACAACTACAGGCTACTAAGCATATAAGCCCTGGAGCATATAAGCATGTAAACTAAAAATCTTCCTCATTGGTTTGGAGTTCTGCTGTCAGATCCTAAAAGCGGGCACATCCCCCTTTACCTATCAATGGTTAAGTATGTAGCCAACAACGATTCATGCAAATATCATCACAATGCCCAAGAAAGTAACAACCTGAGCTATCTCTTACACAACTACTTTCCCCCAAATTCCCACAATTCACTAAATACGAATAAACCAGCCAGAAAATAAAGTACTGAAAAACAAGCCCGGTTTTCCAGAAAATACAGCATTGAATCAAACCCCATCTTCAGTAATTAAATGTCATCTATACATCCCAAAACGACACCAGATAGACCGCTAAACACGAAGCCTCAGGAGGGTATCACTGTTATACCAGAATCATGTCAAACAGAACACTCATACCAACAATAGCGAATTGAGTAAACCAGCCAGAAAAATAAAGCATTGAAAGAAACCCTGTTTTCAATAGTAATTCATTGTCATCTACCCATCCCAAAACATTAAACAAGTAACTCAGATAAAAATCAAAAAACAAAAACAAAAACAAAAAAAGTAACTCAGATAAACCACTAAAGACGAAATCAAAAGATATACCAAAAAAGAAAAAAAAAAACATCGTTGAGTACACACAACACAAGCAACAATATATTTAATCGTGTTTACATGAAACAACAAAAACTAAATACAATATATTAGGTAATTGTTATCATACCAGAATCAAGTCAAACAGGAGGGCCTGATCAACATCGATGAACTTAGCATCGAAGGTCTTGAGCGCATCATTACCCGCGCGATCGTCGTCATCGGGAGCCGGCGACTCGGCGTGCTTCTTGCAGTACTCGATCACCTTCGACAGGACGCCGCTCGTGACGTTGGGCAGCGGTATGCCGGTATCCGCGCAGTCGTCCTCGATCATGTGCTTGATCGTCTGCGACTGGAGAGCGACGGCCTCCTCGACCTCGAAGGTCTCCCCGTCCGAGCTCTTGAGGACGATCTTCTTCTTCGTCGCCGAAGAAGCAGAAGACGACATTGTTGTTTCGGTGTCGGTCGTGAAGGATTGATGAAAGAGGAGAACCCTAACCCTAGATTTTCAGCAGAGGGGCAAACAATAGAAAGCAAGAGGCGGGGATGTTGAGGGGTCGTGTATTTATAGAGCTGGGGAACGAAATAAAAGAAACCTAAATAGAAAAGGAAAATAATTTGAGAGTTGATTTTACCACTCTCTTTTTTATCAACATACCCTCTCTTTTTTTATCTTTATTTAGTGCAAATTTGCTAAATTGCCCGTTCATGTGTGGAAAAGTGAACTTGTAAAAGGGTAACAATGTAATTTTATATGAATAAGGTAGAGTGTGGATGGTAAAAAAGGGAGTGTGAAAATCACTCTCTAAGAATTTATCTTCTCCAATTGCGCAGGGGTTTTGGTAATTTCCTAATATATTCATCTAATGACATAAATTCCCTAATAGTATAATTTTTCGGGAAAACAAGAAAAATATCTGCATTCTCCAAGTTGAATAGGGTTTTAGTTTTTTTTTTTTTTTTGTAGGGATAGAAATTTCATCTAAGATGGTCATGCTCGAATTGGTGTGTACTAATTGGATAGTTTTGATCCGTATTTTTTTAAGTGAACGGTGTTGGATTGTCTCGCACTCAATTTGAAACTCGTAGTAAGAAAAAGGAAAATTAATTAGGGGACAAAATTGAACACTGGTCAACCGTTACTATTTGCTATTTCTTTCTCTATTTCTTTAAATTCTAGAAAACCAGAGAAAGAAAATTTATATTGATTTAAGTCCAAATTATGTGTTTGTTTGTTTTTTTCGACGAACAAAATTATTCCATTATATCAAACAAGAAAGTACAATCATACTTGTCCATACAAACAAAATCATTTACAGAAAACACTAGTTAAAAACGATCTGACAATTAAACAATGACCCAACAAACTAAAACCATTGTATATTTGTGTGCGTGTTTGGGTGAGAGGAGAAAATAGACCGGTGACGTATTTTCCATTAGTAGTATTTTACTTTGCAATTATTAAACAAACCGACATTGACGTAGTTTTCCATTAGTATTACTTTACTTTGCAAATATGAAACAAACCGACAATGTAGTTTTTTTTGGCAAATTTCACTCAGACCCCCTGAGGTATCTAACAATGACAGAAAGTACCCCTCAGTTTTCAAAAATGACAGAAACCTCTCTTATTTTACAGTTTGGGTTTCATTCCGTTAGTTCCGTTAGTTAAATGGACGGAAAATGTACTGAAATGTACGGAAAATGAAATCTTCAATTTTATTTAGTTCTACACCTATCTTAGGGCTCTCATTAAAAGTCCTACAGTTAAAAATTAATTATGATTATTTAGGATAAAATAATTAAAAAAATAAAATCTTCGCACCGATTCAAACGGATTAAAAATTGGAGCACTTAAGTACCTGCTCTTCATTTGGTTCTATGGTTTTCTTAAAGCTCTCATTGAAAATCCTAAAGCGAAAAATTAATTATGACCCTTTAGGATAAAATAATCAGAAAAATACGATTTTCGCACAAATTCAAACGGATTGAAAATTTGAGCACTTAACTATCTCCTCTTCGTTTAGTTTTACGGCTATCTTACGGCTCTCATTGAAAATCTGAAAACCAAAAATTAATTATTGCACTTTAAGATAAAATAATAATAAAAATAAGATCTTTGCGCCGATTCAAATAGATTGAAAATTGGAGCACTTAAGTATTTGCTCTTCATTGAAAGCTCTAAAATCAAGTGAAAGCAAAATTTTTAATTACTCCAAATTTTAATCTCGTTTGAATCAGTGCGAAGATTTTATTTTTTTAATCATTTTATCATAAATGATCATAATTAATTTTTAACTCTACGACTTTTAATGAGAGCCCTAAGATAGGTGTAGAACTAAATAAAATTGAAGATTTCATTTTCTGTACATTTCCGTACATTTTCCGTCCATTTAACTAACGGAAACTAACGGAATGAAACCCAAACTATAAAATAAGGGAGGTTTCTGTCATTTTTGAAAACTGAGGGGTACTTTCTGTCATTGTCAGATACCTCAGGGGGTCTGAGTGAAATTTGCCCCTTTTTTTTTTTTTTGATCCGCAACCGACATTGTAGTTCGAGACGGCAATTTACATCCAGGGAGAGAAGGGAATAGGTGTTTACGGGAATCGAACTCTGCCATGTGCATAAAAGTATAAGGGATACACTACCTACACTTCATTCCAATTCACTCCACTCCACTCCACTTGCAGGCATCTCAAAAATTATAGAATCCATATATCAAGAGTTTGAAAGGGTGGGCAAAAAATTAGGAGATCCAAATCTTGGAGCCACTTGAGCTTTGTTCAGTCGTTAACTTTAGAAGAGGCAAAAATTAATCAAAATGTGCGCAAGACACAATTATCAAAAAAAAAAATGTTTTGACTTCAAAAATGTTGGTACTATTTACATCTCCCTTGATAAGGGCAAATCATCTCCCGGTCACTACAGGATGAATATAGCACCGTGCAATCCCTGTATCCATTTACAGGCATAAATCCGTTTCATCAAAAGGAAAACAAACACAACACCAACACTGTGCAATCCCTGTATCCATTTACCGGCATAAATCCGTAATCAAAAGGAAAACAAACACAACATGATTTGAGAAACGAAATATGCTAGTCTGTCATTCAAAGGCCCAGGCGTGTCTCTCCCTGCGAATCTCCTCCTCCTCCCCTGGGATAAATTCTGGAATGTTTAATTGTTTCCGGATTTCTTCAGGAGTTTTTCCATTAATCATGACTGCAACGGTCTGGCAGGTCAGGTCCAACAAGCCCTTGATATCCAAATAGTTTGCCGCCTGAGGGGGAAAAGAAATAAGGAAAATGACGGTCAAATACGTGTTTTGATAATTAATACTCGCCAAGTATATTTTCAGTATTAACAAATGTTCTTAATTTGTCCTTGGAGGGTATTAATTATCAAAGCACTTTCTGAGCCATCATTTTCCCAAAAAAAATAAGGTTTAAGTATTTACAGTAATTTGAGAATTCTCAGGGGTGATAACTGATAAGCACACATCAGAATGCACAACTTGAAAACAAGTAGGTTTCAGCTTTTGCAATGGAATTTTCGTTCTCAAAAAAGAAAGAAAATGCCAATAAGAGAAAGGATGCCCAATTAGCATGTATTACAATTACAGATCTCCATTCTTTATCGTATCTTCTTCTATATTCTTAAATCAAAATATCATCCAAAGACATAAAACAAGTGGTCATCGAAGACTTGCATTGAGTGCTCTCTATGAACAAATGACGAAGGCAATATACACGGAAGGGAAGTTTACTATAGGCCACAGTCTAACAGCATCCCACAAATTGCAGATGTTGGTCAAAGCCACTAGAAATTGATCCTATGTTGGAAAATACAACTTGCCACAATCGACTAAATACAATAATAAAACAGCCAGAAAATACAGCATAAACAAACCATGTTTTCAGTAATTTAGTGTCATCTATCCATCCCAAAACACCGCCCCTGGATTCCATCTCTCCCTAACTTCAAGGTGTCTTGCCCCAAGCCTCTTAACAGTAGCATCAAATATGTGGCAGATGTCATCAACGCAGAAAATGGTACATGGAATTTTCAAAAAGCTAGCAGGGGAGGTGAACAATGAAGTGCTGGAAGCCATTGTCACCATTTCTCTTCCATTTTTTTTTGAATAGCAAAAAAGAAATTTATTAATCTTCGGAAACAAATTACAAAGATTAAAAGGATCCAAAGCACGAGGCATCAAAGCAGACCAAGAGTGAACCCACAAAAGAAGGCACCCCCTTACACTGACAATCATATGCCTCCAGGAACCATTTATCTTCCATTTGTGGAAAGAGATGACCAAATTGTATGGCATTTCAACACAAATGGAGTATATTCTGTTAAATATCATGTTGCTGTCCATTCTCTCCAGACCCAATCTCAAGAAAAACCAGAATCATCCTTCAAAACCAAATGAGAGGATGTGGAAGGTTTTGTGGAAGATGAAAGTTCAGAACAAGATTAGAAGCTTTTGGTGTGGAGTCTGCAAGAATAGCTTAGCCACCCGGGAAAATCTTTTCAGAAGGAATTGTTGCGCCCCCACCAACACCTGCCCTGTTTGCGATTATGAACCTGAAACGATTGAGCATATGCTGTTTACATGTGAATGGGCCAAGGCAGTCTGGTTTGGGTTCAACATCCATGTCTTCGGGGACCTTGGTGGCAATGCTTCAGTGGTGAAATGGACTGCAGAAATGGTGGACACGATGTCTAATGAGGAGGCCTCCAGCTTTATGGGGAGAATGGCTCTAATCTCTTGGTATATTTGGAAATCTAGAAACGAGTCGGTCTTTTGCAATTCAAAAGTTAACCCCTTGGCATCCATTGCTTCGATCAACCACGCTCTTTTGAAGTGTTCAAATATGTTAGAGATTCCAGGTGTCCTCATGCATAACCCATCAATCCAGGAGGAAGTTTCCACCTGGAGACAGAGGCAGCTTTAAAGTGAACTGCAATGTTGCCATTCCTTCTAATGGTGGAGAAGGCAAAATGGCTGTGGTTTTAAGGAATTGGAAGGGGAAGGTGCTGGATGGCTTTGCTAGAACCGTCTCTGCAAGTTCTAGTCTTCGTGGAGGGCTTCGGGCGATAAGGGCAGCTTGTGAGATGGTGATCAATGTGGGCATCAAAGGGGTGGTTGTTGAAGCTGATAACAGACAATCAATCCTTCTGAGTGTCTCAGAGTTAGTTCCCCCATGGGAAGTGAGAGCAGAAGTCCTGGATACTCGCTACTTAGCAGAGAAGGAGAGCATCTTATTCAAGTGGGTCCAAAGAGCTGCTAACAAGGCGGCCCATGAAATTGCTGCGTTAGCTCTTAAAATTCTCTACCATGTAATTGAGTGGCTGTTTCCGCTTTGTCTCTTTTTTTCAATTTCCGGTAAGGATGAATCTTTGAAAGTTTTTAAGACGTTTTTGCGGATCTCAAAAAAAATTCCATCCCAAAACCACATCTTAAACAAGTAACTCAGATAAACCCCTAAACAAGAAATCTACAAAAGAATTACAAACCCAACGAGAAATAAGTTTACATGAAACAGTTAAGGTCTCCTTTGAGATACTTTTGTAAGACTTTTTCACATGGTCTTTTTAGCTGTTTTCGCTTAATTTCTATTATATCACATCATTCGTCTCAAGGAGAAATCTTGTAATATAAAAATATAAACTAAAGTTGAAAAAAAAATTCATACAAGACAACGAACACAAGAGAAAGCTGCCGAAGGGTGTAATTATCATACCAGAATCAAGTCAAACAGAATGTCCTGATCAACCTTCACGAATTGAGCATCGAAACTCTTGAGTTGATCGACAGCGGCACGATCATCGGAATCAGGAGCCGCCGACTCGGCGTGCTTCTCGCAGTACTCGATCACCTTGGACAGAACACCGCTCGTGACGTTGGCAAGCGGAAACACCCCGTCGGCGCAATCGTTCTCGATCCTCTGCCTGATCACCTCCGACTGGATTGCTACGGCCTCGTCAACCTCGAAGGGCTCGCCGTCCGAGCACTTTAGGATGATTTTTTTCTTCGACGACGAAGAAGAGGACGACATTTTTTTTTTGTTGCTTCGTTTGTGTACGCAAAGTATTCAAAGGAAACCATACTATATAGAGATTGACTTATCACGGAAGCTTGTCTATCCGCGCAATCACGCTCATTCATTTTGATAATTAATATTTGAAATTTTCTTTTAAAACTTTGATCGATATAAATATTTTTGACCGGTAATAATTTATTTTTTTAATTTAGAATGTCCAAAATATTTTGAATGCACAAGATTGAGCGCTGTAAATCGACGTAGACTCCTTGAATTTTAAAAATAGCCCCTCTAACTTGTGTGCAATGTCAACTTTCACTCTAGTGGTAATGATGCCATTTTTTACCTTGTAGTTTATATTTAATTTGTCTTAGTTAGGTCCCTCTTACTTACGGTGTTATTAGAATTATCAGAACTTGTGCGAAAATTTGACATTTCCCTCCAATAGGGTCGGAATTGAGACAAAATGCAATCTAAAGAGACAATTTTCGGAAATTTTCATCGATTTTTTTTTAAATGGGTGTTGATACTAATATCAGATAGTACCAACCGGTTTTTAGTATAGTAAATTCAATATTCTAAAACTGTAATTCAGTTCCCGCTCTAGACTACTCTTAATTTTATTATTACTCTTTGTACATATGTATATTTTGTTCTAATTTTTTCTATAGAGGAAAATAACACTATTACCAATAAATCTAAAACGATGTACTAGGTATTAGTATCAAAATCGATACTTCAATTGGTACGATATCCAAAACCTTGCTCAAAGTATAATGTTTACATTCCACTTAATAAGTTAGAGATTCTTCAAATTTTACAATCGAATTCTGACAAAGTAAAGTTTTATGACCAAAAACTAATAATATAAAATTACATTTTTTAATTCATTTTGTATCTTTAAAATTTTATTTGCTCTCCAAGATATCGCATGAGCATCCCGAAAAGTAGATTGATCACTGATGGAATGGGCATGAAACAACAATTAAAGAATTTGCTTTCCAAGATATCACAAGGTTGAATCTAACAAAGGCCAAATGCTCTAAATCTTGGAGTCACTTCAAATTCGTCTGGTTGGTAACTCCAGAGTATCGAAATTAAATCTAACAAAGGCCAAATGCTCTAAATCTTGGAGTCGCTTCAAATTCGTCTGGTCGGCAATTCCAGAGTATCGAAATTAGTTGAGACGCGCAAGATGTGCTTATCAAAAAAATTGATTGACTAAATGCAAAAAATGTTTAATTCATCTTGGATCTGTCATTCAAAGGCCCAGGCGTTCTCCTTGAGGATCTCCTCCTCCTCCTCCTCTGGGGTAAGGTCACCCGCAATGTTGAAAATTTCCCGGACTTCTGTAGGAGTTTTTCCCTTAATCATGTCTCCAACGGTTTGGCGGGTCAGATCCAACAAACCCTTGATATCCCAAAAGTTGGCCGCCTGAGGGGGGGAAAAAGGAATCAAGGTCAAGTATTTACAGTAATTTACAACAATGTGAGAATTCTCGAGGCTGATAACTGAAGAGCACACTTCATAACATAGAAAACTATTAGGTTTCAGCTTTTGCATTGAAATTTTTCGTTCCTAAAAGGGTAAGAAAATGCCAATAAGAGAAAGGATGCCCAATGGCATCTATTAAACAAATTCTTGGTGTAACTGGTTTTGCTCAACGGCAAGGTGTGGTCGTGGGCTGGAGGGCGAGGATCGTGCGATCTCCGGTCGGTTCATTCATGAATGTTCCGGTATGGCCAAATGGCGTCAAGGAGCTCGCGTTTGGCATGGTGGTTTGGCCGTTTGCTCGAAGCTTTCAAGGGGTGGCGTGCGGCGTTTGTGGCTGACGGTGGCGTTCATCGTTTCGGAGTCGGGTGGTTTGTATCGGTCCGGTTCGGGTGTGCTAGTGGTGGTTGTGCTGGGGTTTTGGTGGCCGGGGTTTTGGTTTTGGGTGGCCGCTTAGGCAGATTGGTGGTGGGGTAGGGGTAGGGTTTGGTTGTGGCATTTGGGCTAGGCTTGGCCCATTTTTGTGTTGTAATGTTTAATCTAGGTTTTAGACTCATTTAGGGTGTATGGGCCTAAGCCTTTATAGGTGGACTTTGTCCCAATTGGACTTCCTTTAATTGGTTTCTTGTCAATCTTAGGTTTAATTTTCGAATTGGGCAGAAGATTGTGGAACAAGGCCTTACTGTGTGACAAGGAAAAAAAGTTTTGCATATGTGATGATATCACTTGAGCAACGACATCGTAATGCGTTGTGAATGACCACCAGAGAGAAGGAGTAATTATTTACTATCCCTTGGGCACGGCCATGTAGTGTCATATATCCCTTATTCAGCACACATTGTTGTGGGATATACCTATTTGGCCTTGGGTCCCACTACATGTTGGTGGAGAAAAGGCCAAGGGCACCACATGACTTTGCCCGAGGATTTTGAATAAGTTTTCCGGTGATGTGCAGTAAACAACAAGCTCCTCTCCAATAACGATCAAGTCTTTGTAATTTTGCATATCATGGTATTAGCTTCTGAATTTTCCTCTGAATTGGGGAAATTAAAGTTAGGGTTAGGGATTGGGGGCGAGGTGGAGGAAATTGATCAACTATTTACCGTCTACGTCAACAAAATCCGTTATCAATTTGATCAATTTAGACGGTAGGTGGTTAATTGAATAACGAAACAATAGTTGAGGTATAAAATTAAAATTTACTAAAGTTTAAGAGTCTATTAGATATTGAGGTCAAAGTTTAAAGAATATTTAGAAATTATTCTGAACAATGAAACAAAAACCCTAACCTTTACTGTCCGTTTGGATCGTGAGAAATCATGAGGAAAAAAAAAAAGATTTGAGAACACTATTCTTTAATGAGATGGCTGAAACAAGGATACTGATTTTCGCGCTCCTCCGTTTACTGCAGGCGCTAAAATTTGGAGCGCGAAAATCACTATCCCGAAACAAATGAAAAAAGTGAGAGTGGTGCAAAAATAGTACAGAGTAAATATTTATTGGTCATTTGGTCCATTACTTTTCTCACCCTTTCTCACCACTTTTGGTGAGATCCCTTTCTTTTCTTTTCTTCTCCTTTCCCACCATCCGGATGAGCCTGTTAGGCTTTGTTTGGAACTATGAAAAGTGATGGAAAAAAAATGGGAGGAAATTTTTATTATTTCACAAAATTTAAATTTTTTTATTTTTTTTTCCTCCTTCTCTCCCATCGAAACAAATACGGAGTACTGGGAAGGGAAAAAAAATTTTACTTTCCTTTCTTTCTCCCACTTTCGCTTATAAATTCCAAACAAAGCCAATGGTGCCTCCATCTTGAACTCCTCGCAAAACCCTAAACCCCTATTTTCTTTCCCAACTTCTTCTTCTTCCTCCTAAACACACACACACACACACACAAGAGCGTGAATTTGGGGTGACCAATGGCGTATTGCCACCAGCGTGATTTCATGTTCTGCGACCTATGTGGAACCATGCTATCTTTTGATAAGACCAAGTATGCCCGCTGCCCTCTCTGCAAATTCAAACGGAGTTATAAAGGTATATATACACTCATCTACCCTTTTCACTTCTTCTTGTTTTTATTCTTAGATTATACGATTGATCGATTCATTATCCAGTGAACTGATTAAAGTGTATTCCAATGGTGGTTTAGTTTTGCCGAGCGAAAAAAAAAATGGTGGTTTAGTTTTTCGCATTAGCATCTGTGCTAGCTATCATGGGTGAATGGTTTTTTAATTATTCAGTTTTCTGAAGTAATTATGTGTGGTTTGACTATAAAGAACTTTCTTAGATTTAGTTTTATTATCTTCTTTGAGGTAAATCAAAGGTTAGCTCAAGTGGTAAGGACGGCGGAGGTGAGTGCCTTACAAGCACAAATCTCCGGGTGGACGCCCCCTAAGAGTAAAATCGTTGGGGTCCCGTAAGCGCAAGCATGTGTGAAACAGCTGCACAAGGGGGCTCCGCTTTGGTAAGGCAACCCATTGCGGTTGGTTGAATTACAACTAAAAAATACTTCTTTAAGATATTTTGGTGTATAATATTGGTTGAACATGTGGGCTAATCGTTATCGGTGATACTTATTGAACCTTGTTGTATGGTTGGCTCACGACAGTCTAAGCTATGCATATTGAAGAACATACAAAAACCAAAAAACAAATTTGGAAAGAAAACTTCTTAGATGGGCAGGCAAATATTACCTTGTTTTGAGTTTCCCAGTATAGAGGTTGGGAAGTGTTTTGAGTCCCCATTGGGTAAATATTATTTATGAATTGTGATCCTTTTGTTAAATAAATCCCTCGTCTATTTTTAAATCATGACAGGTCAGTCGCTGTTGAAGTGAATCATGCATAAGGGTGTCAAACATTCCTAGAAAGATTTTGGCAGTAGGTTATGGGAATGATGTATATAAACCACTTGTACACCTCCGTTGGTGGCCGATACTTTTTAGATGCTTCTTCTCATAAGTAAAGTGATGTTTCCACTTGTTGGCCCCTCATAATTTTCCAGGTCTTACTGAAAATATGTACACAACTTGAGCATTTGCTGACATTCTCCCTTATTTTCTCTCCAATTGTCAATTCTCTTTGGCAGTCTCGACCTTGGAGTTTCTTGTTTCTCTTTGCAGTGCTGTAGTGAAAATATAGTTGGAGTTGAATTGTGAATTGTATGCTATTGGGAAAACTTGAATATATAATGAACTATAGGTGCATTGTCGATCTCACCTTTCTGTTCTCATTCTGATATATAGCATAACATTGTATTGTTGATATCATAATTTTGCAAGAAGGGAAAGTTCTGGCTCGTGGTTATCCATCAGCTCTAAAATTAGTCTATTGACTACCTGTTACTTTTTTCCAGATATTGCTGGAAAAGAAATAACTTATTCTGCCACTTCTGAGGTATGGTTTCAATTGCTATTCTGCAAGTTCTTATGTGGGAAATTATCTTCATACGTACATGGTGAAATTGCTTTTGGAACTTGGGAAAACATGTACAAGCCATATGCACTGGTAGACATGGGAGAGTGGAACTAGGGGATACTGTTGTGAGGGGCAAACATAATGTGCACAGCATAATGCATATAGTGCTATGTGTCAGCTTGTGCAGGTAGGTCTCCATGTGTGAAAGGCAGATTCTTTGAACAAATCGTTTAGTGTTTTGGGGAAAATTTAATCGAATCATATCAAAAGTCACTCATTGATTGACATCATTGCTATTTGAGTAGTACTTGTTAAAAAGAAGTCGATGCTTTTGGATGTAATTACTTGGAGGAAATGAGATTTAGAGGTACCAGAAATATTTTACTGGAGTAGAAGCATAACAATTCTGCACGATTATCAACAATTTGGGATTGTAAGCCAATCAACACAGAGAACTATGTATTGGGAACAGTATTAGGCAGCCAACTAGTCGGACCCCTTTTCCATTGTAGTAGCGCCTAGTGAGAAAAGAAAATAGTGATTGAGAGATTCAGAAACATTAGAGCTAAAAGGGAACACCAATTAAGGTCCTTGCAGTTTGAGTTTAGGACTTTTATTATCTGTATTTAGTTTTGCGTGGTCTGTTTTAGCTCTAACTGATGCTTAGCAATCTGTGATGACACAACCAAATCAAAAGTCAAATGAGAATGGGAAAACTTGAATGAAAAGGAATGGGATCAACAAATGTGAAGCTTAACGGTGGAAAGTAAATGATAAGGAATAAAATGGAAACTGACCTGTTTATTGACAGCTCCTCGCAATGTGAAGTGAAGACTACCCAATCCTGAAGTCATGCGACAAACATTCTTTCCTCTGCCACTTATTCACACCCCATCATATGCATGCATCTATTTGCTAAAAGATGTCCACCATCAAGTTTTCATTAGTCAAGTTACATTTGAAGTAACTGTTTCCAAAAAAGCAACTTTGGATGGGTAATTCCTCTCACTGAAACCTGACTCATCCGCTTCCGCAAATGAACAATGATATCACTTGAAGGAAAACATCCCATTCTTGAATGCTTTCCTCTACTGAATAGTTATCTTATAGTGCATCTGTAGCTCCGACTTCTTTCCGTATGCTTTTATATTGCTGATAGTCTCATCTCCATCTTTAATGGACTTCTAACATGTGGAGGAGTTCAGTTTCCTTCTCTCTTGAACTCTACAAGTTGTGTCAATCTATAGACTCTTTGAGGTAAATATTGTTGGGTGCATCGTTGCTGTCTAATGCATGCATAATCTTTATGCGAAATTGCTTAGCATAGATGTTGCATTTGGAAATCAGATCAATTAATGATCAATGTTGTACTTTAGTTACCCTACTCACATTGGCTCAAGTGTCTTTGATATGAGCTTATATACCATATACTTACAGCGTGTCTATTTCTGTTGTTTCTAGGAAATTAAAAGGGAACTGGGCATAGTGTCAATGGATGAATTTCAGGAAGAGCAACAAAAGAAACAAATGGCAAGTGCATGTGTTTCAGTAAACCCCATGCATGATACTCTCTGTATGTAGACTATGTTAATTGTTTCCTGTTGTATTTGTATCGACAGGACCACAATGCAAAATGTACTAAATGCGGCCAAGTCGGACTCTATTACATTCCAAGACAGGTAATCCTTGACGTATATAATCATTATTTGATTTTTCATGACATTCTTTCTTTCTTTGTGCCTCTGGTGGATCAGGCTAATACCTTTTACCCCCTTCCTCTCAACAGATAAGGTCAGCTGATGAAGGACAGACGCTTTTCTATGACTGCCCTAAATGTGGACATAGTTTTAATGAGAATTCATAAAAGCAAGAATATGAAAATGGTTTTCCTTTTGATCTCGACTTGGTAATTCAGTGTCAGTTTATTTTTGTTTATTGTTTTTCATTTTTGTGTTCTGCAACCGAATTCCTTTTCATGTAGTTATATTGCGTTAGCTTCTCCCTCTCCATTTTCTTTGTGGTATTCTGCTTCATTCTTTTTTTCATGTTACTTTCTCTGTGCTTGGGTTTGTGAAGCCGATTCAGTTTAGTTTGTGCTTCGCTCACCATTCGCAGTTGATTTAGACAAGGTTATTATGTTACTAGTTGGTTATGTAACCCGAGATTATAATATTTGGTATAACCCAACAACTGAGGTAATCTACTACACAATTGGAAAACCACGTAAAAATGCATATTTTCTACCTGCTTTCTTTTCTTTATTGTTCTTTGAACGTTGTGATTTGCCCTTTTTATGTCATGCATCCACATCCAGTTTTCTTTTTCTTTTTGCTCCCTTGCCTTTTACATTTCCTTTTGAATCATGCTGTCCGGGAAAGCTTTTTATTTCCTTTTCCATCATGATGTCCAAATTAGTTTCAAATGCTTCATATATGTGATCTAAATAGATTTTTTTTTTAATTTACCAAAGTGGTGGCCTTTTTTTAAATGGACCCACGTACGAAGCACCAAATAAAACATTGCAACTTGCAAGGGCAAGAAGGGAAAGCTGATGCCATGAAATTCTTTATGACATAATGTGTGATTTGATCAAATGGCCGGTTTCAATGCAAATAGTATTCATTATCCATCTTAACATATGGAGGAGGATTTTTTTTTTTTTGATGAGTAAAAGGGTGGGAGGGGGCAACCAGCGTAGCAATTCTTCTTGAGCGTGACCATAGGGGCTCTCTGTCCGCTGATGGAATATCCGGTTCGAGCCATAACTACTAGCTAAAAGGACGGGCCGTCACCATGGTACAACCTGGTGCACAGTTGGCATAAGCTCCCCCCTCAATGATCCAAAGACTCATGCGCAGACGTGAGGTTAAGCCACCTGCTGGGACTCGAACCCACGTCTCCGTTGAGGAGAATAGTGAACTCTGCCAATTGGATTACCACCTCTGCAGTATATGAAGGAGAACGGAGTAGTATTATTTTGTCTCTCTCTCTCTCCACACAGATAACGAGATTAGGTATATACATTAAAATCCTCCATTGTTTGATGGTGAGACTAATAAACTGTTATCCATAAAATGACTTTTTGCCGAGAGGCAAAAACTGATAGTACTATTTATCGAGGGAGAGCTGTTTTGGCCAATGGTAGGGGCCTCGATCCATTTGTCTCCCCTGGTTTCCTCTCATATTAGAAAGGATGCATAATCTAAAGATGACCACGAAATTCATCTTTTATCTCTTCGGACCAGGTGACTCATATCGAAATAGTATCTCATTACATCCGCTAGCGAGAAATTTTAACGTCAATCACACAACTGAAATTGTACGAAAACAAAGATACAAACGGTGACATTTCGATAAAGGTGATTTAATCACATATCTCTTGATATATAACTCACTCTACCTTAATGGAGTGAGTATGTCTATGTGCCGTGTTTGCTGGAGTCTTTGGTGTACCTTCCTCCAGGGCGCCTCAAAAAACGGTGCAATTTGTAGTAATTGTCAATAGAATGAAAAACAGCTTAGAAAAACAAAGGCCTAACTACCTAAATGGTCCTTACAAAATACAAGTTGTGTCAATTTCGTCCCTGTAAAATTTTTTGTTTCAATTTCATCCTTACGTTTTTAGATTCAATTCAATGTTGTCCTTGCCGTCATATCCCTAAAGGCAGAACCCCCTCTGTCCACCCCTACCTGGCCCACACACTTTTTCCCCCCAAAACCCACCCACTTCCCCATCAAAACAAGCTCCTAATGAAACAGAACACGAAACCAAGATTGATTTTTATCCAAATCCAACCGAAAACAGGGTCAACGAGCTCTTTAGCTGCAAAAAAGACACGTTCGGTACAGCCGAAGAAGCTGCTTTGGCGTACAATCGGCAAGCGTTCAAGGTCAGAGGAGAAGATGCTCAGCTCAATTTCCCACATCTCTTCTTCGGTTCCAAACAGTCTGTTTCGTTAGGAGCCTGTTTTGATGGGGAAATGGGTGGGTTTTGGGGGGCAAAGTGTGTGGGCCGCCAGGTAGGGGTGGACGGAGGGGGTTTTGCCATTAGAGATATGACGGCAAGGATAACATTGAATTGATTCTAAAAAAGTAAGGATGAAATTGAAACAAAAAATTTTACAGGGACGAAATTGACACAACTTGTATTTTGTAAGGACCATTTAGGTAGTTAGGCCAAAAACAAACTCCTTACAAGCTGTTTCTGAAAAAAACAACTTCGCTAAAAAAATGAATTGACAAATAGTATCTCGTTACCGCCGAGCCCATCGAGTGCAAAGATCTAACCAATATAGGCCGGTTTTCCTCACACAAATTTTGACGCAAGTTTTTTGTGGGATCCATTTTGGAATCCCACGCAAATGATCGAAGCCGTTCAATTTGTTTAAAACGTATTTTTAAAGGTTTCCGTAAAAAGTCAACTCATTTTGGATATCAGTAAGTACTTGATCGGTTCATTCAGTTGGTTTCAGTCAAATTTTATAGGATAAAATTGAATGAAGTAATTAAGCCCTTACCAATATCGGAATGAGTTGATTTTTTATGAGAACTCTTAAAAACCTATTTTACAGCTTTGATCATATACGTGAAACTTCGATTAGTGTTGTGTTAAAACTTGTGTCAACTTTTTTGTGAGGGAAACCGCAAGTGATCTTATTAATCCAGTTTTAATTAAAGTGAGATTCCTCATTAACTTATGATACTACAGTGATTAGCCCTACCTAATAGCAGCAGCTACTACTACTACTACTAGTAATTACTCTAATAATGATAGGAGCTCATTTGACACACTGAAAAATGAAAAACCTCGCATGCAATGTTACACGACATAACTCAAACACTATTGGGGACCAAACTTGACCTAGACAGGTAGTGGTATACTGCAAGTCTAGTGCCCCCACCATGTTCAACAATAGGGGTGGGAATTTTTGACACGACACGAAGTTAGCGGGTTATGATCCGCTATTTTTAATACGGAACACGAATATGACACGATACGATAACACGAAAAGTTAAACAGGTCGAGTTAAGGTTGAGAGAATTCTGGCACGAACACAAGATGACACGATACGAACACTAACATACACGACACAAGAACTTATGAAAGGACACGATAACACGACATGAAGTTAGCGGGTTAGGGTCGGCTATTTCTAACACGAAATACAAATATGACATGACACGATAACACAAAAAGCTAAATAGATCAAGTTAGGATTGAATTCTGACACAAATACGAAATGACACAATACGAAAACAACACAATGCCCACCCCTTTTCAATAACAGCCACTAAATGGAAAGCATCTCTTTTCTTTTTTTTGATAGGGCTAAATGGAAGCAATCTACTTCCCCTTTTTACAATGAACAGAAACTGGGAGACAGCCTCATGCCTTCCCTCTCTCTCTCTCTCTCTCTCTCTCTCTCTCTCTTATAGATATGTACTTCCAAGGTGTCCCCTTCTCCTTATCTAGGACCACTATTGTTTTCCATTTTATTTTTTGTTTTTTAATTATTATTTTATTTTTCTCTTCAATTATTATTCTATTTCTCAAATTTTTATTTTTATTTTTCTCTTTACTCATTATCCCTCTCTCCAATCATTACCTTATTTCTCTCTACACCTACTACCAAAACTAAAATGTCCAAAAAATGAAAACCAAACAAAGAGAAGTGCTTTGTGGATAATGAGTATCACGTTATTTTGTAGTGTATGTTACCAATGACGGAACCAGGATTTTACCCTAGAAATGGTAAAATGTATACTAAAAAAATCTAGTAGTGGCGAGACTATATAAGTTGGGCATAATATTTTTTTTACATATAATAATTATATTTTCTAAAATTCTTATTGTGGCGGTCGCCACCACTAGACCCCCTGATCCCATCCTTGTATGTCACAAGATGATTCATCCAAAAAAAAACAAAAGTTAACTTTTAAGAACATTATGCATCTGAAAACATTGTGTTGTGAAAAATGTTTGGTCTAGAAAATATATACAAATCGCTACTACAAAACTATACAACGTTCACATTAGAAAAAACGAAAAGATCTCAAATTTCATTCCAACCGTAGTAAAGAAATACAGAAGAAGCCTTTAATATCGGTTTTAGTGTTTAACAAGTTATATCTATTTTTTTCTCTTTTTCAAGCTCCATCACAATGATCGCATACACTTGTTATTACTCCCTTTGTTAAAGCTTGGTAGGTGTGACTCAATAATAATATAACCATACATAAATACTTACACACACTCATTCATAATAGGGGGGTCCCATACACTGGACTTCAGTGTGTGGAACCCATATCATTGCGAGTGAGTGTCACCTCTAGTATGTGTGGAACCCATCTCTATTGTGAATAAATGTTTGTTTGTTTGTGTGGTAGTAGCATTGTTGAGGTCGGACTTCTCCATGTTCTGACAATGATTTGCATCTTGTCTATGACATGAAAATGGTTTTGATATTCAATTAACATTAATTAATTTATATGTAAAATACTTGGTTGTCAAGGGGGTGTTTTCGGTAATGAAAAATTTGTAAATTTTTATTGTTACGTGTTTTCGGTAGTGAATAAGTTGTTGAGAAATGTCAAGTTATTTTCGGCAGTGATTAAGTTTTTGATGGGTTTGTGAATAGAGTTACTGTAGCAAAAAAAAAAAATTGTTAACAAATTTTTTGTTATTGGAAAGTGAAAACGATATGGTAAAATGTTGAAACTTTTTTGTTAGTGAACACGAGATGACAAAATGAGTTAAGTTTTTTTGTGATCTTTGTTAGTGAAAATAGGGCTGTAAATGAACTGAGTCATTCGCGAACTGTTCGAGACTAGGTTCGGCAAGACCACATTCGAGTTCGATTCGTCTGCTAAATAAACTGAATCTGAACCTCAATTCTAGGCTTGTTTCGTAAATGAACCGAACCTGAGCCTAACGGTATTCGGCTTGATTAGGCTCACGAACCTATACTTAAATTTAATTAATAATTCAACAGGGGTCTATTTGTAAATATAAAAAAATGTAAGGTTGTATATATAATTCAATACTTATTTTTCTTCCAAATTCTATACGATCCATGAGAGAGTTTAGATTCGCTTAAGTTTAATGAGCCAAGTCAAACCAAACCCGAGTCTTGACGAGCTCAATTCGAGCTTAGATTCGGGTCTGCTCGATTCGTTTGAGTTTAATGAGTCAAACTCGAGCCAAGATGTTCATGTTCGAATCAAACCCGAGCCGAACTCGAGCCAGACTAGTATCTTAATGAATCCAACCGAACCAAACCCATGCCTTGAAAAATTTTAACGAGCCAAACTCGAGCCAAGTTATTTAGACTCGAATTGAACTCAAAATAGATTAGTACCTTTACAAATCCAAACCAAACTTAACAGGTTCGATTCGATTCGGTTTATTTACGGCAATAAGTGAAAGCACCTCGTAAGGGAGCACCAAATGAAAAAGTGTTGTCTGATTGCAGAATCGGAATGTCATCATCCAATCTTCTACGAATCTACTCTAATGCATGCTTAAAGGGCAAGCTGTTAAAATACACTTCCTGCCTTCGTCCTATAACAAATTTCGTAATTGGGTTGATCTCATCTTTTTTTTCTTTCTTTTTTTGTATATATATGTAAAATGACTAGATTACCCTCTTCAGTTGAGAAAAAGTGAATCGTACGTTCGAAAGGTGGTACTAGAACTGTAACATCATTCCAATATTCCAATCAGCTACTACTATACTCCTATATGCTATTCATTCTTTTTAGCATTTGTCCATGTCATAGGTTATAATCAATGTTCATGCTAACTTTTTTGCTCTTCACTTCTTCTACATTTTTGGTTTGTTCCTTTTTTTCATGAAAATATGCAAAAGTTGTTTGTAAATGCTACAAAGCAGAGCAAGTGTTTGGTAGCCGTACTATTTTAAAATGCATTAGCCTTTTTCAGTTTTGTCTTTGCAATCCTTTTTTTTTTTTTGTTTATTAATAAGACTGTTTATATAAAACAAATAAACTAATAGTAACTGATTAAAACTACAACTTATTTCATTCGAAACAAAGAAAAGATGTAGAAGTCTAAACGATACATATTAGAGTGCAGAGAAAGTAGGATCTTTTATACTGATAAAAAATCTATCAGAAAAAAAAACCATTTAGAAAGCAAAACAAATGTTTAAAAGACCAAAGGTATTTGCCTTTCAAGACGTGGGATATGGAAAGTAAAATTTCGTCAAGATGCGTGTAAATTAATACAGATGCCTTGAATTTGTAATGAAATTTGAAAGGAAAAATGGAGAATACAAAGAGCGAAAAGTCATGTTTACTATTAATTGTTGAAATTAAAAATCTTTAGGAAAAAACACGAAAAAAGTTTCTCCTATCAACTAGGAGGGACCCTCTGATTTTTTTTTTGGATTTTTCGGATCAATGATTAGAGAGATTCTTTTTGGAGTAGTTGACGAATTTACCCATAACCACAAACGAACAAAACACATTTACCGACACATTCCCCCAACTGCACGCCACGCGCATTCCACGCGCCTTGATTTTTCTCTCTTTTGGGAAACCGTTGTGATGACTGATGCGGTGGGATCCAAAGGGTCGTCGCCGAAACGCAAGATTGGCCAAGAAATAAATGCTACCTTTATTACCCTCCTGATTTATGGCCTTTCTGATATTAAACAATGAATATATCTCCTCATACAGCTTTGTAGTGATGTATATCTTCTCTTGAATTTGTTGTAATTTTCTCTCTCTCTTTCCCAAAATGGTGATCTCGTAACGTACTTTATTGGGGCTCTGATTTGGTTTCTGTTTTGGGTTCGGTTAATGGTTGTGCAGAGCAATAACGGGTTAAGGGTTCTTTTTCCATTCTATCTATCTATTACTCTCTTTCTTGTTGAATTCTTGATCTGAAAGAAGAAGATCAGAGAGATGGGTTTTGTGAGTACTGTAATGGGTTTCTTTGGATTTGGAGTGGGTATCTCAATTGGACTTGTAATTGGGTACTATCTGTTCATCTACTTCCAACCGAGCGACGTCAAGGTCTCTCTCTCTCTCTCTCTCTCTCTCTCTCTCTCTCTCTCTCTCTCTGACGTTTGTCAATTTTGGTTGAATTACTCTCATATATGCCACTCAGACGTTTGTCACTTTTGGTTGTGTTTGTTTTGCTTCCTTTTTTTGCTTCTTATGTGCATTATTTGACTTTTTTCTTGAATAATTCTCATATATTGACTTTGGATGATATGATACGGAAGGATTTGAGCTTTCTTAATCTAAGTGATCACATCGCCCTAGACAGAGCTCAATGAAAAAACTAGGAGTATCTCTGACTGATTGGGGGATAAGGCTCGGTTTGGTATGCCTCTTTAGACGTTTGTCAATTTTGGTTCTGTTTGTTTTTCTTCGTTTTTTGCTTCTTATGTGCGTTATTTGGCTTTTTTCTTCGGTAATTCTCATATATGACATTTGTCTACGGAACCCTTACTTAGCCATTTGTCTTATATGTCTATGGAGTACAATTGTAGTGAGATCCAAGAGCAAAATTTTAATTGGAAAGAATCAGCCAGTGAAATCTTAAGGAGAAGATTAGTTTATGGAGTGGATAGGAAGTGATAGGGTCTGTAGTGGATGCCATCCAATCTTGAGTTGATTTTCCAAGAACTGATTGAAATAGTTGTGTGATTTTTCTAGTCCGACTGGTACTAAGAAAATTCTTAGATAATTGAGCAGGAACTATGTTTTACTCCCTTTGGTTAACTAGAGTGCATTCTTTTTTGTGTCTAAAGATAGCTGAAGGGATCAGTTGCTGGATTATAACATACAATTGTGTATCTACCCAAAAAATGAGAATGAATAAAGGCACTCAAAAAATGGGGCAGAGTTCTTAGTTCCCTTCGTTTTTTTCTTTTTGAGCGACTGTTTACCCATTGTAATTTGTTTGTAGAACAGTACTTTCAAGTTTCAAACATACAGCGGAATAAACTACTCTCGATGTGACTTTGGCACGAAACAACAGCAAACTGTTGTTTGGCCTGTATCTCCCTGAATGATTCTACTTTGAGTTGTGTCTGCTATGTTACCTTTCTTAATTTCATTTCTGTTTATTATTTTCTCTGTCGCAATTTGTTACCGCTATATCCTCTATCTTTTTTACTAGCATTGATGCGATGAGAGAAATAATTGATGCTGAAAGAGAGTTGATGTGTTGCATGCGGTGCTGTTTAACATAGAATTGAACCCATTTTTCACAGCAACTTTTTATCTCTTTTGAATGCTATTTTTTTAGGATCCTTATATCCGTCCATTGGTTGAGCAAGACTCTGAAACTTTGCAACGGTTGCTTCCAGAGATACCATTTTGGGTGAAAAATCCAGACTATGACCGTGTAAGCTCTTACTTCCGAAAGTTCTACTAATGCCTCTGCATAACTTTCCCCTAACTGTTATATAGCAGAAATCATTAAGGTATTGCATGCACCTTCTTGCTGCATACGCACTTAAAAGTCTTAGTTTTATTTCTGAACAGATTGATTGGCTCAACAAATTCATTGAAACAATGTGGCCTTATTTGGACAAGGTACGTTTACTTGGACTTGTTCTAGTATTTTTTAAGGTTCTCCTTTGTTTATTAATTGTTTAAGCTACTCAGGCAATCTGCAAGACTGCAAAAACTATAGCAAAGCCCATCATTGCTGAGCAAATTCCAAAATACAAAATTGAGTCGGTTGAATTCGAAGCACTTACCCTGGGCTCTTTACCTCCTACGTTTCAAGGTTCTCTCTCTCTCTCTCTCTCTCTCTCTCTCTCTCTCTCTCTCTCTCTCTCACACACACACACACACACACACCCCTTTCTTAGTCAATATGTTTTGTCACATTGACCTGAGAAAGTTTGGTTGGAGTTTAAGTACAATGTTATATTATCTTCTAGTAGGATGGTTCTCTTAACTCCCAAAATGCATATGCCGAGTAGATTGTCAATCGTCAACATCTTGCATCACTTGGAAATTTCATGTTATATAACTCCTGTAATATTGCAGTTATTTGGAAATCAATTTGTGAGCTAATTGGTTTTACTGATTTCATGGAAAACATAGATTAAAGTGTGCATTGTGCAATGCTTGATCCCATTTCATGCCAGGAATGAAAGTGTATACTACAGAGGAGAAAGAGTTGATAATGGAACCATCCATGAAGTGGGCAGGAAATCCTAACATCACTATCGCGGCTAAGGCATTTGGGTTGAGAGCTACTGTTCAGGTACTGGACTGTTCGTCTTTAGTTGAAGAAGAAATCACTAGTAGCTGAAATTAACTAGTTGATATCAAGAAACTGGTAGCTGTCAAAACTTTTTGGTGTTGGAACATGAAAGATGTATAATACACGTACGCATACAGTTTCCTAGTGTACGATGAGGGACATTTTGTTGCTTGTGTTCGTTAGGAAGTGTCTGTTGTTTGGATGCATTAGTTGACTTGTATATACCTTTGGAGTATTTCAGGTGGTTGATTTGCAAGTTTTTGCTTGTCCACGTATTACCTTGAAGCCGTTGGTTCCGAGCTTCCCTTGTTTTGCCAAAATATTAGTGTCTCTAATGGAGAAGGTACGTGGAACTGACCAGTGCTAACTTTGGTTGATGAGCTTCTCAATTCAGAATATTTTGCTTTTATCATCAGGGCTTCCGTAGAAGTGCTTCATATGTATGTATACACACCTGTACATACATATATATATATATATATAAGTATATATGCAGCCTTTTAGACCACAGTGAAATTTGCATTTGATCTATATTGAGAGCAAAAGCTACGGAATCGGTTTCTTTTTTATTGTCCAAAGTTCAGCTCACTCTCGTTGTTTGGTCCGAGTTCACAGCCTCATGTTGACTTTGGTTTGAAAGTGCTCGGAGCAGACGCTATGTCCATTCCTGGCTTGTATAGGGTTGTCCAGGTATGTAAAATTGGTTGCCTTTGTGACTGCCTCTAATTATCTTTGTGCTTTCATTTGATTCTGCCCTCTAGGTCGCCCCGCTTAGGCCTGTCTTCATTGTATGAAGGCAACAACCACAACATAGATTGTATTTGTGGTTTAGCTAATGTTAATTGAAGTGAACAAGAAGCGCTGTGGACAACTCTGATGTTGTCTCTGCATGGATGCAATACATGGGCTGCAAGTACCTGAATTCATATCAGCTAAGATTGTAAAAGGCACAATAATGGTTGTAGACTTTGTATGAGGGAGAATATTGGACTAATCATGGTTTCGAACTCAATGATTGTTGGAACAGCATTATTCCTTCAGCCTTCAGGGCAGTTATACCCATATTTTGAACACTTATCCCTTCTCATGGGTCTACTGGAAATATAAAATTAGTGGGATCTTAGTTATGTTCCATGTGGAAGAAGTCGAGATTTTTGTTTGACTAACTCTATTCCCTTCTCACGGGTCTTCTTTGTATTTCATACTTGGAAAAGGTTTCGTTCAAGGATGGAAATTCAAATCACTAACTGTATTTCTACATCCAATTGCCCCAATAGCCTTGGTCATTTACTAAGAACCCAAGTTCAATTTTGTTGTTAATTTTATATGTTGGACTTCAGTTTGGCTACTCAATTTTCTTTTTTTTTTTTTTCCTTTAGGAGCTTATCAAAGACCAAGTTGCTAATATGTATCTCTGGCCCAAAACCCTTGAGGTACCGATCATGGATCCTGCCAAGTACGTACACATTTTGTCTTGTTTTCACTTGGAAACACTATATTCATCCTCCTTATACGTCTCTGCTTCAATTAACTCAAATGATTTGCAGAGCCATGAAGAGACCAGTTGGGATCCTTAATGTCAAGGTTTTGAAAGCAATGAAGCTTAAAAAGAAAGACCTTATGGGGGCATCGGACCCTTATGTCAAGTTAAAACTTACTGAGGACAAACTTCCATCGAAGAAAACTACCGTGAAGCACAAAAACTTGAACCCGGAATGGAATGAAGAATTTAACATAGTTGTGAAAGACCCGCAATCTCAGGCTTTAGAGATCAATGTATACGATTGGGAACAGGTATATTCTGCTGTTTGTTTTTTCCTCAGGTTTGTTCTGAATTCTCAAATCAATCTGTGACTCTGTGTGCTTTCTGGTTCAACTTGTTGAAACTTTGTTACCATTACATACTCTGGTTTGGAATGCACGTTCTATGAACATGGTACAGCCTCTTTCCAAAGCAGTACATAGCAAACCCCCATTTAAACTCGGAGAGTCTAGGGTTTCGCAAGACAAAATGTGAAACATTGGTTGTTGCACTCCTGGAAATATCGGATGGATAGGAAATAGAACCTTAAAGCTGAGTAGATACCAATCATCCCAAGCTTGCTAATAAAACCATCAGTTTTGCCTAGCCTGGTAAACACATTTGTCTAGCTTTGGGAACTAAACCGGAAGTTTTAAGTCAAGTCAGTAAGCTAGCTAGTCATACGAGCTATGAAGCATGGAGGTGAAAGAATTTTATTCTACGATGGTAATCTCTGCAATAGAGGGCATGTGGCTTTGCACATTCCCCTCCTTCTCATACTCTAATTATCTACATTCTAGGTAACATAGGACTTTGGCTAAAATAACAAGGTAGCATAGGACTTAGAACTCAGTATAAAAAAGTTTCATTCATCCTTGTTAATCATATTCAACAGTATACTCCTTTTTTCTCATTTAGGTTGGCAAACATGACAAGATGGGCTTAAATGTACTACCATTGAAAGAACTTGCACCTGAGGAGCCAAAAGTTGTGACTCTTGATCTGCTGAAAAACATGGACCCGAATGATGTTCAAAATGAAAAGTCGCGTGGACAGATTGTTCTTGAATTGATGTACAAACCTTTCACGGATGATGAGATGCCGAACCAATCTGAAGAAACGAATGAGGTACAAAAGGCTCCTGATGGAACTCCTGATGGTGGAGGTTTGCTTGTAGTAATTGTCCATGAAGCTCAAGATGTGGAGGGGAAGCACCACACAAATCCTCAAGTGCGCTTACTTTTCAGAGGAGAGGAGAGAAGAACCAAGGTATGTTGCAGCCCATTAGTTTAATGATATGGCTCTCATCAATTATCATTTATTAGTTCTAGAAGGGAAACATAGGAGTTAATACTAGATAGGAAAAATAGGAGTTGAAAAGGTGTACAAAGTTCGGATTGATACAACTCATTAAAGTTTTCATAACCTTAATTTAACTTGATACGAGTTAGCGATAATTGTTCCCTAACTTCCCTACAGTTGATAGGTCAGCAGTTTCAGAAATGTACGGCTGTTTTCCTGCCTCCTTGTTTCTTTGAATAGAAATTTGTTTTGTGGAGTTATGGAACCTTTTTTTGTTAACTAGTCACTAGCTTACGGAGATGCTTCACTGCTGCTTCTGTCGAAATGCCATAAAGCTTTTAGGGAGGGAAACTTGCCCGTGTGTCTCTGGCCGGGCTTGAGTCACTGGTTTTTTACATGATTTCAATTCGTAGTGTATCTGGACTGATTATTTCTCCTGGATTTTATATAGCCTGTAAAGAAGAACAGAGATCCAAGATGGGAAGAAGAATTTCAGTTCATGCTGGAGGAACCACCAACAAATGACAGAATTCATGTGGAAGTCGTTAGTACTTCTTCAAGGATGGGTCTACTGCATCCCAAGGTATTTCTTGAACCAATTTTCAAGTACTTGCAACCCACCCAAATTCTTGTCATCATTTTACGTGGACTTATGGTATTTGCCACACATAGAAATGGGATAACGTCACAAATTGTGTTGGTACATTGGAATTGGTATAAAATTTCTTTGACCTTTTTTTTTCTCTGCAGCATTTAAAAATGAGTCTCTTGCAAAAGGTTTCATGAAACAATCTGAAGCATGGAGATCCTTGTTATAGCCCTGGATTTATTAATTTTGGCTGTGTTCGGATTAAGGATTAATGTAGGCAAAATCCAAAGGCGAGCATACGATATCTTGAAATTGTGAAGAGAAATCCCTGCATTTTCTTGTCCTTCACCAATTCCTACATAAATCTTGTATATAACACACAAAAGTTTGGTAATTCTTAATGAAACTCTAGCTCCGTCCTTATTTCTTATTTTTCTACTATTATGTATCCCTAACAAGAAGAAAGAATTGAGCTCATAAGTCCCGTGTACATTAAGCTTTTAATCTTTTGGGTGCTTACTTATATCTATAATCAGTTGATGGCATGGCCTTCTTGTTGGTGATACAATACCTAACAAGGTATTTATGGTACAATACCTTGTTCTCATAAAGTCTGGTATATTCCTATCAGGAAGCTTTGGGTTATGTGGATATAAGCCTTTCGGATGTGGTTTCAAACAAGAGGATCAACGAGAGATACCACCTAATCGACTCAAAGAACGGTCGGGTTCAGATAGAAATGCAATGGAGGACTTCATCTTGATCATATGGCAGTTTTTCAGAAGTTGTGTCACTGCATGCGAACATTCAGTTTCAGTTTTCCTAGATTCATAGAATAAATGTAATTTTCCTGTCTCTGTGTATCCACGTTTAGTTGCTATAATATGCTCTTATATGTGGTTTTATTTTGCAATTTTTTTAGTAAACCTAATAAATATTGTTTTTCTGGAATTTTATGCTTGCATATATATTAGATAAGAATTCCCATGTTTGTAAATTCTGGGTCAGACTTGTGAATCTGGGACTGAGCTCTTTGTCAAGTGTGCTTAGTGTCTGGACATGCTCTACAAGATCAACGGTCTCAATCATGTCTAAATGTGCTCTACAAGATCAACGGTCTCAATCGTCAAAATAGACTCGAATTCGTTGGACTGGACCCCGTCCAATTTTTCCCCAAACTGGAGAGGAGCCACTTGGCTGAATTGGAAATGATTGCAATGGAGAAAACTTCTTCAACATTATTGCACTATACAAATGCCCTGTGGGGGGATCAGGCATCGTTCTGGTCCACAGCACACATTACCTCCAAATTCCCCAAATGGGATGAATAATTGCTGTCATTCTGGAACCGGTAAGGTACTTTGGGCTCCGGCTACCATGCCCCAAAGCGGTATTGGGGCATCTTGCCCCCGTTTTTTTTAAAACCTTTTTGGATCTTTTCTTTCGATCTCAACCCTTGGATCCATCCCGTCTTTCCTATTAAACCCTTGGATCCATCCCCCTCTCTCGTAAAATTATTTTGAAAACATCTAAAAACGTTGAAGTACAGCCTTTAGTTGTGGTAAGTATACTTTATTTTGTGGTAAGTATCAACATAAAATATGGTAAGAAGAGCCAGTGTTCATGGTAAGTGTAATGGCTGAAAAAACGCAAAACCACCTTACTTTTAAGAGGTGGTTTTGATCCAAGGGCCCAAATCAATCTAAAACCTAATCTAATGGTCCATATTAAATGGGGGCATGATGCCCCAATACCACACTGGGGCATCATAGAAATTCTACTTTGAGTAGGCTGGCTATCCTGGCAATCTCTAGATTAGGGTAGCTTCCTATCCTCCTCCTTCCTCGATTACCTAAGTTTAACCTGGCCATTCAAGGAACAATAAAAAAAAAAAACCATTTGGTGCACACCAGATGTACGTCGCGTTCTGTGAATCCAAACCCATTTTAGGGTTTCGTACATATGATCGGACCGCTCTATTTATTCAAAATACTCTTTTTGAGGATTGCTTTAATAAAAAACAACGCAATCGAATATCGGTAAAAGCTTTATAGATCATGGGCCCAATTTGTTGTTTGAGCAAATAATTGATCAAACTCTTTCCGATATCCGAAAATGGTCCGAACCCTACACTTTTTTTACTTGGAAATGTGGGACAAAGAACATAAAAAGAAGGTATTCTCAAAACCCTGATCTATTGAAAAGGCAAAAAAAAAATATGATAACTCAGGTGTCTAGGCTAGTTTATGTGCACATCGACTAATTTTGACGACTAATTCAACCTCCCATTTGTGGGAATCTCAAATAAAATCGGAGCCAAACTTTGTATGAATTGATCACAAATAAGCTAATAGTAGCATAAAAAGTTTTGAACTTAAAATCTTAAAAGAAAACAAATTTCGAAGTCCTAGCTCTATGACACTGGGTCAACCTTTGGGGTTACTATGAAGGAAAAAAATGATCACCTGCAGGAGAGGGATTAATGGAGAAAACAGCTTTCTGGTCAAAAAAGCTTCCATTGAAATTTATGTACTAAAATCTAAAGAATATTTATCCTATCCTAATAGTACTAAAAAATAGGGAAAAATTCAAAATACCTCCCAACCTATACACCCAAATTCAATTTGACTCCCAACCTTTTAAAAACTTCAATTTTACTCCCAACGTTATATTCCGTTAATCAAAATGCCCCCTTCCGTCCAAATTACTAACGGATTCCGTTAAAGGCTCCGTTAAATAGTATTCTGATCGAATTTCGATGATCCGAGCCGCTCAATGTGTTTAAAATGTGATTTTAAGGGTACTTGCAAGAAATAAACAAAAAAAATGACCGGGAAGGGCTTCATCTGAACAATTTTTTATTGAATAGTTTAATAAAAAACTGTTCAGATGAAGCCCTTCCCTGTCATTTTTTTTTTGATTTCTTGCGGGTACCCTTAAAATCATGTTTTAAACACATTGAGCGACTCGGATCATCAAAATTTCATTGGAAAGACGGAGGTGTGGATCGATCCGGATTTTATTCAAGTACGGACTTCCGGATTTTGCTTCGGTCTGTACCTCCCCTTTTCCGATCGAATTTCGATGATCCGAGCCGCTCAATGTGATTAGAATGTGATTTTAAGGGTACCCGCAAAAAATCAGCCAAAAAAAATGATCGGAAGGACTTCATCTGAACAGTTTTTTATTGAACCATTCAATAAAAAACTGTTCAGATGAAGCCCTTCCGATCATTTTTTTTGGCTGATTTCTTCCTGGGTACCCTTAAAATCACATTTTAAACACATTAAGCGGCTCGGATCATCGAAATTCGATCAAAATACTATTTAACGGTGCCTTTAACGGAATCCGTTAGTAATTTGGACGAATGGGGCATTTTGATTAACGGAATATAACGTTGGGAGTAAAATTGAAGTTTTTAAAAGGTTGGGAGTCTAATTGAATTTGGGTGTATAGGTTGGGGGGTATTTTGAATTTTTCCCTAAAAAATATGATATCTGTATTGACATCCATTTTTCCCCTTGGGAGTTTTTGACCTATTGAACGGTTCAGAAGATCCAATTGAAAAAACAGTAGACAAAACACATTTTACCTTCCATACGATGGTTTTTTTTTTTTTTGTAATGTAAGGTGTCCTGAACTAGCTCGAGCGCATCTCGAACTAATTTCTACAACCCTTTGGACAGCCGTTTCCAAGCTTACGTGTGAGGGTAAGGTGGCCCCAAAAGTTACATGCAAGAATGATCGAACCTAAGAGCACCTCACATATGTTTTCCTTCTTGTTAGCAGAGTCCAACCATTGTCCGAAGTATAAACTTTGAATCATCTCTCATGGTTTCACCACACTTCGACTCCGCTTACAATACTTTTTTTTTTTGGATCCGTTGTAGAGCAATACTAGGCACACAATTTTAAAACGCAACTCCAAACACAGCTGATTGCGCTTGGAGCCGCTCAATACATGTGGGTATACATACATCAAACAATTTCGGAAGTAATTGTATCCAGAGTTGTATCAGCTGAATGTACATGTCTCTAGACTTTTCCTTCTTGGTATTGAGTTAAATGACAAAGCGTCATTTCTCCCCAAATTCTCACCAATTCAGTGGCGGAGCCACTTGAGGACGAGCGGAGGCACGCGCCCCCACTGTACTCCCTTTTTTTTTTTTTTTTTTCAGATTTTGTATTTTTTTTCTTCCTGTAATTGGCTTCTTAAATTGTTCTTTGTTTAATCACTTTAATACATTTTGTATATATTTCGGGGGTGTTTGGCAAGTAGATTTTTGGATTTTTGGATTCCCATTTTCGGATTATGGGTGTTTGGCAACAGATTTTGAAAATGGATTTTGGGAGAATGGATTTTCGGATTATGGGTTTAGGAGCCAAAAACCAAAATCTGGGTTTTAGGAGTTTTTGGGATTCTCATTTTCGGATTTTGAGTTTATATTACGAAAATACCCTTAATACTCCTGTAATTTTACCAAATCTACCCCTCCCTCCTTATCCACACCTTTCTGCCTCTCTTTGCTCTACCAAATCTGCCGCCTGGCCGAAGAAAAGAGAGACCAGAAAAAACCATAATTCTTTTTTTTTTTTTTGCTTCGGAGTGTACTTTTTATTTTGTTTTATATTTATGTTATGTGTTTGTTGTTAAATTAAAGTGTTACTTGTAAACATTGGTCTTATTATTTGAAATCTAAAGTACCAAATAAAAATACCAAATGTCTTCCTTAAATTAAAAAAAGGGAAAAAATTACATATCAAAAATAATTATTTTAACACAATAATATAAAGGCCAAATGCATACAGCGGATCTGAAAAACACAAAAAAAAAGAAGGCAAAAACAAAATGTTACTTTAGAATAATAATAGACTTCAATAGACAGCCCATAAAAACTATTCAATAATAAAGTAAAAAAAAATTGGAAAGAAAAATCGCAAGGCACCTGGTATAAGAAGACAAAGGGCAATATGGTAAAAATGCAACTCATAATTCATTCTCAACAATCATCTACCAAACACTACTACATTTTCAAAATACATTCTGCACAAATCTCCCAAACACTCTGCCATACTCAAAATACATTCTGGCCATAATCCAAAAAGCCAAAAAGTCAAAAAGCTGAAAATGAAAAGCCAAAAAGTAGGCTCCCAAACACCCCCTTCATTCTCAACTTTTTGTTTCCAATATTACAACAATTCCATTACACTTGCGAAGTGAGATGTTTAATGAAAAGAGAGTTAACACTCACCATTTGAAACTCCTCAATACATAATGTCCAAATTTGTAATTGGCTAAACTATGGGTTATATGCATTATACTTCATTAATTATTCACAATTTTAAAAATTATCTTGTCTTTGTCGAAAGAACTCACAACGCGTGACGAAATAGAGGTTTAAGCATAAAATTTGAAAAAAAAAGCACATTTTTTCTGATTGGATCAGGATTACTGAATATTAACATTTACATTTAGTTATTGTTTATCTCACTGCTATTAGACTTGATCCATTGAGACAATTCAAACAATTGATTTGTTTTGATGGTTTATGAAATTACTACATTCCTTAGTAAATGTGTTAACTTTTTTTTAAAATTAATTTTAGCACAAGCATTCTTTTATTATTTTGGTGTTGCTAATTGTGATTTTTTTTTTTTTTTGTTGAAGTGTGTTTAAAAGTGTGCCCCCACTATCGTTAATTTCTGCCTACGCCACTGCTCACCATCTTAGATAATTTGTGCTACTGTTGTTTATTGGACCCAATCAATCTATATTTCACAATGAAGAGTCTCAACTTGTATCTAAGATATCCGAGCAACATAGTTGAACACCCTCAAGGCTCAAACCCTAAATCCAATGTCATGACCTTTAATAGGGGTTCAATTGACCCCGTAACATCGATCCTACCATATAAAACGTACGGGTGATTGGAATAGCGCAATGCGAATTCAGTTTTTTTTCCATACTTCCCACCACATAAACCGAGCGATGGCGATGGCAATGGCGCAATGCAAATTGGTTAATGCAATGGCTTGCATATACAACGGTAAGAATCGATACTTCCATATACAAAAGTAGTAATTCTCAATGTTAATGCATGCAATGGCTTGCAAAGGAAAATATACTACTATATTTTATTAGCTCGTGGGCATCTGTAATTTACACTACAAAAAGGTACTACATCTGAAAACAAAAAATCACTTGAATTTTCAACCGTAGGTAACGTCATGTTGTAGAGGTGAAAGAATTCATTTTTATTGTTTAAGGCCCGAGATGAACGAACTTGCTTAACTTCTCTTGGGTTTTCTTTTCGAAACCTCCTATAGTAAATGATAGGAATTTGTTCATACAAAACTTTGTTCCAGCTATGAAGAAGTCCACGCTAGAGTAAGGCTAGTTTGCACTACGTGCACCTAGGCTATAAAAAAAATGGTTATATACTCCTATTATTGCATATGGAAAGCACCAAGGCTATGAAAAAAAACAAAGTGAAACTTTACTCTCTTTCTCCATTACCATAAAAATGCCATTAGAGTCTCCACCAAACAACTCAAAGGATTCTCCACCACACTTCTTCACTTTGGATATGGCTGAACTACTGCAAGTTTCTTTTTCATTTTTCATTTTTCTTTTCTGATGAGTGCTGCTGAAGTGCAAGTTCAATCATCCAAATTGGAGTTTGTTACAACAAAAGCAAAATAATTCTTATTCTTTATAAGTCACTCACTTAGATTCTAATGCTAAATTCCTCTTACTATTGGCTTTTTGAAAGGGGAGATAGCTCCTCTGTCGTTTGGGGTAGAACTGTACCCCATGCGGTTCAGCTTCTTCCATTTTGCACTCGTTTCAATGATTGAATTCGTTCACACTGTATAATTCGTTGAGTAAAACAGTCACGTCAAATATCAAGTCAATCGGAAACCAAATAGTATCTGATCGGAGCTCGCTTACCTCGGGAAAAAAAATGGATTTTCCAGGCTGTAATCTAGTGGGCCCAACTTGTTTTACTTCCATATAAATCTGTTCCGATCGAGTAGAATCCGAAATTCGATTTGACTTCCTCTTAATTTACGTGACTATTATATTCAACGTGACTGAATTCGATCATGGAAATAAACGCAAAACAGAATCCGAACAAAACGGACCGTATAGGGTGGGAGAAAAGCCGTTTCCTTTTGAAATAAAGAGCGTGAATATGTTCTTCTTTTTTGTGTGTGGGGTGGATCAAAGCATATTGGATGAGGGAATAGATGCTAGGCAAGTATTAAACTTGGGGGCTGTGAGTGGGATTCTCCTTAATTGGTACTCCATTATTCTACTAGGCCAGGGGAAGAGTGAGTGTGTGTGCCCATTTAACTAGCACTTTTATTATTCGGCATAAAGAGGCTTCTAAAGCTGTACTTTGTTGGAAGTCAAATAGGGATGGGTGTCCAAGTCCACGGTTGGACTCGTTGAGTCACAACTCACAAGAGTGATTGCCAAAAGAGGGCCCATTAAAGGCACCTAAATGGTCCTAGGTTCATTGGGATTTTATTTTTATTTTTTTTCAAGTTGGTGAGTTTTCAAAGTTTTTCTTTTAAATTTGATTATTTGCTTATTTTTCGACCTCAAAAATTTTCGTAGGGAAACAACAATTTAAGGGGGACCCAAAAACCCTATAGTGCAGGTTCACTGCATGACATGTAGTGCATATTACAACCGTTGATATGAGTGTTTTCAACGATCTGGATTCAAATGAAACTTTTCGGGGAAAACTCTTCCCTTGAAAAAGTTTCATTTGAATCCAGATTGTTCGAAACGCTCACGGACGGTTGAAATTTGCCTGACAGAACGCCCTGTAGGATCCCTGGGTCCATTTAGGGGAGCGGGAGAAGTGATTATGATAAAGGACGTACAAAAGACTAGGTAACGTGTGCCAAATCACAACTTATTTATTTGTGTTCAATAAAATCTTAGCAAGCTCTACATTATACGTAGTTTTAAAATAAAATAAAAAAAAAAAGGAGGGAGGCTCCACATGTATCGCACATGGATCTAACTTCCCATAAAATCTTTGTATGAGTCACTTAATGAGTACTTTTTTGGCATTTTTCAATGACTTAAGAAAAATACTATATATTGTAACAATATAAAACCCGTAATCTCTTATATTTTTCTTCATAATACAAATAGTTTTTAGATGTTGTCACAACTGATACAAGATGAACCAAATATGCTGATACTATATTGTTCTTGTTTTGTTTCTTTATGTGTTGTATAAGTAGATAGATAAATAGATATACAGTTTTCACATACCCATTGAAAAATAATTACCCATCAAGCCTTGTTTTATACCGTTACTTTCTACATTTTTGAAGTATAAAAAAAAACATTTTCATCTCAATAAATTTGTTCAAAAGGAAACATTTTATAATCTCAAGGTCAAACACTTGGGCTCCGTTCCGGAACCTAAAAAAAGTTCTGATTTTTTAAGAAGGAAATTTCAAGCTCAAAAATTATGGGTTTATTGAAATCTAAAAATATGCAATATGGATTTTATTTGGAAAATCTCGATGAGATCTTTTATACGATGTAAAAAAATTTGAAAATTTATTTTTCATTTACTTTATTTTTGAGTTTGAAAATATAAAATAAGCTGCTTATTTTTTAAGAAGGTTTCTGGAACGGGGCCTTAGAAGTTTGATCTCTCTTAAGATTTCAAGTTCGAAATTCTTTACATACTATCAATTATTTTGGAGGCAGTCCATATGGAGAGCTTTGCTCCAACTTTAATTGATTTTTCCGCAAGTGGCCGTTTGGTATTGAGGCCCCGCAAGTCCTTTGATGGGGAAATTTTTCAGTGCCGGATGGGTACCACATCATTTGGCAATCGGACACATCTAAACAATCCAAAAGTGTATTAGACGGTACAGATTAACACTTTCCTTCCTCTTACCCTCACACTCTTTCTCTCTCTCCAAATCTAAGGCGTCCAAAACCGAAATAGACTGCCCGGATGCACTAAACGAATATCACGTGGCACCCCCTCCGCACTAAAAAATTTATCCCTTAGATGGGAAAAAGATTTTTTCCCGAACTGATCACAAGGGAAGAGAGCTTTGAAGCAGACAAATGACAAAATGGGGTAACAAAAACCATAATGCCAGTGGGCCCAATACTTTTTGGACGAACCTGATTGGTTTAAAGCAAGAAAACAAAAAGAGTAGACTTTTGGGTTACATCCAAATCGAGTCAGAGGCGGGAGATATCATTTTGGGAAAAGACACAGACAGCCTTTGCAATGGCAAAGGGCGATGAGGGAATGGGCCCAACTTTTCTTCCTTCTACCACAAGCCCATTTCGCAATCAAAAAGTCGGAATGGAAATCCTGCAGTGCAGTTTGCATTGGTACCGACAACTTGAATTTAATTTGAATTCCTATTAATCCGAGCAACTCATTGTTGGCATTAAGGGGCCGATCGGCTAAATAAGTCATTTGGTTTATTTTTTTGTCCTTACTTAAATTTTTTTCGCATTTATTAGTTTTTTGTCAAAATTTTTGGGATAATTGTTTCTTCATGACGAGGAATCTAAAAAGTAAAAAATTGCGATCGAAATTTATTTTTTTTATAAAGATCAAAAAATTGGCTTATTTTTATCTTTATTCAAAAAAATTAGGTTTCAATGGTAATTTTTTACTTTTTAGATTCCTTTCGTCATGATGAAATAATAATCCCTAAAAAGTTGAGGAAAAACTAACAAATGCAAAAAAAGAATTGAATAAGGGCAAAAAAAATAAACCACTTGGATTATTTAGCCGAACGACCCCTAAGTCCGAACGTTTCATCGTCGAGATGGATGGCCGAATCGTCACCCGACAGTCCTACAGTGCAGGCTGCAATGCAGTGTCTCTCGGTTCAGTCAAGTCCTCCCAAAAGGACAGTATTCACATTGACCCAAAAGATAAAACAGAGTTACCCAAAACGACAGAGTATAAATATTCTTTACCTTCTCATGCCTTTTGCTTTGCCATGCCATTTAAGGATGGAATGGGGCGATGATCAAATGTACTATAGTTTTCTTGTGAGCGCGATCAACGGATTTTTCACCTACCATGGAATTTTACTTGTGGTTATCTGTGTCGATTAAGGTCGTCACCATAAGATATCCTTATAAATTAACTATTATGCTAGGAACACAAACTGTTACCATAACACCGCTAAGGTGCGAGTAGGCCCACCTACCGGCTATACATCATTTGGTTTGGAAGCTCTTATACCCGTAAGGAGAATTCGAACCCGTGCTGCATCACTTCTCATCCCTCCAAAACAACATGTATGTGCAAAAAGTAAATATTACACAAAGTATGAGGGCTAGTTTAGAGAGAGAGTGGGGGTGAGTGGAGAGAGAGTGTTTCAATTTGGGTCGTCCAAAACACTCTTGGACGGTTCAGATGTGCCCACTCGGACACCACATCAGCGGTGTGACGTGATCGGTCATAAGAGGTGAAACTTTCATTTTGAAGGCAGTCGAGAATCAAACAACCGCATTTGGCTAAATAAGCCAAGTGGTTTATTTTTTTGTCCTTATTCAATTTTTTTCGTATTCGTTAGTTTGTCGTTAATTTTTGGGGGATTATTGCATCGTCATGACGAGAGGAACCTAAAAAGTAAAAAATTATGATCGAAATCAAAAAATTTTAAATAAAAGCGAAAAAATTGGCTTATTAGCTTATTTTCGTCTTTATTCAAAAAAAATTAATTTCGATCATAATTTTTTTACTTTTTAAATTTTTTTTGTCATGACGATGCAAATAATCCCCCAAAAATTAACGACAAACTAATAAATACGAATTTTTTTTAAATAAGGACAAAAAAATAAGCCACTTAAATTATTTAGCCGAACGGGGACAACTGGGCAAACCTTGTAAGTCAAACTAATATCGTATATTCGATTAATATTTTAATTATTGAAAATATTAAAAATTCGAATTAGAAGGACTCTTCCACTGTTCCACACCACAAATTAGGACTACTTGACCTACAGAGAGTATAGACACGAGATTTTTTTTTTTCTGTTTTTTGTTTTACAAACAAGATTATCCCAGTTAAATCAATGCAAAAATAAAGTACAGATAAAACAATTGAACAAAATATAATAAAAACAAAATAATAAAAAAAAAAGTTGTGTGAGACCAGACTCAGAAGCCGAACCCATCAATCACACATGTGAAGGTGGGCGAAGAGGCCAAGACCCGCAACCAACTCGAGCTCATTCCGACGCAGAAGCGAGATGGCATCGTTAGAGCGCATTGCCAACTGGCTAGACTGACACGTTGAGCAGGAAAAGCAACGTTATCACGACCCTGTCATTCGAAACGCCATATCACAGCCGTCAAAATGCAGATAGGGAGTGAACCCATCACGTTCAAACCCCCCATAGGACCTGACCTATATACTCTCCTCACGAGAATTTTTTAGGTGCAGGGTGAGTACCAAGACGATGTGATGCCCGAGCAATACATTCAAGCTGTCTAAAAATATATTAGATGGTCTAAAGTAAAACATTCTTTTTCCTCTCGTCCCAATATTTTCTCTTTTTTTTCTCTCTCCAAATCCAGATGCACCGAACAAGTATCACGTAGTACTCATCCGACACTGAAAATCTTCTCCTCACTTATCCGTCAACCCCGTAACTAACTTTATGGTTAATTACACTTTATACCCCCCAAAGTATACAACAATCTCGCTTTGCTTCCGAGGTGTTCTCCTACGGAGGTTTTGGGAGTTAATTTTTTGTCCTTATTCAATTTTTTTTTTTTGCGTTTGATAGTTTTTTGACAAATTTTTATGAATTATTGATTTAGCTCGACGAGAGGAATTAGAAAAGTATTTTTTTTTACCTTTAGCAAATTTTTTTGGAAAATATCCAAGACAAAGCCTCAAAAGCCAACTTTTGAGGTTTGACTTGGATATTTCCAAAATATTTTGGGTAAAGGTAAAAAATTATAATAGATTTTCAATTTCTCTTGTCTAGACGCTTCAATAATTCATAAAAAAAAATTTGACGCAAACTAACAAACCAAAAGCTCACTAGGAGAACAACACCTAGGTTGTATCGTGCTCATATTCAATCAAATTCTAAGCAAATAAAAATAGAAGAATTCAAATCAAATGACTATAAGCAAAGTGTTTGCCGTTTGACTTGCGCAAAAATTGAATCCATTTTGAGGTTGAGTTTTTTGAGTAATAGTAATAGTAGTAGTATAGTTTTCATACTCTTCAAAACCCTCCTAATAATAACTGTCTCGTATTTTTGTCTTATCTCGAGATAAATAAATTTCTCCGTCGATCAAAAAAATTAACTCATAAGTTTGTGCATAGTACTCCCTCCGTCTCATTTTTTTTGTTCATTTTTGAATTGCGTACTTTTTTTAATTGTTTATATCTTTCAATTTATAATATTTTTCATAATTTTAAAAATTTTGTATTATAGAACTTATCGAAATTTATCAAACAAGATATATATTACATATTTTTCAAGATTCACACTAAAAGATATAGGCAAAAGATATAAAAAAGACAAATAAAATAATGAGCAATGAAAATGAAACGGAGGAAATAACACATGAAAATTTTTCCAAAACATCCCGCTATGAACGACTCCAATACCACATCCAACATTTACCCCAGGTGTTCTGTCAACAAATACTACCAATCTTTAGGGGTACAAACTGTTATTTATGCCGTTCTCCGGCCTCCGTTTGCCACCGTTTAACACCGTATCACGCCGGTTCTGCCGAAACACAGAAACGCATCGACTCTCTCCTCTCTCTCTCTCTCTCTCTCTCTCTCTCTAGACTCTCTCTCTCTCCACTTTCCATGAGTAGTTTATTCACCCAATTTTGATTCTCAGATTCTTCGATTCCTCGCAATGCCACTACTTATTTGAACCCCATCCCCAATCCCATTTCGTACGTCCCATTTCCATAACAGTGAAACCCAAAAAAAAAAAAACCAAAACAAAAAAAATGAAAACATCTCCTCTGTATTATCTTCTTCTCCTCCAATTCCTCTCCATTATCCTCCCGCTCTGCTGCCACGCCTACTCAGACCTCGAAACCCTCTTGAAGCTCAAGTCCTCATTGATCGGACCCAACGGGTCCGGGCTCGCCGACTGGGTCGACTCGCCCCGGTCCCACTGCTCCTTCTCCGGCGTCACATGCGACGCGGACTCACGAGTCATCTCGCTCAACGTCTCCCTCACCCCTCTCTACGGCGTTGTCCCGCCCGACATCGGCCGCCTCGACAGGCTCGTGAACCTCACCCTCACCGCCGACAACCTCACCGGCCCCCTCCCCGCCGAGCTGTCGAATCTGACGTCGATGAGGCTCCTCAACCTGTCCACCAACAACTTCAGCGGGTCCTTCCCGGGGAAAATTGTCGTTGGAATGCCGGACCTCGAAGGTGTAGATATTTACAACAACAACTTCTCGGGAAACCTTCCCGCGGAGTTTGTCAATCTGAAGAAGCTCAAGACTCTCCATCTGGGCGGGAACTACTTCTCCGGCACGATACCGGAGGCCTATTCTCAAATCCTCAGCTTGGAGAGCTTAGGATTACAAGGGAACGGACTCACCGGGAAAATCCCGGCGAGTCTCGCTCTATTACGTGATCTTCAAGAGTTATGGCTGGGCTACTTTAACAACTACGAGGGCTCAGGCATCCCGCCGGAGTTCGGAGCCTTGACCTCGCTGCGAGTGCTCGATTTGGCCGGGTGTAACCTCACGGGCGAAATTCCGGCGAGTTTGGGAAATTTAAAGATGATGCATAGCTTGTTCCTCCAAATGAACCGGCTGACCGGTTTCATACCTCCGGAATTGTCCGGTCTGGTGAGCCTCAAATCTCTTGACCTCTCCATCAATGACTTAACCGGGGAGATTCCGGGGAGTTTTGTTGAACTAACAAATCTAACCTTGTTAAATCTCTTCGGGAACGAGCTTTATGGCACCATCCCGTCGTTCATCGGCGAGTTACCGAATCTCGAGGTGCTGCAGATTTGGGAGAACAACTTCACGTTCGAACTGCCCGACAATCTCGGGCGCAACGGGAAGCTAATGATCCTCGACGTCACGTCGAATCACCTAACGGGGGAAATCCCGAGGGGGTTGTGCAATGGGGGGAGGTTGAAGATGCTGATACTGATGGAGAACTACTTCATCGGCCCGATTCCGAGCCAACTCGGCGAGTGTAAGTCGCTGACTCGGGTGCGAGTGACCAAGAACTTCTTGAGCGGAACGATTCCGGCTGGTTTCTTCAACTTGCCATTGTTAGACATGCTCGAGCTGAGCGATAACATGTTCACGGGCGAGCTTCCAGCGCGTATTTCCGGCGAGACGATCACAATTTTATCGGTTTCCAACAACAAACTCACCGGGGAAATCCCTCCGGCGATCGGGAACTTAGCCAGTCTGGTAACTCTCTCTCTCGATTTCAACCACTTTACTGGTTTTATCCCCGGGCAAATCTTCCATCTGAACAAACTTTCGAAATTCAGTGCTAGTTCCAATAACATCACCGGTGAAATCCCACCTTCAATTTGCCATTGCGAGTCATTAAGTGCTATTGATTTCAGCCAGAACAATTTGTACGGTGAAATCCCACTAGACTTGACAAAACTACCCATCTTAGGAGTGCTCAATTTGTCTAGGAATCACTTGAGTGGCCCCATTCCTAACGAGTTTGCCTCAATGATTAGTTTAAACCAGCTAGATCTTTCCTACAACGACTTCTCCGGTAGAGTTCCTACCGGCGGCCAGTTCCAGGCGTTCAACTCCAGCTCCTTCGCCGGTAATCCCAAACTCTGTTTGTCGCATAACCAAACATGCCCTGTCTACCAAACTCCTAAAGATTCCTTCAAGAAACAGCATGCGGCGTCGTTTAGTACGACGAAGGTTATTATCACGGTCATCGTTGTTGTTACTGTGTTTGCTGTTATTACGCTCACGTGCATGCGGATTAGAGGGAAGAGATTGGAGAAATCGAGGGCGTGGAAGCTGACCACGTTTCAACGGTTGGATTTCAAAGCAGAAGATGTTTTGGAGTGCTTGAAGGAGGAGAATGTGATAGGGAAAGGAGGGGCCGGGATCGTCTACCGCGGGGCCATGCCCAACGGCATCGACGTGGCGATCAAGCGGTTGGTGGGTCGTGGGTCCGGCCGCAGCGATCACGGGTTTTCGGCCGAGATACAGACCCTCGGCCGAATCAGGCACCGTTACATAGTTAGACTGTTGGGTTTCGTATCGAACAAGGATACGAACTTGTTGCTGTACGAGTACATGCCGAATGGGAGCTTGGGAGAGATGCTTCACGGGTCGAAGGGGGCGCACTTGCAGTGGGAGACGAGGTATAGGATCGCGGTGGAGGCGGCGAAGGGGCTGTGTTATTTGCACCACGATTGCTCGCCGTTGATCATTCACAGGGACGTGAAGTCGAACAATATATTGCTGGATTTGGACTACGAGGCTCATGTTGCGGATTTCGGGTTGGCTAAGTTCTTGCAGGATGCTGGAGGATCGGAGTGCATGTCTTCCGTTGCTGGGTCTTACGGTTACATTGCTCCAGGTGAGAATCACTTGTCTCTGGTAATTTTGTTTGGTGTTTGATCATCTTTTGGTACTTCTGTTGGTAAAGCTCTGTAATAATCTCTCTGTTCAACTGTGCTACTCAAACAGAGTACGCCTACACGCTGAAAGTGGATGAGAAGAGCGACGTGTACAGCTTCGGTGTTGTCCTCCTGGAGCTGGTCGCCGGACGAAAACCTGTGGGCGAGTTCGGAGACGGAGTGGACATAGTGAGGTGGGTCAAGAAGACGATATCGGAGCTAGCTCACCCGTCCGATACAGCATCAGTGCTCGCAGTCATCGATCAAAGGCTCAACGCGTACCCACTATCAAGCGTCGTGAACCTGTTCAAGATTGCCATGATGTGCGTCGAGGACGAGAGCGTCGAGAGGCCTACGATGAGGGAAGTCGTGCACATGCTCACCAATCCTCCTCAGTCTGCCGCTGCACCGCCTCTTCTCACGCTTTAATATCTTGGGTATTCTGTGGTTTTTTTTAAGAGGTATTTTGGGACTAATAATGGAAAATGGTGTTGTTGGTAATAATTTTGATTTGCAGACCCAAATGGGCAGGTAGTTTGGGGTGGTAATGTCTGTAGCATGTTATGTAGATGTGCTGATCTCTGTTTCGTTTGAACTTTTGTTAAGCTAATACTCTTATGTTGTGAAATGGTTAATTGTACATATGATTGCTCTCTCTCTCTCTCTCTCTCTCTCTCTCTCTCTCTCTCTCTCTCATTTTCACCACTTTCGGATTACTAGAGTACAGCAATATTTACAGGAGCATTTCAAAGCTATGTGTGATCTCTGCCACTGTTTTTTGAGCTCTGATTTGAGCCATTACTCCACAATTTATAAGACACTCCTCAGTCAGACGTCTCAAAATATTTGTTCAGTCTGTAAAATGAATATTTAAAAATAAGACAATAATCTAACGAAAAGTTAATACTCTTTTTTCATAAATTAAAAGAAGCCAATGATATCTAATAAATTGTAGTAGATTTTTTTTTGAAAAGTTTGTATTATTTTCAAGTCTTCGTTTTTGCGAATCAATTGCACATTTTGGGATGGAGGTAGTATTAAGAAGGCAAGAAACCAAACTGGCCTTATAGCAGTTTTCTCGGTGTTTAATGATTTTTTAAATATTCATCCTCAAATCCCATCTCACGTAAGTATTCATCCGACATTTTTCAAACAGTTATAATTTCATCCCCATTTTAAAATAATCCCAAAACTGCCCTTATATAATATTATATATAGAGCACAGATTTTTGGGATGAAATCTTAAAGTTTAGGGTCCTGTCTGTTATTCTAGGATATCAAATCCCATAATACACTCTTTCCATTCAATGTATTTTGATTAAATCCCTAAATTATAGCACTGCCTATGTATCACCATCCCCACCCAATCAAAACATCCCCTCTGGCCTCATCCTCGCCAGCACCCTCGGCGGCCTCGCCTTCATGACCCCGCTCTTCGTCATCTGCAGGCCTGTCCTAGTCCGTGTCGCACTTACCCTCGCCATGGCCGTTGCCGGCTTCTTTCCATTGACGGCCGCTGGACCAATCAATGTCAAGATTGAATGGAAACGGCGGAGGGCGCAGTTCCGCACCAGGTCTCGCCAGCAATCGAATGCTCTCCATCACCGTTGATTTGCCGGAACACTCAAATCTCAGTTGTCGACACATGAACGACACTCCGTCGCCATGGAAAGAGGGCAATCGAAGGGTCGGCCTTCAACATTCGATCAAGCAAAACCCAATAATCTGCTTCTACTGCATGGTGAATAGCTGCCTTCCCGTGGTTATCCAATTTTCTCATGAGATCCGGATTTTGTTTTATTAGTTCAGAAATAATTGTGCCTGCAAGAAACCACGTGAGAAATTAGATGGATTTATTTACAATAAAAGGAGATAAAAAAATACCCAAGGGAAAAAAAAAAAAAAAGGTCATTGCATGCTAGATGCAACTTTAAAAGTTGTGTTCGGACCAAGAGTTCATTTGTTGAAGTTTTTTACCAAGGGAATTAAGGAGAGTTGAAGATCATTCGGCTCAAAACGGGAGTTTGACTCCAAGCGTTTAGTTGCGCATTATCTTAGGAGCTAAAAAAACATGTACACAGACTTGAGTCTTAACAGATGTGCATTGTTAGCTATTTTAACTAGCCAAAAAAAGGCTTCAACAAATGTATTGAGTCATTAATCACACATTAAACACACAAAATATTTCTCTCTTTTCTAAAAATGTCCATATTCTCTCTTACTTTATTCAAGTCAAGTTCTCTCCCCTTAAAACATGGAGTACGAAATACGAATGTCTAAAAGAAGAGGAGAGAATAGCTAACGACATTGTTAAGAGTATGAATAAAATAAGCGCCAAGTTGAAATAGTTGTATTTTCTTATTTTGTTTTCAAGTTTTGCTTGGTTACTTGTTTTTTTAATTAAAATTCAAAACTTAAATAAACTATACATATGACATGATCGATAAGGAAATCAATACATTATGTAGACTACGTAAAGTAGTAAACTATCCAAATTTTTTACTTTTCTTTATTCGCAACAATTTACTCTAATACTATACAAGAAGTGCTCCAATTCTAGTTTTAATACGTGATTTAGAGTATCCGAAGAGGATCTAATGCTTAAAAAATGCACAATATTAGATTTGATATTGGGGATACTTTTGGGATATGTATTTGGGAATGTCGAACGAGTATTAATCATTGTACGTGCTCTATTTGAAGAAGTTGTCAGTCGCAATATTAAATGAAAGAAAGAAATTATAATAATAAACTGGAATAAAATTAAATAGAATACAAATATCAAACCTAGTCCCATGTTCCACACAATTTACTTAAAACAGATTCGTCACCTCATAAGAGTGCTCGAGGTTTTTTCCAGCATCCATCACCCAAGAGAACGATTTCAAAATAGTGGCAGTGTTCACTGCACTAAAATTGTCTAGAGGAACTTGACTGTGTATGTACTCCTCTTACCAAAAAAGAACAGAATTCTAATAAAAGAAAGTAGAGCTAGCCTTAATAATTTGGAGGCCTAAAGCAAATTTTAAAATGGGGCCTTGGTTCTTTGTACAATTTATTTTTAATATAGGTGACTATAATATGAGGTGAAAAGATTAAACATGGTATTTTAACTTCGTAAAATAAAAATAAAAATTAAAGCATTCAAAAAAGATGGATCAAACAGAACCAAGTACGGCTCATCATTTCTCCAACTAATCATGGTGTTAACTTTACTTGTACGAATTTTATTTTTAATAGCAAGAGGAGTTATATTGTTTAGGCTATCAAAGTTGTAAAAGTAAATTATTTTGGTTTATTTTTATTAATCAATAGTATTTCATTTATGAATGTGATATAAAAGGTAAAAGTAAATTTTGAATAAGCAAAAGAAAATAAAATAAAAACTTATCAAAACATTAATGGTACTGTGCAAAAGATTTGCATAACATCTACAACCACTAAAGCATCACTAAGTTATACTACAAGAGGTGCAAGAGACATTATTTACACGTAGGTCCAATAGGAAAATAAGAAGAAGAAAAAATGGTTTTAAGAAAGACAGCCTCTAGGAACTGAACCAAGAACATATAGATTTAACAGGTATATATGCACGCACCAACTCTGCCAGAATTCATCTTCTATCAGAACACGGAATAACTTATTGTATATAATATATACATGTGTTATATGGAAAACAAGGCCTTATTTTTTTACTTAAATTCCGGAGGCAAGCGGTCGCACCTCCGCTTTCACCCAGGGCTGGCCCTGCAAGAAATTAAGTGAAGAATCTTGAAAGAGAAGGAAAAGATGGTTTTTGGGTTGTATATGTTAGAACTTTTATTCACTAAATTTATTTTATTACAAGAAGTAATAAAACACATAACCATGGAAATGAAATAAAGTATTATGCAAATAGTGAAAGTAGGAAAGATGTTGTCTGTGAGAATGAGAGTCGTGTAATCAATGTCTTAAGACTAATATTCCTCCCCTAGTGAAGGTTCCACCGGAGTGTACATACTAGTCCTAAGATTAAACCCAATAACTCACAAGCATTCCTCATTCGATATTCATGACGACCACCGGGAGGTCACGAACCGAGTTGCCCAATAATTAATACAGAAAGTAATATATATGTACACACTTCTCTCATAGAATCTATAATATTTCTCTAGCATGTATACCACAAAGTATATGGGTGTATCTCTCTAGCTTTCCTATTTCTACCTCTATTTTTCACACTTGTCAAAAACCTATATATGTAGAGGTTATTGGATTTAAGTCTCATTTATCGTTATATATAATGATAGAAATAAATATTACTTTTATGTTTTTGTAACTGAAAATATTTATGCACACTAATATTGTAACGGAAAAGTAATGATAGGTAATAAGTATTTTTATTTATTTTTATTTTTATTATAAACTTTCAATGTTCCAACAGTATCAGAATCTTGACGCAAAGGCTCCAAACCAGCTAATGAATAAATGTCCCAGCTCAGAATCAAGTGGGAAAACGGATAGGGAATTCAAATTTGTTGGTTGTTTGCTCATACAACACCCATGTGGATCGGAGATGTCAACCACAATTTGCAATCTACTGATTGCTCCAACCAGTATTCATCAATGAGCGAAGTCTAGCTCGGGTCCAATCAGGTAGTCAAGCCCAACTTCGTTATTTAGGGATTTTGAGCCCAAAGCCCATATGAAATACAAATAAATCCAGACCAGACCACAAGTTGCGGACTCATGCATTCTGAGTTCCAGCCCCTGTCTGTGTTTGGTGACGGCTAGAGTGCTTGCATCCTCACTTAAATAAACATGATTTTTTGCAATTCTCATTCATCTCCAAATGACTTTAGTTAACATTTAATTAAGCTCACCAAAATGATACAACGAAACTTCCATTTTAGCAACAGAAGCATGTTCGGTGTTATTGATGGAGTAAATTCCTCCCAAGCGTGATGATGTATACAAATTCGCCCAATCCCCTTATTTTGGTTCTAATGGTGTGAGGCAGGCAACAATAGAAAGAGAGAGAATAGAGGTTATATAAGGTTGAGTGATTGTGTAGTACATATGAATCTCAAAAATTCTCTTTGTCTTTGTGTGATTGTGTGGCAGTTTTCAATCCTAACTCGTAGCACAACATATTGTAGTATTAGTACATTTTGTGCATTATGTTGAGAGGAACTAAAGACTATATACATACCACAACAATGTCGTGAAGCATGCAGTGCATTCAGTCCGTCGGGGCCTTTTGTGCTATACGGCCGTTTTGACAATAAAATATCCGACATAAATAGCTCGCAACGAGACTCTGCAGCCAAAAAAAGTGGGCTCTCTCCAGCAAAATTATCAAAGGTTGCCATTTCGGGTTTTAATCCTAATAAATAACGTGCCACGTCCTGGTGCCAGTTCCTTAGAGCCTCATGTAGAGCTGTAGTAATTATAGTACCCTGCTCATTTGTCACCCGCCAATGGGAGGGAATTGCCACATCTAATTGATGATCATCTAGCCCTTCTTCCACATCTCTTGGACGACGACTACTACTCGAGTTTGTTTCATTCTCTAGAGCAGTAGCCATGTCTTTCGAGTTTGTTCCATTCTCCACAGTAGTAGCCATACCGTCTTGTAGAGTACCCTGCTCCAATTGATGATCATCTAGCCCTTCTTCCACATCTCTTGGACGACGACTACTACTCGAGTTTGTCTCATTCTCGAGAGCAGTAGCCATGTCTCTCGAGTTTGTTCCATTCTCCAAAGAAGTAGCTGTCGGAAATATTCGTTAGGATCTTTGTACACACAAACGTAATAAGAGACAACCACAAAAAATAACATATGTTGAGATCAGAGAAACCGAAACTGATTTCATTAGAACTTAGCCCTCAAATTAAAAACAACAGACATGCAAAGCACCTCTTCGAAATTTTAAGTTACAAGGACAAAAGGAACCAAGAGCTTAAGAGGAAATTCGATTTCTTTCAACACTATATATGCTGTTGGAAAAAAAAAAAAATATCGTGTGGCAATTCCTCCATTTTTTTTGCAAAACCTTGACCGCGCGTAACCAATAACATTGGTTTGCAGAACACTTAAATCAGGTAACAGAGATGAATGAGCCAATAGCATGTTACACAGTCGTAACATTACAAGCCTTAAAACTTTCAGTTTGCAGGTACTAGTCTCAAAGTTCCACAGAAATAAATCCCTACGACGGTTTCTCCTTTAAGATTTGTAAATATTCGTTAGAATATCTGTGAACACAAATAATAGGAGACGATCAAAAGATATCAATATGGTTGGATCATAGTTTAAGTAGAGAAATAGGAGTAGAAAAAACTTATTGATATTTGATAGAGGTACGCAAAACGCTCTTTCCTTAGAGAACAAATGATTTTTAGAAAATTTTGTTTGCATCTAAATCGTTTCCCACAAACCAAGAACCGCAGTCTGCTCAAAAAAATACACTCAAAGGCTCCTCACAAACCAAAACCGCTTGTATGTCCAAACAATACACTCAAAATTATACATCAACGAACTGCCAAAGCAACACAAGTATAACTTCATTTTTTATTATAAAACTCTATGTTTTAATTTGTTTTGAACGGCAAAGAAAATTTCGCTAGCCATAAATTAAACTCTGGATGTTTTATGCATTTTCACACTCATGTATCTCCGGACCAAGAGGTTAATACCCCGAACAAATATGAGTATACGTAGCATCTAATATATGGCACAAAACTCCATGAATGTGAATGAGAAGTTACAATTTGAGAGTTAATTATAATTTGATATAAAAATATATTATAATCTACTTGTAATCTGCAAACCTTTATGGAATTAAATAAAAATTTTGAAATAAACTTTTAAAATTAAGATTTCTCTAACAGTAGCTATATCGTCTTATGCTGTATGTACCCTGTTCCAATTGATCATCAAGTAGCCCTTCTTCCACATCTCTTTGACGACGACTAACATTACTCGAGTTTGTTTCATTTTCCACGGTGGCCACATTATCTTGTATTGTACCCTGCTCCAATTGATGATGAACTTGCCCTTCTTCCACATCTCTTTGACGACGACTACTCCTCGAGTTTGTTCCACTCTCCACAGCAGGAGTCGTATCACCTTGCATTGGGAGCTCATTATTAGGGTCCGCAAGTGTTTTCACCACTTGGAGGTGACCAAACCTAGCTGCAACAAGGAGAGGGGTGTCACCTTGTGAGTTCACTTGGTCAGAAAGAAAAGGGAAGCGCCGGAGAGCTTCCGCAACGAAGGTATCGCGTCCGGCTCTTGCTGCTATGTGAAGGATATTGTTGTTGCCGTGTTGCGTCCTCTTGAGAAAAATACCATCTTGGATACGCATGGCCTCTTCCTCTGTTATGCTTCTTCCATCGATTAATCCTGGGAGATATGTCACATGCCCCTTCTTTGCTGCCTTGTAGAGATCAGGATCCATCCTCCTCCTCCTCACTCCGTCTCCGTCTCTCTCTACTGGTGTGAAACGTGTATAGTACAAATTGGAAAGATACTCAAGGACAATGTAGAGAGGGAGAAATAAAACCAGGGTGAAAATATAACCAACCGATCCAACTTGGTAAAACCACGTGTATTGCGGTTTCAGCGCAGTTTCTTCATCAGTTTTCTCTGTCATCCTACAGTGGGAAAATCCACTTTCGTCGCAATTTCCCTTTTTTCGTCAATTTTCTCATCATAAAGTCGATGTAGGAATTTCTCACATGAGTGTCCACAGCCGTTGTGTTGGTTGTATGCGTAATTATGACCGTCTAGATGTATTTGGACGGTCTAAATTTTAAAAAAACTCTTCCAATGAAAAGTTTAACTTTTCGGGGGAAGAATTTGAGCGAATTCTGGCCATTTACTATAGCAATGAACAACTAGAGATTAGTTGTGTGTTGTGTTTTATACAACCGTTGTGTGTGTAGCACATTTGGGAAATATATGTACTGTACTTATTTTTTTCCTCTGTCCTAATTTAATTGTTCTTTTTGGGACTTTGTGTCATTTTTTAATTAATTATATCTTGTAAGTAATTTATATGTTTATGTGATTTCAAAAGTATTGTATTATAGAATTAATCAAGATTTATCAAACAAGATCCATATTCGATATGAAATTCATTACAGATTTAAAGATATAACTAATTTTTTAGCCGGTTAGAATAGAACGATGGACAATTAAATTGGGACAGAGGGAGTATTGTTTAAGTAAATATTTATGTTTTGAATTAAAAATGATGTATTATTAGAGAATAATTCGTCTCATATAACGGAAAATAAGTACTTAAAAAATAAAAACCTTAGCGAAATGGGAGCCTCAGAAATGTCATCGAACGTTAAAATCATAAACACAATTAAGCAAATATATTAGATAGTTAGGGTTAGGAAAATAGCCTTGAGAGATGGATGAGAGACGCGACATTCGCTATTCTAAAGTCGTATTTGCCTCCCTTCGTGTTGGTTCTAATGGCTGAATCCGACTCTAATATAAAATTCATAAATTGCACAGTGCGTCTCCACATAACACGATCGATGAAAGATGAGGTGCCATGTGCCAAGAATAAATCAAATTGCCCTTAAAATATACTCCATCTGTACCAAAATATTTATCCTGTTGGCAAAATAAGGACGTAAAAACAATACAAATTTTACAACAAAAATTTAAATTTCTTTCAAATTCACTAGGTATCGATGAGTTTTTTTTAATTTATGAAAAAAGTATGAATTTTTTCTTGAAAGAAATGCATTATTTTTGAGTTCTTATTTTATGGACCAGACAAATATTTTAGGACGAAGGTAGTAGAAAACACCGCTAAAATAAATCCACGTGTGGAGATATCCTATTTATAGGATTTTTTTTGAACGGCGATCCTATTTATAGGATTACATACACATTTTCATATGTGTCATGTCGTTCACTCAAAATAATAGCTCACACCTTTTAGAAAATAGAGATGTCTTTCTAATAAAATATTTCTTCTAATTGAGTAAAACTTAACAAAGTTAAATCCACTTCCGACAACTGCATTCACTTTGGTCTGTAGAACTCTTCTCTTTGCACACAGTTCATAATAAATTATTTTTTTAATTATTATTTTTATTTCTCTATCTATTTTTTTCACTACAAAAAATTCATAGAAACATTATGGCAACGTCCAATTATCATTGCGCTCAAGTGGGTGTTTGATGCAAGAAGTGAATGCCGAAATCACATCTTGTTAATGAATACTATCAAGGGCAACATGGTTAAATAATAACTCATAATCTATTTTTATAGTATACACTTTCAAACATTACTCTGTTGCAAATTTTTATTATAACACTATACCAATTAAATTCAAAATTTATTCAGTCCATCATCTAAAATTCAGAATGCAATGTACAAAATAAAATAGGCTCACAAAGGTAAATATACTTTATGATAAGTAGAGGCTAGAAATAATTGGATATGGATTCATTAAAGAGGAATGCTAGCTAGGAACAAAGAAAATATACCTGAAAATCATATGGTTTACCCCTAGTAAAAATCTATTAATGATAATAAATACCTCTAAAAATATATTCTGAGTAATTTTCGGGTTCAATTTCTTTTGTACCTCGCTCTTTGTCCATTTTAATGATGAATATCTTCGCCTTTCATAAATTCACTGTAAATGTGTGGCCCAACTTTCCGAATATTGTAATGGTGATACAACTGGAAGGGGCCCCCATGTAGCCCAAAGTCCAATTTCCGCAGGTTCTGATCAATTTGTGATTTATGTGGTGGAGACGACATATCCAACTACAGAAATTGTACTCACGGTGGTAGAGTTTAGGTTCCTACTTGATGTTCATGTTTAGCCTGTATCTTTGTATTTTCGGTGAATTCAAGTATTTGTCTAATGGACACTTCGTAATGAAATGAAGTTGATTGGCTTATCAAAAAAAATAAAAAATAAAAACTACAGAAATTGTATTGAAATCATGTCTCTTCCTCTCTCTCCTATATATAAAGGAGTAGTTTTGGGTGGATAATTTTCAATTTGGGACGAATTAACCATTCGATGTGGGCCATTTCACCAATTGCCCAGCCAGCCCCTGGAGTCTGGACCTTGTGCTGGACGCATGGCAGCCGTGCTCGCAATCCCATTTTCCATGGCAGCCCTCACCATGTTTCCCACTCCAATTTCCATCCCCTTATTATATACACAAACACCCCATTATTATATCACCACTCCCATGCACTACCCCCTTATTATAATCCAATCCCCTTTCCCTTCTTAATTTTTATTTCGTAATCTCTTGTGTTGCGTGTCCGGTGAGTAATTGTCCGAAGGTGTGAGTGTGTTGATCCGGACCAAACCTTTCTCCACCCTTTCAAATTGTTTTGGCTAAGAGGGAAAACAAGATCCCTTAATTTCCTCCTCAATTCCCTCAAAATGAGACACAATTTGCCTTGTTTGTTTTACTTTTACTGGCGAATTTACCCTTCGATTTGGGCCATTTCACCAACTGCCCAGCCAGCCACTGGACCTTGTGCTGGACGCGTGGCAGCCGTGTCTCAATCCCATTCACCATGGCAGCCTTCACCATGTTCCCCACTCCAATTTCCCTTTCCCTTATATAAAGGAGCAGTTTTAGGTGGACACTTTTTAATTTGGGACGAATTTACCCTTCGATTTGGGCCATTTCACCAATTGCCAAGCTAGCCACTGGACCTTGTGCTGGACGTGTGGCAGCCGTGTCCCCCAATCCCATTTCCCAGGGCAGCCCTCACCATATTCCCCACTCCAATTTCCCTCCCCTTTTTATATACACATACACCCCATTATTATATCACCACTCCCACCCACTACCCCCTTATTATAATCCAATCCCCTTTCCCTTCTATATTTTTATTTTTATTTCGTAATCTCTTGTGTTGCGTGTCCAACGAGTAATTGTTCGAAGGTGTGCGTGTCCGGACCAAATCTTTCCCCACTCTTTTAAATTGTTTCGGCTATGAGGGAAACAAGTCCTTAATTTCCTCCTCAATTCCCTGAAAATGAGACACAATTTGCCTTGTTTGTTTTACTTTTACAGACGAACTTACCCTTCGATTTGAGCCATTTCACCAATTGCCCTGCCAACCACTGGACCTTGTGCTGGACGCGTAGCAGCCGCGTCCCCAATCCCATTCCCCATGGCAGTCCTCACCAAGTTCCCCACTCCAATTTCCCTCCCCTTATATATAGGAGCAGTTTTGGGTGGATAATTTTCAATTTGGGATGAATTAACTCTTCGATTTGGGCCATTTCAGGAATTGCCTAGCCAGCCACTAGACCTTGTGTAGACGCGTGGCAGCCGTCTCCCCCTAATCCCATTCCCCATGGCAGCCCTTACCATGTTCTCCACTCCAATTTCCCTCCCCTTATTATATACACATACACCCCATTATTATATCACTAGTCCCACCCACTACCCGCTTATTATAATCCAATCCTCTTTCCCTTTATTTTTATTTTTATTTTTATTTCGTAATCTCCTGTGTTGCGTGTCCAACGAGTAATTGTCCGAAGGTGTGCGTGTGTTGATCCAGACCAAATCTTTCCCCACTCTTTTAAATTGTTTCGGCTAAGAGGGAAAACAAGTCCTTAATTTCCTCCTCAATTCCCTGAAAATGAGACACAATTTACCTTGTTTGTTTTACTTTTACAGACGAATTTACCCTTCGATTTGAGCCATTTCACCAATTGCCCAGCCAGCCACTGGACTTTGTGCTGGACGCATGGCAGCCGTGTTCTCTAATCGCATTCCCCATGGCAGTCCTCACCATGTTCCCCACTCCAATTTCCCTCCCCTTATATAAAGGAGCAATTTTGGGTGGACAATTTTCAATTTGGGACGAATTTACTCTTCGATTTGGACCATTTCACGAATTGCCTAGCCAGCCACTAGACCTTGTGCTGGACGTGTGGTAGCCGTCTCCCCAATCCTATTCCCCATGGCAGCCCTTACCATGTTCTCCACTCCAATTTCCCTCCCCTTATTATATACACATACACCCCATTATTATATCACCAGTCCCACCCACTACCCCTTTATTATAATCCAATCCCCTTTCCCTTCTTTATTTTTATTTTTATTTCGTAATCTCTTGTGTTGCGTGTCCAGCGAGTAATTGTTCGAAGGTGTGCGTGTGTTGATCCCGACTAAACCTTTCTCCACCCTTTTAAATTGTTTTGGCTAAGAGGGAAAATAAGATCCCTTAATTTCCTCCTCAATTCCCTCAAAATGAGACACAATTTGCCTTGTTTGTTTTACTTTTATTGACAAATTTACCCTTCGATTTGGGCCATTTCACCAATTGCCCAGTCAGCCACTAGACCTTGTGCTGGACGCATGGCAGCCGTGTCCCCTAATCCCATTCCCCATGGCAGCCCTCACCATGTTCCCCACTCCAATTTCCCCACCTTTTTAAATTGTTTTGGCTAATAGGGAAAACAAGATCCCTTAATTTCCTCTCCAATTCCCTTAAAATGATATACAATTTGCCTTTTTTGTTTTACTTTTTGAAAAGCATTTTTTAAAAAATTCTCTCTACTTTCAATCATTTCTCTCTCTATCTCTCCACTTATTACCCCTGTTACTCTCATAATTTATTTTTTCAAAAACTAAATCAAACAAAGCAATTATCTTTGCCTAAAAAGTATTACCCATTAGTTTTGCCCTACAAGAACCCATTAACTTTCCTCCCCTCTCCACTTTCTTTGGTCCCAGTGTTTATTTGCTCTCCAAGAACCCATTAAACTTTCCTCTTTGGTCCCGGCAAGACACACATTGCACGGCAGAGAGAGAGAATATGGGGTGTTTCGCTTTCTAAAAAAAGGAACTTTTAGAAAATGAAGATAATTTCAAACTCAAAAATTATGTATTTACACAAATAATTTTTCTTCCAATATGGATCTTATATAATAGATCTCATTGAGATATTTTAAATGGTGCAAAAAAAATTTAAAAATTATTTCTCATTTTAATTATATTCAAGTTTAAAATTACATTATTTTTTAAAAAAAAGTTTAGAAAAAAAACGGAACGGATACATCACCTTAATTAATGTACTACCACCTTGTCTCTTCCACCACCCTCCATCATTGCCTTCTCCTTTTCTTTTTCTTATTTTGCCGAGAGAGAGAGAGGGAGATACAACTACCCATTCTTCTTCTATATTCTTCCACCAAACCACCAGCTCTTTTTCTTGTTCATTCACGGCAGAAAAGAATAAAAGAAAATGAACCCATCCTAAATCACCACCTTAACAGCTACATTTCAGTTCCCAAAAATCTGCTCCGTAAATCAGTCCCGAATAGATCTGTTGCTCTCCGAAAACAACCCGAGTTCACTCCGAGACAAACCCAGTAAATCAGCCCATAAACTCCATTTCCAAACAGCCCGAACCGGACACCGACGGAACTCCATAGCCGTGCATTTGATCCTTTGACCCAACTCCGTGTCGCACTCGAACTCCTGGATCCCGAGGTAGTCCGAATTCACCACCCTGAATATATTTTATGTTCCGTATTAATTATTTCGTGTTTCGGTATGAAAATAATCGAACCTGACGTCGCCGGTCATAACCCGACCGAAACCAACTGGATTTCCCAAAACCATTGTTGCTGTGTTCATTTTTGGGTCTGACTATTTGCAACCTCAAATTTTCTGAACGTAGCCTGTTTTTTATATGCACATAAAATGTGTACCATAGTATAAACAAGCTACGTTAAGAAAATTTGTGGTTGCAAATAGTCGATCCCTCATTTTTTTTCCCGAAAAGATGTTACTGTTAATTTTAAAAACTCGTTTTGGGTAATCACAGCCTAGCCCCTCAAGTTGTTTAGTTATAAATCCCACCCTTGAGTTTGAATAGCTTTTAAAACCACCCTAGAGAATATGAAATGATATTAGAAGTCCCTAGGTTCAATAGTTTGGTTTGATGTTAGTTTAATCGCATGATCAATATAATCGCATGATAAATTCTATGGCATGATCAATTTTATCGCATGAGTACTCTTACTGCATGATTTGTTAATATCGTAAAATTAATTATTGTTAGCTTGTTAGCATGTTCGTAAAAATGTTTAATTGTATGAAATGTTGTTATACTGATAGCATGGACAAATAGGTTCCCGGGGTTGGTTCCGAGGTGCGCACTTATCATCTTAGACGTTGAAATAGGGTCAACGGAAAATATAATAAAGTGAGAGGCTGTGATTGTGATTCCGGACAAGCAATCCAGGGATTGAATTGTCGGAGGATGATTGGTGGTGATTTGTTTAAAGTGTTGATTTACGAAATCCTTGGTACGGCATGGTGGTGGTCAGCTCTCAGATGTTGGGATGAGACATAAGAGTGGTGTTGTGCTTGTGTCGCAACCCGGGCTTGAATGTGTTTAGGATGACTTTAGCTACTAAATGGAAGAGTACTGTATTTGTTTTGCAGATATGGGAATCTATATACTTAGGTAAATATTGCTATCGGTGGTATTCACACCCGTGCTAGCCCTGGGGTTATATATAATATTTTGTGCACATTGTAACAACCCTTGAGATTGTGCGCCAGCCATTTGATGTTTTTGTTGACATCATTGAAACTTGTTCAAAATAGATTGCCAAATCTGACTAGAGTAGGAGCATTGAAAGAAAAAGAGTGATTGGCAGTTTCATAAAAAATAATTGTTTGTGTTTGATGTTAACATATTATTGAGATTATTGTTTTTTAGATTTTCTCTATAGAAAGCAAGCAATTGTTCTGTAACTAGATTTTTTTTTCTTACCTATATAAGAAGAAGAGGATTTGGCATGCCAACTTTCGATTTGGGACAATTTTGCCTTTTAATTTCAGCCGTTTTACCAATTGTCCAACAAAAACGCAGCAATTGGCCAGGCAAAGTGAAGGAGAGTAATTCAGTCTTTTCGTCCCAAGCAAAAAACGTGGACCAAATCAGGCCACGTAGGTACCTCTCCCCTCATTTTCTTCCTCTGCTAGAGAAAAACATACACACACACACACAGAGGAATCAGCAGATGAGAGACACAAGGAGAGAGACAACAGTGATGGTGGCGATTGGTGGCGGTGTAAGAGCAGAGGTCGAGAGGTTGCTGGGCCTCTCTCTCAAATTTCCTGGTTCATCATGTGTTTTCTATATGCAGTATATGGTTGAGAGTTTTCTTTTATGCTTTGCAGTTTTCAAGGTGACCTTTTAATGACTTGATTTATTCTCCCTTCATTAATCTAGGTGTTCTTACCAAATTTTAATGTCAGAACTCCATAATTTACTTATATTTCTAAAGTTCAGATTATTGATATTGGCGAGCACTACCTGAATTCATTTGTCCTTGATTTTGTTGTCAGGTAGAGAGGATTTTGAGAACAGAATGAAGGGTGGAGATGTGTATAGAATCAGAGCCGGTTACGTGTTCTACTTGAGGAATACTACAAAGGGCCAAAGGCTCCATATCATTTCTAGTATTGGCGAGTGTTGGATTAACTCTTGTAAAACAAGAATGGATTACCTCGAAATTTTGCTAATGAAAAACAGAGTACCAATTGTAGAACGACGTCTGGGTTGAGTCGCGGACTAGGTCGCTTTCTTTAACACGTTTCGCGGCTCTGCCCAGATTGTGCAAGCAGTTTGTCAATGCCCCGCCGTCCCCAGGATAAATCAGCCCAGAATTCACCACCTCTGCTCGGCCTTCTCTGCACGGAAGAAAACCGAAAACAAAACACACAATCGACCTATTGCGACTTGCGAGCTCAAAACGTTTTTGTGGTGGAAGAGAGAGTTGGTTTTTTTCTGTGTTGAAACCAATTCCGAAACTCTGAATTTATAGGTGCAGGCTGGGCTTGATTTTTGGAAGCAAAAAATCAAATCAAATTGCTTTGATTTAGCACATGTTTTTAATCAATCCGAAAATCATGTCTTAATCAGCCACAAATCAAATCCCACTGATTATGCACACGTTTTTAACATGTTTTTCTTAACCAACAACCAGTAAGAATTTTTTCCATTTTGAAAAAGATTTGATTGACTGAAAATTCTGTAATGAAAAAAACATGGTTGAATTTTTTCGTGGGCTTTACTAGCATGTGCGTGAGGCTCAAATCTCAGATTTGCACCCCCTGCGCGAATAACCCATGACGTGCACCCAGTTAACTAATTTCCGAATTGCTGCCCATTTTCCTAAACATGCGAGACCTCTCTTTGTATCTTCATTCATAAACTCATTTGTGTACAAGGCTATTTAAAGTAGATAGAAGTTTTGTGACTTACCAATGTGGGACAAGAGAAAAACCCAATGTTTTACAAATACACACTAAGTTCCAACAGCAAGTGTGATGGCTTCGGATGAGGTAACTTCCACCTACTTTAAAAGTAATTTCATGACTGTTGTAAGAAAATCGTTTGCTGATTTTTTGGATGCTAACATTGTCTTTCCGATTTTTATTTCATAACATGTCTATGCTAGCGTTTGGAGAATTCGTTAATGTTAGTTTTGTACCCTTTTGATTTGTGTAGTCTTTCTTCATCGGTGGAGGAACGGATCCCGTGTCTATGCTTTCTGATTTCAACATTATGACTCCTGCAACCGCCTTCAATGTAAGCACTATGTACCAATGATTAGACCATAGTGCTATGTAACTCTATGTGCACCAATTCATGCAATCCTCACATTGAACTTGGCATATGAAATTCTTGTATCGAATTTATATCATTACCACTGTAGTTCCTAATCTCAGAATTCAAGACCACCATTCACAACCTTCTCCCCCTTTTGACCCTATGTTGTTTTTCACTACATTTGTTTGTCTGATCGCCTTCTGTGGGGTTTTAGGAAACATTTCCTGAACTACTTAGTCACATAATAACCAAAAAGGATTACATGTCTCGCATATGCAAAGTGCAGATTATAGGTTTATATGTACAACTGCAAAAGACCTGCTATAGTAGTCAAGTTTATGCAAGTGCTAATATTGTTTTGATCAATGCATGTACTGTGCCTTCGTAGCTATTACCAACTACTTCTTACAGTTCCAGTTATGCAGTTAAAACCCAAAAAAATTACTGCCCTCAAACATAACTTCTTCCCTTCGACGGACATGGCATTCGTGCCTTGCACAAATGGAGAACCTAGTGGTAAAAAAATACGGTTCATCCACCTACAAAAATTGTATTGAAATTAGGGATGACAATTCATCCCGCCCCGAACCCGCCCCTACCTGGCCTCGAACGGGGCAGGTTTTCATCAAATTTTTGGGTATCGAGGTCGGGTTCGGGGGAAAATATTAAAAACGTGATCGGGCGGGGCGGGTTTGGGTTGATGTTACCCCGCCCCGAAATATCTTTCCATACAAAATTATATTTTTAATCTAATGCTTTTATCATTAAACTTAAAAAATTATATTTATACCCCACTATTTTTTTATTATTCTAAAAACCTATTTTTTCCTTTATATTTCATCATTATAATAAGAATTTTGGATTGTTAGGTCTTAACCCTACTCATTAGAGGACTTGCATCTCATCAAGAGGTTATTTAAGATTTGACTTCTCCTTTCAAATTTGTGGTTGAGAACCAGAAGAAGATGATCGATCCATCTCTCTTCGCCCCTTTCCCTTCCTTGTCCATGTGGACACAGGACACGCCGGCAACTCAAATGGTAGTGGGGTCGCGTGACCCTACGGAGGGGAAAAAAATATTTCACCGATTTTTTTCCCAAATTAATAATTGACACATTACAATTTAATGATGACACCACATTAGATTATTTTTCACTTGAAACACACCCTTCCCTCCGTGAAAGTTAAAACTTGAAGCACCAATCCATTACAATTTGATGACCATATTAGATTATTTCTTCACTGGAAATCTTAATTTTTTTCTTTATTCAAAGAAATCGTATTTGTTAGTTTAACGTCAAATTTTTATAAATTATTGGTTTGTCTCAGCAGGAGAAATCGAAAAAGTAAAATTTATGGCACACCCTTAAGTCTTTTTGGATGAAAACAAAAATCAATCAAAAAGCCAGATTTTTCGACTTTATTCAAACAAAATTCAAACTTGGATCGCAATTTTTTAATTTTTCGATTCCTCTCGTTAGACTCGAAGTCTCTCTATTCTCTAACGTCACATTTGCCTTCCCAACTTTTTATTATTTTGTCACAATTCACTCCATTGGATCAATAGGAGTTCGGATTAAATCCGAGCTGTTGGTATCAAAATGGAAGGCCAGATCGACCGCCTTACAGCCCCGGTAGTGCCTGCTGCACTACAGAATTTCCAAATTTTACGTGAGAGGGATATGGTTGGAGGTGGGGTACGTTGGTGGGTGTGATATGTGTTACTACTCCTGTCCTAATTATTTTGTCCTCTGTTTACATTCATGACAATATAATTTTTCATGTGAAAATCCTTTATGTGATTTATGATGTTCATCACAGACTCATTGGACGATATGAGTTGTCCATTTTACAGACTTCAATGTACGTGTAAATCATCCATGTAAAAAATTACATTAATCAAACATCAATGAAGATTTTAATCAAATCGCATATTTTTAACAATATTGGACTGCCAATTACTCTTTATACATTTATGGTTCGTTCATATAGATATCAATGTCTATATATGAATGGTTTTGAATTGTGAAATTGGATTACAATGGGTCTCATTATACGTCACGCGAAATATCATCATACCATATATAGGATTTTAATTCCACATTCACACTTTGTTTCGTAAAAAAATAGTGTAAAAGATAGAAAGCAAAAGAGACTAATGAGAGGGACTGACCCTTAAAAAGTCATTTTGAAATCAACTTTGCTACCAGTTTACAATCGGTCACTACCTAACATGCAAATTTACAAGTTGCAAATTGGGACTAAAATGTGCTCCTATTGGTTTCCAAGTTCTTAAAAGTGACAAGATCTTCAACACACCTTGTTTCATTCAACTCTCATCTCATCTCATTTTTCTCTTTACACATTTCTCAATACATTTTTCTTTCTATCTCTCTCCATTCATTACCACTCATTACATCAAAAATAACTTTCAAAAATTTGAACCAAACAGGGCTGACACAACATGTCCTTTCAAAAAGAAAAAAAGGCTGACTGCAAATCCAACACCTGTTTTAGTAGTTGCTCCCTGTTGCACTGACAAAACCTAAAAGGATTCGATTCGATTTAGTAGCGTAATTTTTTGGATTCTGCATTTCTGGTCACAACCCGATATAGAATATCGCAACACATCATAAAAAACCCTCTGTAGTCTATCAAAGACAAGTTGTGGCAGTCTTAGCAGTTCAATTGCGTTCTGAACAGATAAACAAACCACTAGGTGTACCCATGTTCAATAGATTAACAAGGAGAGTAGGATTTTTCTGCTGATGTACAACATATTTTGCTGATGCAGAACAAGGAGGAGCAGGATTTTAAAAACAATTGCAGTGGCAAACAAGTTGTTGACTACGTGTAAGAACATAATTTTGTACAACCTTGGATTTTGCTCCATATTGGACAACCTCGGATTTTGCTCCATATTGGCAGGCCTAAATATCATGGATCACCAAGAAACTAATGGGAAAATGTATCTATCAGATGACAGAGTTGAATTCTTTTCTTCAATTGAATTACATGTATACCATAGGTTTATTTTGGTTCAAGATAATGGTTTCAGAATTGGCTACAATGAGGTTAGGGCATTCCCTCGTCAGTGAAGGATTCTTTTTTTTTTTTTTTGACATTCAGGAGTGTCTAAACCAATTTATGCGCACCTCAACTATTCTCCTCTCTAGTTCGGTCATAAGCAACACTAGGACTATGAGATTTACAAGAGATTTCTTCTTGCAACTTGGCCCCAAGAGGTTACCAAGTTTCTAATTTAGAACAAACAGGTGGGGGCTGTATTTTCAAACTGTTTTGTATTTTGAGACCCAATTAATAACAAGTCTGTAACTGTCAATGATGCAAACTGGACAACAAAATGAAGATAAGTACTGACAAGGAGGTGCAAGTGGAAATCCCATTTGGCCATTTTGCCTTTTGGAATTTAAATACCCCTTTGCCAAAGAGCAAACACACACCCTGCTGGGACCAATCTTTGGTGCCACTGGCACTTACTAGTTCCTCTAATGGCTGCGTTCATAATCCAGGATTTACGGATACTCAGATGTCCGAACCAACTTACGCATACTTCAATTGGTTCTGAAAGACCAATTTCACAGTTTTAATTTCTAGTATGGGCCAATTAAAGCCTGCATGTATCAGAATCGGCCATATATGGTGAGGGCATGGCCTTATCAATGAGGATCAAAGAGTATGGGTTTAGGATCTTCTATTTGGCTGTAAATCTTTTGCATCTCTGTGGCACTTTGACTGACAACTAAACTCAGAAACATTTTCAATAGTACTGTCATGTACTTACGTTCATTAAAATACTGGAATCCATAAACTAGCACCAGAAAACATATTCAAATTATTTTTGTATTCTGAGGCCCAATAAATGTGAAGTCGGAAGAGTAAGAGATGCAACCCGAGAAAAAATATGATCAATGTTGCAAACTGGACACCAAAGAGAAGATAACAACTAATAAGGAAGTGCAAGGGGAAATACCATTTGGCTATTTCGCCTTGTGAATTATACAAGTCACTGAAGAAGGTAAAGAATTCAAATACTTTTTGGATTCTGAGAGTTTGATATGGAACACATTGGAAGAACATGCATGCTATAGTGACAATTATATGCACCTACATGGTGGAGAGCTCCACATTCGGCTTCTTTGAGATTGGGAATTGGTAATGCAAACAAGTTATTACTCACAATAGATCGACATAATGTTTCTAATAGAATCAATAATTGTACATGAAGAATAATTCTCTTGATATGAATCATGGGAGGACTTCCACTCTCTTCTCTAGCCTTTACATTGGTAAATCTAGTGGAAGGACAACAAAACTGCAGAGTGTGAGGTATAAACTATGTTGTTCAAACTAGGGTAAAATGTACAACAATGTAAGGAATGCAAAAGGATCACATACAGAGGAAATGTGCAATTAATTAACCATGCCACCCAGCTGTTGGATGGAAGAGAATTGAAATTGCGCATACAAAATTACTCAATCTGACTTCAATTACACTTTTCAAAATCATACAACATTGAAACACACACAAGCTCTCAAATCTCAATCACAGATAACTGGGTGGGGAGAATCCCATCTGGGGTTTCCCCCGCCCCCTCACCTTCACACAATAACATGCATACAAATACATAGAATCAAATACGTACACAAATCATAAAGCAACTCAACCACATTACAACTCAATTATCCAACTTCTAACTCCATAATCAAACTCATTAATTATCCCCCACCAATAAGCATAGCTTAGCCAACACCACCAATTACCCTCAGTCAAGGCTATTTTCTAACACCAGCTACGGTGTCAGTGGTACTTACACGATAAGTAGTATCCGGTGACCCTCTTTCGAATAGTGATCCAACATAATCTTGCTCCCTCTTTTTGTTCCTCATCCGCTCTTTGTTCTGTCTAGATCGTCGAAAGTCTTTAATAAGGATGGTCGGCATAAAAAAGGTAAGCAATGAAAATCTCTCAACTCTTGCAGGCAAAAATAGGAAAGGAGCCACGGAACATATGATACATACTACGATGGCCACCGATAAGGCCTTAGGGGCTATTACTGCAAATATACCGCTCATAAAAGCCACCAAAGTTGCATAAAGTGCGATTACAACCAAAGTTGCACTGGTGCTGGTCAATGAGAATATTACATCATACTCAACTTGCATTGCCCTTAAAAGTAAGAACAACGAAAGGATGGAGCAGCACATAGCCAAGGTATCCGAAACAACGAACACCTTAAGCGCTGCCTTGTTTGCGAGAGTTGCAACTCCCACCAAATTGTTGGGACTGCTGTCGTACCCACCTGGCATTGTAAATGCAGCTGCGAAAGTGAGAGTGGCAATGAGTCCGGCTACCAAAGCCATGGTATTAATAAATGGTTTCCTATCTTCATCTGGAGAAAAGAGGGCCAGGTGCGTTCCTCCAACAGGAACCTTGTGCTTATTTGGGTGTCGGCCACTTGAGGCTCCGTGACTCCTTAGATGAAACCACATAAATCTCTGTAATTAATATTCAACACCGAAGATAAATAACCACACTATTCACAGATGAAGCCAAGTCATGATGATGTCAAACAAACCTATGTTTAACTGTCGGATTATTTTTTAAAATGATTAGTAAAGATGCAAAACGATGGAGATAAATGGGAAATGTGAGACCTTGAGATAGTAAATAGATTAGTTTTTTTTTTTCCAAAATTTTAGGAGGTTTCATTGATAGGAGAAACAATATATCAAGAAAAGCAAAATCCCCACAGTATAACGGGCGAATCAAGCCACAAGAGAGAGACCAGCAAGAAAGAACCCCACTCCCACACAAAAACCTTCTGGACACAACATTTGTTGCAGAAAAATCGCACAACCAAATCAATGGTGTTAAATTTCTTGGAGGGTTCCAACCTAAAACCAATTGGCAATAGGTGGATTAACCTCTAGAATATATTTACCAAACTTGGGTGGCTTAGATGAGCGATGTGAGATTAAGTTAAACACTCCCCCTCACGTGCAGTCCGGATGAACGTGGAAGTTCGAATTGAAAAAATAAGATATTTGACTTGGGCAACCCCTCACGTGCACCCCATATGCACGTGAAGGTATGAATTGATGAGATGAGGTCACCCAAGACCTAGCTTTGATACCATGTTAAATTTCTTGGAGGGTTCCAACCTAAAACCAATTGGCAATAGGTGGAGTAACTTCTAAAATATATTAACCAAGTTTGGGTGGCTTAGATGAGCGATGTGGGATTAAGTTTAACAAATGGAAACCTCCGAAGGGGAGGAAACAGGCCTATCACGGGTAGGAAACCAAAAAAACAAATGCAGCAGAGAAAAATAAATCAAAACCTACAGAAATAGATTTACACTTCTAAATCCGATCACTGAGATTGCAAATCACCGCAGCAACCACACCCCACCATCTAGTAATACCAACAGCTATCTCCGTCCCACAATAACAACCTTGTCAGGGTTCGAACAAACAACACCCAAACGACAAGGTCGGGACGGCCTGAAAACGCCAATAAAACTTGCATGGCGAAGACGGTTGGAAAAGAGAGCACATAGGCAGATTGCACTCAGACGATTGACGCAATCGACGGGGAGCACTAAACTCAGGGAGGGACAGATCTAAAGAGAGAGAGGAAGAGGAAAAAGAACCCTGACCGTAATCATGTCACCGAACAAACGTACCGCCACTCCGATTCCTGGGGCTTGAAATCAGAGGATCTCACCAAGCGACCTAACAACCCGTCATCATAGTAGGGAGTGGACGACTGATGATGGAGGAGTGGGGGGTGGGGTGGGGTGAGGCGGCAGCCCCAGCCCCTACCAGGAAACCCTACCAGATATTTGTAGAGAGAAAATAGAAAAAAGAAGAGAGAGAGAGAGAGAGAGAGAGAGAGAGAGAGAGAGAGAGAGAGGAGGCAAGAGGGAGAATCAAGATTGGAATACAGAGTGAGAATAAATTTTTTTTTTGGGTAAATAGTGAGAATTATTTTTGACAATTGGATAAAGAGGGAAATAGTCTGAAAGGCCCGGATTATCTAAGATCAGCCCCAGGTGGTATTGAATTGCCCTTACATGAGCTATTAAGTGGACAAATAGTCCCCCCTCTAGTCGAATCTTGTTTTTAATCCCATGCCACAATCGCGGGAGTACTAACTAATTGTACTTGGAAACATGTGGCCCGAAACATGTAGGCCCACATTGTTTGATTTGTCTTACATTACTCATTTAAATCACTCAAGTTTGATCGATTAATATATTCTAGAGGTTACTCTACATATTGCCAATTAATTTAAGTTGAAACCTTTCAAGAAATCGAACACCACATGTTTCCTAATGTGGGATTACAATCCTATCATCAAATATGCCCTAGTTTTGAAGGATGTCCAAGGGTCCTCTCTCTCATTGCGTCTAAAATTTCAATCTTTCTATTGTCAACCCATTAGGCTGACAATAAACACACAAAAAGACAAAAAAAAAAAACCCATTTTTTGGGTACTTTTTACACCTTTTAATTAATATATATTCACATTATTATTATTTAGAATTTCCCATTTATAAATCCAAGTGGTTCTAGCGGTTCCTATTCCCACCGATGTGGAATTGAAAGAGAGAAAAGGTCTAGATTGCATATCCAGCCAACTCCTCCTCTTTACACCCCAACTTAAAATGACTAGCGGATGCGGATCCTGTGCCTAAAGGCACGTCGGAATTTATCATAGCCTCAACTTATATAAATTATTCGTACTATCCGATTGACCTACGAGATAGTTGTAATCTTCACAAAGCGTCAATTACCATTTTGAGATATTTTTCTATTTGATCATATTATAAGACAATATTATTTTACATGGAGATACATTGCCTAAAAAGTGATAATAGAGAGGGATAGATTTATAAGGAGAAAATTTTCTACATCTTTTAAAATTGCAATGATCCAATGGCTATGAATTCAACTAACGTGATCTAATGATTGTATAGGTTACTCTTATTTATATGCCTAGACATTTTCAATAGAAACGTTCTGTTTTAGAGAATCCACAATGCTATAATCAAAAGTAAAAAGGTTTTTAATGTTAACAATATTGATGCAAAATATGACACATAATACTATAATTAAACTTAACAATCTCCTTAGAAATAATCAAATTTTGGGTTTTGAATAACCAAAACGAGCAACCTTTTGACAATAACCAAATCGAATAGATCTTACATATTTTCAATTAAATACACCAATCATTATCATAAATAGTTTTTATCATAAAACATTGATAACCAAAAAAAATTCAAAAAGTATTTTCTATTTATCGTAAATAGTTTTTATTAGTTTCCAAACTATTTTTAGAAAAACTAATTTCTACTGTTCACAGTTTTTAGTTTTTTATATTTTGAAAAGATGATGTGACAAGTACTTTTGATTATCCAATTTTGATTATGTCATTGTAGACATTTACATTGCTAGCTTTAGCAATCTCTTAAATGAATAATCAAAAGCTGATGTGGCAATTTTTGGTTATCAATTTTTGATTATAGCATTGTGGATACTCTAATAACATAAATGATACATTTACGTTTATATTTTAAGCTTTAACCATGTGGCGCATTTTTATATATGCTTTTTTAATTACTTATATATTTTTAATATAATTTTATGACAATATCGTTCGATTCCTGTTCGACCGCAGATGAATCAGTGACTCATCCATCTGATCACTTTTTCAGTTCGCTCACTGGTCCAATTTTCTTTCAAAACATTGGGACAGATGATCCGAGCCCCCAAACAACAGACCTGGTAATAATATTAAAAATCATGAAATAATTAGAAAGTGTACCTTTAAGTTTCTACGCTTCCAATCTGACTCGCAAAGGTCTAAGGCTGTAAGACCTTCTTTGTTAACAGCCCCCAAGTCAATTGAAGCCGAAGAAGTTAACAACATTGCCTTCGCATATTTATTTTCTTTTACTGCCAGATGTAAAGGCGTGTTTCCTTCATCATCACCCACATTTATAAGCTCCCACATTTCTGGTGGAACCTTGGCAAAATATCCAAGGGGCGCGGGAATCCTGCTTGTGGCAAGATGAAGTGCATGTTGACCTTTATGATTGTGTGCCTCGATTGACTCTGGACAAAACCAGAGTATGTTCTCACAAATTTTCCAACATCCTCTACTTGAAGCTCTAAGGAGAGCCGTGTAACCCTCAGCATCGGGAAAGAGGGCAATCGAAGGGTCGGCCTTCAACATTTGATCAAGCAAAACCCAATAATATGCTTCTACTGCATGGTGAATAGGTGCCTTCCCGTCGTTATCCAATTTTCTCATGAGTTCCGAATTTTGTTTTATTAGTACAGAAATAATTGTGCCTGCGAGAAACCGCGTGAGAAATTAGATGCATTCACTTACAATAGAAGGAGAAAAGAAATACGAGTACTTAAGGGGGAAAAAAATGTCACTGCATGCTAGTTGCAACTTTACAAGTTGTGTTCGGACCAAGAGTTCATTAATTGGTCGTTGAAGTTTTTTTTACCAAGCTAGGGAATTAAGAAAGTTAATTGAGAGGAGAAATAACTGTTGATTTTCAATTGATTGTGTGTGCGTGTATGTTCTATTATTGTATTTGAAGATCATCGGCTCAAAACGGGAGTTTGACTCCAAGCATTTAGTTGCGCATTATCTTAGGAGTTAAAAAGGCATGTATACAGACTTGAGTCTTAACAGACGTGCATGCATTGTTAGCTATTTTAACTAGCCAACACATGAAAATGAAGCGCCATCAGCCCAACAAAAGGTCGGCTTCAACAAATGTATTGAGTCATTAATTAAACACAAAATATTACTCTCTTTTTCTAAAAATGTCCATATTCTCTCTTACTTTATTATTCAAGTTCTCTCCCCTTAAAACATGGAGTACGAAAAACGAATGTCCAAAAGAGGGTCTAATACTTCAAAAATGCACAATATTAATTTTGATATTGGGGATACTTTTGGGATATGTATTTGGAAATATCGAACGAGTATTAATCGCTGTACGTGCTCCATTCGAAGAGTTGTCATTCGCAATATTAAATGAAACAGTTATGGAAAGAAATTATAATAATAATAAACTGGAATAAAATTAAATAGAATTCAAAATATCAAACCTAGTCCCATGTTCCACACAATTTACTTAAAACAGATTCGTCGCCTCATAGGAGTGCTCGAGGTTTTTTCCAGCAACCATCACCCAAGAGACAACGATTTCAAAATAGTGGCAGTGTTCACCGCACTTAAATTGTCTAGAGGAACTTGACTGTGTATCTACTCCTCTTACCAAAAAAAGAACAGAACTATAATAAAAGAAAGTAAGGCCGGCCCTAATAATTTGGAGGCCTAAAGCGAATTTTATAAAATGGAACCTTGGTTCTTTTAACAATTTATATTTGACATTGGTGGCTAATATGAGGTAAAAAGATTAAATATGGTATTTTAACTTTGTAAAATAAAAAAACCTAAAGCATTCAAAAAAGATGGGTCAAACACAACAAAGTACGGCTCATCATTTTCTCTAACTAGTCATGGTATTAGCTTTACTTAGTACGAATTTTATTTTTAATAAGTACTTATTAAAAAATAATGTAAATGAAAAATAATTATTTCACATTTTCACATTTTCAAACTAAAAAATAATGTAAATGAAAAATAATTTTTTAATTTTTTTTGCACAGTATAAAAGATCTCATCGAGATCTTTCAAATAAGATCCATAGTGCATATTTTTAGATTTCATTAAACCCATTATTTTTAAGCTTGAAATTGTCTTCTTAAAAAATAAGTACTCAAAACTCGTTCCGGAACGGAGCCTTATTGTTTAGGTTATCAAAGTTTGTTGAGTAAAAGTAAATTATTTCGGTTTATTTTTAATCAACAGTATTTTATTTATGAATGTGATAAAAAAGGTAAAAGTAATTTTAAGTAAGCAAAAGAAAATAAAAGAAAATAAAAACTTATCAAAACATTAATGGTTCTGTGCAAAAGATTGGCTTAACATCTACAACCACTAAAGCATCACTAAGTTAAACTACAAGAGGTGCAACTTTTTGAAAGTGATATAATGAGTGGTAATGAGTAGAGAGAGATAGGGAGAAAAATGTATTGAAAAACGTATAGAGAAAAAAATGAGATGAGAGTTGAATCAAACAAGGTGATTATTTACACGTAGATCCAATAGGAAAATAAGAAGAAGAAAAAATGGTTTGAAGAAAGACAGCCTCTAGGAACTGAACCAAGAACATATACATGGAATTCAAAGGTATGCACGCGCCAACTTTGCCAGAATTCATCTTGTATCAGGATACAGAATAAATTATATATAATACATACATGTGTTCTATGGAAAATGAGGCCTTATGTTTTACTTAAATTCCAGTGACCTAAAGCGGTCGCACCTCCGACTTTGCAAGAAAGTGAAGAATCTTGAAAGAGAAGGAAAAGATGGTTTTGGGTTGTATCTGTTAGAACTTTTATTCACTAAATTTATTTTATTACAAGAAGTATTAAAAACACCCATGCGGAGATGTCGACCACAACTTGCAATCTACTGATTGCTCCAACTAGTATACATCCATGAGCTAAGTCGAGCTCGGGTCCAATCACGTAAAAGCCTAAGTCTAGCCCAACTTCGTTATTTAGGGATTTTGAGCCCAAAGCCCATATGAAATACAAACAAATCCAGACCAGACCACAGGTTGCTGACCCACTCATCCCGAGTCGTCCCAGCACCGGTCTATGTTTAGTGACGGCTAGAGCACTTGGGTCCTCACTTAAATAAACATGGTTTTTGCAATTCTCATTCATCTCTAAATGACTTTAGTTAACATTTAATTAAGCTCACCAAAATGATAGAACAAAACTTCCATTTTACCAACAGAAGCATATATGTTTGGTGTTATTGATGGAGAAAATTCCTCCCAAGCGTGATGATGTATACAAATTCGCCCAATCCCTTTTTTTTGGTTCTCATGGTGTGAGGCAACAATAGAAAGAGAATAGAGGTTATATAAGGTTGAGTGATTGTGTAGTACATATGAATCTCAAAAATTCTCTCGTCTTTGTGTGATTGTGTGGTACTGTTTTCGATCCTAACTCGTAGCACAACTTATTGTTCGATCACTTCGTAATTTTGTCTTCTCTTTCAACCTCCTCAAATCCAAGATTATTATTCAAACAGAACCTTTATAATTGGATACATTCCTCCAAAGGCCTAGTTTATTCATTCTAGACTACTACTATTATTATTATTATTATTATTATTATTATTATTATTATTACTATTCAAGGGAAAAAGTGGAAGGATAATACATTTTGTGCATTATGTTCAGAGGAACTAAAGACTATATACATACCACAACAATGTCGTGAAGCATGCAGCGCATTCAGTCCGTCGGGGCCTTTTGTGCTATATGGCCGTTTTGACAATAAAATATCCGACATAAATAGCTCGCAACGAGACTCTGCAGCCAAAAAAAGTGAGCTCTCTCCAGCAAGATTATCAAAAGTTGCCATTTCAGGTTTTAATCCTAATAAATAACGTGCCACTTCCTGGTGCCCATTCCTTAGAGCCTCATGTAGAACTGTAGTAATTATAGTACCCTGCTCATTTGTCACCCGCCAATGGGAGGGAATTACCACATCTAATTGATGATCATCTAGCCCTTCTTCCACATCTCTTGGACGACGACTACCACTCGAGTTTGTTTCATTCTTCAGAGCAGTAGCCATGTCTCTGCAGTTTGTTCCATTCTTCAGAGCAGTAGCCATGTCTCTCGAGTTTGTTTCATTCTTCAGAGCAGTAGCCATGTCTCTCGAGTTTGTTCCATTCTCCACAGTAGTAGCCATACTGTCTTGTATAGTACCCTCCTCCAAATGATTATCATCTAGCCCTTCTTCCACATCTCTTGGACGACGACTACCACTCGAGTTTGTCTCATTCTCCAGAGCAGTAGTCATGCCTCTAGAGTTTGTTCCATTCTCCAAAGAAGTAGCTGTCGGAAATATTCATTAGGATCTTTGTACACACAAATGTAATAAGAGACAACCACAAAAAATAACAGTATGTTGAGATCAGCGAAACCGAAACTGATTTCATTAGAACTTAGCCCTCAAATTAAAAGCAACAGACTTGCAAAGCACCTCTTCGAAATTGTAAGTCACAAGGACCAAAAGGAACCAAGAGCTTAAGAGGAAATTCGATTTCTTTCAACACTATATATGCTGTTGGAAAAAGAAAAAAAATATCGTGTGGCAATTCCTCCATTTTTTTTGAAAAACCTCAACCATAACCAGTCTGCAGGGACACTTAAATCAGGTAACAGAGATAAATCAGTTTGAAGGGACTAGTCTCAAAGTTTCACAGAAATAAATCCCTACGACGGTTTCTCCTATAAGATTTGTAAATATTCGTTAGAATATCTGTGAACACAAATAATAGGAGACGATCGAAAGATAATAATATGGTTGGATCATAGTTTAAGTAGAGAAAACTTATTTACATTTGATAGAGGTACGCAAAACGCGCTTTCCCTTAGAGAACAAACGATTTATAGGAAACTTTGTGTGCACCAAAATCATTTCCCCCAAACCAAGAACCGCAGTCTGATAAAAAAAATGCACTCAAAAGCTTCTCACAAACCAAGAACCGCTTGTATGTCCAAACAATACACTCAAAATTATATATCAACGAACTGCCAAAGCAACACAAGTATAACTTCATTTTTTAGTATAAAACTATATGTTCTAATTTTTTTTTTTTGCATAGCGAAGAAAATTTCGTTAGCCATAAATTAAACTCTCGATGTTTTATGCATTTCCACACTCATGTATCTCCGGACCAATAGGTTAATACCCCAAACAAATAGGAGTAGCATCTAATATATGGCACAAACTCCATGAATATGAATGACAAGTTACAATTTGAAAGATATAATTTGATATCAAAATATATTACTCCCTCTGTCCCAAAATCTTGTTTCTTTTTGGGAGTCCATATCATTTTTCAATTGATTATATCTTACAATCTATAATCTTTTGGATCCGTTTGATTAACGAGATAATGGTAGAAAATGCAAGAAAGAAAAAAAATATTTTTTTGTATTCATTTAGTAAGAATATCCTAGAAAGTAAATTTTTCTGTGCAACCATCTAAAACATGAGAGCTTCCTTTATTTTTTTCCTCACAAAATGTTTAGGGAAATTAATTTTGTCAAGAAAATCAACAACAATTACTGTAACTTCATTCTTTATCATCTTCCCTCCACCTCTTCTCTTTTATACTCTACTATTTTCTTGTAAAACTTTCAATATTCTAATAAAACGAATGTGAGAAAAAAATAAACGTTCTTTTTTTTTTTTTCTTTCACTTCACTTTCTATTATTTTCACCTTCCATTTTATTTTGTTGCTAATCAAATGGGACCCTTAGGTGATTTTAAAAAGTTTGTATAAAATAGCTCATTGAGATTTATCAAGATCTATCAAATAAGATTCATATTTGATATAAAAAATATTATAAATTACTCTATCCGTCCCATAATATTTGTCCGTTTTGCAAAACGATGACGTAAAAATAATACAATTTTTGCAAGAAAAATTTAAAAAAAAATTCAACAATTCACTAAATATCGATGAGTTCTTTTAATTTATGAAAAAAGTTTGAATTTTTTCTTGAAAGAAATGTATTATTTTTGAGTTCTCGTTTTGCGAAACGGCCAAACATTTAGGGACGAAGGTAGTAATAGATATAGCCTATCTTTTGAAACTTCCATAAAAAGAAAAGAGGAGCAAGAATTTTCGACGGAGGGATTATGATCTTCTTGTAATCTCCAAACCTTCATGGAATTAAATAAAAATTTCAAAATAAACTTTTAAAAGATTTCTCCAACAGTAGTTATATCGTCTTATAACGTACCCTGCTCCAATTGATGATCAACCAGCCCTTTTTCCATATCTCTTTGATGACGACTACTTGATCGGGTTGTTTCCGTATCAAAAATAATTAATAAAACAGAATAATTACTACTACCTAAAAGATAGCGGTAAGTACTCCGAGTTTTGTCCTCAGGGATTACGAAGGCTAAATTGCAATTGTTCTAATTAATTTCTAAATTAATTCAGGAAAGAATTTGATTGTTTGATTTCTAAAATTATGCAAACTAATTAATGTAAAGCAATTAAAAGTAAAGTGAGTCCTCTGATAGAAAAGACCTAAGGTTTCGAATCCACCCGATCCCTCGCAATATAGTTTATACTAATGTTCAAAGCTAACTATTCGAATCAAACCGGACACCTTAGGGTTCGCGGGCCCACAGGGTGTCACCTAAAGATAATCGCAAATCATCAAATAGCATGGGATATCGCCGCCTAGCACGAATCGTCTTACTAGTACGACCCGTCTCTATGGCACGGATCGTCTAATAGCACGACGCGTCTTACGGAGCATAGCCCATCTTACCCAATTATTACGAACTAATAAAACTGTTGTACGAAGTGCTTGAATTCCGGAAAAACAAATTAAACACAATAGATTGAATGGAAAGAATTACCAATGAAATATAATCCTTAATTCATATGACCATTGTTCGAATAGAAAAACTCTAAACACAACATAAACTATATTACTCGGAGATCGTGTTTCATCTACCCCTAGGAGGGGGTTTAGCCGGACATCAGAAAGGAGAACATCGTGCTGATCTTTTTGTTGACTGCCGTGACTGCCGCTGTGGGGGATGTGCACTGATGATTGTCGGCAGCTCTCCTCTCTTCCGTTCTCTGATATCGTGCGTGCTTCTCCTTATGCTTGTAATATCCCTTTTATAAGTAGTACTAATGCCGTCTCCTTTATTTAATTTCCAAAAGCCCTAATAAGATATTAAAACATCATGGGCCCGTCCTTAGTAATCATTCTATGCAAAAGGTTTTACTTAAACGTCACTCTTCTCACAGTTTTTGCGGCAAAAGTACTAATTAGCCTCTAATAATCTAGTTTATCCAATAACTTTCAATGGACATTATTCTGCTAATCATCCACTTGAGTAGTCGGACTGAAAAAAAAAGGTGGTAAAAAACTAACTAAACTAGGTCATGTTTGATTACAATGGAAAGCTCATTCTGGTATTGCTAGTACCCATTGATTTGTCGACAAAATGTGCAAATGCAGAGGAACTATCATCCACTTGAAAAGTTACAGAAAGCTTCTACTGAAAAACAAATGCTCGCCTATATCATGAAGAACTCAAATGCATTCAAATCAGACTAAGCATTTAGCATTGCCAATCTGTTGCTGCTGCTGCAATTTTAGTCGCTTCATTGTACGGGTACCGTAATCCAGACATTGGCAAAATTAACTAAAATACGTCACTGAGTTTCCCTAAGGATCACATCATTCACACGCAGTGGATATGTGTAATTAACCATGCCACGGTTACCAAACAAAATTCCTCAAACAAACTTTATTTAACTGCTCAAAATCATCATACACTCACCTACAAGCTCTCAGATCTATATCACAGACATCCTAGGCGGGGGAACAGGGACGGAACCAGGATCATACATAAGCGGGTCACAACATATGCAACAAGATTTTGAAAGTTCAAGATTCAAGAATCAGAAACATTTAAGTGTCTAAATAATACTCATTACACAACACAATATCTATCTAAGTGCTCTTAAAACAAACCAAATACAACTAAAAGGTGAAAAAATATAAAGTTTTTCAATGCATTACCTCAACCATGTAGCATAATGGAATGCGACACTCCCTTTTTAATTCTGATCGATAGAAGCCTTGTGGAGTTTTGGCCCAGGAGTTGTGGTATTAACTTCACCTTTTCTTTTCTTTGTAAGGGGGAGGGGCTCACCATGTATGAAAAATACACTAGATAATTCTAGGGGTTTTCAAATGGGGCGAGGCCTTACGCCCAAGGCCAGTTCCGTCTCTGCGGGGGAACATCCCTCTTTGTATTACTCGTGATGAACATTCTCTAATCTGGGCTATTTGATTTGTCTCCTCGCCTTGCGCCATTGTTGCTTGTCGGATTGAAAAAGGGCAATAAAGACTGGAGAGAAAACAATTGGAACGGGGAGCTCTACTGCAACAGAAGCTATGCCACAAATGATACAAACAAAGATGGCAACCCATAAGGCCTTAGGTGCTATTACTACAAATATACCGCACACAAAAGCCACCAGAGTTCCACGCATCGCCAAGCCGACCAATACCCAACTCATTATGCAAATTCTCCTTTGTAATTCTCGTCCACGATTTACTGAAAGCGCAAGTGTTAACACCGCAGTGATGGAGCAGGACATAGCAATAGTATCCGACACAATGAACGCCTTAAGTGCGGCGTTCTTTACGAGATTTGCAACACCCAAATTGTCGGGACTGGTGTCGTACCCACCTGGCATCGTAAATACAGCCGCGAAAGTGACAGTGGCAATTAGTGTAGCTACCAAAGCCATGGTATTAATAAGTGGTTTATAATCTGCAACCCGTTCTCTAACAGGAACCTTGTACACAATTGGGCGTCGGCCACATGGGGCTCCGTGTGCCGCTAGATGAAGCCACATCAGTCTCTGTAATCAACACGCCCAAAACTAGAATAACCGCACCATTCAATGATGAAGCCAATGTTTTAGAAAAAGTGTTCACAAAGTGGGTCTGCCAGTGACTATATCCTACTACATTCGTTATTTTTTAAATGTTTAGTTTCGTAACTCTAAGTTACTTAATTAGGAGACATTATTGTTACATCTTTCATATCAACTTTTACCTCTATTTTTCCTATTTACCCTTTTTGGAGATATCATCATTACACTTTTACTCACTAACTTTTTAAAATAGAATCTACTTTTAGTGGCATAATAAAAATGTATCAATTTTTATCCACTAACTTTAAGAAATGAACATTTATTAAAGGATAGGCCAAAACGAAATACACTCTAAAAAAGAGACGGAAGGAGTAATATCTTTGAAAATTATTGTAATGATATATATAAGTTTCTCACATGCATTTTTTTTTTCTTATTCTAATAACTGCTAAAAGTAACGAAATGATCATATGGATCCTCTAAAATTCATGGTCCAATTTTATTGTATTTGGGGCTTATCTGGGCCAGCTATAATGATCCAATTTGTTCACCAACTGGAGCTTGTCCCAAACAATGACCATATCAAAAGTCAAGTTAATTGGATATCGGTTAATATGCTTTCAAAGCGCATTTATACTAACATGAATTGATTAAATGGGTTTCAATCTATTGTTACGATATCATTTTTTTCCAAGATAAATGTGTTCTGAAATCATATTTAGCGGTATCCGATTAATGTAATTTTTGGCATGACTTATGTTCGAGATCAATTGTAGAAAGGAACACGTTACATCAAAGCGAACTCGAAAAAAAAAGGAAGAAGAATCAACAAACCACAAAAACTGGATCGTCCAAATGGATGGAAGAGGATCGATATCCATGTCCTAATTGAATATAGACTGAGTTTCAGTCTAGTTTGGCTAAGGACCCATCACCTAAAATTTTAATTTTTGAATCTATACCAGATTCAAAAAATGATCAAAATCATTTATTTTGTACAACTCATCAAAAAGAATATACGTATTGAAAATCAGTTTGATCAGACTTCATTTGCCATATGAAAAAATCGCATTTGTGCAAGGAAAAAAAGAAAGGCACCACACTAGTTTGAAACTTCAACAATCTTTTTTTTTTTTTTTTTTTTTGGACAAATGCGATGCATTAATAAAGAAAACAAAGTCCTATCAAACTAACTTTTGGCACGGATATTCTTCTTGACAAATTCAACAAAATGAAGAATGTACGTAATGTTTTTGAATCCAGAATAAATCCAAAGATATTGAAAATTGGAGGGGACGGGAGGACGTACGGAAACTCAGTCACGAAATAATATTCAGAGAGAAATAATAGAAGCAGCCTTTTCAAAACAGCTGGCGTTGTAATATTCAGAGAGTCACACGAAATAATTCAAACAAGGTACCTTTTCGGGTATATTCTTCTCATCTGTCTGGCAGCAAAGATCTAAGGCTGTTAGACCTTCTTTGTTAACAGCCCCCAAGTCAACTGAATTCGAAGAAGATAATAACATTGCCTTTTTATAGTCATTTTCTTTTATTGCCAGATGCAAAGGCGTGTTTCCTTCATCATCGCCCTCATTTAGAAGCTCCAATATTTCTGGAATCCTCATCAGGAAACGAGCACCCCGACATTTGCAAAGATGAAGTGCATGTCGACCTTCATGATTGCGCGCCTCGATTGACTCTGGACACATCTTGAGTATCTCCTTACATGAAAAATCATACCCGCTGCTCGCTGCTTGAAGGAGAGGGGTGTGACCGTCATTATCGGGAAAGAGGGCAATCGAAGCGTCGGCCTTCAACATTAGATGAGCCAAAACCCAATAACTTGCTTCTACTGCATAGTGAATGGCTGCCTTTCCGTGGTCATCTCTTTGTCTCATCAGATCCGGTTTTTGTTCTATTAGAGTAGAAATAATTCCGACTGCAAGAACCGCATGAGAAATTAGAGGGATATATATATATATATATATATAAAATTTGGAGCTGCTACCCCTCATACAAAAGTTAACACAAATTTTGACACAAAATTAATCGGGGTTTCACGCAATTGATCGGAACCGTTCAATTTGTTTAAAATATATTTTTAAGAGTTCTCGTAAAAAATTAATTCATTTCGATACCAGTAGGGGTTTGATCGGTTCATTAAGTTTATTATGTAAAATTTAACATGAATCAACTAATTGAACCGATCAAGCACTTACTGATATCCAAATGAAATGATTTTTTATGAAAACTCTTAAAAATATATATTAAATAAATTGAACAGCTCTGATCATTTGCGTAAGACTCCAAAATGGGTGTCTCACAAACCTTGTGTCAAATTTTGTGTGATGGGAAATGACCTCATAGAATTAAATTAATACAGTAATAAAAGGAGAACACAAAGGAATATAAATTTTCTCCCCTGGGGGTGGAGAAGTGGGCTTTTCCTCCAAAACTAATTCCCTACCGCCACGTCATCAAAAGTACAAAACCAATTGTAGAATTGGTTTGCTTTGGACTCTTACCTGGGGTTAAACCAATTACTCTTTCGGTAAAAATTAATGTTCCAATTTCCAGAAACTCAAGAATAACATATGATTAAAAAAATAAGTGTTCCGATTTTCAATTCATTTGAACCGCTGCAAAGATCTTATTTTTTTGATCATTTTATTCTAAAGGGTTATAATTATTTTTTTGTCTCTAGGGTTTCCATAATTAAGTTTCTGCTCTTTATTTGTGACTCTATTGAGCAGAAACTTAATTATGAGAGTACTCGAGACAAAATTTAATTATAACCCTTTGGAAAATATGATCAGAAAAATAAAATCTTTGCAAAAGTTCAACGGTTCACACTTCCTTTTTTATTTTTATCCACGCAAATTTCAAGTATTGTCCTTGAATAAGTAAAAAATTGTATTAAATAAAGAACAAGATAGTAAATTCAAGTGGATAAAGGCAAAAAAAAGAATTGTGAATTATGAAAAGAGAAGTGTGAAAATCAATTCCCTAATTTTCGTAGTCATGTTATCCTTCAATTTCTGGAAACTGAAACACTAGTTTTTACCGGAGTAGTAGTTGGTTTCCCCAGGTAAGAGACCAAATCACAGCACGTGATTCTACAATTGGTTTTGTGCTTTTGATAACGTGGTGGTTGGGAATTGGTTTGAAGGAAAAGCCCACCAAAGGAGGAGAGAATTTATTCTCAACACAAAATACTCAAGGGTGGCTTTAATGCCATGGGCTCTTTATTTTAGTGGATATATGAATCTGTCACTCTCGTGGATATACTGATCTTAGAAAATTACATAAATCGTCTGGTTTTTATGTGATCGTGTATTTGTGTGTGAATTTCCATCCTAGCTCATAGCATAACATATACTAGTTCCCTTCGTAGTTTTCGTCTCATTGACCAATATTCTCCTCAAATTCAAGATTATTCAAACACAAGTACACATTCTTATAATTATGTGTGAATGGATAGTTGGAGATATTACACCATGGATCTGATTCATTCATCTAGCGTAGGAGTAGTATTTAAGGGAAAAAGTGGAAAGGATAATCCATTTTCTGGGCTATGTTTAGAGAAACGAAACACTAAATACATACCAGAACAATCTCGTGCAGTATGCAACACATTCAATCCGTCAGGGCCTTTTGTGCTATATGACCGACTTGATTGTAAAATATCCAACATAAATGACTCGCAACAAGATTCGGCAGCCAGAAAAAGTGGGCTCTCTCCAGCACCATTAACTAAGGTTGCCATTTCAGGATCCAATCTTAATAAATACCGTGCCACCTCCTCGTGTCCATTCCTAAGAGCCTCATGTAGAGTTGTAGTACCATGTATCAATTGACGATCAACTAACACTTCCTCCGCATCTCTTTGATTACGACTACTACTTGAGTTTGTTTCATTCTCCAGAGTAGTAGCCTTGTCCCTCGAGTTGGTTCCATTCTCCACAGCCGTAGCTGTTGGAAATATTCATTAGGATCTTTGTAAACACAAATGTTATAAGAGGTCACAACCACAAAAATACTAACAATATGTTGAGATCAGCAAAACCAAAACTGATTTCATAAGAGACTTAAGTAGAACATAGCCCTCAAATTAAAAACAACAGACATGCAAAGCAGCTCTTCGAAATTTCAAATCACAAGGACAGAAAGAACCAAGAGCTTGAGAGGAAATTCGATTTCTTTCAACACTAAGCTGGTGGAAAAAAAATCTTGTAGCGATTCCTCCACTGTTTTTTACGAAACCGCAACTGTAACCAACAGCATTGGTTCGCAGAACACTTTGTAATTAAACACAAATAATAGGAGACAGATCTAAAAATAATAATATGGTGAGATCATAGTTTAAGTAGAGAAATAGGAGTAGAGAAAACTTATTGATATTTGAAAGAGGTATGCAAAACGCGCTTTCCTTAGAGAACAAATGATTTTTAGGAAACTTTGTGTGCAACTAAATTGTTTCCCATAAACCAAGAACCGCTCAAAAAATACACTCAAAAGCTCCTCACGAACCAAGAACCGTTTGTATGCCCAAACAATACACTCAAAATTATACATCATCAAACTGCCAAAGCAACACAAATATAACTTCATTTTTTAGTATAAAACTCTATGTTAGCCATAAATTAAACTCTCTATGTTTTATGCATTTCCACACTCATGTATCTCCGGACCAATAGGTTAATACCCCAAACAAATAGGAGTGCCATCTAATATATGGCACAAAAGTACTCGATGAATATGAATGAGAAGTTACAATTTGAGAGTTAATTATAATTTGATGTCAAAATATATTGTAATCTACTTGTAATCTGCAAACCTTAATGGAATTAAATAAAAATTTCAAAATAAACTTTTAAAAGATTTCTCTGATAGTAGCTATATCGTCTTATACTGTACCCTGTTCCAATCGATTATCAAGTAGCCTTTCTTCCATATCGCTTTGGTGGTGACTAATATTACTCGAGTTTGTTCCATTCTCCATAGTGGCCACATTGTCTTGTACTGTACCCTGCTCCGATTGATGATCAACTAGCCCTTCTTCCACATCTCTTTGACGACGACTACTCCTCGAGTTTGTTCCACTCTCCACAGCAGTAGCCATATCATCATCCTGCATCGGGAGCTCATTATTAGGCTCCGCAAGTGTTTTCACCACTTGGAGGTGACCAAACCTAGCTGCGACAAGGAGAGGGGTGTCGCCTTGTGAGTTCACTTGGTCAGAAAGAAAAGGGAAGCGCCGGAGAGCTTCCGCAACGAAGGTATCGCGTCCGGCTCTTGCTGCTATGTGAAGGATATTGTTGTTGCCGTGTTGCGTCCTGTTGAGAAAAATACCATCTTGGATACGCATGGCCTCTACCTCTGTTATGTTTCTTCCATCAATTTCTGAGAGACAACTAACATCCCCCTCCTTTGCTGCCTTGTAGAGTTCCTGATCCATCCTAGGACTCCGTCTCCGTCTCTCTCTACTGGTGTGAAACGTGTATAGTACAAATTGGAAAGATACAGATTATAACTCATGCTCGGATCCGGCTGGGAGGATTATATTAACAAATGATACTGTTGAATTTTTTACTGAAATAATTTTAAAAAAATCTAGATTCTAGACCATTAAAACCAGAAATCCATCTAACAATCAAGAACAGAAATGCATATCAAGAAGTAGAGAGAGAGAGAGAGGAGAAGAGAGATGCAACATTGAATTCTTTCAATCAATCGTAAACTGATTTTCTTTAGTTGTTACAATGAGAGGGAAAGTACCTCTTTAATTGCTCAGATTAGCTCTCCGCTAATCTGTGTTGCAACAGATTAAACCTAACCCCTTAACTGCTAACCTCCTCAACTAACCAACGCTGTAAAACCACGTGTACTGCGGTAAAAACCACTTTTGCCGTACCAATATTCAGCGCAATTTCTTCATCAGTTTTCTCAGTCATAAGTCGATGTAGGAATTTATCACATGACAATCACAAACCATCCTCAGGTCCGTTCCAGAATCTATTATAAATACTTATTTTTTAAGAAAATAATTTCAAGCTCAAAAATAATATATTTACACAAATAATTTTTCTAGCAATATGAATTTGATTTGATAAATCTCAAGCTAAAAAATAATGTATTTACGCAATAAGCAGCTTATTTCACATTTTCAAACTCAAAAATAATGTAAATGAAAAATAATTTTTTAATTTTTTTTTTTTTTGCATCTTACAAAGGATCTTGATGAGATCTTTCAAACAAAATCTATGTTGCGCGCATGTTTTTAGATTTCAATAAGTCCAGAATTTTTGACTTATTTTTTGAACGCGGCTTTAGGCCTTTTTCTGCTAGGAAAAATATGTATTGTACTTATTTACTTCCTCCGTCCTAATTTAATTGTCTTTTTTGGGAGTTTGTGTCATTTTTCAATTGATTATATCTTATAATTACATGTTTTATGTGATTTCAAAAATATTGTATTATAGAATTAATCAAGATCTATCAAAACAAGATTTATATTCGATATGAAATTCATTACAGATTTAAAGATATAACTAATTTTTTAACCAGTTAGAATAGAACGAGAAACAATTAAATTGGGACAGAGGGAGTATTGTTTAAACAAATATTTATGTTTTAAATTAAAGATGATGTATTATGAGAGAATGATCTGTCTCATATAACGGAAAATAAATACTTAAAAAATAAGAACATTAGCGAAATGGGAGCCTTAGAAATGTCATCAAACGTTTAAAATCATAAACACAATTAAGAAAATATATTAGATAGTTAGGGTTAGGATGAGAGACGCGACATTCGCTATCCTAAAAGTCGTATTTGCTTCCCTTTTGTGTAGGTTATAGTGGCTGAATTCGACTCTAAGATAAAATTCATAAATTGCACCGTGTGTCTCCACATAACAGGATCGATGAAAGACGGGGCGCCATGTGCCAAGAATAAATCAAATTGCCCTTAAAATATACTCCCCCATCCTAAAATATTTGTCCAGTTCGCAAAATAATGACGTAAAAACAATACAATTTTCGCAAGAAAAATTTAAATTTCTTTCAACAATTCACTAGATATTGATGAGTTTTTTAAATTTAAGAGCAGACTGAACCCTAAGAGACAAGAGTGGTACACATATGTATATATATGAAGGGGTATTTTTGTAATTATATTTTCAGTTCGATTCGGTTCTGTTCGGGTAACAGTTAAACCATAACCGAACCGATACCCGTTCGGTTATTCAAAGCCTCAACCATACCCGTACCCACGGGGAAAATTTCGGTTATAGTTCGGGGAAAAACTTCGGTTACGGTTCGGGTACCCATCGGTTCGGTTCAAATTGTCATCCCTAGCCCAAAGTCCAATTTCCGCAGATTCTGATCACTACGGGTTTTTTTTTTTTTTGGGTAAGTTAAAGATAAGGTTCAAATGTGTAGAAACTTTATATCTATCTCAAAGTCAATTGGTAGATCACTACGGCTTGTTTGTGCTCAAAATTTTTGCGCATGATTTTAAATAATTTATTTATTTATCTATCTTCACTCATTATATTTTAAAATTTCTTTTAAAATTCGAACCGAACAAGCCCAATTACAGGATTTGGCGGGTGGAATTTCAAAAAATTCTACCTTTTTCAGGAAGGAAAAAAAAAGTCTTTTATTGTCCTGTAGCCTAATTGATTTAAAAAAGAAAGAAATTGATATTTATTGGTGTTTAAAACAAAAAGGTTTGATTCCGAACCCAGTTGCTTTACAAATTGATAGTAATTTTTTTTTTTTTGAAGGTTTTCGTAAAAAATCAGTTGTAAGTGTTTGATCTATGCGTTCTTTTTTTGGTTTCTAATTATTGTACGAGTTCCACGTGGAGCAAGTTTGGGATTCAGGGTTATGGATAGTCTCCAAACTCTTCGTTGACTAACAAACTAACACCCCGTTAACCCCCGTTAATATATACCGTATGACCAAAAAAAATTATACGGACCAAAAGAGTAACGTATGGATCAAGCACTTACTTTTATCCGACAGAAATGATTTTTTTACAAAAACCCTTCAAAAAATATTCTAAGCAAATTAAAAGACTCAAAATATTTGTGTAGAATCTCATAATGAATTCCACGCAAGGTAATACAAGTATTTACACCCATGGCAATTTCCGCTCCCAAATTGCTTTTGTGATTTACATGGCGGACAAGACACAATGACATATCCAACTACAGAAATTGTACTGAAACCATGTGGTAAAAAAAATTGGGTTCATTCACCTTCAGTAATTGTACTGAAATTAGGGATGACAATTCACCCCGTCCCGCCCCGAACTCGCCCCTACCAGGCCCCGAATGGGAAATTTTTCATCAAATTTTCAAGTATCGAGGCGGGGGAAAATATTAAAAACCTAATGGCAGGACGGGTTTGGGTTGATGTTACCCCACCCCTAAATATTTTTTCATACAAAATTATATTTTTAATCTAATACTTTTATCAATAATCTTAAAATATTATATTTATTATACCCTACTATTTTTTTAATATTCTTAAAAAATAGATTTTTTCCTTTATATTTCATCATTATAATAAAATAACACCTTGTATATATAACCATTTTCTTCCTTTTTGCCATTAGTTTTGATTTTTTTTTCCTTATTTTTTAAGTGGCGGGTAAACCCGACCCCGAACCAGACGGAAACAGGGACACCTATGAATAACCCGGTCGGGGTCGGGCCATAATTTTCGCGTCGTGGTCGGATTAAGTCAAAACCCGCCCCATCTCATCCAGTTGCCATTCCCAACTGAAATCACGTGGTTAAAAAAATGGGGACCACTTGATTTCAGTACAATTTCTGTAGGTGGATATGTCTTGTCTAACCACCATGCCCCGGAGCTATCTATGATTCTATATGATGCAATATGGACCAAGTCTGCGTTCCGCTAAATAAGCTTTTTGTTCTTATTTAAATTTTTTTTGCATTTATTAGTTTTTCGTTAATTTTTTAGAAATTATTACTTCGTCATGACAAGAGGAATCTAAGAGGTAAAAAATTATGATCGAAACCTAATTTTTTTTGAATAAAGACAAAAATAAGTCAATTTTTTTGTCTTTATTCAAAAAAAATTGGATTTCGATCGTAGTTTTTACTTTTTAGATTCGTCTTGTCATGAAGAAGCAATAATCTTTAAAAAATTGACAAAAAACTAAGAAATGCGAAAATATTTAAATAAAAACAAAAAAATAAGCCAAATAACTTATTTGGCCGAACGCCCTACCTGTAGGGATGGCAATCTCGGCCGCCCCGTTCCTCGCCCCGAAAATCCCCGAACTTCGGGGACCCATTTGGGGATTGGGTAGGGTATGGAGAATTTTTTTAAAAAAATTCGGGGATCGGGTAGGAGACGGAGATAGGTCTGTCCCGGCCCCGAACCCTACCCGTCCCCGTTCCCCGTTCGTTACCCGCCCCGTCCCCGAATCTCCGAAATATACATATTTATATATAAAAATAAATAAATATATACTATATTATATATACCCCTTCAGTAGTATGTATTTTTAGGATTCTCATAATCTCATTCTTTTCCATTCATGTCGTTTGTTTTTTTTTCAACTAACTTTTCGGCACAGTCAATTTTTTCATCCCGTGATGCTGTGGCGGGAGGGAATTAATAATTTTCACAGAGAAGTTTGTTTCCTCAGCCCTTTTCCCTAGAAAAAAAAAATACAAAACAATCCAATTCCTTTCGACTTTCACATGCTAATATATGCTGTTACATGCTGAAATTGAGAAATACAGATGCCCGAATCCCGAATCCCCGTTTTGGATTCCCGTTCCCCGTTCGGGTCAGGGATGGAGGAAACAAACAAATCCTCGTTGGGGATCGGATCGGGGATGGGGATGGGATAATGGGTAAGGGGTGGAGCTAGTACCCCCATCCCCATTGCCATCCCTACCTACCTGGCCTCAACGTACTACTTAAAGGGACTCATCCATCTTTTGGTCTTATCAAAAGTAAAAGCAACATAGACCACCAAGGCAGGCCTTGTTCGTTTTCCATCTTTACTTTATTTTAATTTTATTTTTCAATCATTATTTTATATCTTTTTTTTAATTATTATCCTGTTTCTTTAACTATTAATTTCATTTTTCTCTCTCTATCTCTCCACTTATTATCCTTCTCTTTAATTATTATTCTATTTTTTCTCCACTCATTACCAAAATTAAAATATTCAAAATTACCAATTGAACAGGGCGCAAGTCTTGATGTCCGCTGCCCCATTAATTATTGAGTTCGCCGAAGGTCAATGCTGCATGTGTTTCATAGATTTTTGAAAAAAATTTAGTTTGGTTTTTTCGGATAATAAGTGAAGAGAGATAGAAAGAGAAATGTTAAGGCTTAGTTTCAAAAATCTTCTTAAAAAAAAAGCAGCTTATTTCACATTTTCAAACTCAAAAATAATGTAAATGAAAATTAATTTTTCAATTTTCTTTTGCATCGTATAAAAGATCTCATTGAAATCTTTCAAACAAGATCCATATTACATATTTTTAAATTTTAATAAACCCATAATTTTTGAGTTTCAAATTACCTTCTTAAAAATAAGGATTTTTTTTAATGTTTCTGGAACTAATAATGATCGAAGATAAAGGTAGTGAATGAAAAAAGAAATGAAAGTAATGATTGAAGGATAATGAATGTTTTTGCAATTGACTAAACTTGAATGAAAAGTTAGACAATTAGATCAAGTACTTATAAGTATCGGATTGAGCTGATTTTTCGCAGAGGCCCTTGAAAAAATGTTTCAAACATAATGAACAACTCGGATCACTTGTATGGGACCCGTAGTGGACCCCACATAAAAATCTGTGCACTATCTGTGCAAAGATTGCAGTGCCCGTAGACTTTTTGTACCTTTGTAGTCTTGTGTAGATTCATTTGAAATGGAAAATCACCGTAAAAGATTCATTTCATTCCAGCCTAGTGAAACATATCATTCCCATAACCAATGTTGAACAACCTGATTTTCTTTATAATAACCCGGTGTTCAGACCAATTTAATTATGTGCAACTCGATCAACTAATGCTAATCAATTTTATAGTCCAATAATAATAACCCGGTGTTCAGACCAATTTAATTATGTGCAACTCGATCAACTAATGCTAATCAATTTTATAGTCCAATAGCGCGCTATGGCCATTTAAAGTCAGAAGATGTTTATACTTTATTTGGTTTGAATTTTGAGATAAGTTTTTAAAGTGATAATCAATGAAGAAAGATAGATAAATAATAATTGAAATTAAAGAAAATTAATAAGAATGAGCACATAGAGAAATTGATTTTAGAAACCTAAACCGAACACAATAGATATTTGGGCAAATTATAGTTACCCCCCTCTAACTATGCCTCTCGTACACTTATCCCCCTCTAACTTTTTTTTTGACACTTAACCCCCTCAAACTAACGAAAATTCACACGATCATAACTTCAAACGGTCATAACTTCTTCGTCCAAAATCGAAAATATGCAAATTATATATCGATTTCGAGGTCTTGAAATCATCTTTCTAATGACATCAAAATCACATCACAATTCAAAGCACACAGAAGGTTATGATCAAAACGGTCTTTCTGTCTACCAGCCCTTACTCTTTTGATCATAACTTTCTGTGTGCTTTGAATCGTGATGTGATTTTGGTGTCATGAGAAAGCTGACTTCAAGACCTCGAAATCGATATATAATTTGCATATTTTCTACTTTGGGCAAAAAAATTATGACCATTTGAAGTTATGACCATGTGAATTTCCGTTAGTTTGAGGGGGTAATTGCCAAAAAAAAAGTTAGAAGGGGATAAGTGTACGCGAGACATAGTTAAAGGGGGGTAACTATAATTTGCCCTAGATATTTTCTCAGCCGACCGAACAACGTGATCAGGGCCCCTATTTTTGAAACGTGCATTGAATAGTTTTCAGGGTAATAGGTGTAAAGTTATGACTAATTCATTGCTAAGGTAGTTGTGTGATCAAGAGCTGTCAAAGGTAGTTGTAAACTTGTACGGCCTATGTATGGCAGTAGTTATTATTATTGTCGGTGGTGGTCGTTGATTTTGAGCAGATGGAATAATCAGTTATTGCAGTAATGCGGTGAAGGGGGGTTTGGATTCTTTAAAAAGGAATTTTAAAAAAATGAAGGCAATTTTAAACTCAAAAATTACATATTTATGTAAATAATTTTCTTACCAATGAGGATTTTATTTGATAGATTTCATTGAAATTTTTTAAACGATGCAAAAAAAATTAAAAATTTATTTTTTCATTTTCATTATATCTGAGCTTGAAATTACCTTCTTTATAAAAAAGAATATTTAAAAAGAAAGCAAAACGGCATCGTAATACTCTCTCCACTTTCTAATTTAGAACTTTTTGTTTTTGAAAATTCAATGCTATGTTTGAATGGATTTATAAAAAATGAGAGTAATAATTAAACGTCGGAATAATGAAATGTCATTTTTTTGGGACGGAGGGATCATATCCCAACTGAAATCCAATGATGTAAATTGATTCTGTATCACGGATATGAGGTGACTAGCAGCCAACTTGAAGTAGGGGTCATTTTTGTCTTCAAATGTCAAATAGTATTTTCTTTTCTACGGTAACTCTACTCACAAACTCATCAATAACTTATTCACTATTAGAAACAATTTGACATTTCTTAACAAATTATTCACTATCGAATATACCTAATAACTTCTCAACCACCAATAAAAATTTACAAATTTTTCATTTCTGAAAACACCACTTAGAGGCTTGAATTTCCCTCAAAAACATTGGTGAGGTTGACGATTGGAATCAAAGTTTGCAATGAGAGAACTTGAGATTGGAATTCCAGATATGAAGAGTTGAACAATTCTTAACCACCATCTTAATCTAACGGATAAATCATGGACATAAAATCTAACGGATAAATCATGGACTTTATGTATAGACACGGTTAAATCCCCGACCTGTTTGGATCATGACAAGATGGAGATTAATAATTGTTCAAGAGGATTCCCTTTTCCTATTAAATATTTTTTTCCTGAGAAAATAATGTAATGGATGATATGTACTTTTAAAGTAATATAATATGCCAAGATCCATTTACGTTGAACTATCAAGAAAATATACAACACATGTTAGCACAGCTTTTCATTTTACCAATACTGATTCCCGAATACTTAAATCACCAGCGTCGGAAGTTCAAGTTTAAAGTTAATACGAATATTGGATTGTTAATTAGGTCTTAACCATACTTGCATCTCATCAATCGGTTAAGATTTGACTTCACCTTTCATAGTTGTGGTTGAGAACCAGAAGAAGATCGATGATCGATCCATCTCTCTTCGCCCCTTTCCCTTCCTTGTCCATGTGGACACGCCGGCCACTCACATAGTAGTGGGGTCGGGTGACCTACGGAGGGAAAAAAAATATTTCACCAATTTTTTTTTCTAAATTAATAATTGACACAATATTACAATTTGATGATGACAATTATTTTTCACTTGAAACACACCCTCCCCCTCCGTGAAAGTTAAAACTTAAAGCACCAAACCATTACAATTTGATGACCATGTTAGATTATTTCTTCACTATAAATCTTTTTTTTTTTTCCTTTATTCAAAAAAATCGTATTTGTTAGTTTAACGTCAAATTTTTGTAAATTATTGGTTCGTCTCGGCAGAAGAAATCGGAAAAGTAAAATTTATGGCAAAACCTTAAATTTTTTTGAATGAAAACAAAATCAGTCAAAAAGCCAAATTTTTCGATTTTATTCAAACAAATTTGAGCTTGGATCGCAATTTTTTAATTTTTCGATTTCTCTCATGAAACTCCAAGTCTCTCTATTCTCTGACGTTACATTTGCCTTCCCAACTTTTTATTATCTTGTCACTAATTCACTCCATCTGCTAATCAAAATCATTGTACATAGAAAGGCTAGGCAATGACAGCCCGTATTTCGTATTTTTTTTGGCTGCTGATTTTGCCACTCTCTTTTTTGTTAACGTCACTCTCTTGCAAGTGTATTTTTGGTGCAAAAATACACTTACAGAGTAATGGTGTTAACAAAAAAGGGAGTAGCAAAATCATTTCCTTTTTTTTTACAAAAAAATTATCATAATTACTGTTCCTCGATTTTTCTTTTTCCCGGGTCCTAATAATTTCGAAACTCCTCATGCTGTTGAATTAAGTATTCGGTGACGGGAATGAAAATGTAGTAGTATGGTCATGCATAGCTTTGCAAATGTACATGTTACATTTTCACGGAAATTATCATGACTAACAATCCAAAATTCATTCACGTTAAACTTGAACTTCTGACGCCGTTGAGTTTTCGGCAATCAGTATTGCAAATATGAAAGGTTATACTAACATGTGTATTTTCTCAATAGTTCAACGCAAATGGATCCTGGCATATCATACTGCTTTTCAATGTCCATTACATGCATTATTTTCTTGGGCAAAAACAGTTGATACGAAAAGGGGAATACTCTTGAACCATTCATTTCCGATCGATCTTGTCACCCAAACGAGTTGAGGGTTTAACTACGTCTATACATAAAGTTCATCATTTATCCATTCGGTTAAGATGGCGCTTCAGAATTGTTTAACTCTTTCATGTGTGGAATCCCTCAAGTTCTCACATTGCAGACTTTGATTTCAATAGTCAACCACGCCAATGGTTTTTTAGGTAAATTCAAGACCCTAAATCTTTTGAAAGAAAGAAAATGTGTAATTTGGAATTCGGATCGATTACTTCAAGTTGGCCGCTAGCTAGCTAGTCACCTCATATCATTGAATACAAAATCAACTTTTACTGTACGAATTATATAACAATTTTATTCAATTCATAAACACATTATTACTCATAATAGACATAATGTTTCTAATGGAATCAATAAATATTCTACATAGAGAATAATTCTATTGATATGAATCGTGGGAGGAGAATTGAAATTGCACATACAAATTAAAATGACTCAATCTAACTTCTATTATACTGTTCAAAATCATACAACACTGACACACAAGCTCTCAAATCTCATTCTCATATCACTGTGTAGGGAGAAGGGTTCCTCTCTCTCTCTCTCTCTCTCTCTCTCTCTCTCTCTCTCTCTCTCTCTCTCTCACCTTCACACACCTTCACACAATAACATACATACGAATATATAGAATCGAATATAGACACAACTCATTACCACATTACGACTCAATTATCCAACTTCTAACTCCGTAATCAAACTCAATATTATTCCCCCGCCAATAAGCATACCTTGGCCTACACCACCACTCAGTCAACCAAATGGAGAAAAATTAAGTCCTTAAGCCATTGATGAGGATCTGCGTGAAGTGAACTCTCTTAAGTCCTTAAGCCATTGGTGCATTTTTCGTCAAAAAATCAAAAGAAGATCTCTAATGCTTGGAAAGAACAGAAATGGAGCGGAGAGCTCTAATGCAAGAGTAACTGTGCAACAAATGACACATACTGAGATGGCTTCCCACAAGGCCTTTGGTGCTGTTACTACAAATAAACCGCTCATAAAAGCCACCAGGCTTCCACGCATCGCCAAGTTGATCAATGCCCAACTTATTAAGCAAATTCTCCTTTGCATTTCTTGCTCAAAATATACAGCCAGGCCAAGTGCTAACACCGCAATGATGGAGAAGGACATAGCAACAGTATCCGACAGAATGAATGCCCTTAGAGTGGCCTTCTTTGCGAGATTCACAACACCCAAATTGTCGGGACTGGTGTCGTACCCGCCTGGCATTGTGAATGTTGCGGCGAAAGTGACTGTGGCAATTAGTGTAGCTACCAAAGCCATGGTATTAATGATTGGATTAAAATCTTCAATCTGTTCTCCAAATTAAAGGCACCTTGTACTCATTTCGGAGTCGGCCACGTGGGGCTCCGCGTATTGTTAGATGAAGCCACATCAGTCTCTGAAATCAACGCCCAAAACTTATTGAATAACTGTACTATCCATACACCCACGCAACTGATATGAGACCATGGCGAATACGTACACCATTTCAATAGTCGCATATTGTTAAATATGAGAGAAGAAATATTGAATTCGATTTAACATGTACATAGGCTCTTGTATTTATACAAGAGTGGAATCCTAAACTATGGGAACAAAATCAAATCCTATACTATGGAAAGATAATCAAATCCTTGATCCTAATCAATTACAATCGATTCTATCAACTATAATCAATCAGAATATTTTCATTATTCTAACATATTAAAGTAGAACTGTTAGAAAGAAAAGTTGGAGAAGCCTTACAAACAATTGGCACTTGTCCTCGTTTACAAAATTCTTTACTGCTATGATATGATATGATTCACTCAACTCAAAAGTTGACACATGACAATATCACTTAAATTAGAATTTGCTCATTGAGGTGACTTATATGTGCATGAGAAAATCTCAGGCGGATCAGACTCTCAACAGTGGCTTTTCCTTCTTTTTTTCTCTCACAAACGTGAAATTTTTCATATCACATGGTAAACGAAGTCCTATTTACTTTCGGCATGGATATTTTTCTCGACAAATTATATAAAATGAACGATGTCTATAATGTTTTTGAATCCAGAATAAACCCAAAGATATTGAAAATTGGAGTAGACTGGACCTTAGCAAAACTGGACGGAAACTCATTCCCCGCTTACTTGGGTAGCTAGGGGCCTGTGCTGGGAGGATCCCATCCATTTCTTACCAACCAGTTCGGTCCATTTGATGCATTCAGACCGTCAAAGTGTTTTGGATTGTCCAAATTTAAAGAGGGTATTTTTGTTTTTTTAAAAACACCCTTTTAAATTTGTGCGGTCCAAAACATTTTTGAATGACCCGGATGTAACAGATGGACTGTACTGGTCGATAGGCAAATTGACCGGATCCAATCCCGGGCCCGCATACTGTTGCAAAACAGCAGGCCGTGTAATATTCAGAGTGACGAAATAATTAACGAGGTACCTGTTTGTGTGCATTCTTCCAATCTGTCTGGCAAAGATCTAAGGCTGTTAGACCTTCTTTGTTAAGAGCCCCCAAGTCAACTGAATTCGAAGAAGATAATAGCATTAAGTGTGTCTTGATCCATGGCTCTGTGATTTCCATTTTTTTTTTTTTTTTCACGTCAAAGATAGCCAGATTTCTTATAGAGGCTTGTCCCTTCCCATGTACTTTGCCCATCTGTCTTTTGTACTCCCTCCGCGATTGACCGTTTAGCATACCAGTTTTGTTTTGGGGATACAATGTTCCATATGCCATGCTATGAAAAAAAAAAAATTTGCGTTTGTTATGTTTGAGTTGATAATGCTTATCCGGGCGTTCACCGAGTAACCGGGCCTCTTGCCTCAGTAAGCAGTGAGTGTTCACGTCAAAAGGTGGATTGACCTTGTGAAGGCATTCGTATTGGACCACTTGCCTAGTAACCGGATCCATTCGGCTCTATCCAGTCTGAATATTCGCGTCAAACGGCAATGGGGTAAAAGAGAAATACACTTTTGATGGTTACATAAAAAATATAAAATGGAGGGAGTATTCATTGGTTGAGGGGGAGTGGTGATTGTTCTTTGGCTCTTAATGTGTATCGATGATTGCTTGGTTTGACTTCGTGAGAGGGAGACAATTTGATAGCCCAGAGTTACATGCGAAATCAAGGCACTTGAATGTTAATCTGAATAGCTTATGACGTGGTTCACACACTCACCATTCGTCGCTGAGTCATGTCTCATGGCACATTTATCTTCTAAATAAATCCGTGGGTTGGTTTCAAAAGAGGTTGTCCATGCATTTTTAAATGTTCTCACATTCATTAAATCTCATTCATGGGAACTGAGTCCTCGTTGGTGTGTTGCATTTTTTTTAAATTTTGTCATGGGAACGACGTTAGCCATATGTTTGCATTCATAATTAAGTTATGCTTTTAATATTTTGACTGCTCATGCTACTTTCCTATTGGTCGTTGTTCGGTGTGGCGGTTTGTGTTTTTAGCCGTCGTTTCTATTTGGATTTTAAGATATATTGCTCGTATGGTGATTTTAGGAGGTAAACTATCTCTCTTTGGGTTTCTTTTCTTTCTTGTTATGTTCTTTGTCATTCCGTGACAAAAAGAGGGAGTAAGAATTCTTGTTTATCTAATCCTTGATTTTTTTGTTAGTTGTGATTGCAGCGGATTAACGACTTAGGGATATGGTATTAATTTTTGTAGTGTGTTTTGTCATGGAAGTGTCAAAGGGGGAGATCGTTAGGTCCAAAAAGTGGTGCCATTTGTTTTGATTGACAATTCCATTGACAAAATATATTTTTCATTATATCTCTTTCTTTATCGAGTTGTAATCAATTTTTATATTTTTTAAGCATAGTGAGTTTGTATAGGATTAGAGTGGAAGGAGTACTCTTTTATTTGTAATTGAGAGAGAGTGAATCGAATGTCTATAGGCTGAACAACTTTGCGAATGGAGGGAGCTTAACTGGAACGAATTGATCGGGTTATCAATCTACTATCGATCTGAACGGGCTGACTAAAAAGAGGAGGAACGTGGGACCAAAGGTGTTCTGAGCGCATACTATAATTTATATAAATACAAGGCTGCTGTTGGGTGCTAGGGTTAAAAAAAAAAGGAGATATACGGCAGCCACAAGGTTTTAAGAAAAATAAGTTCGTGAGATTCAGTGGAAGATTATTGCGTCGGTTCCTTGAGAGATTTGATGAGATCTTAAGATCTATACTCTTACATAATCTCTCACAAGATGGTTTGTTCATCTTCTACATGTTGCCAAGTTCTTTGAAGGAGTTCAAAGCCGATTGGAGGTTGGTCTAAAGGAGGAGTCCTGCGTAGATCAAATATTCGAGGAGTCGAATACGAAGGAGTATCTATTAGAGCGGTTCATGAGGAGTCAGCAAAGAGATTCTTAGCCAATATTGAGGAGTCATAGCGTGGTTGTAAGAACTCTCTGTTTCCGCGTTTTGCGTATAGTGCTCTCTTCTCTCCCGTGGTTTTTTTCCCCGTCTTGGGGTTTTCCACGTATATCTCTGTGTGATGCTTGCTTCTTTATTTATTGCGTTTATTATCTTGCATAATCACATAGATTAGGGTTTGATTAAATTAGTTGGTTTATTTAATTTGTTCTCTGTAGTAGTAAATCTCGACGTGATCCGATCTTGGTCTTTCAAGTGGTATCAGAGCGGGTTAATCAAAGTTTTTTTTAAAAAGAAAACTTTTTCAAAAATCTGATCATTGATTTGCTATTATGGAGATGAATTCCTCCACTCCTCGTCCGCCCATGCTTGATGGTAATAACTTTGATTATTGGAAAGCTAGGATGAGAGCCTACTTAAAAGCTATTGACAGTTGTGTTTGGAATACTTGTCTTACGGGTTACACAATACCCACGGTTACGCTTCAAGGGAAGATAGTCCCTAAATCTGAGCTTAACAACACTGAGAAAGCTGCTCGTTTTGCTAATGATCGAGCAATTAATGCGATATTTTCTGCTGTTGATCTTAATGAATTTTCTCGCATATGTAATTGTGAAATTGCTAAAGATGCTTGGGATATTTTGGTTACTACTCATGAGGGAACTGACACTGTTAAGCAATCCAAACTTCAAAGGGTCACCACAGACTTTGAATTGATTAGGATGCAGGAAGATGAATCCTTCAATGAATTTTATGCGAGACTTAATGCCATCGTCAACACGAGCTTTACCCTGGGTGAGCCTATGTCTGATTTTAAAGTTGTTAAAAAGATTTTAAGATCCCTACCTAAACGTTTTCGAACTAAAGTCACCATGCTTCAGGGTAAGAAAAAGCTTCCTTACATGTCTGTTGAAGAAATTGTCGGACTCCTTCAAACTTATGAAGCAGACATATTGCAGTATGACTCTGTGAATGATAAAACTAAAACTTCGGCTAAGTCGATTGCTTTTAAGAGTACTCAAGTTGATGATTCTGATTCAGACTGCAATAATGTTGAGTATATATGATACTAAAGCTATGGCTCTCTTTACTAAAAAATTCCAGAAGGCTTTTCAAAAAGGAAATTTTACTAAGAGATCTTCTAAAAAAGAGTCAAAAGATAAAGGCAGTGGAAAAATTAAATTTGATTCTTCCAAAGATAAAGAGAAAAAAATTAGAAAAGGTCAATCCTCGGGTCCTCGGTGTTATGAATGTCAAGGCTATGGGCATATTGCTCAAGATTGTGGAAATAGAAAGAACAATAAAGTCTTGAATGTTAAGACTTGGGATAATGATAGTGACTCTAATAGTTCTGATTATCTCCAAGACGAAAGCAATAGTGATAGTGAGAATGTTGTCGCTCTTGTTGCATCTTTTGAGTGTGCATCGTCTAACTCTGAAGATGATAGTGAGGAAGAAGAGGTGGATGGGACTTTAGATTTTGAGACATTGAAAGATGACTACAACAAACTTTATTTGAAGAGTCTAAAAATATCTCGCATGAATGTTAAGCTGGTAAGTAAAGTTGAGTCCAGTGAGAAAAATGTTGTTAATCTCACACAAGACTTGGAGAAGGATCAAATCAAGATAAGAGAGTTGGAAGTCTCTTTGAAATCTAGTAATGATGAATGTGAAGTGTTAAAAAAAACAGTTTGTGATTTTCAAGAGAAAGAAAACAATCTTGTTGAATTAAACAAATCTTTAGAAGTAAAAATCAACAAGTTGAATTCTGAACTTAAAAATGCTGATGTTGTTTTTAAGCGTTTCAATGCAGGGTCTAAAGTATTAAATGAGATTCTCGATATGCAAAGACCAACTAGTGACCGATCAGGACTTGGGTATCAGGCCTCTTTTTCGCGTCCAGAAAAAGGAGAAAAGATACATGAAAAGAGTACGAAGGTTGTATCAAAAGTCCCAGTAAGTGCCAAAATATCTCAGACTCAGCATAACGAGGTAAAAGCTAAACCTATTCAGAATAATGCTAAGCCCCGAATGTTTGTTAAAATGCCTGGATATATTCAAAGGTCTACTGCTAGTAAATTTATTCCTGTGTGTCACTATTGTGGTGTGAAAGGTCATATTCGCCCTAACTGTTTTCAACTTTATGGTTATCCTGCAAATCATCACATTCACCGTAACAACACTGATGTTAATCAGAATGGAAGTAATCATAAAAGGCATGTGCACAATAACGTCAAAGAAAAATCAGTTAGTATCAGGACTAGACCTATTTGGGTAAGGAGGTCAGATTTGAGACATCCAGTAGAATTGCCTTCCAATCCTCTAGATGACGTTGAATCATCCGGAGGCATTGACCTTGTTTTTTAATACTTGGTATCGTGCCCAGAGTCTAGGTTATTTTGCATTTTTTATCTTCTACCTAGAGCTATGATTGAGTCTTTTTTTTTTCTTTTGCGTATTCCTGTTTTTCTTATCTAGCTTCGCTTGTTTAATGCTGTTGGTTTTCATTTATGCAATACTTATGAAAATCCAAAAGAAAAAAAATGTTTAAAATCATTTAAAAAAAAAAGATTTCTTGTTTACAATGAGCATGCTCATGAGTCTTCAGTTGTTTACTATGGGTTTCAGGCATATGAGCATATTTGTTAATGCATGGGTGTCTTGGATGATTTCATTCATGTGATGCAATAGAAAGTTAAGTGTGTCTTGATCCATGGCTCTGTGATTTCCACTTTTTTACACGTCATAGATAGCCAGATTTCTAATAGCTAATAGAGGCTTGTCCCTTCCCATGTAATTTGCTCATCTGTCTTCTGTACTCCCTCCGCGATTGACCGTTTAGCATATCAGTTTTGTTTTGGGGATACAACGTTCTATATGCCATGCTATGAAAAAAAAGGAAAAAAAAAATTGTGTTTGTTATGTTTGAGTTGATAATGCTTATCCGGGCGTTCACCGAGTGACCGGGCCTCTTGCCTCAGTAAGCAGTGAGTGTTCGCGTCAAAAGTTGGATTGACCTTGTGAAGGCATTCGTATTGGACCATTTGCCTAGTAACCGGATCCATTCGGCTCTATCCAGTCTGAGCATTCGCGTCAAACGGCAGTGGGGTAAAAGAGAAATACACTTTTGATGGTTACATAAAAAATATAAAATGGAGGGAGTATTCATTGGTTGAGGGGGAGTTGTGATCGTTCTTTGGCTCTTAATGTGTATCGATGATTGCTTGGTTTGACTTCGTGAGGGGGAGACAATTTGACAGCTCAAAGTTACATGCGAAATCAAGGCACTTGAATGTTAATCTGAATAGCTTATGACGTGGTTCACACGCTCACCATTTGTCACTGATTCATGTCTCATGACACATTTATCTTCTAAATAAATCCGTGGGTTGGTTTCAAAAGAGGTTGTCCATGTATTTTTAAATGTTCTCATATTCATTAAATCTCATACCTGGGAACTGAGTCCTCTTTGGTGTGTTGCATTTTTATTTTTATTTTGTCATGTTCCGTTAGTCATATGTTTGCATTCATAATTAAGTTATGCTTTTGATATCTTAACTGTTCCTGGTACTTCAGTGTTGGTCGTTAACTATCTCTTTCAGTGTGTCTTTTTATGCATGTTATGATCTTTGTTATTCTGTGACAAAAAGGGGGAGAAATATCTTGTTGCTAATGCTTCATTAGTTCCACAGTGTTGGTCTTCGTGTGTCATGTGCTCTTGCGTGCAGGTATGGGGCTATTGGTCTCTTGATTTCAGTGGATAGGATTTTCAATTGTTAGTCGATTTTGTTTTGTCCCGGAATTGCCAAAGGGGGAGATTGTAAGTTCCTTGTTTGTGGTTGGCTAATTCCGTGACGTTTTTGTGTAATTGAAATCCTATGTAATCACTAGTTAGTTATTTTAGTGTTGGAGTTGAAGTTTAGCTAGTAATCAGATCCTCAACCGGAGTGGATTGAAGATTCAGAATGCAAGGGGAATTCAGATGCAGTAAGGTTAAATAGGTCGCTTGAGCAACTTGGAGGGACCGCTCAAGCAAGCTGCCCTTGTTTGTATTCCTGCGGCGGATAAGCGAAATTCGAAGAGCAATAAAAGGTCGCTCGGGCAAGCTGTGCTAGGTTAAAAATAAAAAAAAACCTATATAAGGCGTGCTATTCTTTCAGAGAGGTAACCAACGCAGCCACAACGTTTCTTGAGAGAAAAAGTCTGTAAGATGGATTGTTCATATTCTACATCATGCGGAGTTCTTTGAAGGAGTTCAAAGACGATTGGAGGTTGATCTAAAGGAGGAGTCCTGCGTCTAGATCAAATATTCGTGGAGTCGAATACGACGGAGCATCTATTAGAGCGGTTCATGAGGAGTCAGCAAAGAGATTCTTAGCCAATATTGAGGAGTCATAGCGTGGTTGTAAGAACTCTCTGTTTCCGCGTTTTGCGTATAGTGCTCTCTTCCCTCCCGTGGTTTTTTCCCCGTCTTGGGGTTTTCCATGTATATCTCTGTGTGATGCCTGCTTCTTTATTTATTGCGTTTATTATCTTGCATAATCACATAGATTAGGGTTTGATTAAAATAGTTGGTTAATTTAATTTGTTCTCCGTAGTAGTAAATCTTGACGTGATCCGATCTTGGTCTTTCAAGAGGTAGGGGCAAGAGTGGGTGGGTGTATGCATGTGTGATAGGTTATATACGAGAGAGAGAGAAAGAGAGAGAGAGAGAGAGAGAGAGAGAGAGAGAGAGAGAGAGAGGTGTGACATGAAAGTATGATATTTTTTGGGAAAATTTCACTAACCTCCCTTAAGGTGTGACTAATATGGAAACCGCCCTGAGATTTCTGAAATAATTGTTTTGCCTTTCTTCACTAACAATATACAAATTGCCCCTTAAGCTAACAAGGCGTAAGAAAGTTGACAAAAATGTTACTCCCTCCGTCCCATAATATTTGGCACTTTCATTATTTCAGTCCTATAAAAAAATTAACTATATCTTTTAATCCGTAATGTTTTAATATGGATCTTGTTTGATAGATTTTTAATTTGTTCTATTAAACAAAGTTTAAAAAATTGCATAAAACATTATGGATTGAGAAATATATGCAATTTAAAAATGACACGCATTCCTGAAAATGCCCAACATTATGGGACGGAGGTAGTAATAAGAAAGAATGTTGATATCATGGTATGCTAACTTTGGATGTACTGGTAGTATATACCAATATTGCCCTCAATCTTTCTAAAATCTCCAATCACATTCACTATCACAGAAGTGATGCTAACACAAATAGTATAAGGGATACAAGGGAGAGAAGTACAGAGAACCTTAAGCATTTCAACAAATTTAACTCAGTTGGACTTGATAATGGTGAAGCAAGGATGGATGCTTTTCCTACTGTAAAATCTTTCAAATCTTATGCTCAAACTGTTAAAGGTGGTGGCGCGGGGATGGAGACAGATAAGGTTTTAGACAGCAGTACTGATCATGTGAGTCGAAGGGTATCTTTAAATGTCGCTGGTAATGGATGGCTATATTGTAATGCAGTGGCAAAATTACACAGGTTAATCTCAATTGATGATTTGAAGGTCCAGATGGCTGGAATGGGCTTAGTGAATATTGATGTTAAGGTGATGGGTGGAAGGTCTGTGATTTTAACTTGTCCAAGCAAAGAAGAAATGGAGAAAATGGTTACAGAAAACTATCTTCAAAGGTGGTTCTCTGAAACTGAACCATGGGATGGTCAAGCGGCGTGCGTTGAAAGATTTGTGTGGTTATGTTGCTATTGAATTCCACTCAATGGATGGAGTAATAATTCTTTCAAATCTATTGGAGAATTATAGGGCTTTTTTATATCTACGGGTGAATTGACATTGAAGATGACATCTTTTGCTGAGGCTAAAATTCTTAGCACCATTAGTATTTTCAAGGAAATTGATGAGTGGATTATCGTTGATGTTAAAAGAAAGAGCTACAAAGTTAAGGTGATGGAAGATCCATGCGACCAACCTCATAAAGTGGAGGAAAAAATTTCTAATGTATGCGTAGATTTTCCCTCAAATATAGAAGAAGAATCAGAGGAAGAGGAGGATAGTGATGAGGTGGAAGAAATAGTGGTTGATTCTGACATGTGGACGAAAGAGAATGGCAAACAAAAAGAAGTAGTTGATGAAAGGAATTCAGAGAAGGACAAGAATTTGGTGTCGCGAGTTAGCGAAACAAATGGGTCCTCATTTGATGTGGAGCTTATTCATGCCAAGCTTAATACACCCCAAAGGAGTGGATCCCATTGTGAAAACTCCTTGGCAATCGGCAGGGCTGAACCTAACTTTAATAAGGTTAATCTTGGTGGGAAAAATTTGGTTGTGGCTGACTCTAAACCCTCAGAGCCTATTCTACATAATGGGGATGGCGACATTATTGTGGATGATGCAACCCAAACCTTGGATGATGTTGGTGTTGCATAATTTGACAATGGCTTTTGGAATCTTTCAGAAGTAGGCTTTATAAATAATAAGGATGTGGTTGATTCTTTAGATGGTATCTAGCTATGTGTGGATCTCAATGCAGATGCAGAGAGGAAAGAGGTTAAGAATTCTGAGAAAGAAAAATGAAAGCAGAAGTCGATTGAACAAATTTTAGGCATTCCAAAAACCAAGAAGAGAGGTGGAAAAAAGAAGCAAAGTTGTGTTCTGTTTAGATCCGCTGTTGCAGCTGCTGCTTTACCAATTTGTTTTGAAGGGATCAACATGACTCACCTTGATGAGGCTTAGCCTATTTGGGAGGTAAACAAGATCATTGGCCTTTCGTTGCATGGGCGATGAGAAGGATGTTATTCGAAGAATTGGGATTGTAGAACCCGAATATGAGGAAAGGGCAAAGGGTCATGCTTCTCATCCGTTGATTGGCTCTTAGGTGTCTTTTTAGGTGTTGTTTGAATTATTAGGCTTTGTGTGGGGTGTTCTTTTTTGGATCTTTGGATATATCTGTTTAGGGTGTTGTTTTGGGTCTTAGGCGTCAGGAGTCTATTTGGGATTGGTGGTGCTCTGTCATTGTTGGAATATTCTTGCCAACTTTGGTTTGTTTTTCCTTCCCTTTGGGTTCTTCTTGGCATATAATTGTTGGAGTTTGTTGTTTCCCCATGTGTGTTTTTTCTTTCTCCGGTTTGATGCTGCTTAGGATCCTTTTAATCTTTATAATTTGTTTTCAAAAATTAATAAATTCTTTTGCCTTTCAAAAAAAAACTTGATACTATTTTATTGCTTATTGGAAACAGGGGCCTAAGTTATAAGCTGCGATGATATATGATCGTGAGTAATATTATTTGGAGTAATTGTTTATCAAGTAGTAGTAACATGGGAAAATACAGTATGACTTGATTTTGGTGCTCACTTTTATTCACCACATGTTGGTGGTGAAAGATGTTTGTTTGTTATGCATTTGTGAATTTATTTTCCCTAACCAACAACTTTTTTCTCAGCATTGTTTCCCTCTATTTTCCATTGACTGACCCTTTATTTTTTTCGAGGAAAAAATCTACTCCCAACAAGTATTTCTGCAGTCTCTGTACAAGAGGGGTCCTAGAATGTTTTTGATTAACAATGTGGGGCCCGTGGGTTGCATTCCCAACAAGAGGCTAGGAATCAATCCACAGAGACAGATGGGTTCTCCACCAAGCCTTGTAATGAGGACTTGAATCAACAAGCTCGGAAATATAATGTAAAACTTGAAGAGGCTCCGAGGGATATTTCTGGGCAATTGGCTGATTCACTCATTGTGGTAGCAAGCACTGAAAAGATTCTGTCTGATTTTCTCAACTCCCCTGTTGAATATGGTTTGACTGCTACTTCTTTGATCTCTCCTATCCCTTTTTTCATGGGACTATTAATTAATTAATTTATTTATTTATGCTTTGTAATCATGTCCTCTCTTTTTTTTTTTGCGTGGGCCACATGTAGGTTTCAGCACACCTATGGACAAGCCTTGTGGAGAGCGGAATGCTGACCAGAAGATGTTCAAGTGCAACAAAGATTCTGTCGTTTGCGAGGCAAGGAAGAAATTAGAAAGCTCTGTTCTTTGATGGAGCTCAGATCACTGAGAGAGAGCAAACAAGATCTTTATGGACCATTGCTTTTCAGGTGACATCTGTCGTCAAATTACTACTACTGTTGCTAATTACTTACTACTGGGTGTGTTTACTAATTATTATGTCTTCTAATACAAAAAGACTTGCTTCTTAATTATTTCTCTTAATTATAGTATCATATTAGTAGGAAAGAGTTTGCCTCTGCATGCATGTTTGTTTAAGCAAGAGGCTTTTTGGAGTACTATTGGTCAGTTTTAGTAAAGGCTTTAATTTGGTTGGTAAGTAAGAGGCTTTTTGGACTAATTGTTAGTAGTAATTAACAGACTTATTGCAGTTCTATGTACGGAAAAACTGTAGAGACACACAAGAGAGAGAGAGAGAGAGAGAGAGAGAAAGAGATGGAAACCTCTTTTTTTAGTAGTTGAAATTGAAACAATTATAGCGATCAACTACTCCAACCGCCTCAATATATTTGTCTAATTTTGGGAGCCCAAGTTATATTGGGAACATAATGATACCTATAAGAAGACATGATATCGAGTTTTCAAAAATATCCTCATCTTTTTAGCAAAAAATAAGAGTATTATTGTACCCTAACTTTGTTTTGTTTTTTGTGTTTTAAAAGGGAAGGGTATAAATGAAAATTTAAATAGTCAAGCCTAGAATGGACAAATAAATTGGGACACGGATAAGTAAAAAGGTAGACAAATAAATCGAGACGAATGGGGTAATAATTATTTGAATGATGAATTAATTCATTCATGGTTTTACTCCACTATTTAATTTAACAGACTCACTGTGTATTGTGCAGCTCGGTTTATGTGTGATGAGATGTGGCTCCCAGTCTATCAAGTTGTACCAATTCCCAATCACAGGAGAGGTGTATTCGAAAATCAAATTGATCAGTAGAAAATCAATCTAAAATGAGCTGCTGACTATAATTTATGAAGTCGATGGTTAGTTTCATTTGTTTTTGTATTTTAAATCTAATATATCTATGGAGAATTCCCTCAAATGGCATACGTTTTGGCTTCTATTTTTTGCATTGGTTGTTGATACTTTAGTCACATAATGTTTTAAAATGGCACACACTCTCGCTCTCAATCATAGCATGCTCTCAATCCTCACAATCATGAAATTTAGGTGTTCGAGAGGTTTTGAAAGATGTTTTTACGCTCGTACTTAGGCTTCTGCATCTGCACTTGCCTGCGCACTAGTATTTGACTTCATGTTTTTTTTTTTTTTTTTGTCACAATGATAACAGATGATATTATAGATCCAAGAAACAGTACATCAATAGAAAACTCCATCCCTAAACAAGGAATCAAAAAATCAAATAGGAGCGAACTCAGTCCAAAGACAACACCCAACTTCAACTAATCCCATCGCTCCAAACAGTCGAAGCACTACAAAAAAAGCAACCAAAAACACCAACACTGAAGTGATAGAAGCCCCACAAGCAGGGAGAAATCTGACAAAGGGGACACCAAAGAAGAGAACAAAAAAGGAAAAAAAAACTGATAACGGAACTGAACGGAGTCTGCCATACCGGAGCAGAGACTTCAACTACCAACCTAGATCTCCCACTTCGGCGGGGAGGACGCCTCTGACAATCACGATCTGCAAGGTACTCCTCCAAAAGCCGTCGGACTACATGGTGGAGGAGGGGCGGCGAATGGTGGTTTGGCAGAGGAGGATGGGGGTGAAGGAGAAAAAACCTCCGAAATCTAAGATCGGGAAATGAATAAACACCACGAGGGTGTTAGAATATAGTAATTATATAATATCATAATCATGTGCTGATATGATTACGATATTATATGATTGCCTTGATTTTATTTTGATTGTAATTGATTACGATTCCATTATAATTATGATGATTCTCTTCCATAATTAAGCTCCCTTCCCTTGTATAAATAGAGATCTCACCGTATAGTTTTATAATCGAATTCAATAAATATCTCCTCTCTCATACATGTGAAATATGAGAGAAGAGATATTTTATTGATTTTGATTATTCAAACCATACAATGATGCCTTTATTTATACAAGGGAAATTAAATGAGCCTAACTGTGGAAGTGAATTATTCAAATTATAATGAAATCATAATCAATTACAATCAAAATAAAATAAAGGCAATCATATAATATCGTAATCATATCAGCATGTGATTATGATATTATATGATTACTATATATTCTAACATCCCCCTCAAACTCAAATAGGTCTACCAACTTGAGTTTGAAAAAATCCAGAGAAATCAAGAACAACCAAGCCAAGAGAGAGAAAGAAACCAAGAACAGCCATGCCAAGCCAAGAGACACTAAGAGAGCCAAAAGGACAGCCATAAGTGAGAACCAGAAGTAGCCACGCCAAGCTAAACTCAAGTAGGTTTATCAACTTGAGTTTGAAAGAAAAGAAATGAAGAATCCATGAATCAGAAAGTCAAGAGCGCCGATGGTGAAGAGGCACGATGGGCGAAGTAAACTGTGAGTGCCCGACGGACGGCAGCAAGGCTAAGGCCACCCGCCTCGAGCGAAGCGTAAATCTTATAGCTCTAATATATACCAAGTTAAATATAAAATCAAGGCAATCATATAATATCAGCGCATAATTATGATATTATATGATTACTATATTCTAACAAAGGGAAGAAATCCCTCCCCTCCCGTCGCCCATTGGGGCATAAATAGTACGCATTTCTGCCAAATGACAAAGTTTATTTGAAATTGTGTACGGAAGGCCCATATCTGAAAGGAAAGGTAAAAGTTGTTTGAAAGAAAAGATAAAAAGTTTGTTTGAATTTACAAAGCCCCCATATTTGGGAGTCATTGGTAATGGGCTATTTGAAGCTAAAAGGGCCCAACACTGAGGCGGCCTTTCGTTTTCTTTGGGTTGCAATCAACAAAAAGTCCCAAAAAAATGAAGTCCGATATTACTACGGTACTACCCAAGCAAAACTTACCTGATGTTTTTGTGCGTTGCTAACTTGTTTACAAGTGAGGATCCCAAAAAAAAAAAACTTGTTTGAACAAGTGTGACGCATGTTAACCCTAATGCATGGAAAATATTTTCAGTAGTAAAATGTATGTACATCCAACTAAATGGAGCTTTACTCTCATTCTCATTACCAATCGAGATAAACAATAGTACAAAGAATGTTCGACCACTTTAATTTGAGTCAAAATCATCAATCAGGTTGCGGATTGAAGAAAATTACACATATCTTAGCGGGTGACGATAATGGAGCGGGTTAAGAAACATTCAATAGCAAAATACATTATGCCATAGTTTTGAAAAATTCCACCAAATTAAAAACGAAGTAAAGTTTGTGTACATCTTATCTTGTGTTCCAAAATACTGGTACAGTCACAAGTCCCATGCATCATAATATTAGTACTAAATATAATTACTCAATTTTCCTTCAATTTGAAGTTGTAAAACACAAAAGTTTCCATAGCAAAAATCACATGCATGATTCTAATTGGATAAAAATTGGCTTGCAACCCTATAGTGCACCCTAACACTAGAGGGATGTAGTGCACAATCCAAACCGTCAATCCCTATAATAAGTGGTCATGATTTCAATGTTTTGAATAAACATGAACCATTAAAAATACTTTTGGACGGTTTGAATTTTTCACTACACCTTTATAGTGCATCCCTGCGCACTATAGGGTTTCCAAGTTCTATCTTTTTCTTTTTTCATGTCACACGAACACCTTGGTATCTAAGAATTTCACCGATGAGTTCGCCTTTACCAGACCCGACATACCTCCCACAAATCTCCCCATCTTTGACGAACAAAAACGTTGGGACCTCAACCACGTTCATGTCCTTCAAAAACTCCATGCAACTCTCGTTCTCATCACCGTTCATTCTTGCGAAAACCACCGTGTCCGTCATTTGTCTAGACAGCTTCAGCACCGTTGGATATACCTTCACGCACGGCCCACAGTGCTTCAGCCCCACGTCTAGGACTATCAGTTTCTGATCCACCTTGTGATCTCCAATCAACTTCTCCACGTCCTCCCTGCAAATGGGGCCGACTCAGGGAATTTTTCTAGCTTTTCTTTCTTCCTTTTTTTTCACGCTTGAAATGGAAATGTTGATCTCATGATACCTCATCAAGGTGTATTATCCTATCACACTAAACCACTATCTGTAAGGGATCCTACCGTATCTATGTCAAGATCAAAACTAAGGTCTCACCACGTATGAGTGGTGTTAGAATTATGTTTAGTTCCAATGAAAACTATGAGAACTTGAACCTGGGTCTTCATGTCCAACCAAGTTCATCTTTCCCAACCACTAAACAACCCTTCCTTGGTAGTTTTCTTGCTAGTAGTAAGAGTTGAAGTATGAATTTATGCAAGTGGCTAGTTACAAAAACGCTACACATAAATTTATGTTACAGATTTTGATACAAATGTTTCTTATAGAGTACTTCAAGTGTATCACACCATTCCGAATACATTTGTGTCCCGATCAGTGCACACAAAATAGGGGGGAAAATAGCACTAAGAGAAAGGAGGGTCACCTCTAGATTCCCAACAGATTTAACGTTTGAATTAAGGGCAAAGTCTACTTTTATCCTGCTGTGGTTTGAGTTATGTGCGGATACAAATCTTATGATTCAAAAGTGTGCACATGACCTCCTGTAATTTTGAAAACGTGTGGATAGACCCCTTATCGTCATGTTTTCCATCCATAATAACAGACATAACATTAAAAGATCGATGAGGCTTCATTCTCTCCGTTGATTAATTCATCTTCTTCCTTAAATATAACCAATCCGTCTCCTATACCAAAAATTCAATACGAATCGTTGATGTTGTAAAGCTTGACGAGTATTACATCAATGCCAACATTCAAGTCGATCAAAAAAATGAAAATCTCAAGGCCGAATCGAATATATTATAAAATTAAAATTTCAAATTTGAATTTTCCAAGAATTAGATTATGGGGATATTGATGCCTGATAGAGATAATTTTTTACAGAGATGCTTTATTCTTTATGTAATACATTATAAGTGACTTAGATTAGATTCTAAAGGCCTCTGTTAATATGAATGAAAAATATGACGGCATGAGATTTATCCAAACATTTTCAAAATTATAAAGCATTTTGGGCATATTTTTGAACCATAGAAAGTGTATCCGCACATAGCCCAAACGATAAGGAATGAAAGTGGACTTTGCCCTTGAATTAAATTAGAAGGAAAAAATTATTTTTGATTACTTATCTGATAACATATATTTTTCTAACAGACTAAAAATCTATCCCATCTAACAGGCTAAGTTTCAGGTCTTGACCACGAGACCAATTACTTCAAGCTGAATTGTTTATGTAAAGTGGGTAATCAACTAGTAGAGTTAAATTTCCAAATAATGAATGAAAGAAGTTACCTGCAATGCAGCTGAACCACAGCCGAGTGGTTATCCCCATAATACAACACATCTCCCACAAGCTCATCAGGCCCAATCCCTTCCTCCTCGTGAATCTTCTCCATGCTCTTATAGAAGCTGAAGTGCGGAACCTTATCAATCTTCTCCCTCTCGCAAAGCTCTTTCGTGCTCTCCGATTCGTCTCCCATCACCAACAAGAACTCCACGTCGCCGCACGTCCGGCTCAGCTCCACCATGTGCGGGTATATCTTGCGGCTGTGGTAGCTGTGGCTCGCGGCGTACTCCACCACCACCAGCTTGTTCTTGGCCGTCTTCAGGGCCTCGTCGAACTCTGCCACGCTGTGGACTTGCTGTACTCTTTCGTCGCTTTCGACTTTCTTCGGCTTTGAGCCGGCGGCCGCGGCTTTGGCGAAGCAGAGGAGAGGGGTGCTACTTGGGGTGGTTTTGAAAATTCGGAGAACTTTTGGGGTTTTGGTGGGGAAATTGGGGAGATGGTAAGATGAAGAGTAGGGGTTGAATGGGTTGAGTTTAGGAGGGGGTTTGGCTAGAAAGTTAGTGATTGTAGCCATAGAGAGGGAGAGGGAGAGGGAGAGGGAGAGAGAGAGAGGATGAATATTGGGAGAAGGATAGTGTGGCCAGGAGGATAATGAAATTCTTGAGAGAGAGAGATTTTCAGGTGATGAGAGATGCATATCCACTCGTTAGGTATGTGGTTCATATTAATCTACGAAATGGGATTTCGTTCTTTATGAAGATTTTTTTGGGAATGATCCGCGCACAATGTCCGGGCAATTACTTTGTTTGATTTTGAGTTTTGGGAAGAAAAATTGATGAAATAAATGGTAATTAGTGAAGAGACATACATAAAAAAAAATTATTAAGAGCGAGAGTAAATTGTTTTTCAAAATTTGTAAAAAAATTGATGTTTTTATAGAACCGATGGTTGGAGAATATGACCAACAAGTACTCATATTTTATAGTTGGGCCGGGGAATTGCCGTCTAATGTAGTAAAAGTAAGAGTCATCATTTAACCCGAAAGCCCGTTACTCGTTCAAAGCCCGCACGGCCCGTCGGGCTTTTACCCAGCCCGAGCCCGTAAAACGGGCGGGCTAGCCTGACCCGTAGTTTGTAATCGGCGGGTTCAGGCCTATGAATTTTTACTTGGCCCGCTGGTAGGCCCGGCCCGTGAGCCCGCCCGTGATACCCATTCAAAAGCCGGCCAACGAGCCCGTCTATTAACCCAAAATCCCACAAAACCCTTTCTTTTTTCTCTTCGTTTAGTTTTGCCCATGGCTGTTGACCCGCCGGCCCACCAATTGAGTTAGCCCGTGGGCCGGGCTTGTGCTTCAATTTATGGTAGGTGGCCCAGCCCGCCCGGCCAGCTAAAAAGAAAAAGTCCAGTCGACCCGACCCGTGGCAGGCTTGGGCAGCTATTTGACGGGCTAGGCCGGTGCAGCCCGGCCCGATAATGACCCTGAGTAAAAGTCTTCATAAAGCTCAAGCTTTTGCCACTAGGTTCTGTTTGTTTGAACTTATAAAATATTTTATTTATTTTTTCTAGTTTGGCTGAACAAAAAGGTGCAAAATATTTTTCGCAGTACATTTTTCATGGTCCGACTGAAAATGATTTACTTTCAAAACAGCGGCCGGTAAGTTGTTTTACTGACACAAAGCCCGTAAGTAATTTTTCGAACCACTTCAATCTTGTGCGGCTGTGTCGTTGGCTCGCCGACTCCTGCCCAGTGCGACTATCATGTGTTTCCCTCGCGCGTTCCCTCTGCTAAACTTTCACCTTTGCCCTTTGACTGTACCTTTGTGTTGCAATTATGGATGCCTTCATGACTAAACCAATTTTAAACTTTTTGATGGAAAACCTATTTCCCAATGGTTAACCAAACACCGAAAAATAGCATAAAAAAGACGCTTTTTTGCATCATCATTTTACATAAAAAAAAATATATATTTTACATTGTAAAACACTTTACATCAAAACAAATGGAGCCTAAATACAATTTTGCCAAAGAAGTAGTTCTGCTTGTAAAATACAGGACTTTATGACACTTTTTATGGTCAAACTAGTTGAAGAAGATCAGTACAACAGGCATTTCTGGAAAAATTGGAATCATTTAACAGTTACTCCATAACTCTCATCTTATTCAAGTCCCATTGTTGATGTTTTTATTTTGATGATGACTGCCCAATGGGGTGTCTTGTTGATCCTGAACTCGAGGAGCCTAATTAATCCTCAATACTGATTCTAGGCAAAGAAGGTGGCGCCTACAGGCACTCTCAAAATTTTGCTGAAATGGGGGGTTTAATCTGCGTGAGAGAGAGAGAGAGAGAGAGAGAGAGAGAGAGAGAGAGAGAGAGAGAGAGTTAGTTTTGTTGAGAGAGAGAGAGAGTTAGTTTTGTTGAAGTGGCTCTTTGATCTTATGGGAAGTCTTGGCTGAGGAGCGGTGTGGTGGATATTTTGCTATATTCCAAGCCCCCTTCCAATGTAACATAATAATCACGAGACATCTTCTTACTCTGGGGGTATTCCAAAATGTAGCTCAAGTGTTCTGCTTGATGGATTCCTAATCCTAAAATAATGGGTTGTCTCAAGCGTAGGACTGACACCGACGTATTACAATATCCGATAAGACCAGAGTTGAATCCACAGAAACAGTGATGTGTGTTGCTCAAAAACTAGGGTTATTACTATTAAAAACGAGCTCTTAGGTAATCACTCATTGTCGATTGATTGAGATTAAGTAAAACCTAGAAATTGATTGTACTGTTCACATAATTAAAAGAAAGGTACGGTCATAAGGTTCATGGCACTCGCAACTGGCCCGGACTCATCTGCTCCAATTGGTGTTCTTTAGAACGTTTGATTTTAGACTGAAAAAGATATCCCGCAAGATGCGAACCCTTATGGTTGCTGTTTACCCATGCGCAGCGGTGAATGAGTTTTGGACCCCATTCCCCCTTTCACATGGGATCCGACAATGTCCAGATTCGTCTACGGGAAGTTTTTTTTTTTTGATAAGCAAAATTTTTTAATTAGAAACTTGGTAATTGGTACATTGAGAAAGAAAGGGCAAGCATCGTTAAGAGGGAAAACCCAATCCAATCATATGCAAGCCACCAAACCGAAAAGGAGGAACAAAGCCAACGAAAAGTTGGAAAAAATTACAGAAATAAATATGACAATTCAGATGCTATGCTTTCTAATGCCATCCAGATGGCTCCTGAAATCGTCAACGGAATAGCTTGCAAGATTGCATCTTCCTTTTACCCAAAGAGCCACTCTCAGTTTGATAAGGTTAATCACTTCTTCAGCACTTGGAGTTGAGTTTTTGAAGACAAGGTCATTTTTTGCTTACCAAATAGACCAAAGGACAGCGTAGAGAGTGGTATTCCGACAAATTTCTTTCAAGTTGTGGAAGGTATTGGAAAACCAATAATCAATCAGACCAAAGATAGTTGAGGGGCAGATCCAGGACATATTCCACCAAAGCATAATACTAGACCAGATATTCCAAGCAAAATTGAAATGGAGGAGCAAATGAGAAGGTGTCTCTGAAGGTGCAGAGCATAGAGGGCAAATACCAAGGTCTTGGTGAATGATATTTCTCCACACTAAGATGGATCTTATAACAATTCTTTCTTGAGCAGCTTGCCATAGGAAAGCGTCAATCCTAGCTGGTTCAAGATTTTTCCAGATGGAATTGAGGATGTTTTTTGACTTGAAAAGTTTTGAGCTCCCAGTTAGAGTATGCTGATTTTACAGAGTAACAACCATTGGAACTCCATGCCCAGGTTATTTTTTTTTTTGATCATTCAAGCCCAGCTTGGATGATCCATTCTTGAAGGAAGAATAAATACAAAGTGTTATATATTAGGGGTAATATTGCAACTTTTAGGGATTTAATTAACTTGCAATTCTCTGGGAAAACAGAAAAGGTTTGAGTAGCTAAACTTAAGCTCTAACAATTGAACTACAAAAGGTTTGAGTAGAAAAGGTTTCTTAACTTCTACTCCCTCCGTTTTTAAGTGGCCCTCCGTTTCTAAGTGGTTGTCTATATCATGCATCGTTTTACGTGCATTATTTTTTAAATTTCTTGACACCAAATTAAATTTCTAAGCCCATGGTATCTCTCTTGAAGTTCTCAACTCATTACTCATGATCACTCTCAGAATCTGTTTCTTTACTTTTTATAACTCAAGGTATTAAGGTCAGCTTACGCAAATTTATGTGAACTTTTGAAGTTCAATTCCAATGTTCACAAGTGGGAAATTCACTTAAAACCAGAGCAAAGTCTCGTATGGATTATCCTTGCCAAAGTTTAATATGGCACCTATAGGTTTCAAATTTATGAGTATCGAATTTCAATTAAACACAAAATCAAATGTGCATATTTAATTATTAATCATATTCCAGAAATTTCTTTGTCAACATTGGTATACGTTCCGAGAATGAAACTTTAGACCTCATAAATTGAGGACTATACGAAAACAAAATTTATAAAATGGAATTAATTAAATTTCACAATTGTGAATTGGTCAATGAATGAACCACTCAATTTTGGACAAACCTGGAGCACAATCAAAGAGAATATTTCAGCAAGAAACTTGTATATAAAACTTGCATTGACGTATACAAGAATGACATGAACCCCACCATCTTATTTACAATCTTTGCTGCAGATCCAAATGGACAAACAAAAAAACAAAGAAGAAGTAAAACTTAGGGAAAATGACTGTCCAGGACGTGTTTTGATATTTAATATCCACCAAGGATATGCTGAGAATATTTTTTAATGTTGAAAATATCCTTGACGGATATTAATTATCAAAACCCGTCCTGGACCGACATTTTGCCTGATACTTGCACTCCAACGTTAGGGTCTTTTTAGTCTGCAATTACGGATAATGGGCTTAAAGTAGAGTCTAAATACAATTTCGAAAGTGAAAAGAAGTAATGTACACCTACACACGTCCAAAATAACAATCAAAATGATCTTATCACCTCCTCCTCTTCTCCTTCACTCACCTCATCAGAAAAATGCTCGCGTTCATTATCTCCATCCATCAACGCAATCTGAGCCATCCAATCTAAATTTGCCAGCGAATTCCATCTACCTGGAAGTTGCTTGATCTGTCCTAAACCCGGCGTTGATCTATCCACCAACTTAGAAGGCTTACCTTTGGAATCTTCGAATTTCCTACCGTGTGGCCACGCACCACCGAATAATTTTCCAAACCTTGATGCCTTCTTTTTTGCCTCATAATGGGAATTTCCGGGCTCGAAATTTGTAGGAAGCGAAACGTGTTTTTCTGTGGTTGCGATGATGATGGTCTTTTTCTTGTGCTTCTTGATTTGGCCCATACATGAGACTTTTTGGTGAAGTGGGCTCGTGGGCTCTGAAGCTTTTATGGATCTTCCGGCGGGCTTCTTCCGGGACTATCGATATGACTGGGCCGTTGAAGCCTTTTTAGAGGTGGGATTTGGGCTTGGTTGGAACATCGGATCTCTTGTCCTTCTTTGGGCTGAAAGGATTGGTTATGGCTGGAGCTGCTATTGGTGGTAGGTACCTCAAGAACTTGTTCCTTGATCTTACTACTTTCTCCATTTTCTCCTCTCTCTCTCTCTCTCCAACAAAAAAACAAAACAAAAAAAAATCGTACTCCCTCTATCCCAATTTGTTGGTCCTCTTTAGGAGTGTATATCATTTTTTAATTGATTATATCTTACAATCTATTATAATTTTTTAGGTGATTTTAAAAATTTTGTATAAAAGAGCTCATTGAAATCTATCAAACAAAATTCATATTTTTATTAAAAAAATATTATAAATTAAGAAATATATCCAATTTTTTGAGGAAGTAATTTGGAGGCCCAAATAGTCAGACCGTTCGTGGTAGGGCCTCATAGTCTCTCAATTTGTCTAGTAGGCCCAAATAGTTCAATGCTATTCGATATGGACTCATAAATTGGGTCAATTTTGTAAGTAGCCTACAGGGCCCAAATGTTTCACTAATCAACAAATTGTGGACCACAATTTATTTTTATTTTTTTTTGTTTTTGTTAGTTTTGTGCTGAATTTTTTTATGTAATATTAGTTTATCTTGACGAGAGAAATCGACAAAGTAAAAGAAAAAAATTCTGAAAACAGAATTTTTGAGATTATTGGCAACCCTGAGCAGCATTTTGCATGTATGCACGATTATTGACATTATATCTTGGAAGGACAATTTGTTTGACCATTTCAATACTAAAAATTACTACACAATATTATAAAATACGTAATTAATTTAATCAGACTTTCAGGAATGGACGGATTAATAATACCGCATTTTCCTTCAAACTTGCAAAATTCGATTTCTATCACCAGCGAAGAAATCTTGGGGATTACTTGAGCTTTGCCTTGATCACTAGTCAAAGCGCGTGCAAACAGATTCAAATACCTTGGGACTTGCATAAACTCGTTTATAAATGGGTTTACATGGTGCAGTCCTTTTACAACTCACAATGACATATGGGCAGATTTGGCCGGATTGTAAGTGAATGAGTGGATATAGACGGATTAAAACATATGGTTTTAGATTCCCCACCTCTTTTAAGTTTTAAATAAATATATTGCACCATCTCCGTTGTATTATAGTTTCATATCATTTTTGCGATGCAATATCCAACAAGTACAGTCCACATTTGTTTTTTTTTTTTTTCCCAACAAGTACAGTCCACTAGTAATCGATTACGATGCTCGTATATTTTGGAAAAAGTTATAGGTGACAAGAACACACCATTTCCCAACATACGAATTACTAGTAAATCTGTATTGTTTCAAATTAATTGGATGCAGTCGAAAGAACCTACGGGTCGATGTGAACAAACCCCATGACTTGTGGGCAAAACTCAAACTTGCACGCTTCGTAGCGTAATCAAATTCATCACGCGTCAAATTCATTTCTACAAAAGTAACTGTAAAATTATAGGTGACATTGACAATGTGACATGTAGTATATAATAAGACATATATGAACTTACAAGCCAAGCAATATGTTTCTATTCTTTTCTTTGTTAATTCACCTTGCTCTTTGACTTATGTAACCCCGAGGGGTAGTGATCATGGCCAGGAAGGAGGGGTTTATTATTCCGAGGTCCCAGGTTCGGCTCTCCTGCATTGCGGAAAAGCCCTTCGGGCCGGTCAGCATGCGTAAAAACCCTTTGGGTTAGCAAAGGTTAGTGGGGGCAGTAGAGATTTAATCATGTGGTGCGCGCAAGCTAACTTGAAGACACTCTGGGTCACAAAAAAAAAAAAAAAACCTTTTTGACTTATGCCTTGACTAGATAATTAATTAATGCGACAGCCTAACTTGATCACATCCCCAATTGTGAAGGAATTTTATATATATATATATATATATATATATATATATATATATACACACACACACACACACACACACACACACACACACACCCACATACATACACTATAAAAAAAAAAAAAAAAAAACTTTGATCATGGCCTTATGATGCAAAGGGGCTACAATTCTTTGGCTTCTTTCCAATAAAAATGGAAGGTTTTCGTTTTTAATATGAAACCTATTTTTTTATAACCGATGTTTGGCCCAGCTTGCTCGCATCGCGCGCATCTCGACTAATTCTGGAGGCTTGAAGTTACGATTGGAAAACTACTAGTGGCGCCAAAATTTGGAATGTTTGACCTCCACGGAATTCGATTTGACAAAAATTAATACAGTTCATAGTTCATAGAGTTGTTATATCTCTACCTCAAAATGATTTTAACAGTACTTGAGCTACGACGATTTCATTTCATTTCTGTAATTAGGGGTTGAGATAAATAATAAGTTTGATTCCGGCAGAGCAACGTTGTAACTATTCAATAAATGGCCCGATGTCCATTAATATGCCAAATTACTCACTTCCTCCGTCCCACATTGTTTACGTACTCCAAAAATAAGTGCAATTTTTTAATAAAAATAGAAGGGAATACTTCCGTGCATCATCTTTTGATTTTTTTTTTTTTTTGGCACCAAACTAAAGTGCCGGATGAGTTCTTTAAATGGTGTAAAAAAGTTTAAAAAATTATGCACGTAAGTGTTCTTTTCTTTCCAAAATTTGCATGAATATTCACGAGGAACAAACGAGTTGGGACAAAGAGAGTACCAAATAAATGACCTTGTCAGAATTTGTAATTAAAGCAATGATGGTTTAACACGAGAAGTATGTTAGAATAAATAGCAATGCCACAGAAATTTTGGCATTCTACATCCCTGAAATGTTAAACCTTACAATATCAAATTCGCAATATGGCAATATAAAAGTCAAAATTTAGCAAATTCACAAATTAGAAATACCATGTATAATAATGACAAGTGGTGTTACCCATCCAGTACTCCTCGACTATCTTGGGGCCCAATTCCACGGCCTATTTGAAGAGAGTCAATAGAAGCCGAAAACAAAGCTCCGTATAGACTGGCCCAGAGAAATTGATAACACCTTCAATGTTTCGAACCTAACACCTTAAAAAGATGCAAACCCCTAAGTCTCAAATATTAACCCAAACCAACCCCTAATTAGGTTTACGAATGGTGTTACTAGCTAGCTCTAGTCCTCAAAATTGACATGGGGTCACCCATTCTAGTTGGGATGGTTGATTTGCTTTTGCTCCTTATCTTTTTTTATCTTTTGTTAAATTCTTTTTATCTTTGCACTATTTAAAGATGGTAAAACTTCTTTTTGTTGTTAAAAAAAAATTGACATGGGTGCGGTCGGTGTGGCACTTTTTCCCTACTCATAGGAAATTGATTCATGTGTTGGCGTGGTGGTCTTGATCAATAATTAAGGGTTCTTCTATTCTAAGGTTTCAAGTTCGATTACTTTGACAGCAACTCTTAGTCTTGGGTCACCTCATCTTCTCTTATAATCTTGTGAAACTGTTATGCTATATTGTAGATTTAGTTTGAGGTATGCGTAAACTGATCTGGACATCCTAAATTAATTACTCTTAAAAAAGACAAGTGTCATCAACTAGTACAAAATATAATACACAATATTTAGATGTAAGGCACCCTTTACTTTGTCTGAGTCGACATTACACTTGTAGGTTGTGAGATTTTCTAGAGAGAGAGAGAGAGAGAGAGAGAGAGAGAGATGGAAAAAATCTCCGGGTTAGGACATCTTTTCATGACAGTCTTCCTCTACAACTTCTCCATATTTATGGTGATTCCGGCCATCACTGACGTCACCATGTCTGCACTTTGCCCCGGAGAAGATGAGTGCTCATTAGCCATATACCTCACCGGAATTCAACAAGCGGTATCTCTCTCTCTCTCTCTCTCTCTCTCTCTCTCTCTCCATTGGTTTTGCATATGATTTTCTCCTGTTTTTTGCCGGTTCGATGGAGAATGAATCTTAGCTAGTTTTCCTGGACTGAGCAATTGGATATCATATTGAACCTCACCAACGCTTATTTCCACAAAAAAAAAAAAAAAAAAAAACGATAGTACACACATTTATTTTGGATTGGATACATGCAGTATACTCTTCGTTGAATCATATTGAATTCAGAATGTTGTTGGTAAAAATTCATAATATTTGTAGAAAATTATTGGAACATTTTTTTGGATTTTTAATAGAATAATTACGACTTCTAAATTATGTGTTGAATTTTATGTGAAACTTGATGAATTTAAGGTGATTCAAGGGGTGTATGTCATAATACTTCCCTTTTTTCAATTCAGTGGTGCTACAACCACACACATTTCACGTACAAATATACAAATTCTTCTCACATGAGGAGTGAGGTCCACACACGCTGTCTACACATTATGTGGGTTCCACTCCTCATATGAGAGGAGTTTGTTTTCCATTCTTATAAATTCTAACTGGCCCCTCAAGCATTAGTTTTCTTATTCTTTGGAATCCGTTGCTTTCAAGCAAATTTGTCTTGTATTTCCTTCCAAGCTTTCTTAACGGTTGGAACTATTATTCAAATATTTTTTTCCCCAAGGATAATAGGAATATTTCAAAGTTTAAGGTAACAAAAAAAACCCACAGTCCTCGACAGCGAAGGCCAGGGTTAAGTTGAGCCTCGTCAAATACGTTTAGGGTTCAGGACCATGAACAGCTTGTGAACTATCTGTGGATTTACTAACTAACTAGCTCCCTCGCTAACCCCCACTAATGTATACTATATTGGCAAAAAAAAAAAGCTTTAGTACATAGGAAGATGTGAATGAGTCTAAGTACTTTATCTCTCTTTAATTATGTATTGATCTTTATCTAATACATAATAAATAAAAGAAATTGGTGTGGGCTATAGATGTACTCAATATCACAATAGAAAAATCAAGTAAGAATTATTGTGAAGTATCTTCATGTTATTGCTTAAGGGTCAAATCTCCAATACAATCGAGTCGATTTTTCTCTTGATAGCAAACCCATTCCGATTTTACGATACAAACTATGATTGATTTTTGGTTTGGTTGTGAATATTATCTTCAACAATTGTATGAGCCGGTAGGTACGTAGCACGTTTACAAAACATACCACGTTCTTATGATCAAGTAGTATACATGCCACAATTTTGGTATATTGAATGGCACGAAAGTCCTTACTTTGTGTGAGGAAATTTCCTTTAGTTTCAAGAAAATGTTGTTCTTTGGCTCCTTGCTCTTTTGTTCTTTCATTTTGTACGGAGAAAGGAGGAAAGTTCGAATTGAAAGGAATAAGACCAGAATCTGGTCACCAGATATTGAAAATGTACTACTACCTAGGTTATTGTTTTAGTGGACCCAACATGCATGGTGTGGTGGAGTATACGATTTTCCCCACCTTACTGCTTAAAATTATTGGGGGCTCCTAGGTCACATTCACATGTTAGAAAGTATATTACTGCATTCCTCTTAAAGATAGTCAGTCCACCATGAAAAAACGTGCAAGTTTCGGATAAAATAACAAAGGGTAATGATTTTTACATTATTAAACTACTTCTGTGCATAATTTCTTGACATCAAATTAAGCAACTAAATTATCCATGGAACTACTTTGACTTTGTTTGGTTTCCATATCAAAAAATATTCAAACAAGGGCTATATCTTTTTATTTGAAAATTATAAGTGGTTTCGTAATGGACTATGTTTTGTGAGTCAGGTGGAGTAACATCTATAAAGTCAAACATTTAAATATTCTTAGGATTACGCATATTTACTTTAATAAAATAATTCAACTCCAAGGAAGCTTGGCAATGTTGTCATCACGTCCCTCCGCCCTTGCTGCTTCTTCTGGCAACTCTACCCAGTGGTCGGAAACCAAATAGTAAATAATAGTACTTGCATTACTACAATAGAAACTAATTGTTCTAGTTAATTGGGTAGGAGACGAAATTTAATTGGGTCTTGTTATCTCCTAATGTCAAAACTAAAGCAGGGGCCTAAATTCAGTACCAAAAAAACAAAAGAGCCTAACTGCGCAAGGGCCTAAGTGCCTAACGGTTTGTGGGGCGGGGCGGGATTATGTATACCCGACCCGAATTGACATGTGCAGAGTGCACACCCCTCGTGAGTAGAGCGCGCGATATCAACAATCCCCTGTGTTTTTTACCATTTCGCATGGCAGAGTGTAAGGTTAAGAAAGAAATGCAATAGTTATTGAAAGTGAAGTAAAGTGCATTGTTAGAGGATTTTTATTGAAACAAAAGAATAGCAATTTTTTGTTTTCCTTCTATTAACCATAGAAACCTAACAGTATCGGAGATGCTCAAACACTATTCTTCCCCCAAATGCTTATTCCTCTAAATTATCAGAATTTCCAGTGAAATTGCTCAAGCATTTAATCATATACATGTAAAATTGGGTTTTGCAGATAATGGGATTGGGAACGCTGGTGATGATGCCTCTGATAGGGAATCTGTCTGACACTTATGGGAGAAAATCTATGCTCACAGTCCCCATGTGTCTCACCATCATCCCTCTAGGTAGGTTGTAATTTTCATGCGTGCAATTTTTCTTCTTTTAGTTGCATAAGATGCGCACGATAGGTTGTAATTTTTGCTTATCAACGATGTTCTTACTCTTCTCTCCCCCTCCCTTCCACCAAAAAAAAAGAAAAGGAGAAGAAGTTAATTTTATTCTTTTGGATAAGCTAATTGTTGTAAAGTTTGATACCCGGGTTTGACTCTTGGTCCAAGCCGCTAGAAAGTAATCTCTTTTGAATTGAATATGAAGCTGTCACATGTTGTTGAAGCGTCGCAGAGTGCAATTTTTCATTTTGGACCGAGTACGTTTATTGAATCAATGAGTACTACAATTTTGGTTACTTGCAGCCATATTGGCGTGTAGTAGGGAAAAGAGCTACTTCTATGCTTATTACGTGCTCAAGACTCTGATTTCCATGGTTTGTGAAGGAAGCGTCCACTGCCTTGCCCTTGCTTACGTTGTAAGTTTTTCTTCCTCCATTTCCATGCCATTGGAAATGGCTCTTCGTCCTTCAACTAGATTTCGGATTTTTAAAGCTAATTAAAAGTGTTTTTCTACCGGCTTATAGCTTCGAAAATGGTAACGTTTTAACCTTTCAAATGAGGGGGAATTTGCAAATTGCTTGCGAAAAAGGCTTTGTTCCTCTAATTGTCTTTATTTAATTTTTTTTCGCATTTGTTAATTTTATATCAAATTTTTGTGAATTATTAATTCGTGTTGACGAGTGGAATCAAAAAAGTGTTTTTTTTTTTACTTTTACTCAAATATTTTTGAAGATATTTAAGATAAATCCCCAAAAGCCGGATAAAGCTCCAAAAGTCGGCTTTGGAGGCTTTATCTTGGATATTTTCAAAAAAAGTTGGGTAAAAGTACAAATATTTGGATTATCCAATTCCTCTCGTCGAGACGAATCAATAATTCATAAAATTTCGGCGCAAAACTATGACACACAATTTTTTTAATAGGGACAAAATGCCAAAAAAGCACCTTATGGAGAAGGTAAGTTGAAGAATTTTTGGGGGGATGGTTTTCTCGAGACATTGATATCATGTTCCCCGGTTGTCATGGTAACCCCCAAAACGGAAAACAATTAAACTCGTGGGTAATTATTGAGAGATGATTTGGGAAAAATTCGTTCAAGAGTAGGGTACTGAGATATACTTATTCACGTAGCCGCTTCTTTAAGGAATTGAAAGATCTCAGCCATTCGTTTCAGTATTGGATGACATTGATTAAAAACAATCTATTCACGTGAATAGTTGTTTTTAATCCGGATGATCTAAAACACTTTTGGACGGCTAAAATTGAGCTCCGTAAACTTTTATTTACGGAATCTCCATAATAAAGATTTTCTCATAGGGTATTTTCTTAAAAGTATCTGAGAATCAATTGTTTTTTTTTTTTTTTTTAAGATACACCGAAAGCCAAATAGATAGCAACATTATAATTGTTGTACAATCAATTCTTTGGCCACTCCTCTGGCGGACAACACCGCCTTAGAGCGAAGCTAGGGATGGCAATCCCGGCCGCCCCGCCCTACCCCATTCCCCACCCCAAATGGATTGGGGATTCGGGGATTTTTCGGGGATCGGGTAGGGGATGGGAATATGTTTTTAAAAAAAATGGGGAACAGGTAGGGGATGGGTATGAGTCTATCACCGCCCCATCCCCGCCCCGCCCCGTTATATATACATATATATATTTATAATAAATAAGTTATATAGGAGTACTATATATACATACGTGAGGAAGAAAGAAAGAAACTAAATCTCACTGTCAATTAACGTAGAAGTAATTGAATTCACTTACTAGTTACCATGGATAGAAGATTAGTAGAAAGAAGAGCTTAAATTGATAGTTCTAGTCAGATAAATATTGTTCACGTTTGATAAATATTGTTCACATCGAAAACTCATGAAATAGCGTCATGTTGAAAAACTGAAGCTTTAAAGAGCTCTGTATGTGTTGTGTGTTCTTGGCGTCTTGCTGGAGGGATACCGAATTAAGAACACTGGTTTTGCTTGTGGTTCCTGTTGGATCCCCGATTCCCCGCTGGGATCCTCGTTCCCTGTTTGGGGCGGGGATGGAGGGTAAAAGTAATTCCCCGATAGGGATCGGGAAGGGGATGGGAATGGATTTGGGTTCAGGGATCGGGGACAGGGATAGTGGTATCCACCCCCTACCCGCCCCATTGCCAAACCCTAAGCGAAGCACCTTTCGCCACATATTGTTTTACACATTTTTTTGGAGCCCATCTTGAATCTTAGAAAAATTATTTGAACTGCTTATTTTTGTAAAAATATTTTTTAAAGTTCTTGTAAAAGATTAGTTCCAACAGGTATCAGTAAGGGCCTTTCAAAACTCATAGGGTGAATCATTTTGTTTCATCCTACTGTTTCTGAAAAAACTCTTACCGATATTTGTTCGAGGTGATTTTTTATTGCAAAAACCCTCAAAATATTTTAAGGAAGATAAGCGATTCGGATCATCCTTTTGGGACCCAAGATGGGCCCACAAAAAATCTTTGGCCAGTCCTCCAGCGGACGATAATTGTTGTACAATGTAAATAGCAACACAATAATTGTTCTACAACCAATTCTTTGGCCACTCCTGTGCATGATATGTGTAAAAAAATCTGGAATTGATAAAGGATGTGAGTAAAGCATGATTGTGGAGGAAAATGTGAGAATTTTTTCGAGTTGGGAATTATTTTAGTACTTTATTATTTTTGGGAATGATCCCATAAAGAAATTCACTAGGCCCAATAACAGTCGGATTGTAATGATCGTGGATATGGGCTGAAATACCTAATAAGGTCTTGAACATGGGCTAAAAGGCCCATAATGGCTTCTAGCGTGACCAATGGCCACTTTGGTTGCCAGAAGATCGAAGGGGATTTTAGGGTGTTTTGGCTTAATTATCTTCTTTTATTGAATTTCTATCTTTATTTATTTAAAAAAATCACATTTTGTCAGTTTTGCAGAAAAAAAAATTGTAAATTTTTAACTCCTCGCTAAGAAAAGAATCTATAAATATAAAATCGAAAGTTAAAAAAATTGAATATAGACAAAAAATAATTGAAACAATCATTTGAGGTCACGTTTTTAAAAGTTTGTAGGTAATTTATCTATGGGTAATAAACTTAGGGTTGACGTACTAATAATAGTCAACCTATATTTAGGCGGCCTCAAGAAGCTTTTGGTCTGAAGTTCGACTCTCATCCGTGTGTTATCAATTCTTGTATTGAATCAGTTCATATGAAACTTTTGTCAAATCTTAATTAGATCCACTGACATTAAATGACAAGATTGGTCTCTTGAATTAGTCGGTCCATTGTCCATTCGATGTTGTCAAAAATTATCTTTGGGTAATTCTCTTTGCCACAGAGTGAAGGCCGTTTCAGTAAACGGTAATGTAGAAACACTTTTGATGATTTTTCAGGCGGATAATGTACCGGAGAACCAACGGGCGTCCGTGTTCGGAATCCTTTCGGGGATCAGCTCCTCTGCATTCGTCTGCGGAAACCTCTCCACTCGCTTCCTCTCCACTCCTTCCACCTTCCAAGTTCTCTCTCCCTCTCTCTACATATATAATATATGCATCAACTGAGTTTTGCTACGGGGCTAAACGGGCCTATTATCCTTTACAAAGACGTAAAGGAGAATAAGCTTCTTTAGCCCGTTTAGCCCCATAGGGAAACTCGGGCTAAGGCAATAGAAGCCGTTATCTGGTCTTATGATTTGGTCAGGTTTCTGCATCAGTAGCGGCAATAGCGACATTATACATGAGAGTTTTGCTACCGGAGTCGATGGCAGACGAAATTCGGAGAAATAGCAAGGAAGAAGAAGTTAGCATTAGCCTTTTGGATGAAGATAGAAACTCCAGAAAGAATCAAGTCAGAGCGTTCAAAACAATTCCTTCCTTTGATGATACTGTCTCCTTGCTTAGGACCAGGTTAGTCACTCTCTCTTCTTATCTTCTCAATAGGAAAGGGAAATTAAGCTCAGGATCGACTCGGTATTTCGAAGATGGCTTCGCATTATGCTTGACTGGCCAGATTAGACATAACATTTGATTACCTATATTGGTAGAGAGGTTTTATATTCATTGGCAGTGGTGGAGAGAGGGGGTGCGGGCGGGGTCACGACACATGACACTCCAAAACTTTTTGAGACTCGCGTTCTACCTGTATAATTTAGTATTTGGCCGTCCAAAATCTTGATAATTTGACTTTAATACTTTCGAAATTATTTTATTACCATAATCTGTAAACTCAAAAATAATTTTGCATTTGGCCCTCTTGACCGAATTACTTGGTCACCCACTGTTCATTTCACATTCAATCATTTGTTATCAGTTGAACAAGATTACTCTTAAGCATTGTAGGGATCTCTTCTAGTAATTACTCGTACTTCATCTGTAGTTTCTTGGGATTACCCATCATGCAGGATCCTCCATCCATCCTAAACAAAACTGACCAATCAAAACGGCCTATGGGTTTATTTCATACTTGTATTTTACAGTGCTTTCCAGGTACTTTGGGATCTTCTCAAAGTGTGTCTCGATAGCATGTCGTTCTGCCATTTTAATTCCTGAATAGAAAAAATTATGTCCATCATGGATATCTCCGTTATGCGATATGGATCTTCTAGTGATTCTTGTGATTTAGGTGGGTCTTTGTTTAAATCATTTTGCAGCTTGACATTTTCGCAGGCAGCTATTGTTGCATTCTTTACCAGTATTGGGGATGTCGGCCTTCATTCTGCATTACTGGTACTACTACTTTGTTTTATGTTGTTTTCTAAATGCGCAAAAGATTATTTGGTTATTGGTTTTTTTATGAGGGATATTGAAAATGCAGAAGTGATTATGCTTTCTCTTTGTACAGATACTTCTGCAAATATGATATTATAATTCCTTATTTTTTATCTTAGGATTACTTGAAGTAGGAAGAGTGTTATTTGCAGCAGTTTGCACAGCTTCTTCTAACTAACTGGCTTACAATTTCAAGAATTTATAGTTCCGTTCCCTGTTGCACCCTCTCAATATAATTGCAGGCCTACATTATTTACCAACCTACATAGTTGCACCTTCTAAGTACCTGCGCTACAGTTTTTATCTTTTCATGTGAATTTAGTTAGACATACTACACAGATTTGTATGGATAAAATTATGAAGTATAGCTGCATACTTGGACTAAGTATTTAGAGGCACTCTGAACTCTTTCCTCAAGCCGGCCTTTTAGATTCCCCCACCATCTTGTGCAGTACTTTTTGAAGGCGAAGTTTCACTTCAGCAAAGACCAGTTTGCTGATTTAATGGTGATTAACGGGATTTCAGGGACCATTTCTCAGGTAAGATTTCTAGTTTCTTGGTTTTATTGTCATCTGCTCATTAATTTGGTTAGACTGCTCTACATGAGTATGCATTGGAATGTTGAAGTTATATTTCACAGATGGTTCTCATGCCCATTTTGGCCCCTGCCATAGGAGAGGAGAAGCTGCTTTCAATGGGGCTCTTTTTCAGCTGTACACATGTAAGAACATTGCTAGATGTAGTTCATTTAGTTGTTCACTTTACGTTTATTAGATTTGAGCTCAAAGTCCCTTACCGCCAATTTTTTTTAAGCACTTAGACCTTCCGAACTATTAAGCATCGCTTGATATACTGTCTTACGTACTTCAATGCAGATGCTTCTTCACAGCATTGCGTGGGCACCCTGGGTACTTCCTTGCAGCTTGAAACACTCCTTGCTTAACATAGTTGGATTTTCTCAAATTAGTGCTCCTATATGGCGTAGCTACTTCATGTAGTCTTCGTCCTGCTAACGATTTGGAACTTTGACAGGTTCCATACGCTGCTGCAATGATCTCTCTTCTAGCTGTATTTGCACATCCTTGTGTGAGTGCTTTTCATCTGATTAGGATTCCATTCTGACTTGTTTTAAGCATCGTATTTGATGAGTAGAAAATCTGAAATGTGCAGATACGAAGCATCGTGTCCAAGCAAGTTGGGCCTAGCGAGCAGGTATTATTTGTTCAAAAGTGGATGTTTTTCTTTGATTATGTTAATGTTTTTGTTTTCTGCCTAAGTTATGTGAAATTTTTACTGCAGTTGTGTGACACTCTTGTTTCTTTGACTTTCTTTTTTTCATTTTGTTTTTCCTTAAGGGGAAGGCTCAAGGCTGCATTTCGGGCCTATGTTCCTTTGCTAATGCCGTTTCTCCCTTCGCTTTCAGTCCTTTAACAGGTACACATCTTTGCAAAGTAACATTTTTTGGGCCTGAAATTCAATTTAGGCTAACAAAGTCCATGTGCAATTACAGCTTTATTCCTGTCTGCAAATGCACCATTTCATTTCCCAGGTTTCAGTATTGCTTGTGCTGGATTTGCTGTGGTAAGTGCTTTTTCATGGTAATGCAGAGGCTTGCTATTTAGTACGTTGGAAGTTTGTTCATTGGGTAAAACAAAAGTTTAATCTAATGTTCATTTAAGCGCTATCGTTTGATGCATGGTGACTTTGCAAGCATACATACATAAGAATTCAAGTTTAGCTTCATTAATAGACTATCACATTATGCCAGAGATGCTGCATGGAACCTGAAAAAGCACCATGTTACCTTAGAAAAACAAAAGACTTACACGAAGAAATCATGTTCAACAAAGAAGTGATATTTTCCTGGGGATGGGATTTCATTGAAGTTGACTTGTTGTGCAGATGATAGCATTTGTTCAGAGCATCATGATAAGAGCCGTTCATCCTATTTCGAGTTCCAAAGTCAGCAATTACAGCTGTGTTGCAGAGCCTTAGCATTAATCGGGTATGGATTCTCAAATTATTAGCTTTAATCATGTTGAACTGGAGTACAAAACAACGATAGAGAGCCAAATGTAAGAACTGTTCAAGCTGAAGGGGGCCTAGACAGAGTTTAGTACGTAGAAATCTATTAGTCATATGTTATTGAGGCAATCTCTTGTTGTCCTGATGCAATGGTTCCGAAAGTCCAATATGTATCGCCATAAAAGTTTGATGATTTTGAATAAAAATTGTGCTATCATTACTCTTCATTTAGATGTGAATTCTTGCATGAAAGTTGCTAACATGCGTTGGAGGAAAAATGGAACAACTCAGGTGTCAGAAACCTGCAGAGAGAGGGAAATGAAAGGGAACGGGAAACTAAAGAACTGAACATATGCGTTTGTAAAATTCAGATAAAACATAAAGGTGAACCCCTTACAGTTATGCTGGAAACCTTAGCGCTAATGCGTCCATTGTAGTGCTAAGTATTCAACGACTCTGCTGTTCAAAAAAAAGTATTCAATGACTCAACTTAACGCAAAGACTTAAGAGGTAGCGGTTATTGTTAATCTTTCGTCAGTTGTGCAACAAGTTTCGTAGAGATATGAATGAATAATTTCACCATGCCAGTGTCCTGATAAGACAACATATACCCCCCATAAGAGTAATAGATATCAGTGTTAACAATCGAAAGGTCCATCCTGTGATTTCTGATTTGAGTCATAGGCTACCCCCTATCTTACATGGATCCTCCTAAATGCATAATATATCCTTGTCGAACACTCGACTCTCGGATAAGGGTGTGGGATGTGGAATCCGTGTCCGAGTCAATAAGGTATTTACTCGAATCTACACTTCGCAAGCATATTCTGGAATTCGAATTTTGGCCAATCCCCAGTCCTTGAGATGTAAATTGAATGAAGCGTACACTTTGACACTTAGCGAATGAAGCGGACACTTAGACACATACCCGAGTCCCTGTAGCATAAACACCGCCCAATGGATATAGATGATGAGAGTGCTTCTAATTTGTCGACCAAGTGTTATATCCAACAAATACAATGTGGCATTCATGTCTCCATAAAGAACTCCCGAACATGGCAATGAAAACCAGATACATTGAAGTGCTCAAGAAAGAAAATGGAAAGCCAAAAAGGAAAGAAATTAACAGAGAAATAGGATAATCGGTTCAAACTTGTCGTAGTAATACAAAGTGAATACTGTACTACTACTCTAGTTAACGATCACTTTCCCAACCATGCCAGCTCCCTGGTGAGGCGCACAGTAGAAACTGTAAGTACCTTTCTCAGTCAAGGTCACCGAGTAAGCCTCCCCAGGCCCGTTGAGATAATCCTCCTCACTCATCGATATCTTCCCCACGTCCACGCCCGACGGGACGCCGTCCTCGTCGAACACCACGTTGTGCGGGAACCCCGCATTGTTCTTGAACACGATCTTCTCGCCGGAGGCCACCGAGAAGCTGCTGGGCTCGAAGACCAAGCCGCCGTCGGAGCTCCCGAGCAAGACGTCGATGGCCATCGCGTTCCCGGCCAGCACCGCACCGGCCGCGGTGGCGACGACCGCTGCGCCGACTTGCTTGAGGGAAGCCTTGATGCTGAACTTCGGGAACGGAGCCGCGGCCGGAACCTTGGCGGCGGCCGCGGTGGCAGTGAGTTTCGAAGAAGATTTTAAGGTGGTGAGGGATGGGATGGTGATAGCAGAGGAGGTAACAGTTGCCATCGGAGAGGGGTTTTTTTTTGTACTTGGGAAAGGAAGAGTTCTGGAATCAGAGGAAAATGAGGTTGGAAAAGGGCGTTTTTAATCCGGGACGTTGATTTTTTTTGAGATGGGTTTTGTGTGGTGTGCGGAGAAATGGAGGTTATCTGGATGGAAAGAGCTGATTGGTTGGGGTGGATGTTATATCCGCTGACGTGGCATGGATGTTTGTGATGTGAGGTCCAAAATGTGAAAAAGAAGGTATAATTAGTGGGAGAGGATAAAGCTTTGGGTTACTTTCTACTTTGATTGCAAAAGTGCCAGAGAATCATGAATTTTTTGCCGAAAATTTTAGTGTCAAGTACAGTTATGTGGATACAGTTACTTCGAATGTATCCATGTCACACCGTAAACAAGCCAAGTCGGCTTTATTATTAGCTCAGTTGTTCTTATTTTGAAACGGGATTGTTTTTATTTCGGATGGTCAAGATGAAATTTGAGCCGTTCACTATTGAAATGGACGGTTCGGATAGAGACAACAGGGTTCCTTAATCCTAAAAGACAAAGGGGTCCTCGAGTTCGATGCACAAATGATGAAATATACCCGAACTCTGTCTTTACCTATTTAGTTTTAGTTTATGATACTAGTTAAATCAGAAAAAAAAAAAAAAAAACCTTGATCCATTCCATACATCTCTATAGTCAGGGGTGGATCGAAACTAAAACAATTTTGTTATATTTTCATATATTTAGCATAATTATGAAATTAAGTGTGGTACTACAAATACACACTTGCATATATCTCGAAAATATACATATATAATTAGTTTTATGTTTTAATTTCGTGATATGGGGCATTTATACTTATTGGTTTCCGAATTATTTGTTTATTTAGATCAATTCTTTCTTAATTGTACGTATTTTTAACCGTTTGAAAGCAATATTTTAAAATAATATCATTAATAAAACTATATCAATCATTCTAAAACTTGTCAATGTCATGTAAAACATACTCTCAAATTTTGTCCGAGATTTTGTACTCATTATAATTTAAGCGAAAGTATGTGTTATATATTTCTGTAGTTTGGAATGTATGCCTTAATTGTATATGATGTTATTATGGTTAATTATAAAACTAAATTTTCACCATTATGATTAACAAGGTGCTCCCACTAAATAACATTCCTGAATCCATCCCTGTCTGTAGTCTATTATTCCAAGAGTTGATAAGATGCATGAAAATGGTACATAAAAGTGTTCATGGCCATTGATTTTTCTTGCCATTAACACTTTTATGAACTCATCATAGGTAAGGGTGCAAATCGAGCCAAACAAGTCAAGCATAGTATTGTTTAGGCTTGGCTTGAATCCATATTATATGTGGTCAAGCTTAGCTTGAGCTTGAGAATTTTTTGAGATTAATTGGTCAAGCTTAGCTCGAGCTTGAAATTTGTGTTCATGATAATCTTGGCTTGACTTGTTAAATATGCAAGTCAATCTCAAGCTTTGAAGCATGAGCTAAGCTTATTTCGAGTTTGTATGCTTAAGCTTTTTTTTTTTATTATTAGAAAAAGCTTAAGCTTAAGCTCATTAAGTTCCAAGATGAAATGGGCTAATTCAAAATGATAAAACCCTAGCTAGGACAACGTGGTAGCAACTTCAAATTTTCTCAATAAACTCTTTGAATTGCTCCATGGAAAATTTATATAGGATTTAATATAGTCCTAAATTTTCATATCTCATATTTTCGGATATTTATAAATCTACCCATATATTTTTACTATTTACGGAATGGTTTCTTTGTTCACAAGTCTATCAAGTCAAACACTCATATGCTCAAGTTCGGTTTAAATTTATAGACAAACGAAAAAGCATGATTGAACTTAACTTATATTTTTTTATAAACGAATTCGAATAAGCCAAAAGTCAAACCAAGCTCAAGCTGTTTGGTTCGTTTAGCTGCCCTAATCATAGGAGTAGCATTTTCCATTATTCCCTAGAATTTCTGATTAGTCGCGCCGTGTGTAGTGGGCTGAATCATCGACATCGTTCCGGCTAAGCCTATAACATTGAGCCCAACGAAAAGGCGCTCATGAGCCCAATAATGGCCAGCAACGGGCTAGTGGTCCGGGACAGCCTATTATCATCAAGAAGGTTTCCTGCAATAATAGGGACATTCGTGAAAATATAAACAACTAATTTCTTCGTCTTCCATCACCGAATTTGCCATAGCATCCGCACACCGATTACATTAATCGACCGAATTCCCAGCTCTTACATTAGGGACCTTAATAATATCATGCATCTCTTGATGAGCAATCGTAAAAATTTTGCACTCCATTCACGCACGAACATAAAGTCCATAAAAATCAAGACGATAGGAATTACAGATTCGGAGAAAGAGATCAGATATGAGCATCGTCAAATTTTTTTTTTTTTAAATGGAGCATCTTCATTGTATCATATGCCAGTTTTGCAAAATTAAAGTGATTCTTTAGCTTATTGCAATATCAAAGGGCCAGGAATTGGATATACTGATCTAAGGTGGAAAGCCATTTTAGCGCAATTATCAAATTTTCACCGAATGGATCAAAAACTTCGAAGATCCTAAATAGTGTGATGATAAGCCAACTTTAATTTCATGCCAAATTTAGCACAAGAAAATGACTGCGCCAAATCTTTACAAGAGCTTTGTGTTGACGACGGGATCCCCCAAGTGGAGAAAATCCCCCAAATTGAGAGTGAGAGACAAATACATCAGCCATCGGCGCCGCCCACTCCCACCGTTAGCCGGGGAAGCATTAACAACTTCTTGGAGCTTTTCCCTCTTTCCTCCATATAGGTAAATGTGGGTGGTATATAGAGACTGTGTAAGTGTGGGGAGAGAGGTAGAGAGGCAGAACAGAGAGCGAGAGAATTTTCAATTTGTAATACTCCATTATTTTTTGTCGAAATTCGAAAAAAAAATCTTGGTATATGCTAAGGTAATTGTTATGTACGCAGAGTTTTATTTCATTAAAAAAAAATAAGAGAGTTTTCTTGTATCACAAAAAGTAGGTATTTTAAAATACCTTATATTTTTTTGGTTGTGAGTGTGGGTACCATGACTTGAACCTTGATATGTCAAATGACACCACAAGAGTGCCACCACTAGGGGATCAAAGCTTTGGTGCTTTGCAAAGCTTTGATATTTCTTTTATAGTACTATAGCTTTCAGGTCAACTTCAGTGGGAAGTATAACTGATAGCGAAACTAATTATGGACATTCCGGCCAAAGCACGTACGCCACGGTGATGATGTCGTGTGTCAGTGTGTGTGAGATTCCCCAGCCCAACACTTTGTCCATCTAACTAAGCATGCTTTCGGACCACTCTTGCCAAACTTTGACAACAGCAACAACTTTGCCTAACCAATGGAGAAGAGCAATACGGGTCTCGATGAACCTTTCCTTTGGATATTCAATTAATCCCGTAAGACCTAAGCTCTTGTTTCATCGTCCTCATTTGTTCATGGCCGGATGGTCGGTCGCAGGGACTGTTAGTTTATGAAATTTCTATGTTCTGATAGAATCACAATCGACTTCTGGGCAAAGGGTTTTTGCGAGGGAAATGGGGACAGTTGGTCATAGAGCGAGTGTCAACAGCGTATCGATCTTGAATCAATGTTGTGTCATCAAAATTCGACCGAACGCTGCTAGTACTGGATTTTATTTTGTTATTTCATAAGAGGAAGCTCTTTTATGTTCCCAACTGTGGCATCACACTTAATGGTGGTGCATTTCAACTACCAGGCCAGTCCTTCATCTATACAGAAAACAATTGTTCGTAAGAAATATTCGTAGTACAAAGTTAGTACTACAGCAAATGGCCCTCTTTTTTTTTTGGTATAACCAAATGGCCGAATCAGCTTCGTGCATCTCAATTAATCCTGAGAGATCAATGTCATTGTTCACTAGCCGATGTCCCATTTAAAACCAGACCAAATGGCCCTGTTTTATGATACTACAAAATATGATTATTAATTAAATAGATGGACGTTGTTAGGAACATATGTGAAAGATTCATTGTGTCACTTGGCCCAAGCTCAAGTAGGTAGATAATATCAATGAGACTTTTTAAAATACCGTAACATAGTGATTTTTGCACTCAAAAATTTTACCATCTACACTCCAAAAGCGGAGTGTGAATATCTAGTTAGAGTGTCAAAATCAATTCCGTAATATTATCTGGCATATGTCGAATGAAAATGATAAATTAAACAGGAATGCTACATACATTACACACTTTCACTACACCATCCACTACATTCTTTAAAGAACTCATTTCGGGTCCAACAAAAAATATAGAAAAATATCCATAAATTTTAAAATAATATTTTCGGGGGCCCTGTAAAAAATCAGTTTTAACCGGTATCAGTAAGTATTATTTCTAAATTTATAGGAGCGAAAATGCTCAACTGCGCAGTTTCGAACACACGAACCCAGAAATAATATTTATCGATATCCGTTAGAGCTAATTTTTCACGGGGCCCCCTAAAATATTATTTTAAAATTTATGGATATTTTTCTGTATTTTTTATTGAACCCGAAATGAGTTCCATAAAAAATATAATGAATGGTGTAGTGAAAGTGTATAGTGTATGTAGCATTCCTCTAAATTAAAACACAGCCGAGAACAAAAACAGGAAAACCTGATTGATGAATTAACATATTTGGGGGGTCGGTGGGTTGGTACTTGCTAGTAGTACAATTAATGGCTCCTGTCCTCCTTTTCCAGAGTTTGGTAGTGGAGCTCTTAAATGCATTTCTGCAAACTCCAATATCTATCTTCTTCTTAAATACAAACCAAGACATTCCCATTTTCTCCACCACCTCTCTTTTCTCTCTCTCTTCCCTTCACCATCACCACCTCCACTTTCATTACAGTTCCATTTTTTTTTGGCAAATGTTTTGTTCTGTTTCGATCGAACTTTTTGTTCCTTGGCTGTGCATGGTTCAGGTTGATCAAACACTGGAACAGTCACTGCGATATTGGCTTGGTTCACTCAGACAAACAAAGCACATCAATTTTGTTTCCAGGAAAACACGGTTGAGGTGATATGTAGGGAGTTCGGGGGCATGTTGTGCTCTACGCACAGCAGGATTGGTTGTAACTCAAAACGGTGTCATTTTGAAGGCCAACGGGTTGTTGAGACGCCGGTTCAAGTTATAGTCAATCCTATTGTACCTAGCCCCCATCAAGCACCCTAACTCTGTTATATATGTGCCATATGGATGCTTTCTTTGACTTTGATTGAGCCGCGCCAATATCTTAGTGCCTCTTTCATCTCTTACGACATTCAGGCGGATCTTAGTCCCTCGCTATATTCTTTACTCTCACACAAGTACCTTTGACTTTCCTATTGTCACAGAAATAGGATGATAGAAATGAAGTTTGGAATCGAGATTTTGGCCTTGTGTATTGTTTCGCTACAAAATTATTTACTCCTCTCAAGGTTAGAATTTCGATACCCAGCCTCAAAGTCATTTTTAGCTCAAAGTTTCATCAAACGGAGCAAAGTTATTCGTATACATGATCTTCAGAAAAAACTTTTATTTTGGTGGATGCACTTTTGTACGGGACAAAGATATTCGTATGCATGATCTTCAGAAAAGAGGCAAACCCGTTTATCGAAAGAGTTTTATTTCAGTTTTATGCTTGTTTTCTTTCCAACAAGTCTTAAAATGTTACCCTAACTTTACCACTTTCCCTCTGAAGTTACACTTAATAGGTGCACCCCTGAGAACAGGTTCAACCATTTGCCAAATATCGTGCCAAAAGGCAAAATTGAGCATCAAGAACCAAATTCAATGCCCAGGCAATGCCACTATTGGCTCCAGATTTGGTATCAATTTTGTCAATTGTCAAACTTGTCATATCATCCAAACCGTTTGATTTGCATGAAAAAATGAGAGGGGTTTAAATCAATGGTTCGATTTTGAGATTGTGCCAAAATGGCACCAAATAGCTAAAAAGAAGCGTTGCTATTTTTTAACTTTTTGACATTGTAGCATATTAAAAAACAGGGCGGTTCCGGAGACTCTTAAAAAAATCCTTAAAAAAACCCCCCAAGTTCCAGATCGAATCTTGATGATCCGAGCCACTCAATGTAATCAGAACGTGATTTTAAGGGCACTCACGAAAAATCAGCAAAAAAATGACCGGGAAGGGCTTTATCCGAACAGTTTTTTATTGAACGGTTCAATAAAAAACTGCTCAAATCAAGCCCTTCCAGGTTAGTTTTTTTGCCAGTTTCTAGCGAGCACCTTTAAAATCACGTTCTGAACACATTGAGCGGCTCAGATCACCAAAATTTGATCGGAAACTATGAGATTAAGATTTGGAGGGTTTTTTTAAGAGTCCCTGAAACTGACCCGATTAAAAAATGTCTTTGACAATGTTATTTTGGCTTCAACGGGTAGACTAGCTCTAACAGAACATTGGCTCTTCCAAAGTGATGCTGACGCTGATACAAAAGGTTTGGCCAAATTTTAAGGGTCCAATTCAATGCAGTATATACGAACACCTAGCTGAATCAATCTACTTGGCTGTTCTAGTCCTCCTAATTTGTGAATGATCGGAATACTCTTGGGCTCCATTCTGTTAAAATTCTTATTTTTTAAATATTTAATTTTCGTTTTACGAGACATGTCATTCTCTTATCATACATTATCTTTAATTTTAAAAATACTACTTATTTTAGTGGAACACACCCTTAGCAAATGCTTACCCGCTCTATCATTGACTATATCTGTAAAAGGATAACTTTATATATCCGCTAAGAATTATTGTTTGGATATTAATCTCAAATACTGCATAGTCATTTGCAAAGGACTCGGCCACACCTATGTCGAAACCCAAGGAACGGTCCCATTGCTTACTAAACGTCTAAAGTATGATTAGCCTTATCAAGTAACTATGTAAGACTTGATTTCAAGCATTGAAGGGGAAAAAAAAAATTCCAAAGTAAAAACCCAGTAGAACAATTAGTTGGTGGTTTGACTATTGTCTCCTCTGCCTCCAATTAGAGCAATCGTTAAACCATCACCACTTGGACTACAGACGTACGTATAAAGTTTGTTCATTGTTTTGTTTCAATCGAATGTGTTTCCAAAAGCAGTCTACTCAATTGTCGATAACGTAAATGAGTCAAATGTGTGGCTTTGTTCACTCAGGGTTTTCATTCCAAGACCACACCGCTCTTATCATGGTTTTTAATAAATTCTCGCTCCACTTATTACTCTTACATATTGATTTATTTAACTCTGTCCACTATTATCTAGAGTCGGCCATAAGTTAAAGTAAGTGTTGTGGCCGCTTTAGGCCTTCAAAAAATTATGAATTGTAAGGCCCCTTCTACTTTGTTATCTCTTACTATAGTCCTACAAAGAGACCTTATTTTTAATTTTCGCTTTAAACTCCCGAAATGTCAGGATCGACTTTGCTATTATCGAAAAACAAAACCTTCATCAAATAACACCGAATATGTGAGTCTCGTTGCACATTTGATTACACTACTTCACAACTCAAATTAATTAAGGACTGTTATTTGGCGTTTTTGTTTCGAAGAATCTGAGAAAAGTTGGTTGGTCGAGTAGGAGTTAAATGTGAAGACAGGGGGAGCGTTGGGCTTGGGCCAATCTTTAATAGGTTAAATAGGTGGGTGGTGCAGAAGAAGAAGAAAGGAGGAGGAATCTGCAGAGCCATTTTCATCAATCAAAAGGGATTGCTGTTTGCTTTGTATTTACTTCTGCATGCAGTCAGACAAAGATTCCCCTCCCATTCAATTCTTCTCGCATGCTCTCTTCTCTTAATTAATTTACTGCCACCTTCTACTCCATGCTAGGCCAATTATTGGGTACTCCGAAGTATAATACCGTGATATTTTTCATAAATAAAAGATTGTCACTACATAATATGGGTCACTCATTGTCCCGCAATCACTCAACAAAAGTTGAAGGTAATGTTCCTACCAAATAATTTGTTGCTATATAAATATTAAGGTGTAACATGTAGACAACATCACATTGTATCAGGGAAGTTGAATACCTACTGCCTCTCTTTTCGGGTCCTCCACAACTCCTCAAAAATCTATTGGCCTTGTTCGTTTGCTAGTGTTGGGTATTTTAATTTTGATAGTGGGTGTAGAGAGAAATAGGGTAATAATTGGAAAGAAGGGTAATAAGTAGAGAGAGATAAATAAAGAAATGAAAGTAATAATTGGATAAATAGAATAAAAATTGAAGAGAGTAATAGGTAATGATTAAAAAACAAAACTAAAATAAAGTTAAAATGCGAAACGAACAAAGCGTCCCGTCCAAATCTTGCCCTTCCAAAGTTGAATTTTTTATGTAGTCCTTGCAAGCTCCAAATAATTTTATATTTGGCTCCCACTTTAGAAAATTTCTGCATCCTCCAAAAATCAACATATACAATGAGCTAATGGAGCAACATCATTTCATTTGTTCCGGCTTTTATTTTTTGGGTAAAGTATAGATTACCTCATTATGTTTTGGGTCTTTGGCACCTTACCTTCTTAACATTTGGAAATGACCAATTTACCTCCTCAAACTTTAGAACTAAAGTGCTACCGTTATATTTTTCATCCAAATTTACGGAAGGTGTAGTACACATGCTTTGTGATGAGAGTATGAATGAAAAAGAAGATTAAATAAAGTTGAACTTCTATGTAAGAAGACAACAATACCCTTCTTCTTCATCACCATACAAATTTGCAACAGTATCCATGGCCAACCGTCTGCAAATCTGACGACACCGTAGCCGTGCTCTTGCGTATCCATTGTATTGCGCCCTGAACCGACAATGACTCTCTCTCTCTCCAATGGTAATGTTCGGCAATGCCAACACCGCAGCCAATGCTTCGGCAGACGATTCTCCTTCGTCTTCAATCATTGGGTGGATCTTAAAACTCACTGATCGGAGAAGAAAAGGGGTCTTTGGCACCCACGATCGAAGGCTGAATGGACATAGACCCAGCAATCGGCAAATTTTTCTCCAAGTTCAAAAACAATAATTGATCTGTGGGCTTGGAAATGTTTGGATTGTTATTTGGTGTTCTAACTCAATGTAATCAATACTTAATATTTAATAAAACATCTAGTACATTGTTGGATTAAAAACATTGATTATTGGGTTGAAAACATCAAGTACAATATTAACAGAGCTATTTTTGCTTCAATTTGTTTCCATTCACGTGCGTAACATGCTTTTTCTTTATTTTGTTTTGAAAACTAAGCTTTGCCTATGTCGACAACACTATCCACGTTGGCATGGCTGGAAAAAAAATTAATGGCATTTTTGTATAAAGTTGAAAGAGTGGGTATATTCTTAAAAGTAGAAGAATACATATCAAGCATTGGATCAATTTAATCCTAGTCATTGCAATAACTTATCTTTTAGGGGCCCTATACCCTTCTGTTATGTAAAATAGAGATATTTTATAATATAGATATAAAATTGTTTCTTGTATTTTCATGAAGAAAAAAAGCAACGCTTGTTTTTAAGTCTTTGCTTTTTACGAATAATTCTCTAACTCAATATATCCAACAGAATAAAAGCAGAAACTAATAATTGTCTATCTACAAATTTTATGTAGTAGAACATGAGAATAGAAAAAAGGGAAATACTTGCCAAAAAAAGGAAGTATAAATTAACCATTGTCAAATTAGGATGTATGTAAACACTTAGGATCCAATGAGAGATCCCTTATCAGTCTACCGTGCGGACCTCTCCTTTCCCAATCAAATTGCGACGATCCGAGCCGCTCAATGTGTTCAGAACGTGATTTTAAGGGTACCCGCGAGGAATCAGCAAAAAAAATGATCGGGAAGGGCTTGATCTGAACAGTTTTTGATTTTACTTGTACCCTTAAAATTACGTTCTGATCACTTTGAGCGGCTCGGATCGTCACAATTCGGTCGGAAAATGGGAGTCCCGCACGGTAAGCCCGTGCGGGATCCCTTAGGGGAACCGGACTGTGTATGTAAAAAGGACAAAGGGTATTATAGTTATTTCAACAATTTCTGTTAATGGTGTTAGCTTAGCACATTAGTCCGAAACCATGAGGAGGTTAATTGATCATTTCTAAACGTTAGGAAGGTGACGTGCAAATGGCCCAAATCATGGGGAGGTAATTCGTGCTTTGTTCTTAATTTTTTAACAACAGTTGTTCCTGCTTAAACAAGTTATTTTTGAACTTTTTAACTATGTGAATCCAGCTCAAACCCTATTAAATGTGCTTATGCTGACCCACAACATATGAAAAACTGAATAAGATTAGTAGGTAATGTTTTTTATGATTCAGAGTATCCGAGCCAACTTATTCACACCTTAACTAATTATTAAAGACCTAATCCCACGGTCCACTAGTGAGGGATCCGATTAAAGGCAACTGAAAGCTTCGAATATTTATGGTGTTGTTTACGACTTTTTGTGGTCCATTATTAACAATTTTGGGAGTTCAATTACGAGATTTTATGATGATTTACAAATTTCTGGGTTTGAAAACGAAAATACCGTGCACTTTCACCAAAGGCATTTTCCAATTTGTGTGTCCAAATTTTGGGATCGTCCATGGGCAATTTGATGAAAAATAAAACAGTGATCTTCCACACCCTTTAGGTATCCACAATGGTATAATCAAAAGTAATAGGTTTCTAAAGTTAATAATATTGATGCAAAATATGGCTCATAAAGGTATAATCAAACTTTTGCTAATAAATAATCTGATTCCTGGATAGAGAATCAAAAGGTATAAAGAAATAATCAATTCTCGGATTTTGGATAGCTACAACTAGCAACCTTTTGCTAATAAATAATTTGATTCATTCATTAATTTTCAAATATTTGTTTGAGGGACCCCACAAAAACTTAGCTCAAATAGGATACATGTAAGCTAGTGCTTAATCCAATCTTAAAACTTTTCATCGACAATTTTAATCAGTAATTCTGAAATTTGATATTTCTCAAAATATTTGTGTAAAAGTTTTTTTTTTACTTTTCTGATTCCTCTCATCTATTATAAAAGTTTGGCACAAAACTAACAAACGCGAAAAAGAATTGAATAAGGACAAAATTAAAAAGGTATGATCTATAACTTGTTGGTTAGTGAAAATACTCTTAATCTATGTTTTTTGCACGCGAGGATTAATATACATAGTTTTTCTTTTCTTTTTTTTCTTTTCCTTAGGTGCTTAAAATGAAAGTGCAGTTATAGAATCCCGTTATTTTCGTTAGAAAGTAATGTCTCGTCATACCACACTACTATATGAAGCAGACCTCAAACAAATTAAAGTTCCATTGTGTGTGGGTTGTGTTAGAAATATACTTAACTCCAATAAAGAGGTATGAAAACTCAAATCTAGGTCTTGTCCAACTAGGTATTGACCAAACATTAGACCAACCCTTCATTGGTGCGTGGAGAGTTTTTCTGCTAAAATTACAAGCGCAAAATACGTCAGCAATTTCGATCACCCACTCCCTTGTGCCCTTTCTATGATAATGCTCGAGAGACTATGGAACACCTCTTGTTCTACTGTCAATGGAGTAGGGCAGTCTGGTTTGGAAGTGGCAAGTCCGTTTGGTCTCATTCCAAGGAAGTGGAGTCTGTGGGAAAATGGTTGGAAGATTTGCTTTGTGGGGACTCGGCAAAAGAATCGACTGATGAGGTTGTTGGGGCTGTTTTCCAGATCTGCTGGGCAATCTAAAAAGCTCGAAATAACTTCATGTTCAATGGTAAAATTCCGAATCCAGTGGAGGTGATTGAGCTGGCTAGTAGAGCAAATAGAGATTTTTTGCAGGCTATGTTTACGAGTAAGGTAAGTGGCCCTCCTAAGCCTGCTCGTGGATCGAGATGGTGTGCCCTGGTTAAATTCAATATTGACAGATCCTTTAAATCCTCCCGCAGCTTAGCTGCCATTGGCTTGATTGCTAGAGATAGTGGTGGATCTACTCTTTTGTGGCGTTGTGGTCGTGTGTCTGTCTCTTCGGCTTTAGCTATTGAAGCTTGGGGGTTAAGGATTGCTTGCTTTCTAGCAATGGAGCAGGGCTGGCCAGAGGTTATCTTCGAATCGCACTGTCAAAGCCTTATTTCTTTTGTCAACAGTAGTAGTGTACAGTGCTCGTGGGAAATAGAGACATCAACAATGCTACTCACACAACAATTCAAATATAACAACTTATACAACCTCTCACATACATGTGGGGCCCACGCATTGTAGTGTGTAGAGCCCACATGTATGTGAAAAATTGTGTTTAGAGACAATTGTGGATGATATCAGGAATTGGGCAGTGTCGAAATGGTGGTCTTTCGTTTGGTGTCCTATGGTTCCTAATAGAGCAGCCCACTGGGTTGAATCCCAATGCGTAGATAGGAGAATTTTGGTTAAATTGGGTTGTATTCCGCCCGCCTTAATTTCTGTTTTGTCTAAGGATTTGTCTTGAGTTTTCGAATACAAGTGACCCTTTCAGAAAAAAAAAACCTAGAGGGAGACCATTGTCATTTTCAGTATCTTAAAGGAAATATATATTATTACAAGAAACCTTGGGGAATGTAAGTGTAATTTATCCACCTATATGTTCTCCTTTACCCATATCTGAGTAAATTACACTAAACCCTCCTCAACTAATCCGTATTTTTACTTAACCCCCTTAAACTATAAAATCGTACATTGTGCACCCCCTAACTATCCAGAGTTGACACTTAACACCCTTTTGTTAGGTCTCCGTAGGAAAAATGCACCGACAGCCGTCTCCGGCCACCGGACGGCCGATCCGAGCCATCCAAAAATTTTATAAGAAAAAACCAAGTGGGCCAGAGCGGAAATCAACGCCATCTGACGTGCGTAGGTGCTCGATCCAAACACCTCATTTAAATTCTTGGGGTGTTTGGATCGAGCACCTACGCACGTCGGATCTACGTTAGCCCACTTGGTTTTTTTTTTATAAAATTTTTGGACGGCTCGGATCAACCGTCCGGTGGCCGGAGACGGCCGTCGGTGCATTTTTCCTACAGAGACCTAACAAAAGGGTGTTAAGTGTCAACTCTAGATAGTTAGAGGGTGCACAATGTAGGATTTTGTAGTCTGAGGGGGTTAAGTGAAAATGAGGGTTAGTTGAGGGTGGTTTAGTGTAATTTACTCCCCATATCTTCATGCATACGCTGCATCACAAGCAAAAATAACATCTACAGGCTGATTCGATCTTAGGGCGGAAGTAAAAATTGGAGACACAAAGATAGAAAATCAGCTCAGATTTACGGGTACGCCTCTCTCTTTTATGCGGTGAATTTGGTGGTTACGTGTTTGTTTTTCTCATGTTAGGGTTGGTGCTTATCATGCCTGTATATGTTTTCCCGCTCTAGATAAGGCATCATGCCTCGCTCGTATGGTGGTGGCGGAGGTCAGTAATTCTCTCTCACCCTCTCTAAATGATGTATTGTAGGTTTATTTCTCCTATTTCTATTTGTTTGTTCCTTCTGTGGATTATCAGATGCTTTTATTGTTTGCGACAACAAATGAATGGACCCGTCTTCTCTACAATTGGAGTTATTGGACTCCAAAGTTTGTCTAGGCAATCAATAGTCCATAATTAAAAAATAACTTCTCCGGAAGAATCTATTCTTCTTGGGGAGGTATTTTTAATGTATCTGGGCCGTTCAAAACACTTTTGGACGGCTAGAATTGTCTGGATGACTCTCTTCAATCCAAAATCTAAAGAAGCCATACTCAAACTGAAATAGAATCTTTTAGGCACATATGAAGTACTCGTTTAAGTTGATGTTATTGTTATTTGTTGATGTTATTATCTTGGGTTTCAACCATTTTTTTTCTTTTGCTATTTTTTTTTCTCCTGAAACGGCAGTTTATAGAGTAACTAGTGTTTGCTATGGGTATTTTTGTTCCTCTTGTTTTTGTTCTATTACGTTCTAATGAATTTGTTTGTTTCTATATTTGCAAGGATCATTTTTTTCGTCAGCTTCTCGTTCGGACGGTAAGTGTGGGTGATTTTTCTCATAGCCGAAAGATGTTGCTCGGTTGCTCCTTGTCTGTAAATGCACTTGTATCATATATCTCTTAGGCCTTTAAGGAAGTGGCATCGTGTTCATAATGCTATGAATCTACGATTCACCAACTTTAATGTGATTATGAATTTACGAGTTTGATTTGTTGTTTAATTGCTTACTATTAGTTTTGTGCTCTCTATCTTTGCAGTGAAAAGAAATGTTGTAATGTCAACGGGTTTGTCTGCTGTCACCAAGGACATTGAACGTCTCGCACGGGACTCGAATTCATGTCAGGTTGTTTTTGACCGATATGAAGAGGTATAATTGATTAAAAGTGAACATTTGGAATTGAATTTGCCTTTTCAATGATAGAATAACTTTTAGCTACTTCTTTCATTTGGGGTTGAGTAGTGGATTGGCGGGTTAAATCATAATATTCAATTTCCTGATGGAAAGTGAATTTGCCTTGTCGCTGATAGAATAACTTTTATCCGGGAGATTATTTGCAGAGATTTCACATTTACCTCTTCAATGTTTTCTCTCGCTACTGTTCAGTTGTTTCATCAGAGAGACCAGCAGATACATCAGTAAGCGATAAGGTTTCTAGAAATGATAAATACTTGTGGATGGGACACTAAATTCACGTTGGAATTATGATGCTGTCGTGTAAAAGAAATGAGTTTATTAAATACTTCAACTAATTGTTGTTCTTGGCAAATCAAAATGGAGAAAGACTCGTGTAACCTACCTATTTAATTGGGAGACAAGCCTTAGTTTTGGTTTGGTTCACGTTTTCATTTCCCTCTTAGTTTTTTTCTTGTTTCCTTTCCTCTCTTTTTTTTTCATTGTCTTTCGTTGTCTCACAAATACAAGGAGGTCTACTCCTTGCCCCATTTTTTTTTTTTTTTTGAAAACCCAATTCATTAACAGCCAAATAGGCTAAATCAGCGAATCCATCCTAATACAGAGACAGGGAAAATCCAGCAAGCCATCACCGAAGAAAAAAACAATACTATCAGGTGACCCAGGGGCAGTGATAACAAACCACAAACTAGTAACTAGACCTGTGCACGACTCACCGCCTCAAAGGGTCGGGACACGAGGGGCCAGCCATCTAACCACTAGCCGCCCCGGCTTGAAAAACAAACCCTATCAGAGCTAAAACTAAATAGCCGATGGAAACAGGAGTAAAACAGACTAGAAAGACAACCAAAGCCACCGTGGATGATATCCACAAAGCACGCCGGCCGCCTCCAACCCGAGAGGAATCACCCGACACCGATAATGGAGGTACCGACTGTTCTCGAGCCGAGGAATGGAGAATTTCTCCGGCAAACCTACGCTGGCACGATAGGTTCCGGACACGGAGATCGAAGTAAAAATCCTGGGCTGGATCTCCGATCATCGGCCACACGGCGCCGATGACCATGAAAGCTCCCAAGCTGATCACCCCCTCTGCTGTCGACGAACCATGGCCTAGGGCCACGCCCCGGGCCTTATTCTGTCACCACCACCACCCGCTTACCAGTAGCAGGACCGCCTCGCAGCCGGGTCAAGCACGGCCACCACACGACACCACTCCAGAAAGAAGGAAGTCAGAAGCGAACAGGACTCAAACCTTATTTGCCCACCACCACTCCCACCGGATCTGGAGGAACCCAGACCGGTAACAAATCCAGACGGGGGAGACCCACTGGAGAACCTCCGGACCAAACCGGAGAACAGAGAAACAAAAAGCAGAAACAAAACCCAACTCCTAACCTCTTTATTCAGAACCCACATCCCCGGCCATCTCCACCAGCAACCACCTATCACCGGAGCAACCTCACTAAACCAGAGCAAGGGACAAAAGGGTGAGGCCAAGCCCCACACAGCGCCACCTGCCAGAGGGCGAGAGAAGACCAAACCGGAAAAGATGGAGAGAGGAAAATAAGACGAGAGAGAGGGAAGAGGGAGGGGAGGAAGATGGGGTACAGAGGGGGGGAGAGGCGGCGGAGGCAGAGCCTCCCCCCCGAACCCTAGCCGCCTAAAGCTTTCTTTTCTTTTCTCCTGTTTTTAGAGAGAGAGAGAGAGAGAGAGAGATTTAGGTTTAGATGCTGATTCCTTGCCCCATTTATACGGAAGGTTTATTTTTATGGTAATTTGTTCCTTTCTTTTTTTATGCAGTGCGTGGAGACCGAACACCTGTATGGCGCAGGAACTTGTGACTTCTTTCGTGAACTGAGGGCATCATGCAGCAGGTTTAAGAGAGGTTTGTATGCCGGTTATTTTTTGGTTCCCGTCAATGACCATGCGTATCTAGAAACTATTGTGTTTTTTCATAGGTTTCACTATTCCACTAAATATATGATACGCGATGATGATTCCGTATTGCCTTCACACTGATGGCCCATAAGCAACTGGAGTTAATGAAACTTGAATTGAGCACCCAAACTTTTCAATGAGTCCTTCATTGAAAACTTGATGTTGAACTCCGTCAAATTGATTTGAATTACGGAAATTATCAAGATAGCTCTAATCATTTGTGGACCTGTGGTGTTCAATTTTTGTGTCAAGAGTTGACACATAGGAATATGTGGGCACAATATGTTGCCATGCGTATGATAAGTGGACATTACCGATAACTATACTCGAACCCATCCCCATCCTGAAACTGGATCTCTTCACTCAAGGTGGGTAAACTCTAAATCTACTCCCCTATTCTTAATTCTCTATAAACTACAATTCCACTAGCCAAACCCATATTACCATGGAAGAACACCCATATTCACCTACCAAACTCCCAATCCACTAGTGTCTTTTGCTACCATCTCAGCTGACAGTGGTTCTATCAGAGGGCGGCAATTGAAGAACACCCAAATAAGACCCAGTTTATTCAGTGCTTTGTTGGGACCCAATAGTTGTGCTCCAGTTAATACGCGTACAAGCTTTTGTCATCCAGAAAAATCAATGGTGGAGGCTGCAGGTTCTGAGGTGGTTTCATGAGGGAACTAATGGTGTTTTGGCCCTTTGGGAGGGAGTTTGTCATTGATGGGTGAGGCCGCCGAGTCAATTGTAGTTTCTTAATCTTTATTTACCCATTTCACATGTGAGCTATACCTCTTTTGAAGAAAGCATCTGCAATTCTTAGCTCCAACCAACAACCAAGCTTCACTTCTGAACTAAACTATAGCCTGAAAGAGAATTAGAAAGATCACATTATTCAGACCAACATGCAAAGCAAGCACACATGAACTCAATTTTTTTCAATATCAAAATATTCAAATGCATTCATGGTAATTGATTATTGCTCCTTATTCCCCCTACTTCCTGGAATAGTTTTTTGTTTCCCATGTTATTCAAATGTGTGTGATGAATTTTGTAGTAGAAATCAAATGGGTGCATATGAAGGGGAAATTTTCAAAGGGGGCATGGGGAATGCGGGCTTGGTGTTGATGGGCTGGTGGGATTCTATGGTGGAGAGAGGGTAGTGGTGCTGGTGTTGAAAAGAGGAAAGAGGTTAGAGTTTTGTGGTTTTGAGGGTATTCCCTGTGGTGAAGGTTGTCAGAGAAGGTAGTAATAAACAGCCCACATCATTGCCTCCTTTTGTGCTAGTGTAGTGATCTATCTTTAAGGGGATTTTAAAAGATATTCCACTCTGCTTTAGAGGTGCTTAATTTACTATCTAATCTAGTTTTATTAACTTTAGGAATGTTGTCAAGTTTGCTCATGAATTTAGTTTAGTCTTTTGACTTGCGAGATTTAAAAACAAATTTTTTATCACATTTTATTTATATCTGTGCAAATGTACTCTTTAACGGTTGTTTAATTCAGTTATCAACTCCCTTTGTAAGAGCAAGGCGGAGTGTGAGTTCATGACTCATGAGTCTAAGGTCCACAAGACGCCAGAGTATCCCCACAATTTAGGGCTCAAAAATGGCAAGCTGAAGAAGCCCTAAGATGAGCTTCATATCTCCAACCTAATGGAGGGGCTGTTGCCGCCACTTATATATAGCTTTGATGGTCCTAATGTATATGACTGAGTTTGCTATACCGTCCAAGTACAATAGCGCAAGCAGTCTGATGACATACCATTCCGCTTTGTCGAGTGGTTGGAGATTTACAGTCCACCGGGTGGAGTATTTTGATTGAACATGTTAATATACTTGCAATTTGCGTGGACCACTTATTTTGGTCAGTCACTGCTTCATAGCTACAAAAGGGACGTAAAGGAAGATAGAAAACTAGATTTCTAATCACAAACTTAATCTATAATTTTTGATGTGTAGAGAAGAAATTGAAGCAAAATAGGTATTAATTGATGATTTTGGTTTACTAGAGAAAAGGACCATATACACTTGCATCTCTATCAAAAACTCTATTAAATCCATGACTTATCAACAGAATAATTAATGAACTTCAAAGCTCCAATGGAGGCCTATCCACCGCGTAAAAATATGAGCCGCATGAGCATAAAAGTAACCATGCTGTAGCCATTCACTAAAAACACACGAGCTCCATCGCTTCCATGGGGAACATCCAAACCAAGACAAAGTTGAAGTCCATGAAGACCAAGCCATTAGAAAATGTGTTAGAAGATTTATATCTTGACTGCATTTTTCTTTCACATGGAACACCAGCCAAAATTATCTGTTTTTTTTTCTTGATGTAGGTAATAAACCTTGTCTATTGGGTAGTTTGATGTACATTGTTGGACCCATTGCCGAGTATCTTACACTTTGAGGGAGTTGGTGATCTGACGTAGTATTGGAACTTCAGGTTTTTGGAGAACTTTTGCTCTAGTCTCTCCATCCCACAACTAAAATTTTTTGAGATTAACCAGGTATTTGAGCTTCAGAACAGGAACCACCCACACATCGGCAACCGTTGAGCACCAATGTCATTTGTTTGAGTAACAGAATGTGAGAGCATCTGGATTGGTTTGGCTGCTGAAATTGATTTCATTTTGAATGGTAAATTCACTGCATCGGGGATTATGGGACAAGTTTTTCTTTTCCTGTAACAATTTTCTGTACTCTTTGGATCTAGATGTAGTATGTAACACATCCCATTTAATTTTGAGAAAGGTTATAGCTGAGAAATTATTTGTTCAGGCTTGTATTGCATTTCTTTCCCATCCGCAATGAAGATACAGTATCAGTTCAAGTATAAACATGTTAACCTCAAGGGAGGTCATTCTATTTTGTTTGCTTAATTGTATAACCTCCATATGGTAATTCTTCAAGAGGTTGTTATGTGGCTATCCTCTACAAGTGCATGGGAAAACTTAAAAGGAGTTTGTTTCTTCAGTTCTATGCTGTCCACATGTGCTTCCACCTGATCTTAAATGTCATATTGCAATTACTTACACTAATCTTTGCTCATGCACCATGTACGCAGACCCACGTCATCAGAATGTGGTTGAAAGGCAAAAACGTAAGTGTGGCCTTTTTCATTTGATGCTGGTGCTTATTTATTTTCATTTTGGAGGCTAGAGCTTGCTGATCTTCTACCTTGTTGGTCGATTTCTATTTATTAATTTTATGGTCTTCATTTCAACATTCATATGTATGAGTCATGCTGTTCCTTGCTATTTATCACAGAGTGGGCGGAATCTACCCAGAGGAGAGCAACTGCTGCAGGTTTTGCTACTATTGATGAGTACTTAAGAGATAAACATTCAAAAGACCCTGCAATGTGCCGCATAGCTTTTAGGCTATATAACGAGGTAAATTTTGTTTATATTAGAAGCTACTGAATATTTGATCTTGTCAGACTGTAACTATCTATTGCTGTTGGTCTTTACATGCAGAATACGATTTTAGGAATTCATAGTTAAACGTTTGAATCGTACCCGTTAAGTTACTACTTAATATCATACCTATTTCAATATTTATTTCTTGCCTATTTAGTATCGTGATCAATTCTTTGAATCCTATTTACTAATATGAATCAAGAAATAGAGTCAGCATAGGAAGAAATGTATTATTGAAGAAAAGCAAGAAAGAGGGGTAAGAAGTTGACCAAGGAAGATAAAAAAAAACACAAAACAAACAATTTTGGAAGCCTCATATACCTAAAATTGAGTTGCTCTAGGGAACATTGTTAGATAGCCACTAAATCCAGATCAGGGGTTATTTTGAAAATTTGAATTATATCCACATATCTAGATCCTGTCCGTATATCCTCAGGTTTTAGATTTAGATATTCGATCCCTAAATAAACCACCCAATACTTGTTGCATCGTTGTGACAAAGATTTTAACCAAACCAAGCCTCATGTCCTAATTTAGTCAGGTCCACAATATAATCATTTCCTACTTTTCTGCTATGTCAAATGCTGAATTATTGGTTGCATTAAGCTTGTTTAACCCTCTGTGCTACACTATCCCATGTCTATTTAGTTTTTTCCTTCCCCAAGGCCCCGTTTGATAACAGTGATAGATATGTAGGATTTGTAAGGATATGAGATTAAGATTGAGATTGATAATGAGAAGGGATTGGTAATGAGAAGGAATTAGTAATGCATATGTTTGTTTGAGATGGGATTATTAATATCATGTTTGTTTGAGATGGGATTGGATTGATAGAAGGAATTGATAATAAGAATGGGTTGGTAATGAGAATGTGTTGGGTTGGGATTCGTAATACCATCTCCCCCGGGGTATTCATAATACCCCCAAAACCCACTTTACTAGTCCCTTGGACTAATAGTCCTAACCCATTTTGGGTTACCAATCAAAGGATTGGTAGTCCCTTTGGATTGGTAGTCCAATCCTAAGGGCTATAAGTTTATCAAACAGGACTCAAGTGTTTCCACGACATTGTCACTATTGAATCTCCTGATCATTTCTGTTTCTGTTTGTGATCGAACAATTTACTTTGTTGTATCCATTTATTTTCAATCTTTGCTACTCCTATCAGTCACATTTTTGATTGATTTTCATTTCAGTTTTATTGGCATTTGTTGATAACATAATATGCCTGAAACATCCCTCTATTTGAAACAATCCACTTAGGCTGTGTATCATATCATGTTGAAGGGCCTACTCGTCAATCATATCTAAGAGCCTAATCTCTTTGAACGTCAAAACTATAATTCTTGAGTTAGAATTACAAGAGATGTAGATTAAGTCTTCAAAAATTTGTTTCCTGTCCCTTAAGTTGCCATTTTCGGATAATTATTGTTGTGATCCCAAATGACCTTGTTGCTATCCAAAGCTATTAAGCTTGTATTATGTTTATTTTGAAGCATTATATGCTGTAAATAAGCTTGCTATCCAAAGCTATTTAGCTTGTATTATGTTTATTTTAAGCATTATATGCTGTAAATAAGCTTCACATTTATACTAACATAATTATCAGGTGGTTCAGGTTGGTAATATTTTTCTCTTGTTTTCAATCATGCAGTGCATTCGCGAGGACCCCACAGACAAAGTGTGTGATGTCCATCGCCTTAACTGTCGGCAATTTAGGAGCTAGGATTTTACTGTCTTCTTGTTACCTTGCCGACTGAAACCTATAAGTTATGGCAACGGTTTTGTATGGTTGTGAGTTTAGTTTAGTTTAGTTTTGGTAGTGGGTGGAGAGAGAAATAAGATAATGATTGAAAAGAAGGGTAATGATTGGAGATGGAGAGAGAGAGAGATAGATCAGAAAGTAATAATTTAAAAAAATCATGTAATGATTGGCAAAAAAAAAGTAGGGTAATGATTGAAAAATAAAACTAAAACTAGAATAAAATGGCAACTGAACACTACCTTTGTTTTTATGGTTATTTCAACACTTCATTTTGTGTAGCGTGTGCAAATTAAAACATTTCGAGACACATTTAGATTGAATTATTTGCCCTGTTTACGCAATATTTAATGTACTAGGTTTTTCGCCTTCATGCAAGCACGAAGATTTTGTGCCCGTGGAATTTGTGAAAAAGGAGATTCTCCCAAAATATCGCATACAACTCACAATCTCTAATCGCTGATCATTTTTGTGACAATTGTTTTATTAACGTCTATTCAGTTTCAATTTGGCCACGAATATCCCCGAGATACCTATTGTCTAATTTTTACGTGCACATAGCAATTCAAATTATAATAATCCACGTAACAATTAACAGCGTACAAAACTCAGAAATACAATATCTGGCATAATAATATTCTAATTTATTAAATATTAATTGACGAATAAGTCAAAATAAGTATACAACAGTTTGAATAAAATCATTATCTTAAAAGATAATGTTTTTCCTTTTTCTTTTACGAAATGATAATATCAACTTATGGTATTCTCGAAATCATTTATTCTATTTCTTTATTATCACAAAATAATATTCAGCCAAACAATTAATTACTGCAGTTAAAATTAAGCCTATTTTTTACATTTAGAATTTATAAAACATTTTCACGATTTATCTATTTAAAATATTATCTTTAACTACCATATTATTATTCATAGATTTTACAAACTAATTTTTATTCGTAAGTGTAGATTACTAAATTTAGTATTTACTTAAATTTATTTATTTTAAATAAAATACAATAAATGTTTAATATTAGTTCTTTATAATGAGGTGATATGAGATTAATATGGCTAATAATATATTTTGAGATTAGCTTATAAGTAGTAACTATTTTATTTTCTAAAACAAAATATCTCCTCATTTACATTTAAATCCAAATCCTTACGTATTTAATTATTGAATAATTACTACATGAATTACGATTTTTCCAATAAATTTATTAATTGCACAATTCTTCACCTACTCATGAATTTCAATACCAAATCCTTACGTATTTAATTATTGAATAATTACTACATAAACTACTATTATTCCAATAAATTTATTAATTGCACAATTCTTCACCTACACATGAATTTCAATACCACAATCTGCCATAACTTCTTATCTACGCAATAATTAAACCATCCAATTTAATACAGGACCTGCCAAAAACTTTTCAATACAAATAGGACTAAAAGTTAATGAAAACACGACAAAACATTAATTAATAATTAATAAATTAAATTCAGGTCACCATCTACATCAAAAATTATGTTTTGGTCCTATTTCTATTAAAATGGAGATTAAGGTTTTGGGTTTCCGGAAAACTACTTCAAATGCGATTCTAAGCTCGGGTAAGTGTGGCACGGTGTCCGTAGATCGCCGTGGTGGTTCCGAAATCTAGAGGCGGCATTCGGCGGCACTCTGGCGGCGCCCGCGGTGGCGGTGTGGGTGTGAAACCCACTGATGGAGTGAGGGAGTTGCGGTGGTGGGGTTTCGAGGTGGGTGCGGTGGTGGTAGCATCGTGGCCAAAAGGGGTGTTGGCGGTTCGGTGGGGAGCCGAAGGACGGAGGAGATGGTGGTGAAGCCGAGAGGAAGAGGTGACGGGTGGTGGAGTTCGGTGGTGTGGGGAGAGGAAGGTGGTGGTGCAGTGGAGGAGGAGAGGAGAGGTGGGTGTTTGGGTGGTCTTGGGCAGGAGGTGATGGCAGTGGCGTAGCCAGGAATTAACGATAGTGGGGGCACACTTTTAAACACACTTCAACAAAAAAAAAAATCACAATTAGCAACACCAAAATAATAAAAGAATGCTTGTGCTAAAATTAATTTTAAAAAAAGTTAACACATTTACTAAGGAATGTAGTAATTTCATAAACCATCAAAACAAATCAATTGTTTGAATTGTCTCAATGGATCAAGTCTAATAGCAGTGAGATAAACAATAACTAAATGTAAATGTTAATATTCAGTAATCCTGATCCAATCAGAAAAAATGTGCTTTTCTTTTCAAATTTTATGCTTAAACCTCTATTTCGTCACGCGTTGTGAGTTCTTTCGACAAAGACAAGATAATTTTTAAAATTGTGAATAATTAATGAAGTATAATGCATATAACCCATAGTTTAGCCAATTACAAATTTGGACATTATGTATTGAGGAGTTTCAAATGGTGAGTGTTAACTCTCTTTTCATTAAACATCTCACTTCGCAAGTGTAATGAAATTGTTGTAATATTGGAAACAAAAAGTTGAGAATGAAATATATACAAAATGTATTAAAGTGATTAAACAAAGAACAATTTAAGAAGCCAATTACAGAAAGGAAAAAAATACAAAATCTGAAAAAAAAAAAAAAAAAGGGAGTACAGTGGGGGCGCGTGCCCCCGCTCGTCCTCAAGTGGCTCCGCCACTGGGTGATGGTGGAGGCGGGGACCGAGAGTGGTGGAGGTGTCGAGAGGGGAGGCCGAGCGAGGTGAGGGATGGTTTTATGAAAACACCCCAGAAGATAGCCTAGAACCCCTCCAATCCGGGGACTTAATTGAAAAAATTGGACCAAAAATATCCAACCCTTTTAACTTTCTTTTATTATAAGGTTAGATATAAGCAGGTTCGTTAGTGTTTGATCAAGTGTTGTCAGCTCACAAAGTTGGAGTTACATTTCGTTGATGATTGTAATCTCATGCTGTTGTTCATCAGTACCAAATGAATGTCTATAGCAGTCTGAAATTTACATTCAAACACTGTATGGAAGTACTTTATCAGGTTCTTACTATGTTTCATTATAAGGGTTAAGTTAACGTTCACTTACCTCCCTTGAGGATTTTGACAACGAAACATACTTTTTTGAATCATATTGTCCTAACGTGATGGTGTTGTCCGATAACGCATGTTAACAGCACACGTCCGGAACACATGAATGTACATTTTTGCCCCTTAATGGACATCCACTGAGGTCTCTCTCTCGATCGAAAATGTTCAATTTTTAGAATTTGTTGAGATCATCAGTCGAGCCAAAATTCCCAATAAACATAAATTTTGGCGTGGATTAATTCTTGTCGAGGTCTAAGAAGTCAACATTTTAGATCATCAAATGCGCTCGGAGGGCCTGAAAATGAAAGACTAGAATGTGCAGTCCCTTAAGAGAGAATACATTTCCGATTGATTTCTAGTCATGCCCATGTCTTGATGGTGAATGTCAACGTCCTTAATTTAAGGGGTGGCAAATTTAGCTTAGTCAGACATTTTAAATTTATTTTTTCGCAAGTTATTTTTTTCAAAACTTCAATAATGTTTCTTCTTTTGCCCATCATTTGTTAGGTGTATTTCCCCTTTTCTTATTTCCCTTTTCCTTTTTTTTTTTAATAGGCTTTGTTCGGAACCTATAGGGGGAAAAAAAAAAAACAAAAACAAAGATTAATTTAGATCAACTTCGCCTTATTTGGTTTGTTAAGAAAGTTTTAATCCCAAAACATTTTCCTCGCACTTTTCTTAAGCACAGAGAATTTGAGACAACAAATACAGTAATACAAAAGTTTATTTGTGGTGGAGAGAGAGAGAGAGAGAGAGAGAGAGAGAGAGAGAGAGAGAGAGAGAGAGAGAGAGAGAGAGAGAGAGAGAGAGAGAGAGAGAGAGAGTCTAAATGGGGTATTTGACGTAGAAAATGAGTAATGATTGAAAGTCTAAATGGGGTATTTGACATAGAAAATGAGTAATGATTTTCATACTTCATTTTTTGATTAATGCACTCATTTCTTGTATTTTAGTGTGAAAATTGCTTATAAAGTTTTACCAAGTCCAATAAATAAAGTGCACTCACTAAAAAAAGAAAGTGTGAAAATCAATATCTTGTGCTTGCCGTCCATGTACTTTTTCTTGGTAGTTAAGGAGGTAAAAAGACACATGGCACGTTATCAATGATGCGGAGGTTCTATTACCACCAAATAACCTCTCATTTAACATAGGCCATTACAGCTAGGGCTGCTTCTTTGTACTATTAAGCTATCCAGAACCTAAAAATGCCCGTCTAGCTATACTATAGTATTTCACATTACCAAATGCTTCAAAAGTTCAAGAATTTGTTTTGTACACACTCTCAAACACACAGAAACGTGAGGTCTTACAACGATATGAGCCGTTCATTTTGAAAATTCCTACATTCTATTTCATTCATTCAAAAAATGTTGGTTGTTCAAATATCGAATAGTGCCTGATTCAGATCAATTTATAAACAAATCGTCCGATTCGAATAATATAAATAGATTCTAGAAACCCACGCTATTAAAGGGGTGTTTCCGGTAGTGAAAAATTCGCAAATTTACATTTGTCGTTGAAAAGTTGTTAGGAGTTTCTGATAGTGAATTAGTTGTTAAAAAATATCAAGTTATTTCCGGAGTGAATTTTTTTTTTGCTAGATATGTCAGTGAAAAAATTATTGAGTTGCTAATTTGTAAGTGAAAACCAGTTGGTAAAATGCGTTAAATTTTAGTGTTTTTTTGTTAACAAGATAGAAAAATGCATTAAGTTTTTAGTATTTTTGTTAGTGGAAACGGGGCCTAAGTGGTATGTTTGAGTGGGTGGACCTAAAATTGTCGAAAGTTCAAATGCCTCGTGCTTTTCGGCCTACATCATGTTGGAAATTTACGGAATTTCGGATGAATGAAACCGGAATTTTTGGAGGGTCTCCCGAGGCAACCGGTCCTGGGTTCGTTGTATCTGGACGCACCACAATCAATAGACGTATTGATGTGTGCAGCTGTAACTCCCGTAACCCCTCTACCTTGATGGCAACATTATTCTCCTCCTTGATGGCTGCAATACTCTTCCTATTGATGGCTGATTTCATTTGGGGTTTACTCATATTGAATGGGTCCATTCAATACCAGCATTTGTGAAGATCTCATTTGCCTATAAATTGATGCATCACATTTTGGAGGATCACAAGCAAATTCACAACCTTCCAACATATTCTGATATGCGTTCTTGAGAGAGAGAGAGGCATGCGGTAGTCAGTTCGCCAAGGCGGTTGACGGTGGTGTTCCGACGGCTTGCGGTTTAGCCGAGCCAACCCTGGGAGGAAGTCGCCGACACAATCTACAACACCCACGGTAGGTGGCGAATCTTTCTTAAGGAGACTGTGGTAGTACACAGGACTCGGTTCGATGTTCAGAAATTTGTTTCTATCTCGTACTTACATGTTATCTCCTGATTACGTTCATGTAATCTGTTTCAATCATGTATTGTATCATTTTCAATGAAATTGTTCTCTGGAATTATGCGTTATTGCCGAATTTTTTCCAACACATCATACTCCCTCCATTCCAAAATAAGTGGCATTTTTGGAAAAATATGTAATTTTCAATACTTATATCTTTCAATATGAATGTTAAAAAATATGCAATATGAATCTTGTTTGATAGATTATAATTAATTCTATTAAACAAACTTTTTAAAATCACATAAAACTTCATAAATCAAATGATATAGCATTTGAAAATGACACGGAGTTTTAAAAAGGTCACTCATTTTGGTATGGAGGGACTACTATAGTACCAATGCATCATAATATAGTACGGAGTAATATCGTATCAAACCAATTAAAGATGGAAATATGATCTCAGACAAATAAAAAATGGCATGACAGTAAGTAACATTTTTTTTCTCAAGTTCAAATAATACAGCGATTGTCTCAAATTCTCAATTGATAAGGAGGTTTTTTTTTTTTTTTACTTTTTTGTTAGACTTTTTTCTTCTACGTTTTTTTTTAATCCCCCAAATTTGACAAAAAGATTCATCAACAAAATTACCGGTTGTAAATTTTGTTTTTAAAAAACGCAGAAACAACGCAGAATTTCTAACAAGTCTTTAGATGCATCAACAACAACGGTAGACACAGGATCAACTGGAATTTGATTGAACACAAATTAAGCTTTTCCATATAAAGAAAGCATGACACGCAATAATTAATCCATACAGACTGTTTTAACGGGGAACAATTAACAGGATTAATTAAAACTCCCAACAAAGTCACTGTCTAATACAGTAGTTAACCATACAGAATGATGATACTCCAAACATACTTCTCTACAATTCTTAACTCTCATGGGAATATGATCCAATTTCCAAAATTCTTAACCTCAAAAGAAACCAGCTGATACGTACCGAAAAGAGCTAATCAAAAGATATCAGTTGGCTCTGGCGTGTCGTTGACATCTGATGCAGCGGAGGAAGGGGTACTAGTGGTTGAGTTGGGGGTATCTGTAACCGGAGTTATTGTTTCCGCTGGAATTGTAGAGGTGTCCACTGTATCAGCCGGAATTGAAGAAAGCAGGGTCGGAGCAGATCTCGGCCCCAGCGATACCAAACGGTCAAGAAAGGCTTGCATATCCTTTTGGATTCTGAACATCTCTTTCTGTCGTTCTGAGATATCAGCAACAGAATTTTGCAAGTCTTTCAAGTTGACCAAGCTTTCTTGAGAATCCACCACAGCGTGGCCTTCAACAGCTCCGTTACTCCCTCCTCTGCTGTTTTGTGACATAGTTATGAATAAAGACCACCAGAAAACTTTGCACCAGTGTCGATTACCCCGAGGCGGAGAAGAAGCCAGGAGCCCAAGGCCTCGTAGTCTGAAGTTCAAATAAACCTTTAAAATCAATGCAAATAATCTCATTTTTCTAAAATACAAAAAATAATAATAATAAAAAGAAACAGTACCAATCTCCCTCGAAAGCTTGCTTTCCTCGGTTATTTTGTTGATCTCCTGTTGCACTTTTTCTGCTCTCAGAAGCTATTCTTCCCCATATATAGGGGGTGTTTGGCAACTGAATTTTTGCATTTTCAAATTCTCATTTTTCCATTTTGGGTGTTTGGCATCCCATTTTGAGAATGGATTGTGAGAGAATGGATTTTGGGTTTTTGGGTTTAGAAGCAAAAAACCAGAATCATGTCTGGAGGAGTTTTTCACATGGCTTTTCCTGTTTTGTGGTCAATTACCAAAATACCCACATTCTTTCCTTCATTTTACCAATTTTAAAAACGCAAGTGGCATGTTTACACCTGTTAGACAAAGGGCAATATGGTAAAAATGCAACCCATAATTTATTTTCAACAATCATCTATCAAACACTACTACAATTTCAAAATACATTTTGCACAAATATCCAAAACACTATACCATACTCAAAATGTATTCTGACCATAATCCAAAAAGTCAAAATGAAAAGCCAAAAAGTAGGCTTCCAAACACCCCCAATTGTCGGTTTTATTTTAGAAACGCCAAAACCCAAAACCCATTTTCCTTCAAACCCATTTTCCCTTTTCTTGCCAAACACCCAAAACCCAAAAATTAGAATTGGAAAATGTAAAAATGGCCCATCCAAACACCCCCTAATTAAATTTACTGGAAAGTACAGTGAGACCTGTGCCCCCACGGGTCATGCATCGTTTCCGCCACTACCAGGATGCTCATGCTTTTGTGTTGCTCCTCCGCCTCCTCCTCCTCCTCCCAACCTATCTATATATATTGCATAACCGTGGACAGTTGCTTTGACTAGAGGTCCAACCTCTTTGGATCCGGATCTCTACAGAAACTTTCAAATGTTTTTAAAAACATAAAGACTTCACTAGAATGCTCAAAAAACTTTTAGGATATGCTAGAGTCTTTTGGTCTCTTCTGGGAATATGTGGAATATACTGGAACATGCTAGAAGCTTTGCGGGTCTATTTTAATCTTCCTAAATATGATGGCTTACGGGTTTGTCAATAAACTTCTAGAACCTTTGTTGTGGAGTTGTAGCTAGGAAGTTCTATTGGTGTCTATAATGAGGTGTTTGAGAGCTTACTTTTTGACTTTTCATTTTTAATTTTTTGTCCTTTTACCTTTGTAAATAATAATCAGAATGTATTTTGTATTTGGTAGAGTGTTTGAATTATATGTGCAGAATGTATTTTATAACAGAAGTAGTGTTCAGAAATATGGAATGAAAATGAATTATGAGTTAATTTTTTACTATGTTTTCTTCTCCTCTCTCTCTAAATCTTTATTCTCTTTTCTCCTCTCTCTCAAATTTTCCAATGGAGGAGGAGCAAGGACCAAATTGCCCCTGGTTATTAATAATGGTGTGTAATGAGTATAAATACTGCTTTAATTAATTTTTTAAGTTTTATATTGAAATTGCTTTATTCTTCATTAATTAAAAGTCTCAAATAATTTTTATTTTTGTTTTTATAGTTTAAAGTATTTTTTGTTTTACTATGTGGAAGTTGTCAGAACTCCAGGTCCATTTTAGTTCATTACGAACATATAGCTTTGTACATAATTGTGCTTTCAAGTCCCTGGTCCAGCTCCTGGGCATTTCAAGTTTGGAATTTCACTGTTTTTTTAAGAAATCATCGAAATCCAATATACAAATCTCCAATGTCAGCGAAACCCAGATTTTGGCTAATCCGAATTTCTGATTTCGAGTTGAACAGAGGACAAATGGATTGGCCCCATTCCACCGTCCGACCCAACAGCCATGAGGTAGGCTTAAGCCTTATCCCAGTACTTCGTGGCCCATTTTAACCATCATGGCGACGAGTTGGGATTTGGGCCTTTACTTTGATGCAGCCCTTTATTGGGCCCTACACGGTGTCCTTATTTTCGTAATATTTCTGTTAAAAAAGAAGAAGAATATATTTCGTAGTAATATTTACCAAAAAAATCTACTACTACTGCTGAATTGGTAGCATCTATACAAAACTCGCGTACGAGTTGAAGGACTGTGAATGTGACTTACCTTTTCAATATCAATAACTATTAAACACGCAAACCTTTCATTTTAAATTGCATGTACGTATGCTGCAGCCAAACAAAACTCAAACATTTAGAGTGCACCTTATTTATTTAGCTGGCATTGTACTTCCGATCGATGTTGCAATTCTTTTTCCTCTCTGTTTTCATTGTCGGACTCTTAGTGCCATCACCTTAATTGGTCTTTGTTGAACTTGCTCGCTTGTTCAGGTGGCAAAGATCACCCCCTCCCTCCAGGCCGGGGTTCGAGCCTCACCAGGGATATGGGTGGGGTTCGGGGCTATGGACAGTCTCTGCATTCTCTGTGGACTAACTCACTAACTCACTAACTCCTCTAATCTTGCTCATGTATAAAATGTGACCAATAAATAAATAAATTGGTCTTTGTTCTTGATTTGCTGATTTGTAGTAATAAATTATCTTATCAGAAACCTCGTTCTGGTGTAGATAATTTGATACAGTTTTTACAAGAAAAAAAATTCCAATTTTTTAAAATTTACTTTAGCTGACCGTAACATTAATTGTATTTTCTCTATCATAACTCTAATTTGGATTCGGACGCAGGTTTCCACGTACATCTAAGCAAACCTAGGTCAGGTCCGTCTTGAGTTTAACTTTTTTTGTTGGATTATAATGTAGGAGTAATTGTTACTCCATTATAGAGTACCATTCTGACTATTAATATTGTTGCCCGGTTTTCTAGTTGAGAATCCAAAGGGTGGCCGAAGAACCAAAAGAGATGCTGGTATAATATGGGGTTGGGAGACATCTACGTGTCAGTATTTTTCCTATGTATTTGTTAGGCTTATTTCTCCCCCTAATAGGACTTGTAGTTGGTTAGTTGGGTTGGACTTTAGTGATTGAGGAGTTGTTTCTAGTTTCGTGTATTCCTTATGTTAGTATTTTCTTACGGCTTGACAAAAAAAAAAAAAAAAACTATGCTGTGGATTGATTTGCAAGTTTTTACAACTAGATGTCTTTAATTTTGCTATGTTTTTGGTAGCATTCTCTTCATTACATTTAAACTCTAGTCCTGGATTGGGATACAAGTTTCTGCAACCAGACAAATCTGAATTAGTGCGGTAAAATCTCACTTCATTTATTTATATCATTGCCTTTAGGTAACTAATATATATGGAAAATGGGAGTGTAAAAATTATAACCCTACAAATTCATCGCGCTAACCTTACCAATAAATCTTATTCATAAAGAGTCAAACTTGTGTTTCACCGTTAATAACTCTAAGTACCCTGAAAATGCACCGATAAGATAAATCTTATCTTTTTGATTCATTTTTCTGGATAATTGGTTGGCATACATAGCATTTTTCTTTCACATTATGACTCTAGTTTTGCGAATAGGGAAGTACTTATTATTTTCTTATGGGATAACTCATCTCTACAAATTTAAGTCTATTAAATGTTTCTTACAATATTTTGTCTTTTCTATGTTAATATTCTTGTGTTTTCTGGGACGCAAGTTTTTACAACTCGAGAATCTCAAATATCATTTTGCTTAATTCTTCTAGCATTGTATTAAACACACTGTAACTCTGGTTCATTGGGAAGCAAGTTTCTACAACTCATCCCTACTTTACCTCCTTCGTCCTTATTTATTATTACTTATTTTGATAACCATGGTTTGGGCCAGTATACATACACCTCGATTAATCCGTCCCTATTTAGTTGTCTCTATTCTCACCTGTTTTGCTCTTAATAGATTCTAGCTAGTGTTTTTTGTTTTGGTGAAGAAATTTACAAGATGTTTTTACTAATTAATCAAAAGATTGTAATTAGTTTTTGCGGACAAATTGACAGATATCATTTAAAAATCATAGACGCCTTTTTTTTTTAGATTCAAAGTCACGCCATTATATTCCTAACGACAATGGAGTGTTTTAACTTAGGGTGACGATCAATCAAGTCGCGACCTTATATTTGATACATCCGAGATTTAATTATTATATCGGGTTAATAAGGAAAACTGCCCTCAAAGTAAATTGTTGTATAATCTATGATCTCTTAACCCTCCAAGCAATATTCTTTACCTTTTTTTCACAATTACTTGGGCGTTCGGGTCAACTTTTGCATGCCTCGACTCTTCTTGGAGACCAATCTCATGCTCAAAGCTTATATTCTATGGAATGTCCTAAATTAGTTGCTCTAGTAATTAAGCTTTTATACCAGAAGAATTTTAATTAAAACACGAATTATCTAACTAATCAATTCAGATGCTCCTGCAGCACAGCTCGGAATTCACCTTGAAGATGACCTTGTTTTTTGATCGGCTTGAAGGATGACTAGTTAATTTTCTGTATTAGAAAACCTAGAGAAGACGGGCTTGTTAAAGTTATTCTCCATAATAAAATGGTAAATTAAAAGTATGTTGCCCACGTCGGCAGAGTGAAGACATAGATTGCCATGTGTTTTTCTCGTTTTACAATAGTTAGATGATTAGTTTGAATTTGTTCAAGATTTTTGTAATGAAATCCGTTATGTAAGTGCCGCTGAACTATATATTATTAATATAATCTTCTTCATTTCGTAAAAGCATGCATGTTGCCCTCTTGATTTCTTAGTTTTGACACTCTAATAAAATAGGAGTATATACAGGCATTTGTATGTCAGAAATACTATTAGGGATCGTAAATACCATTTGTATGTCGGAGATACTATTAGTTAAATTTGATATTAAGATGTATTCGATCGAGGAGTTCAAAAGGTTTTTAAATGGTATTTGATTGTTAAAACTTTAATATTTGAGGTTTTACTTGTGTATTTTTGTTTTCTTTTGCTAAGTTGAGCTATTTTGCTCGATCCCCAGCTTTTCATCTCGATGTACCTTTTCATGTTCTAATAAAATTTCCTTTTGTCAAGTAAAAAAAAAAAATACTATTAGGGATCGGGGATATAAGAATATCCACATCTTATGTTTTACGTGTGTATTTTTTTTTTTATTTCAGTAACTGCACCCGCACGCGCAATGCAGGTAAACTTGTGACACAAATTTTCCCTTAATTTTATGTTTATTCAACTTTAGTGATTTCTTATCCAATCATTTATTGGTTACCTTTATTGCAAGTTTGTACCTAGCAAATCCATTTTTTTTCCAATGCCTGTAATTTCTTTTTATCCACTCCACTCATAACATTAATTACATTGGTCTGTTCAAAAATATTAATTACATTGAACTTTAGAGTGGATTTAGTTCTTGGGAAGCAAGTTTTTCCAGGTGTTTATAAACCCCACCATGCAGCTTCATTTCCTACATCTCAACCCCCACCATCTCTCTCTCTCTCTCTCTCTCTCTCTCTCTCTCTCTCAATTGCCCAATCCCCACTTCTCTTTTTCGCTAATGGCAATGTTTAAAAAACAGTTCATTTTCTTCAACTTTCCCTAGTACTCTCACCACCTTTCAAAAATCAACTATTTTGTCAGCTAAATCAAATACTCTTCTCTTTCTTTCTTTTTTTTCGTTTAATCCTTGGTCTTAAATATTCAAGGTGTTTTTTTAATTTAATTTCATTAACTAGATGGAGAAACTAGGAAAATCATTCGACTCACTGTCGGAAGAGCGTCGAGTTCTGCTGCCTAGGGACGATCGGATGGCTCAGAGTGAAAGGAGAGAAGTGCTGGTCAAGATTAACGGCCAAGATAGTCCCCTGGGTCAGCGAAGGTCAAATGTCGATGACGTGGCTTTGGTTTATTCTGCTGACTCGACGTCGTTTCGAGGGAATTCGTGTTTCTTGCTGAGGCCGAAAACCAAGTCGAGGCTCATGGACCCACCCGAGCAGAAGCAGGTAAAATTAGAAACCACTTTTTCTTGAAAAACAAAAATTCTTATTTTTTAATTTTTTCTTTTGCCATATAATTTAATTTTCTTTAAAAAATCCTTCCATTTCCATCAAGTATCTGTGTCATATCGAATTTAAAATTCTTGAACACTCCCATATTTTGCCCTGTGGTTCTCGATCGTCAGTTTAAGAATTTCAAACCCACCTAACCACCTCCTTCCATGTCTTAACATAGTTTTTCACGTCGGGTTTCAATTTGATACATCGATAAATAATTTTTTTATTTAAGACATTTGTTGATCTTTAAAAATGTGTGCAAGCATTTTTTTTTTGAGTGAGGAATATAAAAATACTGTGGCTAAAATTTCTCTTTTAGTTTTGAGTAAGGGATGGATTTTTTTCTTTCTTTCATGATATGTTCTGGCTTTTAACGTAGTCCCCTCAAATCCAAATCATGACTCCGCATCTGTAGCTTAATTAAGGAGGATTTGAATTGTGCGCAATAATCTCCAATCCGAATTGAAATGCAAATTGATCATTTAGATTCGAATTTTCTTTCGCTTAAAACACACACACACGGTTACTTTCTTTCCAAGCATTCCGAAAATGAAAAAAAGATCATCTTTTTAATTAACTGTTCTGTATTTCCTACGCATGTAAGCCTTTTTTCTTGTGCAACGACATCATGTCAAGTTATATCGGGGAATGTATTCATGAAAAAGTCTCCCATGCATGATGGCGTTTATTAGTACAATTTTTTTTACTAAGGATCAGATGCCAATTAATCCATTTGTTGATTGCTTGGAGGATTAAAAGCCCGATTGTTGTTTTCCAATCTACTGTTTTTGTTTTTTGTCACTTCTTGGAAAAGTAACTTAAAAATGTTGTCTTTTTTGGCTCATCAGCAGATGAAGAGTGGAATTGACGAATATGACCCGTTCTTGGAGGGTGATCTACCTGAAGAGTACCAGAAAATGAAGTTCACCCCATCCTCCGTGGTTCAATTTGTGTGTTTGGTTTTCGGTTTGGCTGCTTTAGCTTGTAACCTCGGATTCCCCAAGTTCATGAACATCAAACTCTTTGAACTTGAAATGTGGAAATGGGAGTCCATGGTTCTGGTCCTAATCTCCGGCCATTTGGTGTCCGGTTGGGCTATTCGGGTTGTTCTCTTCTTTATCGAGCGCAATTTCCTGTTACGGAAAAGGGTTCTGTATTTTGTCTATGGGGTGAGAAATGCTGTTCAGAACTGCATTTGGATGGGACTGGTCTTGATTTCTTGGCACTTCATGTTTGGTAAAACGGCCGAGAGAATGACCGATGGGGATCAAGTAATGTTTCCGTTTTTAGCCAGACTCTGGATTTGTCTTTTGGTGGGGACATTTATTTGGCTACTGAAAAAACTTCTTGTTAAGGCTCTTGCTTCTTCTTTCCATGTGAGCAAGTTCTTTGATCGGATTCAGGAGTCATTGTTCAATCAGTATGTGATTGAGACGCTCTCTAGACCTCCCCTGTTTTGGATTCAACATCGACAGGAGGAAGCAAATGCATTTCCTATCAATGGCAAAGCGAGACGAGGGAGTCCCAAATTTTCTGGCGGTATGTCACACAAGGGGGGTGAAGGTATCAGTATCGACCATTTGCAGTGGATGAGTCAGAAGAACGTATCGGCTTGGAATATGAAGAGGTTGGTGAATATTATTCGGAAAGGGGTCCTATCGACTTTGAAAGAGAAAATCAATGTTTCGCCACAGATCACAAGTGAAGCCCAGGCAAGAGCTGCAGCCAAGAAGATATTCTTCAATGTGGCCAAGCCAGGATCTAAGTAAGCTTTCATTTTGCCTTATTTTCGATTCGATTGTTGACCCAGAGTATATTTAGAATAGAATGGTGGTAAGCAACTTCAATTGTTGTATCAGATGCATTTACATGGAGGATCTGCTGCACTTTTTGAGAGAGGATGAGGCTTCAAATACAATGACCTTATTACAAGGAGCAAGTGAGTGCAAGGAAATCAGCAAGCGAACTCTGAAGAACTGGGTGGTAAGTATTTTCTCTTAGTCCTGTCCTTAAATTAGTTAGTGTGTAATCTACTTTGGAAACAGAACACAACGTCTTGTGCTTGCTTAACATGACAGTAATGACGTAATTTTTTTTCTCCATTAGGTTTACGCTTTCAAAGAACGAAGGGCGCTCTCATTGTCCCTCGATGACACAAAATCAGCCGTGAACAAACTCCACCAGTTGTTGAACATTGCTGTCGCGATCCTTGTGTTTGTCATCTCGCTTTTTATACTTAGAATTACAAGTACCCATCTTCTGGTCTTTCTGGGCTCCGAGCTTCTTTTGGTAGGGTTTGTATTTAAGAATTCTTGGAAGACCGCATATGAAGCAATTATCTTCTTGTTTGTAATGCACCCATTTGACGTGGGGGACCGTTGTGAGGTGGACGGAGTTCAGGTAATAATACTACTATTAGTTTACAGCTGTGGTTATTCTGTTGCCATTCTAATATGCAAATTACAAAGCCGTAAACACGGTTTTTTAGATGTTTGAGGTTGTTAATGACAGCTCTTTTTGTATCAGATGGTGGTTGAAGAGATGAATATACTGACCACCGTTTTTCTGAGGGACGATAACCAGAAGGTCATCTATCCAAACTGGCTTCTCGCTACTAAGCCTATATGTAATTACTACCGTAGTCCAGATATGAGAGATGCAGTTCATTTTTGCATCCCCTTTGCAACTGGCATGGAAAAGATTGCCATGATGAAAGACAGAATAACAAGGTACATACTCCATTAAGATGCAATGATACACCATCTTTTTCTCAACGATATTGTCCAAAGAGGTTCACAAAAAGAGATTCTAATATATCTCTGTTATATCTGCAATTACAGGTATGTTGAGACCAACAGCAACCATTGGCACCCAGCTCCAGTGATTGTACTGAGGGGAATGAAGGACATGAATATGCTGAAATATTCAGTGTGGCTTTCACACCAGATGAATCATCAAGATATAGATAAAATTTGGATGAGGAAAACTCTTTTGGTTGAGGAGATGATCAAAATATTCCGGGAGCTTGATATCGAATACCAGATGTTGCCTCTTGATGTGAATGTCAATCTCCGCAACATGCCAGCCGTAACTACTTCAATTTCCATTGACAATTGGAATAATACTATTGCCATGAGCGACGTTCATGTCTGATGAGTTGGCAAAAGTATTCCTAGTACCTATTAGTAGTAGTAATGTTATCGCAGAATAAAGCAATATCCGTATTGCATATTAGTTCTAGTATTATTTTGGAGAGACATGATATCTCATTAATGTTGCATGTCTATGTGAACATGCTATGCAGTTTAAAGTTTGAGTTTATCTAATATGTTATGTGTATGGACAATTATTGAGTTTCCCTATCTTTAATAAGTCCTGCTTGGTAAATTGCCTCTTTTTGCGTCTAACTAGGGCCATTTTGATGAAAAAAATTCAGTGCCAAGCGGGTACCACGTGGTGCCCGCTCAGCCATCCGAGCCGTCCATTAGGTGTATGGACGGCTTGGATTTGGAGAGAGAAGAGGAGAGAAAAAGTGTCAGGATGAGAGGAGAGAGTGTGTTTTAATCCGAGCCGTCCAAAAATGCATCGGACGACTCAGGTGCGCCAAGTGGGTGCCACGTCGGCAATACCCGCTCGGCACTGAAAAATTCCTCCATTTTGATGATCTAAATAGTTTGCTTCTAATTCTTGTCAAGATCATTGACCACGATAGAAATCACATTGTCGGATAAAATTGATATAACTTCCGAACGCATTCCGACGAAAAAAATGATGAACGACTGGATCATCAAATGGGTCCGAAAAGGGTCCTTAAAAGGACAAACTGGACCACCGTTTGGCTCCGTTTAGTTATCAGGAATGTTGTACAAGAAAGTTATTTTCAGGAAAAGTCAAGTAAATTGAAATAAAGGAAAAAGAAATCTATTTTCCCGTGAGTGTTCATTTGACAAAATTTTTTTGCAAGAAAACTAAAATTTAGTAGTTCATTTGTCGGAAAAAGATACTTATGAGAAACTTCTTTATTTCCAATGGCTAAAAGTAACTTTGAGAGCTACTAACACATATGGAAAAATGTATTTTATCTAATGCAAAGCCATAATATGAAATGAAAAAATTGACAACAATTATCTCATTAAACACTATAGTAGTCGAAATTATTGTTGGTCACGTTAATCTCAAAGTGCCTTTCTAATAAACTAATTAGTATTTTTTTTTTGGTATTGGCGTCATTTGCTTTTTTTCTTACCCGCCAATTATTTTGGCCCCACAATGGAAAAAACTTATTCCGTGACACAAAATCCTATGATTTTGGCCAGATCACTTTTACAAAAAAGTAAATTTTGCAGAAAAACTTAAGAATATGTTTCCCACTACTTTTCTGAAAACTAAACACTACAAAAGTCATGAGAAAATTAATTTTTTCATCATTTTCTGTACTTAACGGGTTCGCGAGGAGCGGAGAGATCCATTTTCTGGTGCTGTGGCTAAACTTGGAGCCACGTTCAAGATTTATAAGCCTCTGAACAGGGGGAAAAGTGTGGAATCCGTAAGAATAGCATCTGCTTTGTTTTAGCATCCAAATTCTTTTATTAGCTGTAAATTGTAGTTGGTTAACTCAGTGGTCCCAATCAGCTACCCACTTTTAACTCTCGCAAGCAAAGGATAAAGCGGAGGGAAGTTTTTGCACTTTTTTGTGTGGTTGAAAACAGAACAAAAGCACACAGCTAAGCGGAAAACCCAGAGCCCAAAATCCAGAAACAGAATCAGAGGTCGAGCTAGCCTCCAATGGCGACACCAGTCAAAGTGTACGGCCCAGCCTTCTCCACCGCGGTCTCGAGGGTCCTGGCCTGTCTTATCGAAAAAGAAGTGGAATTTCAGCTAGTTGCAGTTAACATGGCCAAAGGCGAACACAAGAAGCCAGATTACCTCAAGATCCAGGTACATTACCTGTACGGAGATACATATACTTCGTACTAAGATTGTGAATACCATACCGGCTAGAATACTCACAGTTTTCTCATTAAGACGCCATGTATCGGGTCCTGTTTTGAATTTATGTATATCAGTGTAGTTTTCCATTGAAAAGTTCAACTTAATATATGAAATTATCTCAAACAATTTTAAGAATAGTTTGGTACTGTCATGGCTCAGTAACAACAGGTATTTCAGCCAAAACAAAATTGCAGTTCTTGTATACTAGGTTTACTGAGATAATGGTTCAACGCAGGGTTCAAAATCCTTGCTTCATGCCTATATCTGGTTTCTGTTACTATATGTGTACTTGTCTGTTTGTCTCACTTTTACCTTTACCATGAACAGCCATTCGGCCAAGTACCAGCATTTCAAGATGAAAGCATATCCCTCTTCGGTAATTACCCTTCAAATCTCCCTTGGTTTTTTACCTCTTACGGAATTGATTGATTCTAATGAAGTTCTTGGGCTAACAAAACACACACGTACGCTAATTAGCACAATTAGTCTTGCAAGAAAAAGCATGACACAAAAATGTATGCGGTTCACAGAGAATGTTTGCAACCATGACTCGTACCAAATCTAACCATATAATCCAATGGAGTGTGCAAGATTGCATACTAGTTAGCCAAATTTTATATGCGCGTTTGTTGGGTTCGTGAAGCGTAATTCAGTCTTGTTGCCCCACCTTGCATACTATATCAGAGTTTGATCATGTACAAATCTTTCTTTGTTTGTGTCCGTGCTTGATTTATTCTTCATGTGCCATCGAGTGTGTTGGGTCGAATCTGAAACATGGTTTACATCAATAAATCATAGCCCTAATTCACTACAATTAGTCTTCACAAAAAAAGCAGCAGAAACTGTTCCAGTTTATATCCAATCATGACTTGTTTTCTGTGTCAAACTTGTGCTCTATGCTGATTACCACACTCAAGAATCAAGATTTGATGGCACCAATCCAGCCAAAAGAAAAATGAAAATAGATTTTAGTTTTTCGTTGTAATTGTGCTCTATGTGGTTGATGTTATGCTAGAGTCAAGAGCCATTTGCCGGTACGTCTCAGAAAAATACGCCAACCAAGGAAACAAGGGCCTTTACGGAACAAACCCGTTAGAGAAAGCTTCAATTGACCAGTGGCTGGAAGCTGAAGGACAGAGCTTCAGCCCGCCGAGCTCAGCCCTTGTGTTTCAGCTAGCCTTTGCTCCAAGAATGAAGATCAAGCAAGACGAAGGGCTTATAAGGCAGAGTGAAGAGAAGCTGAAGAAGGTGCTCGACGTGTACGAGAAGAGGCTTGGGGAGAATAGGTACTTGGCTGGAGATGAGTTCACTTTGGCCGATCTCTCTCACCTTCCGAACACGCAGTATTTGGTCAACGCAACGGATAGGGGAGAGTTGTTTACTTCCAGGGAGAATGTGGCAAGGTGGTGGGGTGAAATTTCAAGTCGGGAGTCGTGGAAGAAGGTGGTTGGCATGCAGAAATAGCCACCCTCACTCAGTGGTTGAGACTATGATAACCATATTTGAATACCATGTTTTGCATACCATCTGATTTGTTTTGTTACTAGTTTATGGCAGGAGATGTGACGGGTGTTGGGGCCATTTACGAGTCCGTTAGTTTACACATGATAATCAACCATGGTTGAGTTTTCTGTTTATTACGAATAATATGTTTGGATTCTGAAGGGATTCCTCATAAAATGTAGAATTTTATTGTAAAAGCTTTTCTTGGTTTTCCTATAATGAACGGTCTCCTGCTGCTAAGGATCTGGGGTCTGGGGCTCTTAGTGAACATTTTAAAACTGTTACTAGTTGCTGCGTCGACAAATGATAACCTTGCACAAGATTATTTGATGTGTAAATTCATTCAGAATAAAATCAGATTCTTTCGAATTTCGATGGCCAATTTCTGGTATATTTCGTTCTGTTAAAAATGCTTAGAAAAGATGGATATTGCTTAGGTTTCGGTTTGGGTACCAATGGTTATAAGTGGTGAGGGTTACACAACTCAGTGTGCAAATGGTGTACCCCAAATGGTGTAACCATAAAAGGACCCGTTTTAAATACCCTATGGGCCTGACTGCTCATCCCAATCAACTCATATAATCTCGGAAATTTTTGTGTTACCGAACAAAGATTCGGTACCCTTGGGATTTGGTAGTTTAATCCTAAGTCTGAAGGAATTATCAAACTGCCCTAAACAATTAATCGATTTCCCAAGATTCATGAAAAGCTCGAAAAGATAAAGGATACCATTGAAGTCGTGGAGATGCAAAAGTTTGTGACCATAAGCAAAAACTTTGCAGCCATAACTGAAACAGAAGCGTGTTTGCGGTTCGTGCTTCCCGAATTAATAGGGAAAGCGTGATGTGTCTGTGCGTTTCTACACAAGAGCGAGGTAATCAGAAAGCAAAAGTTCGCGGCCATAACTATACAAAAGTTTGCGGCCAGAACTCAAAGAGAGCTTTCAACGAAACTACTTTCCCATTAAGAAACCCCCGCCCGAAAAAAACTAGATCTTCATTCAACGACACTACTTTCCCTCTCTCTCTCTCTCTCCTCTCTACCAAAATCAATCCCCATAAAAAATCTGTTTGCATTCTTTTGGAGCAGGAATTTGTACGAAAACGCATTGTTGAAATCGAAGAAGCCATAAAAAAATCCTGATTTTCCCTCAAACAGCAGGAAATTGAGCTTTACCCAGAGCAGGCGTCGCTGAACGAGGTGTAAGATTAGGCGACTAGCGAGGGCACTCATCCCGTTGGCCGCGGGCTTATCTCGTCGGATCGGATAAAATTCCGGCAAGTTCACACTTCTCCTTACTCCCATGTGTTAGATACTTGTGTATAGCATATATAGGTATGTACAGATGAGAACTTATTTTAGGATGTCTGTAATTCAGTTACTCGTAGTATCTGTGTTTGATTCAAATTTGTGGTGTTGACGGATACACGAATAGTCCAGGATACGTTGTTTGCACATCCACTGTTTGAAACTATGCTTGAGTGAAACCCAAATGTATCCTTAGAACACCCAAATTAGGAAGTGGGAAATACTTGCATGTGAACCTTTTCCCAAGGAATAATACGTAGAAACAAACTGAGTTAGTTATTTACTTTTGTTGCAACCAGTAAGGTATGACTTATAAGAGCATTGTCAAATTACCGTATTTCAGGATTGTTGCTCCAATGGAGCAAATACCATTTCTTCTCTCTTTTTTTTTTCATGCAATACGTCAAATGAAAGTACAATATGTGGGTCCTATCATGAAGCCATAGATACAAAGAGGCTTGCCAAGTTTTGGCCATCACCGAATTGGAAGCTGTTATAACTAGCCATTGTATAGGTCATTATTGAACTTCATGTAAAGCTTTGTCAATAAACTAGACTATTACTAGCTGTTCAAAATCTCTATGGTGCTTCCATTTGTTAAACTGAAATTGCAGTTGGCACTGTAAATATATATTGACGTGGAATCTTGTTAGAGAGATGGAGGAGTCGTCTCTGACTGTGGGCAAGGAGGAGGAGGACAACAACATCAATGCGGAAACAGGGTACAATAGCAATAACATCAAGAAGGCAAGGTTGCATTCGGCGCTGGCCACCCTTCTCGATGATCCTATCCTCGCAGACGTGCCCAAGAAACCGGCACTATCGGATGTAGACACACTCATCAGCTTGGAACTCGGCAGCGCCATGCGCCTCACCATCCTAAAATTAGACGGCACTTCCTTAGGTACCTAAAATACGCAAACTCTATTTTTCTGTTTTACCAACATGTACAGATGATTGTCGATCAGTTAGTTTTTCATTTGATGTAGATGTGGTGGTGATGAACTCTTCCACTGTAAAGGATTTGAAACTTGCAATAAAGAAGAAGATTAATGACATGGAGCAGTCCAAGATGGGTCACCGTCAAATTTCTTGGTAGGTTTATTTATGTATAGATATAGATTTGGGTTGTCAACGTGTTTAAAATGTTGGAACATGATATAAGCTTTGCAGTTTTTTGAATTGACATATGAGTAGTTTCTATGGCTTCTCTCTTGCTACTTTTTAGTTCATTCAACCCCACAGATAGTCCTCGCGAATGATTCTGTTTTTGCAATATGGAAAAAAAAAAAAAGTTTCTGGAGATGTCCTCGCTGATGTTGGAAGTTGGAACTGTCTCTTATAAATCGAAGATGATAATTTGTGCTAGGGCAATTAAACTGGTTACTATTTGTACTAGTTGATCTTAAAGAAAGGGAAAAATTCTAGTAGTTGAGAGCCGCTCTTGCCTCTTGATACAAAATGCTTTTCGACATTGATGCTTGGAATATTTCGCATAATTTATTCTTCTAGTATTACATTTTAGGTGAGTTAAATTTTTCCTAACTTTTCAAATCTAAACCTGTTTTTGTTGGATCAAATTTAGACTTCACTTTTTAATTGTGGCAGTTAGTCAAATGTTTCTATTTTAGAAGTCTCAGATTGGCTATCCTAACATTCTCGCACCCCACTCTAGAAACTGAAGCATTTGTGCTCCAGTGGTAATGTGACCTTCAATACACTTGTTTCTTAAACTTCAGGCATCCTCATAGCTTCTCCACTGAGCAGCTTTTATTTGTATTTCCTTGCCCTTTGGTTTTATCTACTCTTCTACTTTCTTCATGAAAACAAATCTAGATACTGAATTTTCAAGGTTCAAACCATTTTTCCTGATTATGCTACTTATGGATCTCCTCCTTTTGAATTTTCAGGAAGCATGTCTGGTCGAACTTTTGCCTTTCCCACCATAATGAGAAGTTACTAGATGACAACTCTGCCTTGCAGGAGTATGGTATACGTAACAATTCTCAGGTATGTTACTTGTTCTTTTCCTGACCATCATAATCGGTTATGCTAAGCAAGCTGAGAATGCGTCTTCACTGCAAGTAGCAGTGTGAATGGTAACCAATACAATCTATATACCGTCAGTGTAGCAAAATGCTAGTTCATGTACGAGTATGTCCTATGTATGGCCATTTGATTTATCAAATGAAATGAAGTTCACTCGTACATCTTTCTTTGTCGACATAGGGGTATCTTGTCTTCATGTTTGAAAATCACACAACAAATTTAAAATATTACTCTCTTTCCACATCGTTTATTGGACGGGCAGTTTTTGTATTTATACTAGGAGATACTATGCAGGTGCAATTTTTCCCTTACGTCATGTCAAGGGCTTCTCGGAGACATTCAAGGAGAAGAAAACACCGTTTCTTTCATGGTCTCAACAAACGTGGATAAGAACCGGCTTTTGGTTCGCTTCTTGATGTTGCATGCTTCACAATAACGATGTAGGGCTTCTCGCAGACATTCAAGGAGAAGAAAATACCATTTCTTTCATGGTCTCAAACCGTACCCTCTATAATGCCGCTTCACAATAGCTATGTTGCCTATTTAAAGGCCAAAGATCTCGCAAATGCCAGACGTGGAGTTAGATAAGCTTTTCATGTTCCTTATATACAAGAATCCTTAAAACCTTGACATAATTTCTTGATAAAGCACTTTTTCTAACGTCCAGCGAGTCCTATGAAAATAGTTAGTTCTCCTATATCGAATTTGGAAGCTAAATGCTACTATGTGTGAAGCAGGATGGAAGTACAGCAGATGACATGGTTTACATTATCTTGTGCTTGGATATCTATTACTCCACTAGTAACTTGCAAATTTTGAAGCAAAATGCCCTGTGTGAAGCAGAATGAAAGTCGTCTATGACATTGCTTGCATTATCTTGCGCTTGGAAGTTTATGTTTTTTCTCTTTCGCTTGTTAAGAAAGGGCATGTTTGGACTATATTGAATGACTTGCAATGGTCACAAATGAAGGAGTTGCAACTTGATAGATATGTTGTGAAAGTAAGATCGACCCAATGATAACTGAATAGATTAATCTCCCAGTGACAAGGTAAGATGCCGAAATCCCTTAATTTTATGTAATTTGCTTTCGAAAAAAATGAAGCAGTCGTAATCTAACAATATGGTTTAAAAAAAGTGTCAAAATACCAAAATTAGAGCCCATCCCCCCCCCCCCCCCCCCCCCCCCCCCACACACACACACACACACACAAACCTATCAGGGTAAATTTAACTTGAATACTTCCTTTTGTCCTAAAAGTCTTGTCCACACAATTTTTGAACAAGGAGATAGGAGTAACATACTTCTGTGCCTATGTTTTGATTTTGTTGTACAAAATTAGAGATTCCAATTAAATCCATCACGTTTTATTTGTCCATTTGACGATTTAAAATGCATCAAACTTATGACTTGGTTCAAAGAACTCACACAAAGCATTTGATCAGCCGCGATTCCAACATAATCAAAAAACATGACCACATCAAAAAAAACGTCACTTGTTCGGTTATTCGTTCTAGCATAACTAATGAAATTTCTCTAAAATTTCTAAAAGTCTATTGAGGGTTTAATCTGTTTTTGGGTTTGTTTTCCATTATGTTGCTTGAATGTAAGAATTCGACAACAAGGTGATTGCATTGATAGGGTACAAAGACTCCCATCTTCTAGTGGCAACTATTATTATTCATGCTATATTGTTTTTTTCATTCCATTTCATGTATTGATAAATATGTCCATTTCTCGTCTCCCATTGCTAGGTCGGACTGACACTCCCATCTTCTAGTGGCAACTATTATTATTCATGCTTTATTGTTTTGTTTTTTTTCATTCCATTTCTCTTCTTCCATAGATGTCCATTTCTCTCCTTCCATTGTTTTTGATTTATTACGACGACTAAAGATTAATCCTAAAATTATGATGTTTCAAAAAAACCAAAAACAAAAAGAAAATAATATTGAAAAAAATATATTGGTGCAAAAAATTAGGAAGAACGGGGATGCATGGGTGATTTTGTTACCTTAAGATAGAAAGATATTTTGTCTATTTTTACCAATTGTATTAGATACACACGGTTAGTTGCAATCTCTTTTATTAATTGAGTTCTTATTTCTTCAGAAAAAGATCCATAATTGCAAAGCGATGACGAGTGGTTGATCCGGTTGTTAAACTCATCACGGACGACTCGAATTGAGTTACCAATCTGAACAATCAATTGCTCAACAAATATCCGAATCGTCAATTGTAAAGATGAACCGGGCCGCTCTACACCTGCTGTCCAAGTAGTGCTTGGCAGCCAAGCAGGTCCCTTCTTCCCCCCAATTTCTAGGGTTTTACTATCTTCTAGGGTTTTATCGGGGAAAGTAACCACTTAGCAGCCAAAAATCCAATTGCTGCAAATGGAAAACTCAATCACTCCCACCACTAAACGCTACCACTACTCATCATCACATCACCCCTAGGCCCTTACCATGGAATCCCCTCCCTCCTCCCCCAAACAACCAGACCCCAAAAAGCTCAAAATGTCCACCACAACCACCGACGAGGACGACGCCACCACCACCGACGTCACCACTACAAAGCCAAGGTACAAGCGGCGCAAAATCGCCATATTCTTCGCCTACTGCGGCGTGGGCTACCAAGGCATGCAGAAAAACCCCGGCGCCAAAACCATCGAGGGCGACCTCGAAGAAGCCCTCTACCTGTCCGGCGCCGTCCCCGACCACGACCGCGGCCTCCCCAAGCGCTTCGACTGGGCCCGGTCCGCCCGGACCGACAAGGGCGTCAGCGCCGTCGGCCAGGTCGTCTCCGGCCGGTTCTACGTCGACCCGCCCGGTCTCGTCGACCGGCTCAACTCCCACCTCCCTCCGCAGATTCGCATCTTCGGGTACAAGCGCGTAACGGGGTCGTTTAATGCTAAGAAGTTCTGTGATAGGCGGAGGTATGTTTATCTTGTTCCCGTCTTTGCTTTGGATCCTTGTTGTCATAGGGATAGGGAGAGTGTTTTGGCTAGTTTAGGGTCCGGGAGTGAGCTTGTCAAGTGCATCGAGTGCTCCGAAAGAGGACGTAAGGTCTTTGGAGTGATGGGTAAACGGACTTTCAACCCAAATGCAGATAAGGGTGATGATTTGGATCCTGAATTGGGGAAGAAAATTGAAGGTGAGATTGGTATGTGTGTTGTTGGTGGAGAGGAGCAACGGGGGGAGGAGAGGGGGTACGCGGTTGACGATTCTATGGGTATGCCGTTCCAAGTCACGGCTGAAACGGGCGTTTCGTTGAACGGTGGGCCTGCGGTATCGCGGTCTGAAGTGGAAGGGGAAAATGGGGTTTCTTTGGAAGAACATGATTGTGGTAATTTGAATGCTGAGGGTTGTGTGAACCCTTGTGCAGGTAACGAGGAGGGTGATGTTTTGAGTCCTGAATTGGGTGTTGAGGAGAAGAAAATTGGAAGTGATTTGGATGTGTCTGGAAATGGGGCCGAGAACATTGTCAAGGGGAGTGAATTTTTGTATGGGGAGGCAGTGAGAGAAAGGTTTAATGGAATTTTGAAGCAATATGAGGGGACTCATAACTTCCATAACTTCACAACCAGAACTAAAGCCGAAGATCCCTCAGCAAAGCGCTACATTATCTCTTTTGATGCGAAAACCACAGTTACTGTTCAAGGAATGGAGTTTGTTAAGTGTGAGGTTGTAGGGCAGAGCTTCATGCTTCATCAGATCCGGAAGATGGTTGGTCTTGCAGTTGCAATCATGAGGAATTGTGCTCCCGAATCGTTAATTGAAACAGCTCTGCAACAGTAAGAGCGTCCTTTTGTTTTTAATTTAATTATTGTATCATTAGTTGAAATTGGAAAAATGTTTGTCTCTAACTTTGGGTTGAAAATTTTAGGGATGTTAACATTAATGTACCTACGGCTCCTGAGGTTGGGCTATATTTGGATGAGTGCTTCTTTGCATCGTATAACCAGAAATGGAAAGACAGTCATGAAGAAGTGTCTATGAAAGCTTATGCAGCGGAGGCAGAGGAGTTTAAAATGAATAATATATACTCTCATATAGCATCAACAGAACACAAGGAAGGAGTTGTGGGTTTGTGGTTGCATTCACTGAACCATCGGAACTATCCTGATTTAGGCATTGTGAGCAATGAAGGGACCTCAGAACCAAAAAGTGTTGAGATAGATGTCATGCCCGAGGGAACCGTCTCATAGGATTGTGGGCCTTCTACTTTTAGTACTCGGACTTCTCTTGCATGAATTTTTGTAGTTTGATCCGTAGCAGAAAAAATGCTGTCTGCTTCACTTCAGACATTTGATGCTTGTAGAACTCTTAACTCTGTATCCGTCTGGAAAATTTCCTTTCTTTTCTTTTTTGATCTTATTGATGCAACTCTTATTGTATTTAGATGATGGGCAGCTTCTCAATGGTTATTGGTAAATATGCTGTCTTGAAATGAATGTTTAGGACTTTGTTGCTGTATTTACTGGTAGACTTAAAGCAGGTGTCGCACCATGCTGCTAGGAGCTTTGCTCATGATGTATTTTTCTGTAAAATTAGTACACAAATTGTAGTTTAAGGTGTAGGGAGTCTTAATTGCTTGAAACCTGCTCCTTTCTGTTTTTTCAATTCTCTAGTTTGCTACGGTAGATATGAATATGTTCCTCAAGAAGAAATATTTTGGGCAGTGATATGGTTTCGAAACATCGATTTCTTCCAAACACAAGCAAAGGGTTAATCTAGCAAACGGGTTAAGTTTTGTCGATGGCTATGCTTTTGTCCTATCATTTGAAACCCAGCTGTCGTAGCAAACGGTTTAAGTTTTGTCGATGGCTATGCTTTTGTCCTATCATTTGAAACCCAGATGTCATTTACAATACGGTTTCTTGTCCCTTGTGTATGTGTGTGCAGTGTGCGTGCATGTGTGTGCGGAAAATACTCTCTGACATGCCTTCAGTATTACTGGTGAGGCTCCCAATGAAGTATTACTTGCTACGCTTGAGAAGATTCTGGGATCTAGATTATAGATGATCCATACCTTTGTGTACTTAGGCCAGTGCTTGACTTTGCCATGACATTTGCTGTCTTCCGTACCTCTGATGCCTTGGTTGTTGAAGATGTGAAGTCCTGATTTTACCATGCCTTAGCAGGCAACCGTAACTGTTGGCAAGATGGCTTTGTTTCCCGCCTTGCTTTTCGAGCTGATTTCATTAATATCCCCGACATGTAACCACGGATATTGATTTTCACGAGCAATTGCTCTGTAATTAGCAGTAGCATATATAAACGCACCCGACCATGGTTCAGGGTTTGAAGGCTACTTGATAATACGCCTCATCATATTTTTTGTTTGTTTATGAAACGACCATCGACTTCTACTGCATCTATCCACCATAACGCCAATCCTCCTAACAAGCTAACAGGATCAGAATAGTAGCTGGACTGAAAATGGAGACTGCTGCTTATTCATTCTAGTTTGTTCCTTTTATTCTTAGTTTCCCAAAGGAACACAGCAAGAGGGCGATGGGTTTTAAAAAACCCTTGTAAGATTTGGAAAGTCAGGGGTCGTCCTAGCCCCTGGACATTCCAGCTCAAAATTACCATTGAAATTGTGGCTGTTCGAGGCCAGCTACCACCGCCTTTGTTTTGTCGTCCTTCGTAGCTCTCATCTTCCAATACATTCTCAGTACCTAGATCGATAAACTCAGCCTTCCCGAGATCCCTTCTAGTGTTCTGATTATTTCAACATTGTAGAGTACAATGCCCAAATTGGGTTCTTTTCTCCTAGGGCTTCTCCTCGTCTGACCTCCCGATTTGGTATTTTGAAATGCCTTCCCCTATGCTGATCCAGTCTTTGTTTTTGAATGACCGTGTCCCAGAAAATGGTGTGGTCTCCCTATTCCCCCATTGCAGAAGAGGAGTTGGGCGTTGGCTGTTGAGACGAAATTTCATCCTTTGGTTCTTTTCTTTTAAGCGATAGTAATTTTTCAAAAAGACAGTACACCCCAATATCAGCTGGGTTCGGTTTCGGGTTTTGGAGAAAAGTTGGGTTCAGTTTGTGGACTAAGAGTTGGGTATTCAAAGTTTGAGTCGGCCCGAAGTGGTTCAATGAATAATGGATAATCTAGCCTTATTGGGCTAGTTTCAGATTAGGGCTGCCTGGCTCTTCAACAAAATAACCAGGGTTGGTATTTTTCAGAGTATGGGGCTCAGTGTGTATGGGCTTTTGAATAGAAGATTAGGGAAAATAACGGCCAAGAACGTGTTTTGATAATTAATATCTGCCAAGGACATTTTGTTTATTAACAAATGTTTTTAACATGTTCTTAAAAGATATTAATTATCAAAACACGTTCTGGGCCGTCATTTTCCCAGAAGATTAAGGGTTTAAAATAGGCCCAATTAGGGAAGAATTTGAGGATAGTAACGTACCGTTGGCCCACTGAGGATAGTAACGTACCCATTGTCATTTTCCTGCCTCCTCTCTTTACCCAACCATGGTTCAGGCTTTGAAGGCTACTTGATAATACACCTCATCATATTTTCTCTTTTTTGTTAAAGAAACGACCATTGACATCTACTGCATCTGTCCACCATAACGTCAATCCTCCTAACAAGCTAACAGGATCAGCATCGCAGCTGGACTGAAAATAGAGACTGCTTCTTATTCATTCTAGCGTGTTCCTTTTATTCATAGTTTCCCAAAGGAACACAACTAGAAGACGATGGGTTTTACAAAACCCTTGTAAGATTTGGAAAGTCGGGGTCGTCCTATCCCCTGGACATTCCAACTCAAAATGACCATTGAAATTGTGGCTGTTCGAGGCCAGCTACCACCGCCTATGTTTTGTCGTCCTTCGTAACTTCCTCATCTACCAACACATTCTCAGTACCTAGTTTGATAAACTCAGCCTTCCCCGAGATCCCTTCCAGTGCTCTCATTATTTCAACATCGTAAAGAGCAATGCCCAAATTGGGTTCTTTCCTCCTAGGGCTGCTCCTCGTCTGGCCTCCCGATTTGGTGTTTTGGAATGCCTTCCCCTATGCTAATCCAGTATTTGTTTTTGAAATGACCGTGTCTCAGAAAATGGTGTGGTCTCCCTATTCTCCCATTGCAGAAGAGGAGTTGGGCGTTTGGCTTGTTGAGACGAAATTTCATCCTTTGGTTCTTTTGAGCGATGGTAATTTTTTAAAGACAGTACAGCCCAATATCAGCTAGGTTTGGCTTCGGGTTTTGGAGAAAAGTTGGGTTCAGAATATGGTACTGGTGTACGTAAGAGATCAAAAGCCCCTATTATTGCATCAAGTACAATGCCCCAAAAATGAGCCGAAACAAAGAAGATAACAACCGAGCAAGATAGCAAAAGAAGTGAGCGAGAGGAAAGATTTGGCTCATAGAAGGACTAGGATTTTCTCTTTGATATGTTCTACATTTAGGAGTATCATAACATTTTCTTTCTCAACATTGCGATGGAGGGAATCAATTTCTCTAAGTAATTGAGGGACTCGGTAAGAGTTAGCTCTTTCCGCTCAAAGTTTGATAATACATCTGAACCATTGATAACAGCAAATGGACGGCCACTATCACGACTCTTTTTTCCAGTTCAAAACATGGACCGATAAGGATAGGGATCCATCTTGTTTCCCTAAATGAAGGCAAACATATTTAAGGTTCACATTTCGCTGGATAGGAAAAATCACGAGTCTTCCTGCGACACTGCGTGATGATGTGGGACAATGATTTGTTTGGGCCGGCCCTCATCTATTTAGTTGGTTGGCTGGCTGTTTAATAAAGTTCATGTAGACTATCAATAAGAAACTAAATCCTATGTCACTAAACTCACTTTGAAGCATTAGAAAAATAATTTATTTGATCATAATTTTTTTTTTTTTAAAGCTATCGACCAACTATTTTCAATAGGTAAGTAGGTCAAATAAATTCACATGTATTGCCAACATTAAGGCATCTATGGAACACACCAGGAGATGCAAATTCTTAGGCAACCAGATAAGAGTGTTTCCCATCAGAAATTTGATAGGAGAAAAAAACCTCTCTCAAACTAATAATTCGGTTAAACAGTTTCCCAATCTACCCTCCTTGCTAACACCCTCGACAAAAGAAAATAAAAAAGACCATGTCTCGGAAGATAGGGAGACGAGTAAACTATTGACCCTATTCGTATGTAGACTACTCCCTCCATCCCAATATGTTAGACCTTTTTGAGATAGCGTGTCATTTTCAATTGCCTATACCTTTTAATGTGAATATTAAAAAATATGCAATATAAATTTTGTTTCATATATTTTAATTAGTTTTATTTACTAAAATTTTCAAAATCACATAAAACTTTATAAATCATTAATTTGGTTGGAAGTGTATAAAAAAAACATAAACTTGCTAACAAATTTTATTACCACGTAGGTTCAGAGTGTTTCTACTCACCCCACTCCATTTCTTCCTCGTCCCCATTCTTAAAAAACAAGCAGACAAGATTCTATAACTATTAAACTATCAAACATAACTTTTCTTAATTAAAGAAAAACCATACTTCATCTTACTAATTCACTGTGTAAGGCTAACCCAAATCGGATCTCTCTCCTTAAAGCTAATACCATAACCTCCTATATATATAGAGAGAGAGAACCTTAACAAAATTAGAACAGAAAAAAGCAAGTACACACCGCAAACAAAGCAATAAGCATTTTCCGACCATCTTTTATCCTTCCACGTGGATAGTCGAGAATAGTGGAGAGTAGTTTCTTTAATTGTTAGTTTGCTTTAACAGGGTAAGTCCTTATTTGCTCTAATAACACTCTTAAACACACCACATATCCTTGTGTACGTTAACAATACAATAAAAGAGTTATTCCCAATTTTGGAGCTGGTGAGATTTTCCCTCTAAGTTTGGAAATTAATTTCTTCGGTAAATTGGAATCTCACTGTGTGTATATATACACACACCCTAGCAATCCTCAAACTAGCTTCAAATAAGGCAGGTAGAATGAAGTGCAATTAGTGCCTCTCCTATACTCTCATACGTATAGCCATGGCTTGATTGTCGTAAACACTCATTCCCACCCCAAAATGAATGACAAACCAAACAAAATCCTCAAACAAGAAAGGGAACGGGTCCTTGCACAAACACACAAAACCCAGGAGGCACCTGGGGGAACAACTAGCTAGACGGAACAAGCTAACCAACCAACTAACAACAAATATTCGAAATTCCCAACTTTTTTGCCAAATCTTTTACAGGGGGCCTACTCCTAGCTACTCCCTCCGTCCGGATTTAATAGTTTTTTGTTCAATTCTAATCGAATAAACAATGAGTTATATCCTTAAATTGGAAATTATTTTTTATATTCAATATAGATTTTGTTTGATAAATCTTAATTAGTTCTATAAGACAATATTTTTAAAATTACATAAAAATATTATAAATTATAAAATATAATCCATTTAAAAATAATACGAACTCCCAAAATTTTTTTATTAAATCCAGACGGAGGAAAAATACTAGCTAGAGAAGATGAAGCATAATAGCATATGCATGGTGCATGTATGCATGTTGTCCAGACCCATTATCAAATAGTCACGGATTCCGATGGGAGCCACTTTTGTGTAACAGGTAAAGGCCTCTCAAAAGTCTTTTAAAAGCGCCCTCTAAGCAGTCTATAGGGAATGAAAAGAATACTCCAAAATTAATAAATGCAAAAATTGAGCACCAAAAACGATGATAGTAGAGAAAACAAGTCTTGCCCATAAACGATGATACTCCAAAATTAAGTCTGTAACCAGTAACCAGAAACCAGATGTCATGCATGTACTAGGGGTAAAAACACTCAATTCCCCAATTAACAGAAAAAAAAAGAAAACACCAGCTCAACGAAGAGTTCTAGCAGGCAAGAGTTTTTATGGGATAAGGACTTGATCAGACGGACTCGATGGGATAGCACACCCTACCCAAAATGCAGTAGTCAACAAACACTTTGTTTGCATTTTGGGTGAAATGGGCCCCGTCAAAGAACAGAAATTCATTCCTGTTTGAGCACACCTCGGTTTGATTTCGACAATCAAACTTGTTGTCTTTTGCATTCCAGTCGCCGCAACAAGGATGAGTAATGTTTTTCAAGCCTGTGTAATATCAAATTTTCACAAAAGTATTACTACTGAGGATTCTGGAATACAATAAAAAACTGAAAAATAGCCAATAAAAACTTACCAAACTGGAGAGGATGGTCAACCATGTCAGTGAACATTTTATCACTATCGGCCAAGATGATGGACACATTGAAATCATTCTGGAACTTCTTCAAAACATCCACCAATTTCATATTGTAGGCTTTCACACCCTCGTTGAGGGTCTCATTGCATATCCTCGACCAATTAATGCTTTTATCGGGAATACACCCGATCGGCCCTATATTGTTGATCAGAAAAGTTCTAGCCCCTCCACGAGACACCAAGAGCTACAATAAAAACAAGGCAACATATATAGTTTAGGGAAAATGCTAAATGGTGCCTATGGACAGTAGTGAAGTGACATTAACCACATTCTTTTCTCCCTCATATTCGATAGAAATTAATAATGACGTTGGAAACAGAAAGTATTCCATCAAAAGCAGTAAAAAAAAATAGATTACAAGAGTGACCATGGAACTCTTCACCTTCAATAACTTGTGAGCTTCATCCCATTAAGACGAGAAAAGCAAAGAAAGAGAGAAATATTTACCGGTAACAAAAAAAGAGGAGAGAAATAGTCATATATATACGCACTGACTCACTGTGCAAGCAAACAAAAATTTGCAAGATAGGACTCTTCTCGCTCTTATCACCTACAATTTTATATAGATTTTTAGTATTTTGGAACTATCATTATGTTGTTTGATTTTCTCTCCAATATACTAGAAATGTTCACTTTTGCCCATATAAAATTACTACTGGAGATGGTGTTGTGCTGTCGATTCATTGCCCATTTTAATTGCAATATTCACATGTCCATCTGAATTGGAAAAAAACTATAAAAAACAAAAAATTACTCATGTTTTCTATTGATATCAAAATTCATGCTCTCAACTATTGGATTATTTTGAAAGGGAATGAGGGTATTTTTGCACTTGTGTGAATATAAACATACCAATATCAAAATGAAGTTACGGAGATTTTAGCAACCTTTGATTATATTTTTTAATTTCTACCACAGTAGTATAATATAAGCCTCACCATTTCCCCAAAAAATTTACCTTTAAAATTGATAAGCACTAATGAGAAGACAGTCAATAGAGAGCATGGATATGTAAGCACATCATTTATTATTGCTAAACTAACTAAACTTATGCCCCTCGGGCAGTTATTAGCAGGGTCGATAATTTAGATAGTAATAACAGAAACCTCATTAACTCTTAGTGCTTTTACCTCCATGTAGCTCTCCATTTTGCCTACTAGCTCCTTAGCAAATCCCTCGGGGTTCTACAGCAGCAAACGACAAATAAATCATTGATGAATTTATTACTTCAACTAATGAATTAAAAATGAACTTAGGGCAAATAAGCGCTTTTCATACCCCGTTGAAATTGAAGACGAAGTCATTGGCCCCGGCGGATACAAAGTACACAGCCCTTTGACCCTTACTATTTCCTGGCCTGGCCTCTACCATTTGATTGACTTGATCAAGCATGGTTGCACACTGGTAAATCACAAGACCACTAGTTAGCCAAAACAAGCTAGAAACAAAAACACAAAACAGGAAAATATACTCGAATCAAAATTATCACCCGAATAGGCATGGTGTTGGTCAAAAGGCCACATCCCCCAGCAGCAAAGTTTATATTCACAGTATCGTCCTTGAGCTCATCTGGCCCCAAGCTATTGTAAGCTCTGGGGATTTGAGTACCCATCTTAATAGCTGCAATGCAACCAGAACATGTCTAAACAAACTGACATCGTATCTAGAACAACATACTCGAACCGATCTTCAAACATCCTTTGAGGAAACAAATTAGTATCACCAAAAAACCATCAAAACAACCTAGAAAATCATTCATAGACCTTTTAAGAAACATTTTCAAACAAACGAGAAACACACTTCAGCAAGCCGAAACCAAAAACCACGGAAATAATGATCTAGGAAATCATTCAGTCCATTTATGAAACATTTTTCGAACACATGATGAAATAGTACCAGAAATCGTCTAGGGCTTGCAAAATCAAACGAAACCAAAAACAAAGTTCCAGAGAAAACCAAAACCCATCAAAACGGTGTAGAAATTCGTTCTTAGTCCACTTCAACAAACCAAAACCGAAAACCACGTAAATATCTAGAAAATCATTCTAAATCCAGTTATGAAACATTTTTTTGGAACACGTGAATACCAAAAATCATCAAGTACTTTCAAAACAAGCGAAAACCAAAGAACAAAATTCAACAAAAAGCAAAAACCATCTAGAAAATCATTCTCAGACCTTTTAAGATACATTTTCGACCACAAGACAACAACACTTTCAGATCCATCTTCAAAAGTCCTCAACAAACCAAAACCAAAAACCACGGAAACACTCTCTAGAAATTCATTGTTAGTGCATTTATGACACATTATTGGAACATATGTATACCAAAAACCGTCAAGGACCTACCAGAACAAACGAATCGAAAACCAAAATTTCAACAAAAACAAAAAACCATCGAAACGCAATAGATATTCGTTTTTAGTCCTTATAACAAACATTTTTCAAAAACTCTCGAACAACATTTTCAACTCGATCTTCAAAAGTCCTTGAAGAAAAAAACACTTCAACAAACCAAAACCAAAAACCATGGAAATATGGAGAAAATCATTCTAAATCCAGTTATGAAACATTTTTCCGAACACATGAACACCAAAAATCATCAAGGACTGCCAAAACAAATGAAAACCAAAGGAAAACCATCGAACAGTACTCTCGAATAACTATTTCTGACCGATCTTAAAAGTCCTTCACGGAAAAAACACTTCAACAAACCAAGACCAAAAAACACGGAAATACTCTAGAAAATCATTCTTAGTTCATTAACGAAACGTTTTCAAACAGATAAAAACAATAAACACCAGGCAAATCTTCAAGGATAGCAAGTGTAGTAAGGGTTTACCAAGGTAGTCAGCAATTGTGCGGCCATTCGTGAAACGTGGTGTCATACCCTTGTAATCGATTCCATAGGGAGGAGCTGTGAAGCCGAAGTTACCGGCGTCGACAGTTGAATCGCCAAAGACAAAGAGGGCATGTCCGGTGAAGTTGAACGATACCTGGACAGGAGGAGATTCCCCTACTTTTCCCTTGGATTCCTTTTCCGACCACATCTGGTACCCGACGAAGCAGCAGAGCAAGAGGAGCAATAGACCGAGGAGGATGCGACGCCATGTCCTGATGTTCAGCCTCCAATCCCATGAGTCTTTCCGATTCTTCCGATACTTGGAAGGAGAACCGGTTTGAGCTGTCATCTCCGACGTGGTTGCGGCGTTCTTCTTGGGCCCGCCTCTCTCCGACGTGGTTGCGGCGTTCTTCTTGGACCCGCCTTTGTTGTTCCCCATGGTAGATGGATTAGAGAGAGAGAGGTGACTGATGAATGAGTGTGGGATAGAGTGTAGGAAGGGAAAAAGGTTTGAGTATATAAGAGAGAGAGAGAGAGAAGGCGGTTTGGGTGCATGTTAGTAATACACCTATTTCGGGCGGTGTGTGGACGTTAGTGCAACGAACGCGCTTACTCCTACCACTGCAACATTACGAGATATTTCTCTCAACATTAGAAATATACGTATTTGGACAACGTGCTCATGAATGACAGTGCTCCTCGTGTTTAGGTACACAATAATTAAGCACACCATTCAAAATCTCTCATCTCACATACATAATACTCCATCCATTAGTGTTTGTTGGTTTATTTTGGACATTTATGCCATCTTTTAAATTGTGTATATCTTTTAATTTATAATAAATTTTAAAATTTTAAAATTTTTGTATAATATAACTAATTAAAATTTATCAAATAAGATCTATATTACATATTTTTAGAGATTTGTATTAATAAATATGTACAAATTTTTAAGGTGAGTGGAATAGTGGAAGTTGACTAACAAACATGAACAAGAAGTAATGGAAGTGGATTGACAAACACAAACGGAGAATAATATTTTAGTATAACTCATCAAAACTAAGATCATTATTTAGGCCATGTACTTTCAAAGTTATTGCTTTGGGTAATAGTTTTGATATGTCAAATTTGAAATACTCCTTTTTGTCTCGATTATATCAATCTCATGCATATTTTATTTTCTTGTAGAGCACAAATCTCGACAGTGGTGAATTGCGGTGGTATTAATAACAATGATTGATGTTTTGTAAACGTCGCCTCTAATTTTGCATTGTCATCGCCTTGATAGAGTTTAATGTCAAGCAATCGCAAATTAGTATGATCAATCTAAAATTGAAGAGGAAATATTAAGAAAGAAAAAACTCAAATTTGAACATGGATCAAGTGTGTGAGCAAGGAGTGAAGATGTTTTAACTTCTGTAATCATTGGGTGGCACAGTTGTAATCATTGGGTGGCACAGTAGTATTTTCACTATTTTGTATGATAATCCATCCCTTCCTAAATGAGAGTCTATATTACTATGTCGAATATTTAAAAAAAATTATTTATATTATTTAATTTATAATGCTTGAAATATTAAATATAAATTTTGTTTGATAGATTTTAAATAGTTTAATTAAGAATATTATTAAAATCATAAAAATAATTAAAAAAATTTAAATAAAATAAAAACAATAACAAAAAGTGAAAGTTAGCTCTCATTTGAGAAGAAGGGAGCAATTTCTTTAATGCCACTGTTCTATTGTTAAATTTAACTCGACTGCTCCAGTAGTAGTACGCTATACTCTATTTGCATTTTAACTATGGGGTCAGCTAATTTTCTGGTTAGTAGCGTTAAGTGCCGTTTGAGAGGAAAATGAGCGAGTGGACGTGGGTTCACGTGGAATTGTACGTTGACGGGGAGAAAACTGAAAAGCACTCAAGTGCATAGCCATGCACTACCCACCTACGCCCTATCCTACCCTACCCTACCCTAGGCTGTTGCCTCGGAATCATCATTAGAGAGAGAGAGAAGGCGGTTTGGGTGCATGTTTAGTGAGTAGCTGTAGATTTCAGGGGAAGGAGAGAGACAGAGCGGTTTGGATACATGTTTGGATGGGTATAGATTAAAAAATTGAGTTATTTACGGAGTATTTTTTTGTTTTTATTTAATTTTTTTGTATTTATTTATTTTGATTCAAACTATTATAACTTATTGATTCGTCTCGATGAGAGAAATCTGAAAAGAAAAATATTTTGATTCAAAAAAGTCAATAAGACAAGCAAATGTAAAAAAAAATTGAAAATGTATGTGTTCTGGATCGTGACTTGGGTGATGTAAAGCATATCTAGTCTTTGTTAGCACTCCTTTCGTCCGTTTTTAAGTGTTTCCAGTTTAACTTTGACGCAGTTTTAGAGTCAACATAATTGTACATCCAAAATATTACTTTTCATACTTACCTCTATAGAAATATCATCATTAAACTTTTACTTTTTAATATATTTTTTGAAAGAGAATCTACTTTTTATAGGCAAAATAAAAAATGTATCAATTTTAATCCACTAATTTTACAAAAGTACGCATATTTAGGCAAAACTCAGAATACTTGAATACAAAATACTTAAAAAAGGACAGAGGGAATAGTTTCTTTTATTGATAATATTGTCTTTCTTTCGGTTACAAAAAACATATACAGTTTTTAGCTACTAAAATATCCTTGCGTAACAAGTCTTCTTTTTTCTTTGATTTTTTTTTTTTTTCCTTCCATCACAACTATAACAACTCTTTAATGCTTATGTAAAAACAGTACTTCAATGCTTGTTGTGGGACATTAAACGTGACGTGACGCATGCATTGCTCAGCATCTCCAGGTCCCATGAAATCACCAAGTATTACTGCTGTGATAGGTCACATAAAATGCTACATTAGGAAGTACCGAAATACTATATAACTATTACTCATATTTTATATCAAAATCATTACCGAATTACTGTGTTACCATTTGTGTGCCCGTAAATCGGTTAAGACTTCTGAGCAATGCCATGATTCATTTTTAATACTAGGGTGTCCGGGTCAATTTGCAAATCTCGACTAATTTTAAAGCACTAAAGTTAACAGCTAGACATATCTCCAGTTCACAACTTCCCGCAAGGTTTGGAATTTTTAGCACTCATACGATTCGAATATACGACTTCTTGAGGGGTAAGTTCATCAGTTGTTTTCTCACGCCTATTTGGCCAAACCACTTGAGATAGAATAATGCCATGAATTTCGAACATAAATTTAATGAAAACAATTTTAGAGCGTAATTTCGGACACAATCTTTTTCATAAGTTACTTGTCCTGGTCAGCTTACGTGCACATCGACTAATTTTTAGTGATCAATCTGAAAGTCCACTTGTGGAAATTTTAATTGTATTGAAGCAAATTCTTAAGCCTCAGGTGTTAGACCACCAAGCCAACCCTTAAAGGATTATTTCAAGCACAATTTTGTGGATAGCTGTTCAAAACAATATCGATCTACGTACATCTTAGGATTTCAAACATATATAATCATGCAATTGTGATCTCTTTTTCCTGTATTGGTAGCAGCTGGTTTTATAGCGAGATGAGTTTTGAAAAATGGGATAAGACATATATAGTTAGAGGAGAGCCGGAGAGCTTTGAATTTTAGTTATCCACTCTATGCAGAGTTATTTTGATTTATTTTAAGACGGTGAATATGAGTTAAGTGGATATTAAAGGATAATAGTGTGTGAAATGGGCCGAACACCCAGAGTTATGAAAATAAACAAAAAGATTTAGGTGGACGTACCTTCCCTAATAGAAGATATATAACAATATTGTAAATAAATGCCAGATATAGAGCTAGAGCAATTAACGATAATAATCCAGGTGAATGATTGGTGAATATGGCAGTGTTGATCGGTGGTGGGGAGGTGGATGTGGCCCCCGTGGCTGGGTTGCTCTGAGTTGTTGCTGTTGCTGATAATCACCGGCGGAGATCGAGTTTGTGCTGAGGTTCGTTTGGGGCTTGCTGTGATTGGTGGTGGTTTGCTCCCCTTTGCCTTCATTGCTTTGATTTTCATTGTTGTTGGCCGGTTTTCGCTGCCGGTCTCTACATTTGGGAGAGGCCAACTTGGCTTGGCTTAACGGTGAGACTGGTTTTTCGGTGGTTTGTAATGCGATGGTGAAGATTGAAGTGGGCCGGTCCTTGGGTGGACCGGGTTAGGGTGCTTGGACCTTTATCTGTTTTATTTGGATGTTGGGTTAAGCTTTATCGTTTTATTGTTTTGGACCATTGTAGACTTTTGTGTGGTTTGGACTTTGCCATTATGATGTATCATCTAACCTTTTGTTGGATTCCATTTCCCCTTTTTCTTTTTCTTTTTTTTTTTTAATGTTTTTTTGGTTAGTAGCTAGCCTGTAGATGTTATCGATCAAGTTAGAAGAAAGGTGTGTTAAAAGGTTTTGTTTTGAAATATGCTAAAGATTGTTATGCAATACTACAAGTAGTTGGATATGAGAAAATTCCTCTTATCTCAACCGTCAATTGAAAAATTAAGAGGATTTTGACAAGGTACTTAGGCTCCGTTTGTTTCGATGTAAAAAATTTTACGATGTAAAATGTTTTTCATGTAAAATGATTTTGTGTAAAATGTTTGTTTTTACTTGTGTTTTCTGTTGTGTGGTTGGAGTTAAAAATATTTGTAAATGATTTTGACTAATCACAATTGCAGAGAGAGAAGTATAGAGTTTCTAGGTATAACTTTGTAGAGAGACACAGAAATTGATATGGAGAGAGAGAGAGATTCCTCCTGTTGGTGAACTATTGGGGTCCAATTTCGGAAAGGTTAACAGCTAGCTACTAGACACTTCCGAAACTTCATGTCAAGACAAAGGGAAAACAACTTACCGTCATTTCCTAGGTAAGTCATTTTACGCCGGATGGTGGAAAATAATTTACATCGGAAAATATTTTCTCTGTTCTTTGTCCACCAAACACCGGAAAATAGGTAAAATATTTTTGCAGAAAATATTTTACGTTGAAACAAACGGAGCCTTAATGAAAAAAGAAAAGAAAAGAAAAGAAAGCAGTGTTTTCGTTTTGGAACTAATAGTCATGGTCTGGTCTGGGCTGGGCTGGGCTGGCTGGGCCCCACAAATTAAGGTCGCGTAACGGTTAAGGCAATAGGCAGGCTTGCAGGTTTATATCTGTGCTCCAGGAATTGGGCAATCTGCCAATCAAGACAAATCATAAGGGAGAGTAAACAAATGTGCTTGCTGGGGAACGACAAATTGCATTTATTTCCCTATCTAGCTAGCGGAGGCGGGGGGGCTGCTCCCCCCCTTCCCGCTCCCCTTCCTGCTCCCCCCCCCTTTCCGGGCCCACTCCGGTCTCGCTCCGATGATCGGAAACGTTCACTTTGTAGAGCTCGTCGAGTAGAACAACCATGTCAAAAATCAGCTTGATTGGATATCATTAAGTCCTTGATCGGAAACTTTTTATTTTAAAAAGAATGGATCCGAAACACTGAATCAAATCCATTGTAACCCATGGACCGAGAGTTTATGGGCTCCGATCAGGCACTTAATGATATCCAATCAAGCTGATTTTTTACATGGTTGTTCTACTCGACGAGCTCTACAAAGTGAACGTTTCCGATCATCGGAGCGAGACCGGAGTGGGCCCGAAAAGAGGGGGAGCAGGAAGGGGAGCGGGAAGGGGGGGAGCAGCCCCCCCGGCTCCCTAGCGGAGGCGGGGGGGCTGCTCCCCCCCTTCCCGCTCCCCTTCCTGCTCCCCCCCCCTTTCCGGGCCCACTCCGGTCTCGCTCCGATGATCGGAAACGTTCACTTTGTAGAGCTCGTCGAGTAGAACAACCATGTCAAAAATCAGCTTGATTGGATATCATTAAGTCCTTGATCGGAAACTTTTTATTTTAAAAAGAATGGATCCGAAACACTGAATCAAATCCATTGTAACCCATGGACCGAGAGTTTATGGGCTCCGATCAGGCACTTAATGATATCCAATCAAGCTGATTTTTTACATGGTTGTTCTACTCGACGAGCTCTACAAAGTGAACGTTTCCGATCATCGGAGCGAGACCGGAGTGGGCCCGAAAAGAGGGGGAGCAGGAAGGGGAGCGGGAAGGGGGGGAGCAGCCCCCCCGGCTCCCTAGCGGAGGCGGGGGGGCTGCTCCCCCCCTTCCCGCTCCCCTTCCTGCTCCCCCCCCCTTTCCGGGCCCACTCCGGTCTCGCTCCGATGATCGGAAACGTTCACTTTGTAGAGCTCGTCGAGTAGAACAACCATGTCAAAAATCAGCTTGATTGGATATCATTAAGTCCTTGATCGGAAACTTTTTATTTTAAAAAGAATGGATCCGAAACACTGAATCAAATCCATTGTAACCCATGGACCGAGAGTTTATGGGCTCCGATCAGGCACTTAATGATATCCAATCAAGCTGATTTTTTACATGGTTGTTCTACTCGACGAGCTCTACAAAGTGAACGTTTCCGATCATCGGAGCGAGACCGGAGTGGGCCCGAAAAGAGGGGGAGCAGGAAGGGGAGCGGGAAGGGGGGGAGCAGCCCCCCCGGCTCCCTAGCGGAGGCGGGGGGGCTGCTCCCCCCCTTCCCGCTCCCCTTCCTGCTCCCCCCCCCTTTCCGGGCCCACTCCGGTCTCGCTCCGATGATCGGAAACGTTCACTTTGTAGAGCTCGTCGAGTAGAACAACCATGTCAAAAATCAGCTTGATTGGATATCATTAAGTCCTTGATCGGAAACTTTTTATTTTAAAAAGAATGGATCCGAAACACTGAATCAAATCCATTGTAACCCATGGACCGAGAGTTTATGGGCTCCGATCAGGCACTTAATGATATCCAATCAAGCTGATTTTTTACATGGTTGTTCTACTCGACGAGCTCTACAAAGTGAACGTTTCCGATCATCGGAGCGAGACCGGAGTGGGCCCGAAAAGAGGGGGAGCAGGAAGGGGAGCGGGAAGGGGGGGAGCAGCCCCCCGGCTCCCTAGCGGAGGCGGGGGGCTGCTCCCCCCCTTCCCGCTCCCCTTCCTGCTCCCCCCCCCTTTCCGGGCCCACTCCGGTCTCGCTCCGATGATCGGAAACGTTCACTTTGTAGAGCTCGTCGAGTAGAACAACCATGTCAAAAATCAGCTTGATTGGATATCATTAAGTCCTTGATCGGAAACTTTTTATTTTAAAAAGAATGGATCCGAAACACTGAATCAAATCCATTGTAACCCATGGACCGAGAGTTTATGGGCTCCGATCAGGCACTTAATGATATCCAATCAAGCTGATTTTTTACATGGTTGTTCTACTCGACGAGCTCTACAAAGTGAACGTTTCCGATCATCGGAGCGAGACCGGAGTGGGCCCGAAAAGAGGGGGAGCAGGAAGGGGAGCGGGAAGGGGGGGAGCAGCCCCCCCGGCTCCCTAGCTAGCTAGCATACTTTTCCATGCTGTACTGTATTGGAGTACTACCGAATATCCCAACTGTCGGAACAATCCGGTTTGTGCTCACTCTTAGCTAGGCTGTGTTTAGATGACACGTATCTTAGGGGAGAATGAGAGTGTAATTCCGAAACTCTAATATTTCTATGTTTGTGAAAAATGGAAATGTGAATTAGATTACTGATCTTTCAATCCAGAAGAAATCACATTCCTGAATACAGGAGAAATTTGATCCCTCCCACCTCTCATAAGAATCTTGGATTCTTAGCTCGATCAATATAAAAAGGAAGGGGCATCCAAATTGAGCATTAGGGTCCATTCTTTGTTTTTTGGCATACGGTATACATGAGCGGGCAAGGGTGGAGGCACTAAGGGACAAGGGGGGGTCAAGTGACCCCACTCACTTTGATTTTTCACCAGAATATTTGATAGTTTGCAACCAAATTTTGCTATTCTGACCCCACAACAAATCTCTAAATTGTCCCAACTTGTTTTGAATGCATTGAAATTCCAAACGTTTTCTTCATTTCGAGAGTTGATAGTGTTAGAAATGAGACTAACATGTATTATTTTACAAATATAACAAGTCTTTTAGGGCCAATTATGAGGCAAAAATGAATTATTTGTGCATATCAATCTTATAATTAACCTCTTAATCTAGTTATTTTTAGAATTGTGCGTAGAAAAAATATAGTTGCATATGAATTTAAATTTTGACCCCACTAACCAAAATTTCTGGCTCCGCCCTTGTGAGCGGGGGTTAGCGAGTTGTTTGTATGTTAGTCAATGGTTTAGAAACTATCCATAACCCTGAATCCCAAACCCGCTTTCCTGGGACTCCTACTCATGTCACCATGGAGAAGAGAAATTAAACAACCAAATTGACAAGCTTGATTGTCTTAGGGTCCATTCTTTGAAAACTTCTTTTATACTTTGTTTTGTGTGTTTTGTTCGATTTTTTTGAATTTTTGTTAGATTTGTATAGTAATTTTTTGATTAATCATCCGTCTCGACGAGAAAAATTTAAAAAGTGCAAAACTATGACTAAAAGCAAACAATTGTCTTATTTTTGTAAAGTGCTGTCTCATTTAAATTTGTATAATGAGATGCCACTGGTATCTTTCTTCGATTTCATTCCATTTTCCAAGTTATTTGTCCATTAATCTAGTCAAATGATTTTTTTTGAAGAGAAGTTTCTTTTGTTTATGTTTTGAAAGAAATAATGAAAATAAATGGAACCTAGCATGAGACATCACAACGGGTAAAAAGTAGGGAGAATTAAAAATATACCAATGAATGACAACCTACCAAATCGACGATCATATGCTGTTAGGATCTAAAAAGAAATCTAGTCAAATGACAATAATATATTTTCATTGTAATTTTTAAAATTTCACCATTTATTATTTTAATTAGTTTTCCAAAATATTTATTTAATAAAAAATTGAAAAAACAATACAATAGTGAAGTTAAGAACAAAATGGCACTTTTTCTAAAAGTGCTAATGGAACACCATCTTAGGATTAATTAAGAATAGATAAGCAGATAGGTCATCAGGACGAGAAATTTTCCAATGCCGGGTGGGCACATCTAAGCTGTCCAAAAGTATATTGGACGGTCACGATTAAAACACACTATCTCCACTCATTTCCATACTCTCTCTTCTCTTTTTTCTCTTTCCAAATCCAAACCGTCTAAAACAGAAATAGACAGGCTGGATGTACCGAACGGACACCACGTGATACCCATTCGAGACTGAAAATCTCTCCGTAGGATACTACGATGGAGTTTACAAAAGAAAAGGACACGTTGAAGTACAATCGTGTAGAACACTCCGGCTTTGACCATCAATAGAACGTTGACCGAATACTTTTACACCGCTAAATGACGAGATCATGAATGGTACACAATAGTATTTTTTTTTATGCTACCCAAAAGTCACTTGTGTAGTAAGTATTTTACATTGAGCGATAAATGTTTCCTTAAAAGTGGTAAGTGTTTCGCATTGACTGATAAATATAGAAATATTTGCTGTGAAATACTTATCACTCAGTGTGAAATTATTTCATATGAAATGGTAAAAAATACTTACCACTCAATATAAAATACTTACAAATTATTATGAAACACTTACTACTCAATATGCAATACTTATCACTAAATTGACATTTTAGTGTGATTGTTTTTTTTAAAGGCAATAAGATTTTATTAAAACTTGACAAAAAATACATTGAGGCGACCAGACACTATATTCAAGTGAGACACTTGAAACATAGAGCAGCCAAAAAGAAATAGAAAAAGGAAAAGGATACATCTAACGCGAGACGATTGTTAATATATTTATATATGAAATATCAAAAATAATTTCTAAAAAAAAAGAGACTTATCCTTCAGGTGCGTTTATTTAACCTCTCCAACACATCTATTCTTAAGAAATTTGTCTTGTTATTTTCGGACCTATCCTACAGCTTTCACTTGAATCATTTGAAATTCATGTGCAACGGATGATTTTGGATACATCTTCTATGCGAGTGTGTGTTAGGAAACAGGACATTCGTGTGTATAGCACACTATATGGGTAATTTCTTGGTCCTTGATGAGTGATTGTGGATTAATTGCTCGAAATTATAGATTAGTAAAAACGGAAGGAGGAAAAGCTCTTAAAGACGGTCAAACATTTCTCTTTAACCACCTGCGTTTTTTTCTAAAATTCAATGTCTTATTTGACAAATTCAATCCAAGATAAATGACTGTTAATGCTAAGGGGACCGAACACTAGGGCACATGGGGCTCATCCAAGATTCCGCACTGATGATTCGAGCTATTCAATAATTAAAAAAGAAAACCCGAGGAGAACCCGTGAAAAATAAGCTCAATTTGATATGTGTAAATACTCGATGAAATCTTTAGAAAATTAGATCGAGCATATACACATATTGGATTAAGCTATTTTTTTTTAAATTATAAAACGGCTCGAATTATCTAGGTGGAACTTGTAGTAGGTCTCGTGTTCCTGTCGGTACACTATTGGTATGTGGTGTATAGGTCCCAATAGACAATGGGCTCATGAATGACAGTGCTCCTGCATATGTATATATATTTTCCATTAGCAAATCCAAAACCACTTAGAAAGCTTTGTCCAGACCCATTATGGTGAAAACTCCTGCAATGGTTTCTAATAAGCATTCTAATTTTCTTGCTATTTTGACGAAATCTATCAAACGCCATTTCATAAAAAGGAAGCTTTTGCCCACCATTATAACAATTTTCTCCTTCGTCCTCAACGCTCTTCTTTTATTTGCCACCTTCTGGGAACACTCTACGTCCTGCCATTGCAGAGAACTCCTGTCCCTCAGTTGCTTTATTGCCAAAGAAAATGACTGCAGTAACAGGAGCCAAGTCTTTATGGGAGCCAAAACTTTCCTCTCCCTCGCTTCTTTTGCTATCTTGCTACTTGAAATGGTTTTGAAAACCACAAACATTAATCTCAGAAAGAAGATCTTTTTGTCTTCCCTCTGGATAACTTTTGTATTGTTGGCTGTTATCTACCTTGTTTTGGCTCTTCTTTGGGGCATTTTACTTGATCCAATAACAAGGGCTGATGATTCTTTCGTCTTAAAAAGTACCCTTGCCATCATACCAGTTGGTATCTTAGGACCAGTAGTGTTTTCTTGGGTGTCCTTGTGTGTTAGTGTTTGGCTTTTGGCCTTCGTGATTTGGTTGAATGAAGAAGAATGCGATTGCGAAATTGAGGCGCTGCGAAAGGCTGTAAGATTTGTGGAGGGAAAGAGGCTAAATGGCTTTACTCTGATTAAATTTCCCCCGGCATTGTCGCGTTTGATTTTTGTTCATTGCCTGATCAATTCTGAAGAGTTAAACATACCAAGCCGGACCTTTTTGGGGGTTGTTTTCACTGTTACTAGTTGTGGGACGATATTGTTTGATCACTTTAGCTGCATTATGGTATATTACTATTCCCAGAGCAAGAAGATGCGTAATATACACCACACCACTCCTCAGTCAAGATTTTCCATAAGAAGAGCCGCCTCAACATCTCTCTCTCTCTCTAGCTGATCAAAAAAATCTCTCGAATCTCTCTGTGTGTGTGCACATTTTTTTACGTATTGAGCCCCTCTTTTCATATATTTTTGAGAGCCAAAGGCGCTCGCCTTTGCTTATAACCAGCATTGAGGATTAGGCTCCACTTCAGTTCAACTAGACGCCACTTCCCAATATTAGGAAGTGGTGAAAATAAGGACATGAACAATGAATTTTGATTAAGACGGAGTTAATTGTTAACCGTATTCCAATTGTCTTGTACCATCTTCTACCGGTTTCACCATAGAAAGTGTCAGAAAGTCGACTATACTTTACAAGCACTGCTAGCTACTTGGACTGGCCGAAATGTATTTAGTGGCAGGCGCGTCAAATGCAGAACCATTTAGTTGTTGGAGGCTTTATATATATATGAATATATTCAATAGACTACTAAAGTGACATTATTATCATGACGTTAAAGGGGCCAAAATGAACAAAATGTCAGCGTAATAACATTTTAGAAATATTGGCCCATTCATTTTTTTAGCTTTCCAATACCTTCAAATACGTTTGATGTTGTTGTTTTTTAAGAAGGGTAGAAGAGTAATTTCATATACCAACTTACCGTCAAATACTTTTGATGTTAAATGGTATATATTTTTCTACATTCAAATCGAATTTCCGTTGTTCTGGTTAAATTATTCTGGCCATACAAGTGGTTTGGTTTGGTTGGATGCACACACGGGCGTACGTACTTCGCACGAGAAGAGAAACTTGGTATGTACATCCACCTTGATCGGACGCCCAACTAATAGAGCAATCTTAATCTTGGTATGGCAGCTGTCCACCAAATTAATGATCAAAGCCTTCCGCCACGGCTCTCGGATTCAAAGTAACTTCATTTTATCCACCAACAGTAGTGGTACATCAGCACTTACTTCTGGCAATCTATCAGAATCTGTATCAAATTCGGTTTCGGCGAACAAATCCAACCATGAAACAAAATAACTATGTTACTATGCTGACTCGAGTTCAGTAATTTATTCCGATACGATTGCTGCATATTGCCGGACTTTGGACCTGTTGGACTTGTAGGGTGGGGGGGAACTGGGGAAGATGATGGTTGAGAGCGAGGCGGGTGCGGAGAGTGGGGGGGGACGATGCCGGACGGTGAGAATATATAACTGAGAGAAACGGGTTGGTGGATTATTTTTCATACCAACCTTGTGTTAATTTGGTCTTGAAGAAACAAAGGCTAGCAAGGCAAATAGTACTGTATTACGAGACCAAATGATTGTTTATTTCGCTCCGCGGACCTACTAGTACTATTTTTTTCCGTCACAGAAAATCTATTCGGAAATCACAGTGCCAAACACGATCTAGATCAGTAAAAAACTGGTGAATTGACAAGAGGTCAACAATTTTAGGCTGAGTTCACGCTAATATTTATAGGCATTTTTGTCTGAATCTTTGTTGAATTCATTTGTTATGTTTTGGAAGTAATCATTTGGATCGACGACTGAAGTCTAAAATATAAGAAGTTATGACAAAAAAAAAAATTTAAGAGCAAAAATATCGGTGAGGGAAAATTTATTTTGTCGCAATTACCTTGCTTAATTTTTGCAAGGAAAATAGAAAATTATTTCGCTTTTTGTCACCATTATCTTGCTTCTTGCCTCCAAATGTTAAAATTAATGTATCGTTGTAATTTTTGTATGTGGGCGAAAATGTGATGTTAGTTTCGGGCCATAAATAAGTAGAGTATGTTTTTAGTTGAGCCGAATTGAAAGGTTAGATCAAGTCCAATTCATATTTCTCTTAAATAAGTACTCATCCAATCATCTTCCTTCTTTCGATTTGGCATTATCTGGCTACATGGAAACTCTTAAATTGGATTGCAGGTTTCTCTTGCAATTTGCAAACTTGGAAAAATATCAGGAAACAACTGCACTGCATAAATATTGGCAGTCCTGTGTGGACACTCAGAGTCTGCACGAAATGAACAAGATGCCAAATTCGAGCTTCAATTCCAATACAATATGCTGACTTTTTTCATCGAGGGATATACCCGACTTTTTTGTGTTTTTAAATTGAAATAATTCTGATATATTTCAGCTGATTCTACTGATAATGTTAAAATAGCATTTTTAAAACGAAAGTGATGAGTAATAAAAATGAACTTGAATTATGACATGCCATTGGTATCTTAATTTCTTCAATTTCATGCCATTTTCCAAGTTATGTTGTCCTTTAATCTAGTCAAATGATTTTTTCTAAGAGCAAAAAAGACTTTATTAATGCTTGGAAACAAATTACGAAAATAAACGGAACCTAGCCTAAGACATCATCACAGGTGATGAAAGTACTAAGGAATGACAACCTATTAAACCAACAATCATATGTCGTCATGTACAGAATATAGCTGCCTTACCAACTGGGCTAGCACTTACTTGCGATCTCTTGTATATTTACAGTTGTATTCGAAATATTTGTTCTTGTCTTTTTTTTGTCTTTTTATTCTACTTACTCATTTGCGACAATTTCTTTGCAGATTATTTCCCAACGAGAAGAATCGGAACAATAAGAAATTATGAATGAAACTCATTTTCTTTAAAAAAATCCTAAAAAGACAAAAAAAAAACTTTTCGAAAAACATAACTCTAAGCAAAAAAAAAAAAAAGAGAGCCAAAAATGGAGCCAAAACCCAAAACCGAGAAAATTAAAACTAATGCCAAAAAACGAAACCACAAAAGAAAAGGAACATTTGGGCCCTACGGGCTACTTGCACAACTTTGATCCCATTTACGAGTCCATATTGAATATAGCATTCCGCTTCCTACCCACCAATTGAGAGAAAATATAAGGCCCCTGCCCACCATATCCAATTGAGACAATATATATACACACACACCCCATGCTACTAACTTTACTGGTCCAACTATTTGGGCCTCCAAACTACAGAAGAAGAACTAACGCTGGGTTAACCAGTCCCCAAAAGACTTTACAATATTTTCTTTTTCTTTTTCCTCTTTTTTTTTTTTTGATTAGAAAGGAAAGGCTATACAAAGAAAACGGGCGTCTACGGAACAGGTTATCGACGAAAGATGTGGCTTACAATGGCTACCGACACACTTTCAAAAGCTGAATACATTTTTTCGGATATCGATACATCATTTTCATATTATCCACCGTCTTTTGGTTAGTAGTTAATTATCTCTTTTCTTAAATTATAATGGTTGAAGTACTATAATCATAATGTTTCCACAAAAAGGTTACTTTAAGAAATTGAACATTTATAAAAGGGAAATTTATATAAATGGTCCTTCTAGTTTCACCTTAGTCTCATTTTTGTCATTCAAGTATCAATTGCAACCCTTTTGACCTTCAAATTTGATTTTTTTTTTTTTACCAAATTCGTCCAATTAATAATTTCTGTCAGCCAAATTGGACGGAAAAAATCAGATTGATGTCAGTTTGGATATTGCAGTTCGTATCAAGTTGTCGAATTGATGAAGTCTTCCCTCAATTTGATTTTTTCTGTCCAGTTTGGCTAACAGGTGTTATCAATTGGACCAACTTGGTACGAAAATCAAACTTGAAGGTCAAAAGAGTTGCAATTCATACTTAAAGAACGAAAATGAGACTCGAGTGAAATTAGGAGAACCATTTCTATATATTTCCCTTTATAAAAGAACAGAGGAAGCAACAGCTAGCTCTTTGTTTCAGTGAACCCTCTGTTATGTTCGGAGCACTTTCTATTTTGTGAAAGCAGAAAAGCTAATGATACCGATCAAACACCCACCAAAATCGTATCGATGGTCGCGCCCGGCCGTATCCGGCTACCAGACGGCCGATCCGAGCCGTCCAAAAATTTTAAAAAAATAACCGAGGGGGCCTTCGCGGGAATCAATGACATCTGATGTGTATAGGGTGGTTGGATCAAACACTCTATTTTTGTGTATATATGTGTGTGTGTGTGTGTGTATATATATATATATATATATACAGAAAATAGTATTCTTGATCCAACCACCCTACACACATTGGATGTCATTGATTCTCGCGTAAAGCCCTTGGTTTTTTTTAAAAAATTTTTGAACGGCTCGGATCGATCGACAGGTGATCAAAGACTACCCGATGAGACTGTCAGTACGATTTCGGTTGACTAATGGTCGGTACCATTAGCAGGGCTTTTGTGAAAGTCCCCCAAGCATACACATTGCTCCTCTAATTTGAGTGTTCAAGTCAACTTCTGTTACGACAACTAACCTAGGATTTTTGACTCATTTTGTCGGGTCATGATTTCCTGATGAACATGATCTGACATAAATATCTGTGGCATATTTTCAATTTTTTTTGGAAACGGAAATGTATTAGTAGGCAGTTGGACAGGAATATGCCAATATTACACAAAAAATAAAACAGACGAATAGGTGTATTTTAGATAAATAATTCATTTGGAATATTTTTTGTCTTTATTCAATTTTTTCACATTTGTTAATTTTTCGTCAATTTTTAGTTGATTAATATTGCTTTGTCATGATGAGAGAAATCTAAAAAATAAAAAAATTATTATCGCAACCCTTTCTTTTGAATTATCATATTGATAATAAGTCAATTTTTTCGTCTTTATAAAAAAAAATTGGATTTCAATGTTAAGTTTTTTTAACTTTTTCGATTCCTCCCCTCGTGACTAATGATGACACATTAATTCACAAAAAAGAAGAAGCTATTCTCTTGCTTCTTTGAATGCTTTTGCTGCTGCGTGTTTGTAAGGGTGTGTTGCTGCTATTGTTGAGGAATCTGGAACCATTTTTCAGTTTTGCTGCTGCTAAGTTCTGCGATGATGTTTTTTGCTGGCTTCTGTTGTTGCTGTTGCCACATTGTTGGGATACACCCAAATGGTGTGGGTGTGTGTTGTAGGGGATAAAACCCCTTGGTCCCCTTTCCCTTTTGTGGACTGCCTGTTGGAAAATATTATAAGATATATTATTTTATTTTAACTGTGAATGAATATTGATTTATTTTGGAGTTGCATCTTTTCATTGACACTTGTTCGCCGTGGACGGACGTGTCCTTTACGAATAGATGTGCCTCTTTCTTTGGTGACTTTTCGTAGAGTTACCAATTGGCCTATAAATATAATTTCCCTCATTCATTTTAGAAAATTGATTTTTCATTCATTCAAGTCCATTCAAATAAGAGAGTTACAAACACAAGATGGTTCGTTAGACCCTCTAATTGAAGTGCTGCTTTAGGGGGATTCCGATCAAGTAGTGCTGGAAGACAGTCGTCTAATGCAAACAGTGAGCACCGTAGCGGGGGCGAAATCTGTCTTAAGTACAGAGTGTCATACACAAACATTCGCCTTGATCACCAATTTGTTTCCATCAATTTTCAGGTTTTGAGTTCCGATTTTATTGCACTCATATTATCGGTTTTATCACAAATAGTAACAATATTTTTCCAACAATCTTAAGACAGATTTTGTTTACTTTTGTGATTGTGTGATTTCTGTTCTATATGTTTATGTTGGACGCGCGAGATAGTGGAAATTGCATGTATATGTTTGGAACTGCTCGTACATGAATTTATATAGTATCATATATGGCTGACTATAATTGTAACTGATGAACAGATGTCGATGCTTTTGTTGTGGTTTTGTTATAGCAAGTTAGCAATGATAATGCATGTGCGTACCATTACTTCCATAGAATTCATGAGTAGCATTCTTTCTGTTTCACATGTGTATGATCAGTTTGCTAGATTTCTTGAATGAGAAAAGCCATATGTGTAAATTAAATTCTAGGACCTTTTAGAATAGGCATGAATTTATAAAAGGTTGTGACGATGACAAATTATCCGTAGAACGGTGCAAAGGTTTCAAATCTTTTGAATTTTGCACACTTGTGCACATTGGTTGTGTGTCCACATTTGACAAGTGTTCGGTGAGGGACTCATTGGTTCGGTTTTGGCAATTTGTGAGTGTTCTAATTCTGTGAATGGAATTATATATGGTCGGTGGTTCTGATTTACATGCATCTACATGAAAATGTAAAATTCTACTCTTGGTTGACACTCTGGATGTTGGATTCAAAAGGCTCAAGGAAATTGGATAAAAGCCTAAATGTTGCGTGGACCTGATCTAAATTATTGGTGATTTTGAGTATTCATCGTGGGCTTTTAATTTGTAATTGATAATTGATTAGGGGAAAGTCTACAATACACACCCCTTAAAAGGGTGTATCATATGCACCTATTTTATGGTTCATTCGTAACATTTTAGCATGTTTCGTAACTTTTGTTCTAAAATTCATAACTTTTCAGCAGTACGATTCGTAACATTTTCATTATGATTCATAACATTTTGGTGTATATCGTAACATTTATACGATTCGTAACTTTTTAGCAATACGATTCGTAACTTTTTCTCTATAATTCATAACCATTTAGGGGGTGCATATGATACACACCCAAATAAGGGGTGTGTATTGTAGCCTTTCCCATTGATTAGTCCTTTTAAATGTTGGATCAGAGGCCGGAGTGAAAGATCTAGAAATCCTCAGTTGTTCTCAACTTTGATATTGTACATATCATAATTGTTACCGTTAGTGGCCGGACTTCGGAATGGGAAAATTTGGGTAGGTGTGACTCTTTGAGATGTTACCGGCCATGTTTTCCTTATGTCTGAAGATGTGTGACTTTGGAGTTAAATCAAAAGGTGTGATTGTTGGGGTTACTGGAGTGACCCTTGAGATTACGTCAAAAGATGTGATTTTTGAGTTTACATCAAAAGGTTTAACTAAGGGGTGTGACTGTTGGGTTTACCGTTTACACCAAGAGACGTGACCCTTGGTGATGTCACATATCTTTTGACTATCAAAAAAAAAAAAAAAAAAAAGGTCAGCTGGGCCAAATCTATTGGAAACGCCAAATGTGTGTAAATTCATGTTTTGGATTTTTTGAAATTCAGTTTCCATGGACTTGAAAGATCCGTTTGCTATGTTTGAATTGGCATGAAACTAAAATTGAAATATTTTCATTTCTCCGATCTTAAGTGGTTGGTAGTTATCAACAACTATGCCCCACAAGACCCCACAAGATACTTTTTAAATAAAGTAGATTCGATTTATATGCTATAAAGAGTATCTATTGAATTGACAGACATACTTAGAATGCAAGGTGCAGTTAGTATAAAATCATCTCGATTTGAGCATAGAGTTACTCGATATTGGGTGAGGCGCTCAATGTGGGGGTTATTTCTTTCTACTGTGTCTTAGAACACAGAGAGATGAAGAGAAGTTTAGACATAGTTTGCGTCATGTCATAAACTATGAAAATTATTTTGTTGAATTCAGAATTAATTTCAGAATTGTGGGGAAACAATATTTATAATTTTCACAATATTTGCACTATGGGAGATGTTCAACTATACTTAAAGAATAAAGTATGGTGATATAAGTATCCAATTTAAAGTTTTAAAATCCAAAGGTGGATTTAATTATACAATTGGAATGCAACAATGATTTGGAAATCCTTATGTGTGTATAGCAAGGTCTACGATGGAGTCTGATCAACTCATCATATTAGACAAAGAGGCTACTAAGCGGATGGCTATGCCATCTCTTAGAGGATGTTCCAACGGGGGTCCAATTCTATGCCAGAGTTATAATGTGATGGCCATCAGTTGTTAGAAAGGCATATATAGAAGACCATGTGTAACAGTAAATCTCGCTATTAAAGACATCGAATCGTTAAACATTTGTTCTCACTTGAGAATGAAACGTCCAAATTTTTTGTTACGGATCCGTTGAGTTTGGAGTTTTGACTAGAGAACATGTGATCATCGAGGGGAATGAGATTAATTAAAGCCTATTAATTAAAAGTCTCTTTAACGGCAACCCAACCTAGCTGATTGGAGATCCCAAGATCTAGGTTCAACGGGACAACCGAGTTGTATGAGACTTAGGAGTATCACTGAGGAGAAATCTCTCTAACTTATTTCTATGGTGAAACAGTGATGCCTGCAGCGTTTTAGATTAAGTTTAACTTTTAATGATTCTTATACCTTTGTAAATCCAAGTGGGGTATAGCAGGATGACCTTAATAACAGATCACCTATGTAAGTGTGAATGGGCCGCTTTTGTGAGAATTTTCTAAGGCTGAATTCTCTAAAGCACTTTCTGAAAACCAGTCGGTGTTCTAGGGCCAAAATGGGCACAACCGTAAGAACCAACTGTGTTCGAAAAGATTCTGTGTGAATTCTATTGTCTTGGGTTACACAAAACGCTGAACAGTTCAAGACATCGCGTCCACTAGTTAGCAAGTAAATCCGATAGTCTTTCACAAGGGAAGGTTCAAAGCCAAAAGCTACCTATCATACACAGGAAATTTCCACTTGTACTCTCTCTATTGTCTGCATTGTTTTGCATTGGTTATCGGTCAATTTCATTCATGTGGGGGATTGTTGGAAAATATTATAGGATATAATATTTTATTTTAAGTGTGAATGAAAATTGATTTATTTTGGAGTTGCATCTTTTCATTAGCACTTGTTCACCGTGGACGGACGCGTCCTTTACGAACAGATGTGTCTCTTTCTTTGGTGACTTTTCGTAGAGTTATCAGTTGGCCTATAAATATCATTTCTCTCATTCATTTTAGAAAATTGATTTTTCATTTATTCAAGTCCATTCAAATAAGAGAGTTACAAACACAAGATGGTTCGCTAGGCCCTCTAATTAAAGTGCTGCTTTAGGGGGATTCTGATCAAGTAGTGCTGGGAGACGGTCGTCTAATGCAAACCATGAGCACCGTAGCGGGGGCGAAATCTGTCTTAAGTACAGAATGTCACACACAAACATTCGCCTTGATCACCAATTTGTTTCCATCAATTTTCAGGTTTTGAGTTCCGATTTTACTGCACTCATATTATCGGTTTTATCACAAATAGTAAGCATATTTTTCCAATACTGCCTTTGGCAGTGAGTGTGTGTGTGCTGAGAGAGACAGTGAGAGAGCAGAGAGAGAGAGTTTGAGCGGAGAGCTCCCCCAACGCGGGGGGGGGGGGGGGGGGGGGGGGGGGGGGGGGGGGGGGGGGGGGGGGGTGTGGTGGAAGCGGGGCTCCTCGGAGATGCTCGGATATTCTGTCGGAGAGCACCGGAGTGAGGGAGTGAGAAAGGAGTGGGGAAGCCGACTTGTGGCTATTCCGGTGAGATTTTTTCATACTTGTATATGTGATTTATACTAGTGGAGTTTTTCCTCGGATATCTCTCGTTTGTGCTTGGTTTATTTTCGTGCTTGTGCTTGGAGGTGTGAATTGGGGTCGGGGTCTCGACCCAACAATGCCATAGATTTCTAATTGATTTTGCTGTATTTTTGTGGCTGCATATATGTGCCATTGATGGATTGAGATGCCTCTCTATCCTATGGGCCTGATTGTGTTCTATATTGCTTGGTTCTTGAAGGATCTGGAATCATATTCCAGTAGTGAGCTGCTAATCTCTATATATCTGGCTGCTTTGTGATGGTTTCTTTTTTTTTGCTCGGCAAAAGAAACATTTATTAAAACTCGAAAGGGGTACATCGAGAGGAAGAGAGACAGCCAAAAAGGAGTTTGGCTCTGACCAAAATTACAACCACATCCAACTGACAGTTGGAAGCTCTCCTAATTAAAAACTAGATTACACTCTCAATTTTCGGACACCGTCTAAGAAGATCTTGAACTCCTCAATCGAGTATACAGTGATATCGAACTTCGCCTTTATCCACATCGCAACTCTAGTTTTGATTAAATCCCCCACCTCCCACGCTTGTTTCGATGAGTTGTTGAATATAGTGTCGTTTCTTACCAACCAAAGGGACCACAGCGTAGCATAAAAACAAACTTCCCATACATATTTCTCCAAGTTAAAAAATCCATTAGTAAACCACCAATTTGCTAAGTGAGGTACTGAGATTGGGCAAACCCATTTGATGTTCCACCATTCTAGGATAATCGACCAAACAGTCCAGGAGAAATGACAATGGAGGAACAAATGCTGATGGGTTTCAAGATGCAGGGAACATAGAGGGCACAAAGCTAATTGAATGTCATCAATCAAGTTTCGGCTAAGAAGGACTGACCTTGTAACTGCTCTTTCCTTTACCGCCAGCCAAGCAAAAATTTCGACTTTAGGAGGGGCCAAATTCTTCCAAAGAGAGCCCAACAACGCACAACTCGAATGGTTTTGCATTTCCCATTGCCCATAAGCTGACTTGACTGAAAAAATTCCAGTTCTATGATGGTTTCTTGCTATTGCTAGTTCTATGCTTTGCTCGTCGATCGATATTGCTGGAGTTTTATGATGCATTCATGGTGCGGTTGCTGGACGCTCTCCAAAACTTTGGGCCTTGTTGGGTTCAAATGAATGCTTTTGGAGCTTTAGAATTGTTGTCCGTTGGACCCATTCAATTCTTCATGGGATGTATCTTTTCTTTTTCTTTACTTTTCCTTTTCCCTTTTCCCTTTTGGCCTCATACTATGCTTTATTAATCTTTGTGGCTAGTTTTTGGTCTACCCCTTAATGTACCCTTTGTCGAGTTTTATTAAAATTTTGTTGCCCATCAAAAAATAATAATAATTCACAAAAAAATCGACGTAAAACTAACAAATACAATATATATATATATATATATATATATATTTAAATAAGGACAAAAAATAAACCACTTTTACTTATTTTGCCATAATAGGCCTTAGTCATGGAGGGGCTAACCCCCAGGAAGTCATCACGGATGAAGAGCATAGTGACGGTGGAATTTCATAGGTAATCACCATGCATGTTTTCTTCTTGCTCAATCGGGGTGCAAGGTGTATTCTTCTTTCATAGGTATTCCATTCTTCTTCGTAGACATCTAAGGATTGAACTCATGCATGTATGCTATTGATCGTTTTCCTAAAACTTCTAGCTAAAGCTCATATATATATATATATATATATATATATATATATATATATATATTATATATATATATATATATATATATATATATATATATATAAAACACCCAAAAAAACACCCCATCTCCGCCCTCCATTTCAAGGGCTGAGATTAAATCCACTCCACCCCTAAAAACCATCGACTTCCCTTCTTCTGCCTTCACTTCCCGTTCTGCTTCTCCAGAACGACACCCACCCCTCCGACCGACGACCAAAACGACACCCACCCCTCCGCCTCCCTCCCCTCTGACCGACGAGCTCTGACCGACGAGCCCCAGCCGCCGACGACCCACCACCTCTCGCACGCTCTGTCTCTCACGTCTGAGAGACCCACCCCCAGCTGCTCGACGTCTCCATCTCCCTCCACTCCGACCGACGGGCCCTGCCGCCGACGACTCTCCACCGCGCGCCGCCGCCGCCGCTCTCCCTCTTTCTATGGCGTACTACTGGAAGGGAAGGTCGAAGCATGGTAAACTTGCGAAAATTGAATCGCCCACCTGAAGCTCCATTGCCAAGGTCTCTCTCTCTCCCTCCTTCGTTGATGAGCCTTAGATTCTCCATCTTAGGGTTCCAAAATTTGGGGACCCCCAAAAATTAAGGTTTGTCATACAATGCGAAATTAGGAATTTTCTGCAGTCAATTTGAGTGGCTAAATTAGATGAGTTGATTGTAAAAATCAATTGTACAAGAAAGCTGGGTAATGAGAAAGGGGGCAGGAAACCCTTCTGGCATTCTACCTCTGTATTAATTCAAACCGTGTTTGCATTATCTGCTTCCAAACCGTGTTATGAATGAAATGCCCCTTAAATCCTTGATTAAAGATGGGTCCAACAAGAAAAAACTTGGGAAACAAAAAAAAAAACTGAATCGAACCCATGAGAGGAAACTGATCATGAATGTGAAGTAAAGAAATTGAAGAATAAAACCGTTTGATTCGAGTAGTACGCCACGGAAAGAGGGAGAGCGACAGAGCGGCGGCGGCTGGGCTCGTCGATCGGAGTGGAGGGAGATGGAGAGGTCGGGTAGCAGAGGGTGGGTGGGTCTCTCAGACGTGGGAGAGAGAGAGCGTGAGAGAGGTGGTGGGTCGTCGGCGGCTGGGGCTCGTCGGTCGGACTGGATGGAGGTGGAGGGGTGGGTGTCGGACTGGAGGGGTGGGTGTCGGAGTGGAGGGAGGTGGAGGGGTGGGTGTCGGACTGAAGGGAACTGGAGAAGCAGAACGTGAAGTGAAAGGGGTGTTTGTTTGGGTGTTTTTAGGGGTGGAGTGAATTTAATCTCAGCCCTTGAAATGGAGGGCTGAGATGGGGTGTTTTTTTGGGTGTCTACGGAACCGGCCCCATATATATATATATATATATATATATATATATTCGTCAGACGCATGTTATTTGTACAAGAGACTAGATGCATGCAAAACACGTTCATCAGGCCCGTTGTGGAGATCTTTTTCTGGTTCTTTCAAATGTTATGTATGTAGTTGATCATAGCTGAAGTTATATGCATTAGTTTGACCAAGTGTTTGATCATAGCTAAAGAAGTTACATGTAGAAGTCATGGTTTAGATATATTCCTGTCTTTGGTAACTAATTACACGACTTTGGCAAAAGGCATAGCATTAAGGTCGAGTTCGTGCAAATTAGACAAAGCGGAAGTCTTTTGATTGTGAATTCTTCATGCCAAAAGCTTGCAAAGTTCTGGAGCTTATGAAAGCTGACTATTTGTTCATGTTGGGGCAGTTGGAAGTTTCTTCAGTTGCTAGAGTGTGATTTGTTGGCCTACTGTCCGCTGGGGTGGAGGTTGAGCTGCTTGGTTTGTGCTCTCCTAATCAATGTTCAATCTCCCAACTCAGTCACTTAACAGCGTGGTCGATTTACATCACACATGCATATATGCATATTCCAAGGGCAGCAAGGCTTGGTAAGGAAATTGCTAAGGTTTTTGGAGACACTTGGGAAGGAGCAAGGCTTTGAGTTTTGATTCTTGCTACAGATTAGACAGAAGCAACAGTTAAAATACCAACTGCAATAAAATGGAGCAACACATGGCAGAATTCTATCGTTACCGAGCGTAACAAAACACTAAAAGAAAATAATGGTATTAAAAAGGAAAGAACAAATAAATCAATCTGACCGTACAAAGGTCTAAATGCAAAATCTTCTTCTTTGCCTTTTTCCATACACAGTAACCCAGCGGCATTTTTACCCAAACCTTTGCATCCAAAACAGAGAAAACCCTAGGAAAAATTAGAATGGAGAAAACCATGGAGAGCAACACATACCGATTAATATCCTCTGATGTAGGAGGAATCAGGTATTGATTGGTACTAAAAACTTCAAAACCTTCATGTTTTTAATAACCCACACCTGGAAAAATCCAAAAGTACGAAATAATTAATAAAGTTCAAAGAGCCACCTCCATATAAGCTGCTACTGCATCAGATTCTCAGAATGTTTCACATTCATTCTTGCAATGAAGATGTCCCAAAAGACAGACCACCATTCAAAGAGAAATCCCCCAGGTGCATCAATCGCTACAACATTAACTTCTAAGTTACTATCAGATGAATTGCTGTCCTACTATCAGTGCGAGCAGTTTTTTACAAATCAAAATCGTAGAATTTACTTATAGAAGAAACAATTAATTCTGCCCGCAAACAAAAGAGATACACTTACCTATAATTATGTTTGCTAATATGGTTGGAGAGCCGATTCTTCTTCTCCATGAGAAGCACATGGCTTCCAGCACTTCCTAACCTCTCTACAGCCAAGGAAAACGTGCAAACAAAGATTATATGCAGAATAAAAGAGATTTTGGGAGGAAGAGAGTTTTTTTTTTTTGTTGATTTGTTTTCTTGCAAAGGGCTTGGAGGAGTGGAAAGTGAGAAGTATCAGCCCAATTCACCAGATTTGGGAACGAAACAAAAGCAAAAATTTCAACTTGGAGAATGTATACGCAAAGTTTCAAGTAATTACAAGAACATGTAACCGAAGATTTGAGGTATGCTTCAATGGAGCTTTCGCGGCTAGAAAACCCTTGTTCAGTGACAAATACATTCCTCAACTCAGAGTAACCAAATCCACTCAAACGTACAATTTTCTTTAAAAAATTAACACAAAAAGGAATGAGATCGATTCAAAAGAACTTAAGTACATGTATTATTTCATCAGAGTGGATGGTGGTGGGTGAGATAGGAATATGTATATTCTAATCATCATATATAAAAATAAGTACTTTAGCAATTAAAAACAAGTCAACACATACTTATTAAATTAGAAGTTATTATGTTAGTAGTAGCTTAACACACAAACAAATCAGACTATATTTCTACTTACTCCTCACTTTCAAATACTGCACTTACCAAACCAATCAAGTATACCAGACAGTGAAATTTCTGGAAAACCCTACATGAAGACCCTCAATACTAACATGCACAGAAATCAGGAAGGGGGAAAAGCAAACATGCAATAGAAATGAAGAAGGGAAAAAACATCAAAACCAGCTAAGCATAGCAAACAGAGAAATTTCTGAAAAAACTGGCACAAAATCAACAAATCATAAGTGCTCTATGATTTCGAAACAATGAAACCATCAATACTAACATGCAATAGAAATCAAGAATGGGAAAAACGTCATAAAATAAAATATTAAAAGATTATGATTACTGGCGGTAACGAAGCGGCGGTCGCACTGCATGCGCTTGTGAGCCCTGCCACTTGGCTTCTTCTTCTTGTCCTGCTTGGCCACCTTTAGGGTTTGGCCTCTCACCTTACCAGCATGAGCCAGCGATCCGTGAACCTTTCCTGCAAAAAGAACAACCCAAAATTAACAAATAAACACAGAATCAAGGATAATCGTCTACATATTCTGAGAAATCGATTCGAAACCCTAAAAGGCATCACAAAGAAGCCGGTGATCGAGATCCGTACCACCGAGCAGTATCGTCTCAAGGGGAGGCCGCAGAAGGTGGTCTCCGGAGTCCAGAGCGAGGCAGAGGAAGTCGGGCGGAGGCAAAGGAGAGAGAGCTAGCAGAGGAGGTGTGAAGAGGAGGGTTTTCTTCGTGGTTGTTGCCATCTGTTATAGATACAAAACTCCACCTCAAAACAAATGTCCACCCCTTTTTTTGCCACGCCACCACTAATTGGAAGCAGTAAAATCCCCATTGCACCCAACAAACAAACAACCAGAACCTAACAATAGAACTTGTCCCAAAGGAGCATAAAAAGTGGCAAGCGAAACCACACCAAAACTAGTTCTTATTTAAGAGGAGAGGATAACTAGGAGAATCATTGGATTGGTGATGCAAGAAGGCTTTTAATCTAAACATGCAAGCAACCGAAAACGCAAAATATCGACAGAAAAACAGGCAAATATCAACAGAAATACTTTTTCGAACACATGAAAATCATTCTTAGTCCTTTTAAGAATCATTTTCGACCAGTACTCTAGAACAACATATTCAGAGAGATCTTCAGATATTCTTTGAAGGAAAAAAATAAGTTCAGCAAACAAAACCCTAGAACCATCAATACATGCATGCACTCTAGAAAATCATTCTTAGTCCATTAACGAAACATTTTGGAACAGATAAAAACAAAAACACGGGGCAAATCTTCAAGGATAGCAACTATATACACAGGGAAAATCTTCAAGGAGTATATAGTTAGGTTTTACCAAGGTTGTTGGCGATGGTACGACAGTTTCAAAAAAATTCAAAAAAACAAAAACCATCTAAAAACTTACAAAATCACACAAAAGAGGAGTTGATATGGTACTCTTAAAAAATGAGTACAAAATAAATCTTGGAGATACTCTAGAACGACATATTGAAACCAATCTACAAGTTCAAACATCCTTTGAGGGCGGAAGAAATCAACAAAAACCAAAAACAATTGAAAAAAAATCATTATTTAGTCCTTTTAAGAAACATTTTTGAACAGTACGTACTCTAGTAACTGTTAAAAAAAATAATTTGTAATATTTTAGAATAATGTAAAATAAGTATTTAAATATCTAAGTTAAAAATAATTAGAAGTGTGTAGATGTAATAATTGTATTTATGCACCTGGGTAGAATTAGATAATTCTAGAAGATAAGAGATGTTTTATGTAATTAATCACATGCGCTTAAGTAGACCTTTCTAGAGAAAAAAAGTCGGTGGAGTAGCTCTATAAATAGACCATTGATGTACTTTTCCAATGCAATGTAAAACACTTCTAAAAAGCCTTTGACTCCTTGGTATAAATTGCACTAATTATTCATTCCTTTCTTTACAATCTATTTCTCTTGTCCAATTTCATTCAAAAAATAACAAAGCATCCCAACAGTAACATCTTCAAATCGATCTTCAAAAGTACTTCAAGGAAAAAACCACTTGAACGAACCAAAACCGAAAACCACGGAAATACTCGAGAAAATATTAGTCCATTTCTTCAACACATGAAAACAAAAAAACAGGGAAAATCGTGAAGGACTTATCGAGATAATTGGCGATGGGAAGGCCGTTGGTGAAACGAGGAACTGAAGTTAGATTCGTATCCATACCATAGGGATGGCCGATTAAGGGGTAATTATCGGCGTCCAGGGTTAAATCACCGAAGACGAACAGACAACATGCAGGTTCGTTGAGATCGCTGACGGTGAAGTAAAGTGGAGCTCTAGTGATGGTGATGTCTCCAGTGACGGTGATGTTGCCGTAGAAATTGTCTGAGAGGGGGGCGGACTGCGGAAGTAGCTTATAGACGAGCACGCCGCAGAAGGCTAGGAGGACAATGTTAAGAATCACGTGGAATACTTTAACACAACAGCAAGCGAAAGGAGAAGCCATTGCTATGAAAGGTTTGAGAGAGACTGGGTTGGTTGGTGGCAGACGAAATGATCGACAGTGGTGATTTGATGGAGATATATATGTGAAGGTTGCGTGTGCGTGCTTAGTGTGTGTGAGAGAGAGAAAGAGAGAGGTGTTTTGTCCGGTCTAAATTATGGTCAAGGGAGCACTTACCTAAGAACCCCTCGGCAAACTAGTGCAGTATTAGGAAACAATTATGGTTAAAGATAAAAGTTATAATCCCATAAACTGATGTGGGTTGTAATGGCTAATGTTCATTTTCGACACCTTAAAACATCTTCAACCACGCTTTAAATCTTCATAATCATTATTTAAATTATCAAAATTCCCACTTCGATCTACAATACTGCAATATTTTACTAGAATTCATCAAAACTAAGATCAATATTTTAGTTCATGTGCTTTCTAAGCTACTCCCTTCGTCCATTTTCAAGTGTCTCATTTCGTAACTTCAACTTATTAAGAAAATATCATTATTACTCATTTCACATCAACTTTTACCTCCATTTTTTCTACTTACCATCTATAGAGACATTATCATTACACTTTTCTTCGCTAACTTTTCAAAATAGAATATATGTTTAATGGAAAAATGAAAAATGTATCAATTTTTACCTACTAACTTGACAAAATGGACATTTATTAAAGGACAATCCAAAATGAAATACTGGACTATAAAAAGGGGAGGGAGAGAGTATTGCTTTGGGTATTTTTTTTCTCGAATTTTAGTTGGATACTTCAAATTCGAAATACTATTTTTTGTCTCGATAAAATGAGTCTCAAGCATCTTATATTTTCTTGCGGAGCACAAATTTCAACGGTAGTGAATTGCGGTGGCATTAATAATGGTTAATTGGTGTTGAATTGTTAATGCCGCATCCACTTTTGCCTTCTCATCGCCTTCATTGAGTTTAATGTCAAACAATCGCAGATTGGTATGATCAATCTGAAATTAAAGAGGAGTACTAACGTTTGAACATGCATGGATCAAATATATGAGGGGACCCATATATGAGTGAGGAATGAAGATGTTTTAAATCCTTAATCATTGGGTGGCGCATTATATTGTATGATAGGAGTAGTACTTTTCTTTAATGCCACTGCTCTATTGTTAAATTTGAATTTTACTATGTGGTTAGCAAGTCAGTTAAATTAGGGTTAAAAGTGCCGTTTGAGAGGAAAATGCGCGAGTAGAATTCACGTGGAATTGTACGTTGACGGGGAGAAAATTAACTCAAAAGCACTCAAGTGCACAGCCATGCATGCACTACCCAACTTGGCCCTACCCTAGCCTAGGAATCATGAGAGAGAGAGAGAGAGAGGGGAGAGAGAGAGAAGGCGGTTTAGGTACATGTTAGTAGTATTTCGGGCGGTGTATGCACGTTAGTGCAACGCATTACTTGACAATGCATTACCACCAGTTGTTCTCCTTTCCTGAATTACCAGATATTTCCCTCAACGTAAAGCTTTCTTTTTTTGTTTTTAGTAAGGCCCGTTCCGCTTTTCCACTTAAAAAATAGGAGTAAATATTATTTTTAATTTTTAAGCTTAAAAATAATAAAATTAAAAAAATTAAAAAAATATAAAATATGAATTTTGTTTGATAGATTTCGATTAGATTTATCAAACTCTGCAAAAAAAAAAAATTGAAAAATTATTTTCGTAAGCCTATTATTTTTAAGTTTGAAAATAGGTTCTTATTTTTTAAATCCCTAACTACTCCAACCTTCATTGTTTCACTATTGTTTTTAATTCCATTTAACGAATAATAATTAAATTAGAAAATACAATCCAAATCAAGACCAAAAAAAAATGAAGATAGATATAATGGTTTTGAAAGTAGAGTGATTTTGACACTTCCCAAATTAATAACCACACTACTAAGGAGAGTTCCAAAATCAATCCCCTAAAGAATGCGATTATCAATTTAGGGAATGTCCAAATCAATTCTTTTTCAAAAATACAACAGCAGATATTTTGAAACAAGGGGCCCTTTATAATATCCAACTTATATTATAGACAAGAATTTTGGGATGTAAACGTAAGTATTTTGTACATCTCAAACTATCCTTATATGAATTGGTCTGCGCAGTGGCCTAACAGATTTTGCCAGACTAGTTTCATGGTAAACGGTCCAAATAATTAACCATGAAATAGTTTCATGATAAATGGTCTAAATAATTGACCATGAAATGATAGGAACATACAAACATATTTTATGATAAATGCTACAAATAATTTACCATGAAATTAATCAGAAAGCTTGTATCTCATTTAAATGCAGAGATTGCTATTCATCCCAATCCTTTTAATTTAGAAAACTATAAATGTATGTATCTATATAGATATTAGGGGTGCCCGTGGATCGGTTTAATGCGGATTGGTCCGGTTTTCAATCCGATCCGCTTGCGGCCAATTGTCGTTTTCTCCATCCGTCAACTGTCTGTGGCGTTGTTGGATTGGTTTGGTTTGGATGCGGTTTTAGCGGATCGGTTTGGGCGGTTTCAGCGGATTTGAGCACGCAATTTTTTTATATACACCAAAAAATTTAAAATAAAGTCCTGAAATTTCAAATCAGTCACAAATTCAAACAAGTCTAAATCAATATTACCTAGAATTAAGTTACATTCATTCACCCTAATGTCTAAAGATAAACTATTAGATGTCAATAACACTCGAACTAAGAGCTGCACTACAAGATGAACTTGATTCAGATTCTAATGTACCAAAAAGATAGAGAAGATTATTAATATTTTCAACATAAAACATAAAAACATCTTAGAATACATGTTTATTACTTAGTAAAATTTTATTCAAATTACTCAATATCATCCATAACCTTTGGAAGAAAATAGAAACATTTCGGATTAGGCGGATCCAATCCGATCCGGATCCATCAGAATTAATATTTTTAGATTCGTATTTGTCTGTAGCATGTCTCAGTTTGATGCGGATTGGACGGATCAGGCGGATTGGGCGATTCGGTTCATCCGTTGGATAACCCTAATAGATATTATAATAAAGGGGTAATAAGGGTAATTCACGTATTAAAATGATGAAAACATAAGCATGCAAAGTGGGCAGGATGAATTCTTAGCTGACATAAATAAAGATGATGATTATTTAAATTTTCCCAAAAAAAAACCTTATACACTGTGCTTATTAATTTAGCCAAAACAGGCCTTAGTCATTGAGTTGGCAAACCCCAAGAAAGTCATCACGGATGAAGATTGAAGGGCATAGTGACGCTGGAATGAAGGCTATGATAAATGCAGAAGTTGTGGTTAATTAATTTATAGGTTATCACACTGGAATTAATGAACTCATGCATGTATATGCTAATAATACTATTGATCGTTGTCCTAAAACTTCTAAAGCTCATATATTGGTCAAACGTATGTTATAGTATAAGATAAGAGAAAAGGGGAGAGATCGACTTAATACATTATTCGTTTAGAGTTCATTAAGCTGTCGTTAACCATATCGGATTTGGATCCACTATGAGCTGGATCGTGTAAGGATTTTTATGAGATCCGCACCGTCTATCTCGGCAATTAATGGTTTCGATGTGTTTATTATCTTTGACCAGTAATAGTTAGTATCTTTTAGCAGTCAAAGATAACAAACACATTCAGATCATTGATTGCTAAGACGAACGGTTTGGATGCCATGAAAAATTCTGACATGATCCTCACATAGAGGAATACTCATAGTGGATGTAGATCAACCATATCATGTATGTCAGAGAATAGCAAACGATGTTGGACACAGGAATGAGGATATCTTGAATAATTAGATTTGAAATGATTTTAGTATTCAGGGCCTCAGGTAGTAAAAAAAACCAATGTTTTCAAATCGGGATACGTATCGTGCATCGTTTATTCATTTCATGTATCGTATCGGGATACGTATCGTATATCGTAAGATACGTTAACGAAAACAAATATAATATAAAATAATATTTATACTTAATTATAATCTAAAAATCTTTTGGATATATGAAAATAAGTGTTTAATATATGAAAAGTAGGCTTTTAGGATGAAAAATTTCAAGTCGATCTCCCAAGTAGGGTCTATTGTAATGAGGCTTTCATGTGCCTGCGTCGTGCAATACATGATCGAAATATGTTCTTTCTTCTATTCGAACTTCGAATTTTGGTTTTCTCTTAATGGTTTGGATACCGTCATAATTAGATCAAATGATTTAGAATGCATTTGTGTTCCAATTCTTAAAATATGGTATGATTTCTTCTCAACAAGAAATGGTAAGATACGTTTCGAATCGGGATACGCTATTGTATCGTAAGATACGTCATCGTATCTTAGGATTTCTATACAAAAAGGATACAGGGTGGGATACGTATCGTTTTTGGAAGGAGACGATACGAATCGTAGGATACGTATCCTGTATCGTAAGATTTTAACAACCATGAAAAGAACCCATAACAATTCAAATGAAGATAATGTTGAACTGATGGAAAACTCGTATCAAAAAGGCTTCTCGTGTTGGGTCGAGACCCCGACCCCGATTCACACCTCCAAGCACAAGCACGAAAATAAACCAAGTACAAACAAGAGATATCCGAGGAAAACTCCACTATGTATAAATCACATATACAAGTATGAAAAATCTCACCGGGATAGCCACAATCCGGCTTCCCCACTCCTCTCTCTCTCCCTCACTCCGGTGGCTCTCCGACGGAGTATCCGAGCATCTCCGAGGAGCACCGCTCCCCCAGACGGGGGAGCCACAAACCGGCTCACTCTCAACTCTCTCCCTCACGTCTGGCACTCACACACTGTGCACACCTGCACTTTTACACCACGAGGGGGAGTGATCCCCTGTGGTCACACCCACCCACTAAGGGTGTACCCCAACATCTCGACCCCAACATAACATGTCGAGTCCCGCCATTAAGGGGCATGACGAACCATCCTGCAACCAGTATTTATCAAATGATTAGGGGCTGTTTCACGTTCTTGAAAAAAGAATTTTAAGGATCAAAGGTAATTTCAAGATAAAAAATTATATGTTTACGTAAATAATTTTTTTTATCAATATGGATTTTGTTTGGTAGATCTCATTGAGATCTTTTAAACAGTGCAAAAAAATTAAAAAATTATTTTTTATTTTTGTTATATTTAAATTTAAAATTACCTTCTTTTTAAAAAAGAAGATTTTGAAAGAAAGCGGAACGGGATTTCCAAGTGGAGGAATATATAGTACTGCAGGTAAGGCAAAATTGTTGGTTAATTTGTTGATGGGAGAGGAAGTTCGCACACAAATTAGTTATTGGCACCTGTTATATACGTACATAGAAGTAACTTTGTAGTCATTTCACATTCAATATATAATAGGCCCCTTGCCTACGTTTTTTTAATTTATTAACAAATGCCAAGTATGAGTGAAACTTATTCACGAAAGGTATCTGTTCACGGAGCGGCGCAATTATAGCTGTTCATTCACGCAATTAATAGTTGAAATTCGTTTTCAATTTTGACTTGAAACAATTGTTTTTTAAACCGGTCAAAATTGGTTTTCAATCCAGACCATGCAAAACACTTTGGATGGCCACGATTGAGCTCCGTAATTACTGATTTACGGAACCCTCCGAAAATAAGTACTTCTGGCTAAGTATACAGACAAAAGTGCATAGATTTGAATAGAGATGTAGCCACGATTTATAATAGGGTTGTTAGTTTTGCACATTTTTCCTTCGGTATTAACAAAATTTTAGCTTTTGTCCTTCAAATAAACAAGAAAGGGGGGCGGTGCGAATAGGCATATAACATTATGAGGTTCCGTGTTTGAGTCATACTTATTAGCATAACAATTCTGTCTAGGTAAAAACATAAAAGAAGGAACTTACTTGCAAGAATTCACATCGTAACATCCACACAAGTGCTTCCCATTTAGGATGTCTACAAAATAATTGAATGCTTGTCTGGTTTCCTTGTCCTGTAATGACGTGATCCATTATTTTTATCTTGCACAATAATCGGGGTTTACGTAGTAACAAACTTAAATCTACTGTCAACGCAATCCATACCTCTTCGTTATCAACAACGATGAAGTTTACCCATCGGTTAGAAGCTGCAGCATAACACGTATGTATTGCATTCGTGAGGTCTTTACTGAACCTTGCATATGTATAGTAGTTGAGTAGCACCAAAGATTTTCTTGTGTCATATGTTCCTGCAGGTAAAGACTCTCCTTCGATACAAGGAGGCTGAAATAAACAACGAGACTTTGATTATTTCGGTTTTTTTTTTTTTCCTCTAATGGCAGCAAGTATTTTGTAAGCCTTGCAGCTTCAAAAACCTTCGTTAGGCCATTAGAAGCCTTAACACAACCTTCTAAGATGAGTATTAATATCTCAATTTGGATTTGAAGATAAGAATTCTTCAATTTCCTCTAAAATAGGGAGAACAGCAGTCTACAATTTTTTTTAAAAAAAAAAGAATAATTAAGCAATTTTAGTGAGACCAAAACAAAAGTTGATTACTTTGTAACGTTTTAATCAATAAAGACGGTAGCTAGTCAACATGGTATGTGTGAAGCCATGCAGCTAATTTGATGACTTACTCCTGAGATTACAGTCAGTGCACTTGGATCAATCCAAGCGAGATGTATTAAGTTGGAAATGGGCCTCTGATAATTATTTCTCTGTTAAATCAGTTTATAATAAATGGGAGAAAGAGGGTTTTGATAGCAACTGGGTTCTGGGCACGATTTGGAAGAATATTAGCCCCCCGAAGGTGGAAATTTTTTCGTGGATGGCTATTCAAGATAAAGTGGCTTCGAGATTTGTTCTTCTTTCGAGAAATTTGATTGCTGAGGGCCAATCGGTTTTGTGCCCTCGCTGCTCTTCTCATTTGGAATCACCTAACCATCTATTCTTACATTGCCAATTTGCTTGGGACGTTTGGTCTTTGATTTTGAATTGGTGGCATGTCTATTGGGTGTGTCCTACTACCCTATTAGATTTGTTCACTTGGTGGCTGGGTTTGGGATTCAAAAATCTGGAGAAGTTTATGTGGGAAACAACTTTCCATGCCACCACTTGGTCGTTATGGTTGGTAAGGAATGACATTGTTTTCAATAATGCGTCTTGGCGGGCGGAGGTTCTTGGGGAGTTAATTAAAACCAGGGTAGCTATGTGGATTAAGGCGAAATTCGATATCAAGGTGCATTCAGTGGAGGACTTTAAGAGTTATCTTGACGGCATGAGAAAGGTGAAGGTGTAGTCGTTTTGGAAGAGGATTTGCGGTCCAATTTTCTGTTGGACAGCCCTTTGATTTATTTTCTCTTGTCTTTGGTGTTCTGTTCCCTCGTTTTGTAAGTTTATGGCTTAGCGAGTTTCTTTCTCGATGTACCCTCTTCGAGCTAATAATATTTTCGTTTTGCTGAGCAAAAAAAAAAATAAAGTGCTATGCGTACGGGTTTTCAAGAAAACCGAAATAACCGCTTTTTTTTTTGTATTTTATTTTTCTAGTTCTCAACTTTAAAGCCATGGTTAGAATAGAATTGAACCGGTCCGTTCAGCATCAATATACAAAGATACATATACGTATACGTATATGCCTATCTTTTTTTTTTATTGCTTGGCAAACGAAATTTTTTATTAAAACTTGAACGTGGTACGTAGAGGTGAAAGCAAAGTAGTACAACCATAGAAATATATGCCTATCTATTTTATTTTACGTTTTTCGTTTGGTAAGTTAATTTTGCTACGAAACTCTATAGCTACTTACTATAGTTTCCGTCACTGAATTTGTTCCTCATTTTTAGACTATTTTAGGGGTTGTTTTCGTTAATTTTAGGAGTTGCTTTTATTTTGCAACATATTTTGTGGATCATATTAGGTTCGGAAAATATATTAATGAGATTCTATAGGTTATTTTGTGTTCTACATTTTAAATGATTTTGTTCGGATAATATTTGTGAAAATTAAAGTGATTCGATGCTAATCGGGTAGATTCGGAGCCGAACCAAAACCGATCCGATCTTGTGGTTTGGTTTGGGTTAGATTCTACATTTGTATTGGTTAGGTTTTGGCTCTCTTAGTTTTTTTAGAACCGACCTATACAGTCCAATTATTGGGTTTATCGAGAACTGTAACAAGGGTTGTGTATTGTAATACATTGCTATGAAATAAAACATGGGGACATTGATTAATAAAGCAAATTAAAGGTACCATCACTCATATCTTTTGGCAAGCGAACCAAGTAGTCGATTGCCTAGCCTGTTTGGGCTCACAACAAGAAGAGGAGTTGATTGTCATTAGAGATGTTCTACTTGCGACTAGAGAATTTGTCTGTGGGGATGCCATGGGAGTTGGCAACTTTAGAACCTAGTTATGGTTCTTGTATTTTCTATTTCTAGGATGGATTGTAATATGGTACTCTACCTTATAACTCAGTTTCGCTAGTTGCTTTGTAAAATTTCTGTTTGACAAAAAAAGAAAGCACATTGCTATGAAATAAAACACCCTGTGCGAGCCGTCGAAAATGCGTATTTGTTGAATGACGATGAATTACACTGTGCGTATGTTTAGTCAGCTATGACACTTACACGTGAATTTCGGAGGATTCTTGCAATCCTAGGTATATACTAATTAATAAAAGCAGAGGTCGAGGTTAATTGGAGATTCAATATTAGGATGTACTCTGTGGAGGATTTTAAAAGGTTTTTAGATGGTATTTGCTTGCTAAAATTGTAATATGTTTTGACGTTTATCTTTCAACTTCCTAATGTGTCCTACTCACTCATATTGGTTGTATACAGTATACACCTCTTATACTCATTCTAACATTTTAGATTTTAATTGCAACTCTTTATAGAAAAGTTATGAATTTGAGATTAATGTTGTGAATTTTCATTCGAAATGGTATGAAATTCATTTTAAAAAACAAAATGTTATGAATCAAGGGCGCATATTATGCACCCAAATAGGCTTGTGTACCTATTGTCTTATTTCCCGCTCAGTTGACCATTGAAAGGGGAAAAAATGAAATTCCTACTTTGATACTAAACCAATCAACACGCAATAAACAGAATTTAAAAGACGGCAATGAATGAGCGATATATGCGAAAAACTCCTAAATGGGTTAAAGCTGTTAGACTACTCCCTCCATCTCAAAATGTTAGACCTTTTTGAGATAGCGTGTCATTTTTAATTGCCTATACCTTTTAACGTGAATATTAAAAAAATATGCAATATAAATCTTGTTTCATATATTTTAATTAGTTTTATTAAATAAAATTTTCAAAATCATGTAAAACGTTATAAATCATTAATTTGATTGGAAGTGTATAAAAAAAAACATAAACTTGCTAACAAATTTTATTACCACGTAGGTTCAGAGTGTTTCTACTCACCCCACCCCATTTCTTCCTCGTCCCCATTCTTAAAAAACAAGCAGACAAGATTCTATAACTATTAAACTATCAAACATAACTTTTCTTAATTAAAGAAAAACCATACTTCATCTTACTAATTCACTGTGTAAGGCTGACCCAAATCGGATCTCTCTCCTTTAAGCTAATACCATAACCTCCTATATATAAAGAGAGAGAACCTTAACAAAATTAGTAGAAACAGAAAAAAGCAAGTACAAACCGCAAACAAAGCAATAAGCATTTTTTGATCATCTTTTATCCTTCCACGTGGATAGTCGAGAATAGTGGAGAGTAGTGTCTTTAATTGTTAGTTTGCTTTAACATGGTAAGTCCTTATTTGCTCTAATAACACTCTTAAACACACCACATATCCCTGTGTACGTCAATAATACAATAAAATAGTTATTCCCAATTTTGGAGCTGGTGAGATTTTCCGTCTAAGTTTGGAAATTAATTTCTTGGGTAAATTGGAATCTCATTGTGTGTGTATATATATACACACACCCTAGCAATCCTCAAACTAGCCTCAAACAAGGCAGGTAGAATGAAGTGCAATTAGTACCTCTCCTATACTCTCATACATATAGCCATGGCTTGATTTTCGTAAACACTCATTTTCACCCCAAATTCCTTAGCATAAAATAGATCAGATTTAATGAATGACAAACAAAACAAAATCCTCAAACAAGAAGGGAACGGGTCCTTGCACAAGCACACAAAACCCAAGAGGCACCTGGGGGAACAACTAGCTAGACGGAACAAGCAAACCAACCAACTAACAGCAAATATTCGAAATTCCCAACTTTTTTGCCAAATCTTTTACAGGGGGCCTACACCTAGCTATTCTTTCCGTCCGGATTTAATAGTGTCTCGTTCAATTCTAATCGAATAAACAATGAGTTATATCCTTAAATTGATAATTATTTTTATATCCAATATAGATTTTGTTTGATAAATCTTAATTAGTTCTATAAGACAATATTTTTAAAATTACATAAAAATATTATAAATAATCAAATATAATCGATTGAAAAATAGTACCAACTCCAAAAAAAAACTTAATAAATCCAGACGGAGGAAAAATACTACCCAGAGAAGATGAAGCATAATAGCATATGCATGGTGCATGTATGCATGTTGTCCAGACCCATTATCAAATAGTCACGGATTCCGATGGGAGCCACTTTTGTGTAACAGGTAAAGGCCTATCAAAAGTCTTTTAAAAGTGCCCTCTAGCAGTCTATAGGGAATGAAAAGAATACTCCAAAATTAATAAATGCAAAAATTGAGCACCAAAAACGATGATAGTAGAGAAAACAAGTCTTGCCCATAAACGATGATACTCCAAAATTAAGTCTGCAACCAGAAACCAGATGTCATGCATGTACTGGGGTAAAAACACTCAATTCCCCAATTAACAGAAAAAAAAAAAAAACACCCGCTCAAAAAAGAGTTCCAGCAGACAAGAGTTTTTATCGGATAAGGACTTGATCAGACGGACTCGATGGGATAGCACACCCTACCCAAAATGCAGTAGTCAACAAACACTTTGTTTGCATTTTGGGTGAAATGGGCCCCGTCAAAGAACAGAAATTCATTCCTGTTTGAGCACACCTCGGTTTGATTTCGACAATCAAACTTGTTGTCTTTTGCATTCCAGTCGCCGCAACAAGGATGAGTAATGTTTTTCAAGCCTGTGTAATATCAAATTTTCACAAAAGTATTACTACTGAGGATTCTGGAATACAATAAAAAACTGGAAAATAGCCAATAAAAACTTACCAAACTGGAGAGGATGGTCAACCATGTCAGTGAACATTTTATCACTATCGGCCAAGATGATGGACACATTGAAATCATTCTGGAACTTCTTCAAAACATCCACCAATTTCATATTGTAGGCTTTCACACCCTCGTTGAGGGTCTCATTGCATATCCTCGACCAATTAATGCTTTTATCGGGAATACACCCGATCGGCCCTATATTGTTGATCAGAAAAGTTCTAGCCCCTCCACGAGACACCAAGAGCTACAATAAAAACAAGGCAACATATATAGTTTAGGGAAAATGCTAAATGGTGCCTATGGGGCAGTAGTGAAGTGACATTAACCACATTCTTTTCTCCCTCATATTCGATAGAAATTAATAATGTCGTTGGAAACAGAAAGTATTCCATCAAAAGCAGTAAAAAAAAAATAGATTACAAGAGTGACCATGGAACTCTTCACCTTCAATAACTTGTAAGCTTCATCCCATTAAGACGAGAAAAGCAAAGAAAGAGAGAAATATTTACCGGTAACAAAAAAAGAGGAGAGAAATAGTCATATATATACGCACTGACTCACTGTGCAAGCAAACAAAAATTTTGCAAGATAGGACTCTTTTCGCTCTTATCGCCTACAATTTTATATAGATTTTTAGTATTTTGGAACTATCATTATGTTGTTTGATTTTCTCTCCAATATACTAGAAATGTTCACTTTTGCCCATATAAAATTACTACTGGAGATGGTGTTGTGCTGTCGATTCATTGCCCATTTTAATTGCAATATTCACATGTCCATCTGAATTGGAAAAAAACTATAAAAAACAAAAAATTACTCATGTTTTCTATTGATATCAAAATTCATGCTCTCAACTATTGGATTATTTTGAAAGGGAATGAGGGTATTTTTGCACTTGTGTGAATATAAACATACCAATATCAAAATGAAGTAACGGAGATTTTAGCAACCTTTGATTATATTTTCTAATTTCTATCACAGTAGTATAATATAAGCCTCACCATTTCCCCAAAAAATTTACCTTTAAAATTGATAAGCACTAATGAGAAGACAGCCAATAGAGAGCATGGATATGTAAGCACATCATTTATTATTGCTAAACTAACTAAACTTATGCCCCTCGGGCAGTTATTAGCAGGGTCGATAATTTAGATAGTAATAACAGAAACCTCATTAACTCTTAGTGCTTTTACCTCCATGTAGCTCTCCATTTTGCCTACTAGCTCCTTAGCAAATCCCTCGGGGTTCTACAGCAGCAAACGACAAATAAATCATTGATGAATTATTACTTCAACTAATGAATTAAAAATGAACTTAGGGCAAATAAACGCTTTTCATACCCCGTTGAAATTGAAGACGAAGTCATTGGCCCCGGCGGATACAAAGTACACAACCCTTTGACCCTTACTATTTCCTGGCCTGGCCTCTACCATTTGATTGACTTGATCAAGCATGGTTGCACACTGGTAAATCACAAGACCACTAGTTAGCCAAAACAAGCTAGAAAGAAAAACACAAAACAGGAAAATATACTCGAATCAAAATTATCACCCGAATAGGCATGGTGTTGGTCAAAAGGCCACATCCCCCAGCAGCAAAGTTTATATTCACAGTATCGTCCTTGAGCTCATCTGACCCCAAGCTATTGTAAGCTTTGGGGATTTGGGTACCCATCTTAATAGCTGCAATGCAACCAGAACATGTCTAAACAAACTGACATCGTATCTAGAACAACATACTCCAACCGATCTTCAAACATCCTTTGAGGAAACAAATTAGTATCACCAAAAAACCATCAAAACAACCTAGGAAATCATTCATAGACCTTTTAAGAAACATTTTCAAACAATCGAGAAACGCACTTCAACAAGCCGAAACCAAAAACCACGGAAATAATGATCTAGGAAATCATTCAGTCCATTTATGAAACATTTTTCGAACACATGATGAATAGTACCAAAAATCGTCAAGGGCTTGCAAAATCAAACGAAACCAAAAACCAAAACCCATCAAAACGGTGTAGAAATTCGTTCTTAGTCCTTATACGAAACATTTTCAAAAACTCTCGAACAACATTTTCAACATGATCTTCTAAAGTCCACTTCAACAAACCAAAACAGAAAACCACGTACATATGTAGAAAATCATTCTAAATCCAGTTATGAAATATTTTTTCGAACACATGAGTACCAAAAATCATCAAGGACTTTCAAAACAAGCGAAAACCAAAGAACAAAATTCAACAAAAACCAAAAACCATCTAGAAAATCATTCTCAGACCTTTTAAGATATACTGTATTTTCGACCACAAGACGACAACCCTTTCAGATCCCTCTTCACAAGTCCTCAACAAACCAAAACCAAAAACCACGGAAACACTCTCTAGAAATTCATTGTTTGTGCATTTATGACACATTATTGGAACATACGAATACCAAAAACCGTCAAGGACCTACCAGAACAAACGAATCGAAAACCAAAATTTCAACAAAAACAAAAAACCATCGAAACGCAATAGATATTCGTTCTTAGTCCTTATAACAAACATTTTTCAAAAACTCTCGAACAACATTTTCAACTCGATCTTCAACAAACCAAAACCAAAAACCACGGAAATATGGAGAAAATCATTCTAAATCCAGTTATGAAACATTTTTCCGAACACATGTGAACACCAAAAATCATCAAGGACTGCCAAAACAAATGAAAACCAAAGGAAAAAATTCAACAAAAACCATCGAACATGTACTCTCGAACAACTATTTCTGACCGATCTTAAAAGTCCTTCACGGAAAAAACACTTCAACCAAGACCAAAAAACACGGAAATACTCTAGAAAATCATTCTTAGTTCATTAACGAAACGTTTTCAAACAGATAAAAACAATAAACACAAGGCAAATCTTCAAGGATAGCAAGTGTAGTAAGGGTTTACCAAGGTAGTCAGCAATTGTGCGGCCATTCGTGAAACGTGGTGTCATACCCTTGTAATCGATTCCATAGGGATGAGCTGTGAAGCCGAAGTTACCGGCGTCGACAGTTGAATCGCCAAAGACAAAGAGGGAATGTCCGGTGAAGTTGAACGATACCTGGACAGGAGAAGATTCCCCTACTTTTCCCTTGGATTCCTTTTCCGACCACTTCTGGTACCCGACGAAGCAGCAGAGGAGAAAGAGGCCCAAGAGGGCCAGTAGACAGAGGATGCGAGGCCTTGTCCTGATGACCAGCCTCCAATCCCGTGAGTCTTTCCGATTCTTCCGATACTTGGAAGGAGAACCGGTTTGAGCTGTCATCTCCGACGTGGTTGCGGCGTTCTTCTTGTGTCCGCCTCTCTCCGACGTGGTTGCGGCGTTCTTCTTGGACCCGCCTTTGTTGTTCCCCATGGTAGATGGATTAGAGAGAGAGAGGTGACTGATGAATGAGTGTGGGATAGAGTGTAGGAAGGGAAAAAGGTGAGTATATAAGAGAGAGAGAGAGAGGGAGAGAGAGAGAAGGCGGTTTGGGTGCATGTTAGAAATACTCCTATTTCAGGCGGAGTGTGCACGTTAGTGCAACGAACGCGCTTACTCCTACCACTGCAACATTACGAGATATTTCTTTCAACATTAGAAATATACGTATTTGGACGGGTGTCCACATGTGATTGAACAGTTCTCGAAAAAAGGAAAAGAAGCAAAACTGGAGAGGCAATATTGCAATAACGTTAATTTTAAAAACAAAAAGTCTAGGTATACAATAATTAAGCACACCATTCAAAATCTCTCATCTCACATACATAATACTCCATCCAATAGTGTTTGTTGGTTTATTTTGGACATTTATGCCATATTTTAAATTGTCTATATCTTTTAATTTATAATGATTTTTATAATTTTAAAAATTTTGTATAATATAACTAATTAATATTTATCAAATAAGATCTATATTACATATTTTTAGAGATTTGAATTAATAAATATGTACAAATTTTTAAGGTGGTGGAATAGTGGAAGTGGAGATCATCATTTAGGCCATGCACTTTCAAAGTTATTGCTTTGGGTAATAGTTTTGATATGTCAAATTTGAAATACTCCTTTTTGTCTCGATTTTATCAATCTCATGCATATTTTATTTTCTTGTAGAGCACAAATCTCGAATTGGTATGATAATAATGTCAAGCAATCGCAAATTGGTATGATCAATCTAAAATTGAAGAGGAAATATTAAAAAAGAAAAAACTCAAATTTGAACATGGATCAAGTGTGTGAGCAAGGAGTGAAGATGTTTTAACTTCCGTAATCATTGAGTGGCACAGTAGTATTTTCACCATTTTGTACGATAATTCATTTGCTCCTAAATGAGAGTCCATATTACTATGTCGAACATTTTTAAAAAAATTATCTATGTCATTTAATTTATAATGGTTGAAATATCAAATATAAATTTTGTTTGATAGATTTCAAATAGTTTAATTAAAAATATCATTAAAATCATAAAAATAATTAAACTTTTTTAAAGAAAATGAAAACAATAACAAAAAGTGAAAGTTAGCTCTCATTTGAGAACGAAGAGAGCAATTTCTTTAATGCCACTGTTCTATTGTTAAATTTAACTCGACTGCTCCAGTAGTAGTACGCTATACTCTATTTGCATTTTAACATATGTGGTCAGCTAATTTTCTGGTTAGTAGCGTTAATATAAGTGCCGTTTGAGAGGAAAATGAGCGAGTGGACGTGGGTTCACGTGGAATTGTACGTTGACGGGGAGAAAACTGAAAAGCACTCAAGTGCACAGCCATGCACCTCCCACCTACGCCCTACCCTACCCTAGGCTATTGCCTCGGAATCATCATTAGAGAGAGAGAGAGAGAGAGAGAGAGAGGGAAGGCGGTTTGGGTGCATGTTTAGTGAGTACTGTAGTATCTCAGGGGGAGACTCATTTCAGGGGAAGGAGAGAGAGAGAGAGGGGTTTGGATATATGTTTGGATGGGTATAGAATAAAAAATTGAGTTATTTACGGAGTATTTTTTTGTTTTTATTTAAGTAATTTAATTTATTTATTTTGCTTCAAACTATTATAACTTTTTGATTCGTCTCGATAAGAGAAATTAGAAAAGTAAAATATTTTGATCGAAATTCATAATTTTATGAAATAAAGGTAAAAAAAACTCAATAAGACAACTTTCTTTTACTTTTACTTTTCTTTATCTTCTTTAAAAAAATTAATTATGAGTTTCGATCAAAATTTTTTATTTTTCTGATTTCTCTCGTTGAGACGAATCAATAAATTATAAAAATTTGAAATAAAACAAACAAATGTAAGAAAAATTTGAAAATGTATATGTTCTGGATCGTGACTTGGGTGATGTAAAGCATATCTAGTCTTTGTTAGTACTTCCTTCGTCCGTTTCTAAGTGTTCCAGTTTAACTTTCATGCAGTTTTAGAGTCAACATAATTGTACATCCAAAATATTACTTTTCATACTTACCTCTATAAAAATATCATCATTACACGTTTACTTATCAATATATTTTTCAAAAGAGAATCTACTTTTTATGGACAAAATAAAAAATGTACCAATTTTTATCCACTAATTTTACAAAAGTACGCTTATTTAGGCAAAACCCAGAATATTTGAATACAAAATACTTAAAAAATGACAAAGGGAGTAGTTTCTTTTATCGACTAATATTGTCTTTCTTTCGGTTAGAAAAAACATACACAGTTTTTAGCTACTAAAATATCCTTGCGTAACAAGTCTTCTTTTTTCTTTGTTTTTTTTTTTCCTTCCATCACAACTATAACAACTCTTTAATGCTTGTGTAAAGACAGTACTTCAATGCTTGTGGGACATTAAACGTGACGTGACACATGCATTGCTCAGCATCTCCAGGTCCCATGAAATCACCTAGTATTACTCCTGTGATAGGTCACATAAAATGCTACATTAGGAAGTACCGAAATACAATATAACTATTACTCATATTTTATATCAAAATCATTACCGAATTACTGTGTTACCATTTGTGTGCCCGTAAATCGGTTAAGACTTCTGAGCAATGCCATGATTCATTTTTAATACTCGGGTGTCCGGATCAATTTGCTTTAATTGTATTAAAGCAAATTCTTAACCCTCAGGTGTTAGACCACCAAGCCAACCCTTAAAGGATTATTTCAAGCACAATTTTGTGGATAGCTGTTCAAAACAATATCGATCTACGTACATCTTACGATTTCAAACATAATCATGCAATTCTGATCTCTTTTTCCTGTATTCGTAGCAGCTCGTTTTTTAGCGAGATGAGTTTTGAAAAAAAGGATAAGACATAGTTAAGAGGAGAGCCGGAGAGGTTTGAATTTTAGTTATACACTCTATGCAGAGTTATTTTGATTTATTTTAAGAAGGTGAATATGAGTTAAGTGGATATTAAAGGATAATAGTGTGTGAAATGGGCCGAACACCCTGAGTTATGAAAATAAACAAAAAGATTTAGGTGGACGAACCTTCCCTAATAGAAGATATATAGCAATATTGTAAATAAATGCCAGATATAGAGCTAGAGCAATTAACGATAATAATCCAAGTGAATGATTGGTGAATATGGCGGTGTTGATCGGTGGTGGGGAGCTGGATGTGGCCCCCTGGCTGAGTTGCTCTAGTCGTTTTGTGTGCTGAAGTTCGGACGGCGGCCACTCCGAGCTCTCATTCGGGCAATAGGCAGGCTTGCAGGTATATATCTGTGCTCCAGGAATTGGGCAATCAGCCAATCAAGACAAATCATAAGGGAGAGTAAACAAATGTGCTTGCTGGGGAACGACAAATTGCATTTATTTCCCTATCTAGCTAGCATACTTTTCCATGCTGTATTGTATTGGAGTACTACAGAATATGCCAACTGTCGGAACAATCTGGTTTGTGCTCACTCTTAAGTAGGTTTTGTTTGGATCACAAGTATCTTAGAGGAGAATGAGAATATGATTCTAAAATTCTAAGGTCATGTTTGGTAGTCATTATATTTTTTGTTTTCATTTTTAGAATTTTTAAAAATTAATCTTAAAAGTTTGTTTGGTGCACTATTTTCACTTCCAAATTCTGGTAATCACTTTCACTATTTTCATAATTTGAGGAAGTAACGAAAGCTAACTTCTACTATTTTCAAAAACAAAATTCTGGCTGCAACTTCATTCCGCTACCGTGCCAGAGCAACCCGGGCAGCTAGGAGTTGGTTCGAGTCCCCTCTTGAGAGCTTTTTTTTCCGTTCTCCTTATCTCATCCCAAACCAGATCCATCTCTTCCCAGAAATTGGTTTCCATAACAGATCTTTGCGCTCTCTCTCTCTCTCTCTCTCTCTCTCTCTCTCTCTCTCTCTCTCTCTCTATATATATATATATATATATATATATCCGGTTCCCATAAGGGATCCTGCACTGGCTTACCGTGCGGGACTCCCATTTTCCGACCAAATTGCGACGATCCAAGCCACTCAAAGTGATCAGAACGTGATTTTAAGGGTATCCGCGAGAAATCAGCAAAAAAAATGATGGGAAAAGGCTTGATCTGAACAGTTTTTTATTGAACGGTTCAGTAAAAAACTGCTCGAATCAAGTTCTTCCCGATCATTTTTTTTGCTGATTTTTTGCGGGTACCCTTAAAATCACCTTCTGAACACATTGAGCGGCTCGGATCATCGCAATTCGATCGGAAAAGGGGAGTCCAGTACGGTAAGCCCGTGCGAGATCCCTCATTGGATCCTCATTGTGTCGGCGTCAAAATGGCGGTGACCTCAGGTTTGCTTTGGTCCTTCGTTTTCTTCTTTTATTTCCATCGAATTCTTGCTTCTTTTATTTCTATCGAATTCCTGTGTTTCTCCTCATGATTCCCAGTGTTTCTACTGTTTGCTCCCATTTTCTTTGACTTGTACTTAGTTTTTTGGTCTGCGATGAATTTTGAGGGCAATTTCTCTGCCTTTTTGAGTGAAAACCTTAAGTTGGGCTCACCCAAAACTAGGGGACTTCTTCGATGTCTGGTAGTAGTAATGGGAAAGAGAATAGGTCAGCAATTCCTAGGCCTTTGAGAAATTTGGATTTGCTCTGCCTTACTGTGGATAATGGATCCTCTTGGAAGAATCGTGTGGTTGGGGTTGGTTGATAATATGTTTTCTGCTTCTTTTCTTTTCTATTCTTTTTATAATAGGTTGACACAAACAAGTTTCCGCTTTCACTTTTGTTTGAGGAAAAGTAGAAACTGGTTTCAGCAAATAGAAAACATGAAATAGAAAAGTGGCAGTATTACCAAACAGAGCCTAAATATTTCTATGTTTGTGAAGAGTGGAAATGTGAATGAGATTACTAATCTCCCAATCCAGGAGGAATCACACTGCCGAATACAGGAGGAACTTGATCCCTCCCATCCCTCATGAGAATCTTGGATTCCTGGCTCGATCAATATAAAAAGGAAACGTTGTACTTTAGGATATTTTCAAAATAAATGATTGCTAGAGAAAATTACTTCATTAATCCAAACGTCCGAATAAAATTCCTCCGGGTATTGAAATACTAAGAATTTGATTCCTGATAATTAAATTCCTATTCTTAAGAAAAGTTAAGGGCATCCAAACTGAGCCTTAGGGTCCATTCTTTTCTTTTTTTTTGTCATAAGGTATACATGAGCGGAGATTAGTGGGTTGTTAGAGCATCCACAGTGGTATAATCAAAACTAAAATGTTACTAAGATTAGCAACATAAGCTCAAAAAAGAGCTTATAGTGGAATAATCAGATTTAGCAATCTCTTAGCAACTCATCAAATTTTGGCCATTGGATAATCAAAACTAGCAACTTTTTGTCAATAATCAAATTTAGTTGTTCTCATATTTCTTCAATCAAGTACACTATCATTACACAAAAGTATTCTCTCTCTTTTATTTTCAACAAATTTCTAAGAAAACTACTTTTAAAAAAAGTTTTATTTATTTATTTGCAAAAACTCTTTTATTTTTTTTTTGTGAAAACTATTTATTATTATTATTTTTTTTTTTGCAAAAACAATTTTCTATTGAAACTTTTTTTTTCAAAAACTATTCTTTTTAAAAAAAAATTCAAAAACTGTTTTTTTAACTTTTTCCCGATAACTTTTTTTTTAAATCAAAGTTTTCAAAAAAAATATTTTCTCTTTTTCTAATAACCTGTTTTTATTAGTTTGAAACCTATTTTTAAAAAATTGTTTTCTATGTTCACAATTTTTAGATTTTTATAAATTTAAAATATGATGTGACAAGTTTTGGTTATTCAAATTTGATTGTACCATTATGGACCTCTACATTGCTAACTTTAGAAACCCCTTAAATGCATAACCAAAAGATGATGTGGCAACTTTTGATTATTGACTTTTGGTTATTCCACTATGGATGCTCTTAGTATGTTAGTCAACGGTTTAGAGACTATTCATAACCCTGAATCTCAAACCTACTTTCCATAAGACTCGAACTCATATCACCATTGAGAAGAGAAATGAAACAACCAACTTGACAAGCTTGATTTTCTTAGGGTCTATTCTTTGAAAACTTCTTTTTATACTTTGTTTTGTGTGTTTTGTTCATTTTTTTGAATTTTTGTTAAATTTGCATAATAAGGTTTTGATTAATCATTCGCCTCGACGAGAGGAGTCTAAAAAGTACAAAATTATGACTAAAAACAAAAAAAAATTATCGGACAATTGTCTTATTTTTGTAAAGTGACGTCTTATTTAAATTTGAATAATGAGATGCCATTGGTATCTTTCTTCAATTTCATGCCATTTTCCAAGTTAGTTGTCCTTTAATCTAGTCAAATGATTTTTTTTAAGAGCAAAACAACTTTATTAATGTTCTGAAAGAAATTATGAAAATAAACAGAACCTAGCATGACACATCACAACGGGAAATAAAATACCAATGAATGACAACCTACCAAATCGACGATCATATGCTATCATAATCTAAAAAGAAATCTGGTCAAACGATTAATCAAAAAATTATTACATTGCGGATGCTCATATTTTACATGACAATGGTAAGAATATGATCGTCGGTTTAGTAGTGATAAGTATTTCACATTGAGTGGGACTTCACAATTCACTTTTGATTATTACATTGCGGATGCTCTCAGTGCGGAATTAATTCTTATGAAATGGTAAGAATACTAACCACTCAATGTGAAATACTTATCACTACTTATGAAATACTTACCGCTCAATGTGATGTACTTATAACTAAAGTGACATTTTAAGTACCATATACCTTAAAGTAATTTGTGTACCATAGAAAAATTCCTAAATAACAAGTTCAAAGAAAATTACAGAAAAACAACCTAGAAGGAGTTCTAATTTCTAACCATAAATTTTCATGAAAACAATGGTTCAGTCGATTGTTAATATATTTATATATGTAATATCAAAAAGAATTTCAAAAAAAAAAAAAAAGAGACCTTGTTGCACATATCCTTGAATTTTTTTTTTTTTTATTTTCCAACATTGTGCGTTTATTTAACCCCTTCAACACAATTATTCTTAAGGAATTTGTCTTGTCATGTTCGGACGTATCCAATCGGTTTCACCTGAATCATTTGGAATTCATGTGCATTGATGATTTTGGACACATCACCTATGCGAGTGTGTGTTTGGACACAGGACTATATGGGTAATATCCTGGTCCTTGGCGAGGGATTGTGGATCAATTGCTCGAAATTATAGATCAGTAAAAACTGAAGGAGGAAAATCTCTTAAAGACAGCCAACTTAATTTTCTCTTTAACCACCGGCGTTTTTTTTTAAAAATTCAATGTCTTATTTGACAAATTCAATCCAAGATAAATGGTCATTAATGCTAAAGGGACCGAACACCCGGGCACACAGAGCGCATTCCAGATTCCATACGGTTGATTCAAGCAGTTCAATAATTAAAAAAAAAAAAGAGTGGGTCCGGTGGAAAATAAGCTCAATTTGATATATGTAATTGCTCGATGAAACCTTTAGAAAATTAGATCAAATACTTACACATATTGGATTAAACTAATTTTTTACGGATTCACTTTTTTTTAAAATTATTAAACAGCTCAAATTATCTGTGTGAGACCAGAAATGGGCCACGTGTTCCCGTCGATACACTATTTGTATGTGATGTATCGGTCCCAATAGACGATGGGCTCATGAATGACAGTGCTCCTGCATATGTATATATATTTTCCATCAGCAAAACTAAAACCAGTTAGAAAGCTTTGTCCGGACCCATTATGGTGAAAACTCCTGCAATGGTTTCTAATAAGCATTCTAATTTTCTTGCTACTTTGACGAAATCTATCAAACGCCATTTCATAAAAAGGAAGCTTTTGCCCACCATTATAACAATTTTCTCCTTCCTCCTCAACTCTGTTCTTCTATTTACCACCTTCTGGGAACACTCTACGTCCTGCCATTTCAGAGAACTCATGTCCCTCCGTCGCTTTATTCCCAAAGAAAATGACTGTAGTAATAGGAGCCAAACCTTCATAGGAGCCAAATCTTTACTCTCGCTCGCTTCTTTTGCTATCTTGCTCCTTGAAATAGTTTTGAAAACCACTAACATTAAACTCAGAAGGATGATTTTTTTGTCTTCCCTCTGGATAACTTTTGCATTCTTGGCTGTTATCTACTTTGTTATGGCTCTTCTTTGGGGTATTTTTCTTGATCCAATAACAAGGGCTGATGATACTTTCGTCTTAAAAAGCACCCATCGCATCATACTAGTAGGTATCTCAGGACCAATAGTGTTTTCTTGTATGGACTTGTTTGTTAATCTTTGGGTTTTGGTCTTCGTGATTTCGGTGAATGAAGAAGGATACGTTTGCAATACTGAGGCAGTGTGGAAGGCTATAAGATTTACGGAGGGAAAGAGGCTAAATGAATTTACTCTTATTAAATTTCCCCTGGCACTGGCCCGTTTGATTTTTGTACATCGCCTGATCAATTCTGAAGAGTTAAACAAACCAAGCCAGGTCTTTTCGGGGGCTGTTTTGACAGTTAATAGTTGTGGGATGATATTGATTGATCACTTTAGCTGCATTCTGGTAAATTACTATTCCCAGAGCAAGAAGAGGCGTAATATATACCACACCACTCCTCAGTCAAGATTTTCCATAAGAAGAGCCACTTCAACATCTCTCTCTCTCTCTCTAGCTGATCAAAAAAAACCTCTCGGATCTCTCTTTGTATGTGTATGTGTTTTTTTACATTCCGAGCCCCTCTTTTCACAAATTTTTGAGTGCCAAACGCGCTCGCCTTTGCTTAGAGCCAGCATTGAGGATTAGGCACGCCACTCCCCAATATTAGGAAGTTGTGAAAATAAGAACATGAACAATGAGTTTTTATTAAGACGGAGTTAATTATTATTGCTTCAAAAGCTGTGGGTTACTCATTGTCATACTTCTTTTCAACTCCTAAGATTACGGGGGACTAAGAGGATTGGTGGTGCTCTAGAATTTTGCTGAATACTGAGGCTGATGACGTTGGAATATTGATGTTGATATGGATACTTTTACCACTTTGTTTCAAGTGGTGACTTTATCAACTTACTTAGGACCTGTTGATGTGGGGAATATGGTCATTATGGAACTTTCAAGACAAGTTAAGGAAGGGTAGAAGAGTAATTCCCTATACCAACTTACAGTCAAATACGTTTGATGTTAAATCGTATATTTTTCTTCATTCAAATCGAATTTCTATTTTTCTGGTTAAATCATACTAGCCATACAAGTGGTTTGGTTTGGTTCGACGCACACACTAGCGTACGTACTTCGCACGAGAAGAGGAACTGGTACGTACGTCCACCTTGATCGGACGCCCAACTAATTGAGCAATCTTAATTAAAAAGCAACTGAAAATCATATAGTATTCCACCGGTGACCGGTAGTTTAGGACAGCGCTTTTTATCACAGTGCCAAACACGATCCAGATCGGTAAAAAAAACTGGTGAATTGACAAGAGGTCAACAATTTGAGTTCACGCTAATATTTTTGGCATTTTTATCCGAATCTTTGTTGAATTCATTTTTTATGTTTTGAATTAATAATCTGGATGGACGACAAAAGTCTTATAAGAAATAAGAGGCTATGACAAAAATAAAAAATAAAAATTCTGCAAAGACAAATAGATACCAAACAGCAAGCTGGTATTTTTTTTCCTAAGTGTCGTTTTATATGGACTTTTTTCAACTTCAATCCATATTTTTGTACAATTCAATTATTCTCGTTAAGAGGAACGATTAAATCCGAAAATTAAGACAAAAAATTAGGAAAAAAAACTATGAAAGATAAGTTTCAATTAAAAAGACTGAAACCGAAAAGATTAGCGTGAGACAAGTGAACTAAAGCAACAGGTGATACGGTAATTATCCGTTCAAAAATTAAAGAAAAGGTGATACACAAAAAATAAAGTTGGCAACCAAAAAAAGGCACGTGATCGGGTGCATGGCATGGCATAGGTAGTAGTAGCGGGATGGTGACCCCTGGTTATGTCTATTTCATGAGAACTTTTTTTTTTTCCTCGCCAAACGAAACTATTTATAAAAACTCGAAAGGGTACATCGAGGGGAGAACAAACAGATGAAAACAGTGACTAGCCCATCCAACAAAAAGTTGGACAGCCACTACACCTCAACAAAAACTACAATTTGAGCTTACGAATACCGTCAAGAAACAATTTAAACTCCTCCACCGAATAAACTTTGATTCCGAACTTGGTCTTCATCCACAATGTAACTCTAGTTTTCACCAATTCTCCTACTAACTCAACACTCAAATTTGCATTGTTAAAGACGAGGTCATTCCGGGCTAGCCACAAAGACCACAAAGTGGAATAGAAAGACACTTCCCATATATTTTTCTCCAAATTCCTAAACCGGCTGTCAAACCACCATATAGCTAAATCTGCCAACGAATTAGGACAAACCCACGGAACATGCCACCAATCCAGAATTAGAGACCAAATATTCCAAGAGAATATACAATGCAAGAAAAGATGATCAGGAGTTTCGGGATGCAAGGAACACAAAGGGCAGGAAATTGTTTGGCCCTCTTGGATGATATTCCTACGGAAGAGCACTGATCGTGTTGGGGCCCTATCCTGAATCGCCAACCACGAAAAAATTTCCACCTTAGGAGGGCAAAGATTTTTCCACAGTGATCCCAAGAGTTGGTTCCGAGAATGACCAATCTCTTCCCATTGGTGGTATACTGACTTGGAAGAAAAGCTTTTATCGGCAGTCCAATTCCATTGAAGCACATCCCTCTTGGTCTGATCAAGTGTTACCAAAGCCAGTCTTAGATGTAATTCCTCAGATAGGTTAGTCTCCCACACATTCAACCACCTCGTTCTAAATTGTAGCTTCCATTGCATATTCCCTGACCTTTCCTTCACTAAGCTCATCGTGTCCTCTCTTTGGTTAGAGATTAGGAGTAGTCTAGGGAAAGCTTCTTTGAGTGTCCTATCCCCCAGCCAAATGTGATTCCAAAAGGAAGTGTCTTGTCCAGAATGGACTTGAACCCGAAATCCCTCAGTGAGGACCGAACCAATACTAGAAGATGGGTCTGTCAAAGAACAAATGTCTCCAAATGTTGGAGATACGGCCTAATCTCGGTAGAGAAGGTAGCCACGCTCCTTTGTCCAGATTATACTTCCCCCTAATAACTTTGACCCAAAGAGAGTCTTTGTCCTCGTTAAATCGCCACCACCATCTGGACAGCAAGGCAAAGTTTTGTTGAATCACCCTCTTAACTCCCAAACCACCAAATTCCTTTTTCTTTGCTACCGCTTCCTATTTTAGCAAATGAACTTTCCTCTTCTCCAGTGTATCCCCCCAAAAAAAATTGTTTTTGGAGCTTCTCTATAGCCTTTGCCACAGGCACGGACATCTTGAACATTGACATGAAATAGGTTGGCAGGTTGGTGAAAGAAGAGTTAATAAGAGTAAGTCTCCCACCCGTAAAATTGGTTTTCCTTCTCCATACAGTTAACCTCTGCTCCATTTTATCTAAAACTGGCTTCCAAGTACTGATCCTTCTCGGATTTGCTTTGTCTATTTCACGAGAACTTGACGGCTAGTCGTCGATCCCACTCGGTTTGCTTTGTCGTCGTCTGTTGGCCGCGTCAATAAAGAGTAAAGATATAATCATCTCATTGAAGGTTTTAATTTAACATTAAAATCCTGTATCGTAGTCTCGTAGATATTTGCATCTGAATAATTCAACTTGGGCTACATAAATTAGAACTTTTTATTATTTCCTTTTAAAGTTCGTAATATATATTTTGATTGTTTGAAAAAATTAGGCTTTTATTTCTATACTTGATTTTTACTCAATAATTGAAATTTACAATTCAATTTATTAGAGTTTGTGGCTCTGTGCTTAATTTCAATTTTTTTCTTAGGATTATCAAAAATGTTTGGAATACAACAATTCAAACACAATCTTTGACATACACGTGGAGCTCACACGCACTAGTATATGGAGATCCCATATATATATATGAGAGATTATGTTTAAATTATTGTGTATGTAGCACTTTTGTAAGATTATTAGCACAATATGCTCTCACTTGAGGTAAATCCTCCGGCACTGATTTTGTACATGCAATGCACATGTAAACGAGAGAGAGAGAGAGAGAGAGAGAGAGAGAGAGAGATGTAGATGTGAAAACAGAGCCAGATATTACTGAGAAGTGCAAGAGTATCAGAGCCTGAGTGGTTTGGCAAAGAGATCGTAAGATCAAAATAGATGAAATAACAGAGGTCAAAAAGTAAAAGCGGATTGATACAACATTACTCGTACTAGGAAATTAACCCAAACTTTTTGGCATACAAGTGAATAGATTACTAGATTAGTGATAGTCAACACACGTTATATCAGGCAGGATTTAGGACGAGTGTATGCGCCTTTTACGAGAATGATATATATATATATATATAGACTATATAGTCCCCTTCAGATAAGGGCGCCCTTACCTTATTAAGTTGCGGACCTCTCATTTTCTCCCATTTTTCGATCGAATTTCAATGATCCGAGCCGCTTAATGTGTTCGAATATGATTTTAAGAGTACCCGCAAGAAATCAGTCAAACAAAAGATCGGGAAGGGCTTTATTTGAGCAGTTTTTATTTGAACCGTTCGATAAAAAATAAACAAAAACTGCTCATATGGAGCCCTTCCCGGTCATTTTTTATTGCTGATTTCTCGTGAGTACCCTTAAAATCACATTCTAAAGACATTGAGAGGCTCAGATCATCGAAATTCGATCGAAAAATGGGAGGTTCTTACCTTAACAAGGTAAGGGAGCCCTTACCTGAAATTTTGTGTGTGTGTATATATATATATATATATATATATACAGTCATTTTCAAATAAGGAGATCCTTATTTTAGTTAAAGTAAGGACCTCCCCATTTCACCCATTTTCCGTTCGAATTTTGATGATCCAAACCGCTCAATGTGTTCAGAACATAATTTTAAGGGTACCCGCGTGAAATCGGCAAAAAAAATGACCGAGAAGGGCTTCGTCCGAGCAGTTTTTATTTGAACCGTTTGATAAAAAATAAACAAAAACTGCTCAAATGAAGCCCTTTTCGGTCTTTTTTTTGGCTAATTTTTCACGGGTACCCTTAAAATCACGTTTTGAACACATTGAGCGGCTCGGATCATCGAAATTTGATCAGAAAATGGAGGTCCTTATTTTATTAAGTTAAGGTGGTACTTAGGAGAAGGGGACTCTCTCTCTCTCTCTCTCTATATATATATATATATAGTTCTTTCGGGTCCAGTCGCTATGATATTCTTATGGTCCGGATTTCTCATTTTCCAATCGATTTGCAATGATTCAAACCGCTCAATGTGTTCAGAACATGATTTTAAGAATATCCGCGAAAAATCATCAAAAAAAATGATTAGGAATGGCTTAATTCGAGCAGTTTTTTATTGAACCGTTCAATGAAAAACTGTTCAGATCAAGCCATTCTCGATCTTTTTTTTTTGCTAATTTCTTGCAAATACACTTAAAATCATGTTCCGAGCACACTGATCGGCTCATATCATCGTAAATCGATTGGGAAATGAGAAATCCGGACCATAAGAAAATCATGGCGATCGGACCTGAAAAGAATATATATATATATATATATATATAGTCTCATTCTCCTAAGGACCACCTTAACTTAATAAAATAAGAACCTCCCTTTCCTAATCGAATTTCGATAATCCGAGCCGCTCAATGTGTTCAGAACGTGATTTTAAGGGTACTTGCGAGAAATCTGCAAAAAAAAAGACTGGAAAGGGCTTCATCCGAGCAGTTTTTGTTTATTTTTTTATCAAACGGTTCAAATAAAAACTGCTCAGACGAAGCCCTTCCTGGTCATTTTTTTGCCGATTTCACTCGAGTACCCTTAAAATCATGCTCTGAACACATTGAGCGGTTCGGATTATTGAAATTCGAACTGAAAATGGGAGAAATGAGGAGGTCCTTATTTTAACTAAAATAAGAACCTCCTTATTTGAAAATGACCGTATATGGCTCTGGAGCAAGGCATGCTCATTGGGTAAGCTAGGGAAGCAGCCGCTTTCCGCCCCAAATTTTGGTCTAAAATTGAAGCCCTACTATAATGTAATTTATATATTAATAGTAGAATGTTTCTAAATAAAAACACAATCGTATCTTATTTTCTTCAAAAACTCTTGCAATAATATCTTTTTACATTTATATTGTCATAATTGTATCCTTTTAGTTTGATTTTTTTTTATTTTATGATTTTTGTACTTTTATCATTTTTAAAAAAAATTCATGAATATGTAAGAGACTCAATATAGAGAATTTTCTTCAAACCTCCAAAATATATAAGCCGAACCTAGCTCTGAGAACCATTGTTGAAGATTCGATTCAAGGTCAACCAGCTTTAAACGTATAGCTTTTTTCTTTCCAACTCTTTTAACCACACACAAACTCCCCTCGCATGAGGAATTTGTTTTTGTTATTGTTTTTTTTTTTTTTTTTTGGTACTTTGGAAATTTGCATGAGGAATTTGTGTGTGGGGGTTTGTGATTGAAAATTAATTGTTTTCTTTAAACTTTGCTATGAGTATATACAAAGGGGTTCATACCCTCCGTACGATTGCTTTGGGAATTAAGTGGAACCCGACTTTTTAGTGTTTTACATTGAAATAATTCTGATATTTCAGCTGATTCTTAAAACGAAAGTGATGTGTGATAAAAATGAATTTGAATTATGACATGCCATTGGTATCTTTCTTCGATTTCATGCCATTTTCCAAGTTATTTGTCCTTTGATCTAGTCAAATGATTTTTTTAAGAGCAAAAAAGAATTTATTAATGGTTGGAAACAAATTAAGAAAATAAAAGGAACCTAGAATGGGACATCATAACAAGTAAAGAAAATACCAAGGAATGACAACCTACTAAACCGACGATCATATGTTGTTAGGATCCAAAAATAAAATCTAGTCGAATGATAATATATTTTCACAGTAATTTTTAAAACAGTCTTGCTAATCTCTACTCACTAAGTGTAGGATAATATGTTAATAATTTAAAACAAGTTCGGATATCAACGCATATCTCACGGATATTAATATATTTTCACAAATATCAATACACATTTATCGGATATGAATACACTTTTTACGTATTATACTACACCCTTTGGATGGAGGTTAGATTAGTACTTTTTAAAAATTTAAGAAAAAGTTGAAAAAATAATGAAATAATCAAGTTTTGGAAAGTTAGGATTACGGCTGCGTTCTTATAAACTTAACTTAAATTTGAAAATTTTGTTCTTATTTGATTTTTTTTTTTTTTGCATTTGTTAGTTTTGTTCCAAACTTTTGAAGGTTAATGATTCGTCTTGACAAAAAAATCGGAAAGTAAAAAAATTACTTTTTTTTTGAAACAACAAAAATATTATCAAGGATAACTCGACAATGGGTACATCAAAGGAAAGAAAGGGGAAAAAGGCGAGGGGAAAGAAAGAAAGAGGAAAGAGGAAGGGGGAGGGGGAACTTCCTGTTAGGGGTGTAGACAACCTTCAGCAGTGGTTTAGCTCAGGGGTGTGGAGGCGGAGCCCCCACGGCACATAGGACCCGACCTATTTTACGCTGCAATTTGTATGTAATTAGATTAACGTATTTTAGAGAAAAACAGAGAGACGCGAGAGAAAACGCAGATCTCAGAGAGATTGCGAGAAGACTTATATTCTTGATTCGATTTTATACTGGACTGGTGTGGCTCCTATGGTTTTTCCTCGTATTGAAATTTTTCACGTATATTTTGTGTTCGTTCTTTTCTTGTTTGTTACTATTTCTGTTTGCTTGCGATTTATGTGATCCTAGTTTTCAAAATAGGCGTTGTGAGTTGAACAAGAAGTTCAATTCCAAACACTTCCAGCAAGAAGTTGAGAAGAAACAAAGTCTAATTAAACTACCAAATACATCAAAACTTCCAGTCAAAAATAATAAATCAGCAATCCGCCCGTGTATCTGCATCCTTACCAGTTCATCCTTTTTACCGAGCAGCAAGGAGTGTAAGCATTGGTATGATTGGGAACATATTTGTGACGCCATAACCAGCAAGACCTCTTCTACAAACTCACCCATCAAGACCGGTCAATCCATATCCGCATCATTCGACATCATCTATGAGAAATATTTTGAGAAATTACTTTAAACCAAATATTTTGAGATATAACCGGCTACTTTTTAGCAAAAGAAGTGATTTTCTTGAATTTTTTTTATTTTTTATTTTCTGACATTGTGCGTTTATTTAACCTCTCCAACGCATCTATTCTTAAGAAATTTGTCCTGTTATTTTCTGACCTATGCTACAGGTTTCACTAGAATCATTTGAAATTCATGCTCTTTGGATGATTTCAGACACATCTCCTATGCGAGCGTGTGTTTGGACACAGGACTATATGGGTAAATTCCTGGTCCTTGATGAGAGATTGTACGTGGATCAATTGCTCGAAATTATAGATCAGTAAAAACGGAAGGAGGAAAAGCACTTAAAGACAGTCAACTTTTCTCTTTAACCACCTGCGTTTTTGTAAAATTCAATGTCTTATTTGACAAATTCAAGCCAAGATAAATGACCCTTAATGCTAAGGGGACCAAACATCCAGGCACATAGGGCCCATTCTAGATCCCGCACAGATGTTTCAAGTCGTTTAATAATTAAAAAAAATTGAGGGGGTTCATTAAAAAATCAGCTCAATCCAATATGTGTAAATATTCGATCAAATCTTTAGAAAATTAGATCAAATACTTACACATATTAGATTGAGCTAATTTTTCACGGATTCACTTTTTTTTTTAAATTACTAAACAACACGAATTATCTGTGTGGGACCAGAAATGGACCTCGCGTTCCCATCGATACACTATTGGTATGTGATGTATCGGTCCCAATAGACGATGGGCTCATGAATGTAATTGCTCCTCCATATGTATATATATTTTCCATAGCAAAACCAAAACCAGTTAGAAAGCTTTGTCCAGACCCATTATGGTGAAAACTCCTGCTATGGTTTCTAATAAGCATTCTAATTTTCTTGCTATTTTGACGGAATCTATCAAACGCCATTTCATAAAAAGGAAGCTTTTGGCCACCATTATAACAATTTTCTCCTTCCTCCTCAACTCTCTTCTTTTATTTACCACCTTCTGGGAACACTCTACGTCCTGCCATTTCAGAGAACTCGTGTCCCTCCGTTGCTTTATTCCCAAAGAAAATGACTGTAGTAATAGGAGCCAAATCTTTATAGGAGCCAAATCTTTCCTCTCGCTCGCTTCTTTTGCTATCTTGCTCCTTGAAATGGTTTTGAAAACCACTAACATTAATTATCTCAGAAAGAAGATTTTTTTGTCTTCCCTCTGGATAACTTTTGTATTGTTGGCTGTTATCTACCTTATTTTGGCTCTTCTTTGGGGCATTTTACTTGATCGAATAACAAGGGCTGATGATACTTTCGTCTTAAAAACCCTTCCCATCATACTAGTGTTTTCTTGTATGCCCTTGTATGTTAATGTTTGGGTTTTGGCCTTGGTGATTTCGGTGAATGAAGAAGGATACGTTTGCCATATTCGGGCAGTGCGGAAGGCTATAAGATTTATGGTGGGAAAGAGGCTAAATGGCTTTACTCTGATCAAATTTCCACTGGCACTTTCGCGTTTGATTTTTGTTCATTGCCTGATCAATTCTGAAGAGTCAAACAAACCAAGCCGGATCTTTTTTGGGGTTTTTTTCACTGTTACTAGTTGTGGGACGATATTGTTTGATCACTTTAGCTCCATTCTGGTGACTGGTATATTACTTTTCACAGAGCAAGAAGATGCGTAATATACACCACACCACTCCTCAGTCAAGAATTTCCAGAAGAAGAGCCATTTCAACATCTCTCTCTCTAGCTGATCAAAAAAAATCTCTCGGATCTGTGTATGTGTGTTTTTTTTTACATACCGAGCCCCTCTTTTCACATATTTTTGAGAGTCGGAGGTGCTCGCCTTTGCTTAGAACCAGCATTGAGGATTAGGCTCCTCTTGAGTTCAACTAGACACCACTCCCCAACATTAGATTAGTTCCTATTGTACAATCTTCCATTGAAAATAAGAATATGAACAATGAGTTTTGATTAAGACGGAGTTAATTGTTTACAGTATTCCAATTGTTTAGATTAATTGCTATTGTACCATCTTCTACCGGTTTGACCATAGAAAGTGTCACATGGTTGACCATACTTTACTTTTTTTTTTTTTTTGGTTACGCTAGCTATACTTTACATTTTATAAGAGCATCCGCATCTCTCTCGAAACTTCCTACATCAAACTATAATAAAGAGCAAAATTTCCAAATCTCTCCTGCATCAGGCTCACTACTTCCCTCTGTATTTTGTAATTGGTGTAGCTTTGCTACAGTACCTCGTTTCTTCTCACGAGACACTGTTCATAAGTTATCCCTTATTTTATTAATTACCTACCTGAAGCAGGTTGCTCCCATGGCTACTCGTGCTTGGAGGCTCTTTTTTTTTTTTTTGCTGCAGATCCATTGGCTTTGAGCTTCGTCTCACTATTCACCTGCTCCCATGGCTTTTGAGGTCGGCCCATGAAGAGATGATGCATGCCGTGGTTGAGATGGGGTTTGGAGGGAGAAGTGGGGTGGTGATCAAAGGGGTTAATCGTTGGTTGCCGGTGTGAGGTGAGATGGGGGACGCGGGGGAGGGGGTTTGTGTTGTTTTTTTGCTCAGCAAAAGAGAAATTTTAAAACACTCGAAAGGATACATCGAGAGGGAAAGCTGAGGAGCACACAAGCTCAAAACTCAACCGAGGAAGGGGGGAGACGCAAATCACCCAGCAGGAGGTTGGATAATTCACGCCAAAACAAATTACAATTTTAACAAACGAATACCATCCAGAAATCTTTTGAAATCCTCTACTGAGTACAACATAATATTGAACTTGACTTTGATCCATATAGCCACCCTGAACTTAATTATATCCACCACCTCCTCAGATCTTGCAGTCGAACCCTTAAAGATACACATATTCCGTGTCATCCAAATGGACCAGATTATTGCATAGAAGCAAGCTTCCCAGATGTGTTTTTCCAAGTTGCGCAAATTATTGTCAAACCACCAACACAACAGATCCGCTATTGAGAGCAGGCAAACCCATTTGTATGCCACCAATCCAAGATTTGAGTCCAAATGTACCAAGAAAATTGGCAGTGAAGGAGTAAATGGTTGGGAGTTTCCAGTTGCAAAGAGCAAAACTGGCATAAAGTATCATTTAGGGCAATATTCCTGCTCATAAGAATAGACTGTGTAGCCAACCTTTCCTGAACAGCCTTCCACACCAAAATTTCCACCTTAGGGGGACAAATGTTTTTCCCCAAGGAGCCCAAGATAGGATTTCGAGACTGAGTCTGCACTTCCCACTGCTCATAAACTGATTTTACCGTAAAATCAGTTTATCCGTCCATCTCCATATCAGAGAATCAGGTTTGGAAGGATCCATATGATATGACTGCAATCTTAGTTCCAGATTCCTTAGCATCAGATTCTCCCTATCACGCAAATCTCTTCTAAATTCCAGCCCCCAACTTCCGTTACCCACCCTTTCCCAAATATTGCCGACTACCTCCTCCTGTTGAGTGGATAATAAAAATAACCTGGGGGTTTGTGTTGTTGATCTTAGGTTGAGACTGATTTGGGGTTTTGTTTGCCAGATTTTCTGGGATTGGATTTGTTGAGAAATGAGAGAGTAAAGTTAGAGAGAGAGAGAGAGAGAGAGATTCTCAATTGCTGCCGCAGCATGTTTTGTTTTGTTTTGTTTCTCTGTTTCGGTTTTTTTTTTTTAAATAAAGAAATAATATTTTTAATAAGATAATTTTAATATAGAGAGTCTGATGCAGGAGACATTTTAAAAGTAAGTAGTTAAAGTAATAAAGTGAATTTTTAAGAGGTAATTTGGTCCAAAATATAGAGAGGCTAGTACGGATGCCCTAAGCACTGCTAGCTACTTGGGCCAAAATGTAGTTAGTGGCAGAAGCGTCAAATGAAAACCATTTACTTGTTGGAGGCTTTATATTTATATGAGCACATACAATGGGGTTCATACCCTGTGTACAATTAATTGTTTTCTTTCAACTTTGCTATGAGTACACACAAAATGGTTCATATCCTGTGTACAATTGCTTTGGGAATTGTAACCCGTCTCGGTAACTGTAAGGAAACACCCGACTTTTAGGGACTCAATTTCAGTCCAGCTTTTTTACCCTCCAGTACGGTCCAGTTTTGGGCCGTTGTGGGCCCATTCCGGGCCCACAACAATGATTGGAATCGTTCATTTTGTAAAGCTCGTCAAATATGTCATCCATGTCAAAAATTAGCTTAATCAAACATCAATAGGTATATAGATGAAACAGATTTGTACAAGAAAAAAGAGATGACAAAAATTAAGTTGAAATTAATAATTGCCCATTTTTTTCATGTACAAATCTGTTTCATCCATGTACCTGTTGATGTTTGATCAAGCTAATTTTTGGCATGGATGACATATTCGACGAGCTCTACAAAATGAATGATTCCGATCATTGTTGTGGGCCCGGAATGGGCCCACAACGGCCCAAAACTGGACCGTACTGGAGGGTAAAAAAACTGGACTGAAATTGAGTCCGACTTTTTAGGGTTTTTAAATTGAAATAATTCTGATATTTCAGCTGATTCTACCGATCATGTTAAAAATAGCATTCTTAAAACGAAAGTGATGAGTAATAAAAATGAATTTGAATTATGACATGCCATTGGTATCTTTCTTCGATTTCATGCCATTTTCCAATTTATTTGTCCATTAATCTAGTCAAATGATTTTTTTTTTAAGGGAAGAAAAGAATTTATTAATGGTTGGAAACAAATTATGAAAATAAAAGGAACCTAGAATGGGACATCGCAACGGGTAAATAAAATACCAAGGAATGACAACCAACCAAACCGACGATCATATGCTAGCATGATCGAAAAAGAAAATCAAGTCAAATGACAATTCATTTTCATAGTAATTTTTCGAACAGTCTTCCTAACCTCTTCCCACTAAGAGCAGGATAAATATTTTTTTTGATTAGCAAAGAAAATTTTATTACTCAATGAATCGAAGTTACAAAGATTAAAAAGAAACGGGAAAAGAAGGCATCACAACCAACGACCTACATCTTAACACTGTTGGCACTTAAACTAAGGACAATTATATGTCACCCGCTACGAAAGAAAAAAGAAAAAGTTGGCGAGCAGCCAACCACAAAAAAAATCCTGAATTAAAATATTTTTCAGAATATATATTTATGTATAAATTGGCATAATTATGAAAGTGTGCTAATATATGAACACACACTTGTATATATCTCAAAAATGCACATATAAAATTAATTTTATGTCTGAATTTCATCATATGGTGCATTTATATTTGTTATTTTAAGAGTTGTTTGTCTATTTAAAACTATTCTTTCTTGATTTTCTTTATATTTAACCTTCTGGGATAAATGTTTTAAAATAAAGTCATGAACAAAACTAGCTCAATCATTCTAAAATTTGTTGATGTTCATTTAAAACATATTTTAAAAAATTGCCTGAGATTTTTTGCTCATTTTTATCTAATTTAACTTAAAGTACGCGTTATTAACATTTTTGATTAGTAAAGCATGCTTTAATTTTGTACATTCTCACTATGGTTGAAGGAAAAAATAGAATTTTTGCCATTATGTTTAATATGTGCCCCCACTAGAGTATATTTCTTGACCCGTCCCTTCCTATATGTATGTGTTCTGGATTGTGACTTGGGTGATGTAAAGCATATCTAGTCTTTGTTAGTATATCTAGTCTTCGCCATTATGTTTAATAGCTTCTTTTATCAACTGATAATATCGTCTTTCTTTCGGTTATAAAAAACATACACAGTTTTTAGCTACTAAAATATCCTTGCGTAACAAGTCTTCCTTTTTTTTTTTTTTTTTCTCACTTACCCAAAAAAAAAGTCTTCTTTTTGCTTTGTTTTTTTTTTTTTTCTTTTCCTAATCACAACTGTAACAACTCAAAAATGCTTGTGTAACAACACGTCAATGCTTGTGGGACATTAAACGTGACGTGACACATGCTCAGCATCCCCAGGTCCCATGGAATATCACCTAGAATTACTCCTATGGTAGGTCACATAAAATGCTACATTAATTAGGAAGTACCGAAATACTATATACTATTACTCATATTTTATATCAAAATCATTACCGTAATATTACGGTTATTACCGAATCACTGTGTTACCATTTGTGTGCCCGTAAATCGGTTAAGACTTTTGAGCAATGCCATGATTTTTTCTTAATACTCGGATGTCCGGATCAATTTACAAATCTCGACTAATTTCGGAGCACTAAAGTTAACAGCTAGACATACCTCAAGTTCACAACTTCCCGCAAGGTTGGAATTTTTAGCACTCATACGATTAGAATTTACGACTTCTTGGGGGGTAAGTTCTTTAGTTGTGTTCTCACGCCTATTTGGCCAAACCCCTTGGGATAGAATAATGCCATGAATTTCGGACATAAATTTGATGAAAACAATTTTAGAACGTAATTTTGGACACAATCTTTTTGATAACTTACTTGTCCTGGTCAGCTTACATACATATCGATAAACGTCCACTTGTGGGAATTTTAATTGTACCAAAGAAAATTCTTAAGCCTCAGGTGTTAGACCACCAAGCCAACCCTTAAAGGATTATTACTTCAAGCACAATTTTGTGATCTCTTTTTCCTGTATTGGTAGCAACTGGTTTTATAGCGAGATGAGTTTTGAAAAAAGGGATAAGACATACTGACATAGTTAAGAGGAGAGCCGGAGAGGTTTGAATTTTAGTTATACACTCTATGCAGAGTTATTTTGATTTATTTTAAGAAGGTGAATATGATCAGTTAAGTGGATATTAAAGGATAACAGTGTGTGAAATGGGCCGAACACCCAGAGTTATGAAAATAAACAAAAAGATTTAGGTGGATGAACCTTCCCTAATAGAAGATATATAACAATATTGTAAATAAATGCCAGATATAGAGCTAGAGCAATTAACGATGATAATCCAAGTGAATGATTGGTGAATATGGCGGTGTTGATCGGTGGTGGGGAGGTGGATGCGGCCCCCGTGGCTGAGTTGCTCTGGTCGTTTTGTGTGCTGAAGTTCGGGCAGTGTCCACTCCGAGCTCTCATTCGGGCGCGGGGCCAGTAGTTCATCCTTCTGAGTTGTTGCTGTTGCTAATAATCACCGCCAGACATCGAGTTTGTGCTGAGGTTCGTTTGGGGCTTGCTGTGATTGGTGGTGGTTTGCTCCCCTTTGCCTTCATTGCTTTGATTTTCATTGTTTGTTGGCCGGTTTTCGCTACCGGTCTCTACAGTTGGGAGAGGCCAACTTGGCTTGGCTTAACGGCGAGGCTAATTTTTCGATGGTTTGTAATGCGATGGTGAAGATTGAAGTGGTTAGGGTTTGGGTGGGCCGGTCCTTGGTGGACCGGGTTAGGGTGCTTGGACCTTTATCTATTTTATTTGGATGTTGGGTTAAGCTTTATCGTTTTATTGTTTTGGACCATTGTAGACCTTTGTGTGGTTTGGACTTTGTCTTTACGATGTATCATCTAACCTTTTGTTGGATTCCATTTCCCTTTCTTGTGTCTTTTTTTTTTGATGTTTTTTTGGTTAGTAGCTAGCCTGTAGATGTTATCGATCAAGTTAGAAAAAAGATGTGTGTTAAAAGGTTTTGTTTTGAAATATGCTAAAGATTGTTATGTAATACTACAAGTCGTTGGATATGAGAAAATTCCTCTTATCTCAACCGTCTAGTGAAAAATTAAGAGGATTTTGATAAGGTACTTAATGAAAAAAAAAAAAAAAAAGAAAAGAAAAGAAAGCAGTGTTTTCGTTTTGGATTTAATGGTCTGGTCTAGTCTGGTCTGGGCTGGGCTGGGCTGGGCTGGGCTGGGCTGGGCCCCCACAAATTAAGGTCGCGTAACGGTTCGGCAATAGGCAGGCTTGCAGGTATATTCTGTGCTCCAGGAATTGGGCAATCTGCCAATCAAGACAAATAATCATAAGGGAGAGTAACAAATGTGCTTGCTGGGGAACGACAAATTACATTTACTATTTCCCTATCTTGCTAGGATATCTTTCCATGCTGTATATTGTATTTTGGAGTACTATGTCCCAACTGTCCGAACAATCCGGTTTGTGCTCACTCTTAGGCTGTGTTTGAATGACACGTATCTTAGAGATAATGAGAATGTAATTCCGAAATTCTAATGTTCCTATGTTTGTGAAAAATGGTAATGGGAATTAGATTACTGATCTCCCAATTCAGGAGGAATCAGATTCCTAAATACAAGAGGAATCTGATCCCTCCCACCCCTCATGAAAATCTTGGATTCCTAGCTCGATCAATGTAAAAAGAAAACATTGTACTTCAAGATATTTTCAAAATAAATGATTCCTAGAGAAGATACTTAATTAATCCAAACGTCGGAATAAAATTCCTCCGGATATTGAAATACTAGGAATTTGATTCCTGGTAATCAAATTCTTACTCCTACAAAAAGTTAAGGGCATCCAAATTGAGCATTAGGGTCCATTCTCTTTTTTTTTTTTTGGCATACAGTATATATGAGAGAGGATTAGCGAGTTGTTAGTATGTTAGTCAATGGTTTAGAGACTATCCATAATCCTGAATCCCAAACCCGCTTTCCATGGGACTCGAACTCATGTCACCAATGAGAAGAGAAATGAAACAACCAAATTGGCAAGCTTGATTGTCTTAGGGTCCATTCTTTGAAAACTTCTTTTTATACTTTGTTTTGTGTGTTTTGTTCAATTTTTTTGAATTTTTGTTAGATTCATATTGTAATTTTTTGATTCATCATCCGCCTCGACGAGAAAAATCTAAAAAGTACAAAATTATGACTAAAAGCAAAAAAAAATTCACTAAAAATAAAAAAATTATCAAAAAATAAAAAAATTATCAAACAATTGTCTTATTTTTGTAAAGTGCCGTCTCATTTAAATTTGTATAATGAGATGCCATTGATATCTTTCTTTGATTTCATTCCATTTTCCAAGTTATTTGTCCATTAATCTAGTCAAATGATTTTTTTTGAAGAGAAGTTTTTTTTTTTTTTTTTTATGTTTTGAAAGAAATTATGAAAATAAATGGAACCTAGCATGAGACATCAAAACGGGTAAAAATAGGGAGAATTAAAAATATACCAATGAATGACAACCTACCAAACTGACGATCATATTGTTAGGATCTAAAAAGAAATCTAGTCAAATGATAATAATATATTTTCATAGTAAAATTTCACCATTTATTATTTTAATTAGTTTTCCAAAATACTAGTATTTATTTAAGAAAAAATTGAAAAAACAATAAAATAGTGAAGTTAAGAACAAAATGGCACTTTTTCTAAAAGTGCTAATGGAACACCATCTTAGGATTAATTAAGAATAGATAAGCAGATTGGTCATCAGGACGAGAAATTTTCCAATGCCGGGTGTGCATATCTAAGCTGTCCAAAAGTATATTGGACGGTTCAGATTGAAACACACTCTCTCCTTTCATTTCCATACTCTCTCTTCTCTTTTTTCTCCTTCCAAATCCAAACCATCCAAAACAGAAATATACAAACCGGGATGTACCAAACGGATACCACGTGATACCCGCTCGACGCTGAAAAATCTCTCCGTTAGGATACTACGATGGAGTTTACAAAAGAAAAGGACACGTTGAGGTACAAATGTACAATCGTGTAGAACACTCCGGCTCAGGTTGACCATCAATGGAACGTTGATGACGAGATCATGTATGGTACACAATAGTATTTTTTTTATGGTACCCAAAAGTCACTTGAGTAGTAAGTATTTTACATTGAGCGATAAATATTTTATTAAAAGTGGTAAGTATTTTGCATTGAGTGATAAATATAGAAATACTTGCCGTGAAATACTTATCACTCAGTGTGAAATTATTTCATATGAAATGGTAAAAAATACTTACCACTCAATATGAAATACATACAAATTATTATTAAATACTTACCATTCAATGTGCAGTACTTTATCACTATATTGACATTTTAGGTACCATATACCATAAAGTCATTTGTGTAACATAGAAAAATTCTTAAATGACTAATGTAAAGAAAATTACAGAAAAACAATCTAGAAGGAGTTGTAATTTCTAACCATAAATTATCATGAAAACAACGCTTCAGTAGATTGTTTTTTTTTAAAGGCAACAAGATTTTATTAAAATTCGATAAAAGGTACATTGAGGCGACCAGACACTATATTCAAGTGAGACACTTGAAACATAGAGCAGCCCAAAAGAAATAGAAAAAGGAAAAGGATACATCCAACATGAGACGATTGTTAATATATTTATATATGAAATATCAAAAATAATTTCTAAAAAAAAAGAGACCTATCCTACAGGTGCGTTTATTTAACCTCTCCAACACATCTATTCTTAAGGAATTTGTCTTGTTATTTTCGGACCTATCCTATAGGTTTCACTTGAATCATTTGAAATTCATGTACATTGGATGATTTTGGATACATCTTCTATGCGAGCATGTGTTAGGAAACAGGACATTCGTGTGTATAGCACACTATATGGTAAATTTCCTGGTCCTTGATGAGGGATTGTGGATTAAGGCCCCGTTTGATAACAGGATTAGATGGATAGGATTCGTAAGGAGATGGGATTAGAATTGGGATTCGTAAGGAGATGGGATTAGTAATGAGAAGGGATTGATAATGAGTACGTTTGTTTGGGATGGGATTAGATGATGAGATTATTAATATCATGTTTGTTTGAGATGGGATTGGATTGATAGAAGAAATTGGTAATGAGAAGGGATTGGTAATGAGGAGGGGTTGGGTTCGGACTATGAATACCAAGTCCCACGGGGTATTGCTAATACCCCCTAATCCCCGGATTCGTTATCCCAACGGACTACGAATCTGAACCAATTTTGGAAACCAAACGCAGTATTGTTAATCCCTTTGGCTTAGTAATCCAATCCCAACTCCCAGGAGGTTTAACAAACGGGGCCTAATTGCTCGAAATTATAGATCAATAAAAACGGAAGGAGGAAAAGCTATTAAAGACGGTCAAACTTTTCTCTTTAACCACCTGCGTTTTTCTAAAATTCAATGTCTTATTTGACAAATTCAATCCAAGATAAGTGACCGTTAATGCTAAGGGGACCGGACAGTAAGGCACATAGGGCTCATCTTACATCCCACACTGATGATTCGAGCTATTCAATAATTAAAAAAAAAATTCAAGGAGGACCTATGGAAAATAAGCTCAATTTGATATGTGTTAACACTCGATGAAATCTTTAGAAAATTAGATCGAGCACTTATACATATTGAATTAAGCTATTTTTTTTTAAATTATAAAACGACTCGAATCATCTAGGTGGAACTTGTAGTAGGTCTCGTGTTCCCGTCGGTACACTATTGGTATGTGGTGTATAGGTTCCAATAGACAACGGGCTCCTGAATGACAGTGCTCCTGCATATGTATATATATTTTTCATTAGCAAATCCAAAACCACTTAGAAAGCTTTGTCCAGGCCCATTATGGTGAAAACTCCTGCAATGGTTTCTAATAAGCATTCTAATTTTCTTGCTACTTTGACGAAATCTCTATCAAACGCCATTTCATAAAAAGGAAGCTTTTGCCCACCATTATAACAATTTTCTCCTTCGTCCTCAACTCTCTTCTTTTATTTGCCACCTTCTGGGAACACTTTACGTCCTGCCATTTCAGAGAACTCCTGTCCCTCCGTTGCTTTATTGTCAAAGAAAATGACTGCAGTAACAGGAGCCAAATCTTTTTGGGAGCCAAAACTTTCCTCTCCCTCGCTTCTTTTGCTATCTTGCTACTTGAAATGGTTTTGAAAACCACTAACATTAATCTCAGAAAGAAGATCTTTTTGTCTTCCCTCTGGATAACTTTTGTATTGTTGGCTGTTATCTACCTTGTTTTGGCTCTTCTTTGGGGCATTTTACTTGACCCAATAACAAGGGCTGATGATACTTTCGTCTTAAAAAGTACCCTTGCCATCATACCAGTTGGTATCTTAGGACCAGTAGTGTTTTCTTGGGTGTCCTTGTGTGTTAGTGTTTGGGTTTTGGCCTTCGTGATTTGGTTGAATGAAGAAGAATGCGATCGCGAAATTGAGGCGCTGCGAAAGGCTGTAAGATTTGTGGAGGGAAAGAGGCTAAATGGCTTTACTCTGATTAAATTTCCCCCAGCACTGTCGCGTTTGATTTTTGTTCATTGCCTGATCAATTCTGAAGAGTTAAACATACCAAGCCGGACCTTTTTGGGGGTTGTTTTGACAGTTTATAGTTGTGGGACGATATTGTTTGATCACTTTAGCTGCATTATGGTATATTACTATTCCCAGAGCAAGAAGATGCGTAATATACACCACACCACTCCTCAGTCAAGATTTTCCATAAGAAGAGCCGCCTCAACATCTTTCTCTCTCTCTAGCTGATCAAAAAAATCTCTCGGATCTCTCTTTGTGTGTGTGTGCATTTTTTTACGTACTGAGCCCCTCTTTTCATATATTTTTGAGAGCCAAAGGCGCTCGCCTTTGCTTAGAACTAGCATTGAGGATTAGGCTCCTCTTCAGTTCAACTGGACGCCACTTCCCAATATCAGGAAGTGGTGAAAATAAGGACATGAACAATGAATTTTGATTAAGACAGAGTTAATTGTTAACCGTATTCCAATTGTCTTGTACCATCTTCTACCGGTTTGACCATAGAAAGTGTCACACAGTCGACTATACTTTACAAGCACTGCTAGCTACTTGGGCTGGCCGAAATGAATTTAGTGGCAGGCCCGTCAAATGCAGAACCATTTAGTTGTTGGACGCTTTATATTTATATGAATATATTCAATAGACTACTAAAGTGACATTATTATCATGACGTTAAAGGGGCCAAAATGAACAAAATGTCAGCGTAATAACATTTTAGAAATATTGGCCCATTCGTTTTTTTAGCTTTTCGATACCTTCAAATACATTTGATGTTGTTGTTTTTTAAGAAGGGTAAAAGAGTTATTCCATATATCAACTTACCGTCAAATACGTTTGATGTTAAATGAGGAAAGTCCACTTTCACCCCTTGTGGTTATCGCCATGTGCGGATATCCCCCTTGTGGTTCAAAACTGACCTTATAACTTACCTGTGGTTTTGAAAATGTGCGGATAGACCCCCTGCCGTTATATTTTCCATCCATATTAACGGACATAACATTAAAAGACCGTTATAACCCCCATCACGTCTCTTGATTCTTCTTCTTTTTTAAATCTAACCACATCATCCTGTATATCAAAAATTGAATCCAAACCGTTGATGTTGTAAATTTTGACAAGTACTACGTCTATGCCAAAATTCAAGTCAATCAAAAAATGAAAAGCTCCTGGTCAAATCGATTTTGTTATGAAATTAAAATTTCAAATTTGAATTTACTAAAAATTAGATCACTGGGTTATTAATGCCTGATCGAGATGATTTTTTACAGAGATACTCTATTCTTTATTTAATACATTATGAACGACTCAGATTACATTCTAGAGATGTGTGAGATACACCTCCGTTAATATGGATGGAAAACATGACGGCATGGGGTCTATCCGCATATTTTCAAAACCACAAGTAGGTTATGTGGTCAGTTTTGAACCACAAGGGGGGTATCCGCACATGACGATAACCACAGGGGGTGAAAGTGGACTTTCCTCATGTTAAATGGTATATATTTCTACATTCAAATCGAATTTCCGTTGTTCTGGTTAAATTATTCTGGCCATACAAGTGGTTTGGTTTGGTTGGATGCACACACGGGCGTACGTACTTCGCACGAGAAGAGGAACTGGTATGTACAGCCACCTTGATCGGACGCCCAACTAATTGAGCAATCTTAATCTTGGTATGGCAGCTGCATGTCCGCCAAATTAATGATCAAAGCCTTCCGCCACGGCTCTCGGATTCAAAGTAACTTCATTTTATCCACCAACAGTAGTGGTACATCAGCACTTACTTCTGGCAATCTATTAGAATCTGTATCAATTCGGTTTCGGCGAACAAATCCAACCATGAAACAAAATAACTATGTTACTATGCTGACTCGAGTTCAATAATTTATTCCGATACGATTGCTGCATATTGCCGGACTTTGGACCTGTAGGACTTGTAGGGTGGGGGGGAACTGGGGAAGATGATGGTTGAGAGCGAGGCGGGTGTGGGGAGGGGGGGACGACGCCGGACGGTGAGAATATATAACTGAGAGAAACGGGTAGGAGGATTATTTTTCATACCAACCTTGTGTTAATTTGGTCTTGAGGAAACAAAGGCTAGCTAGGCAAATAGTACTGTATTACCAGACCAAATGATTGTTTATTTTGCTCCGCAGACCTACTAGTTCTATTTTTTTCGTCATAGAAAATCTATTCGGAAATCACAGTGCCAAACACGATCCAGATCAGTTAAAAACTGGTGAATTGACAAGAGGTCAACAATTTTAGGCTGAGTTCACGCTAATATTTATAGGCATTTTTGTCTGAATCTTTGTTGAATTCATTTTTCATGTTTTGGAAGTAATCATTTGGATCAACGACTGAAGTCTAAAATATAAGAAGTTATGATAAAAAAAAAAAAATTAAGTGCAAAAATATAAGTGAGGGAAAATTTATTTTGTTGCAATTACCTTGCTTAATTTTTGCAAGGAAAATAGAAAATTATTTCGCTTTTTGTCACCATTATCTTGCTTCTTGCCGCCAAATGTTAAAATTAATGTATCGTTGTAATTTTTGTATGTGGGCGAAAATGTGATGTTAGTTTCGACCCATAAATAAGGCTAATGGAAGAATTCTGGAGAATCCAAAAGAGATTAAAGATGCAGCTGTCGAATACTTTGGCTTCAATTTTAAAGAGGAGGTTTCGGTTAGGCCAGTGTTGGGGGGGGGGGGGGGGGGGGGGGGGTTGCAGGGAATTTAGCAGGAAACTTAGTGCATTGGAAGCATCTTCTTTGGAAAACCAGTTTGGGGAGGAAGAGATACATGCAACTCTAAAACTCTAAAGCAATGTAGTAATTTCAAAGCTCCAGGCCGGGATGGTTTTAACTTTTCCTTTGTTAAGAGAGGTTGGGATTTTATGAAGGGGCTGATTCTCCAGTTCTTCTCTGAGTTTCATGCCAATGGTAAGCTTACAAAAGGTATCAATTCTACTTTTGTGTGTTTGATTCCTAAGGTTGACTGCCCTTTGTCTTTCAAAGAGTTTAGATCTATTAGCATGGTGGGGTGGGTCTACAAGTTACTTTCCAAGGTCTTGGCTAATAGATTTAAAGTGCTTCTCCCCTATACAATTGGAGAGTCCCAAGCTGCTTTTATAGAGGGAAAACAGATTCTGGATAGTGTTTTTATAGCGAATGAAGTGATCCATAGCTGGAAAAATAGCCGCTCAGGGGGCCTCATTCTCAAAATAGACTTTGAGAGAGCTTATGATTGTGTTAATTGGGGATTCTTATTAGACATGCTTTCAAAATTGGGCTTTGGGCAAAAATGGTGTGGATGGATTAAAGAATGTATTTCGTCTGTAGCAATGTCTATTCTCATTAATGGTTCGGCCACTCCGGAATTTCATACCCAAAAAGGTCTTAGGCAAGGGGACCCTCTATCCCCTTTCCTTTTCAATATCGTGGTGGAAGCTCTGAATATTTTGTTGATTAGAGCAAGAGAGTTAAATATTATCAAGGGTACAAAGATAGGGGCAAACGGAGTTATTCTATCCCACTTACAATTTGCAGATGATATGATTCTATTTTGCAATAATGATGGTGTGGAGATGGCCAATATAAAAAGAATTTTGAGATGTTTTCAGCTTATGTCAGACTTGAAGATTAATTTCTCAAAAAGCTCACTTTGTGGAGTTAAGATTTGTCATCTAGATGTTACTAATCTGGCAAGGGTGATGGGGTGTAAAGTAGAGACTCTACCAATTAAATACTTGGGGCTTCCATTGGGTGCAAATCCGAAAAGAGTGAAGACATGGGAACCTGTCTTGAATAGAATGGGAAAAAAGTTGAGTATTTGGAGAAGTAGATTCAATTCTACGGGAGGCAGACTTACCCTTCTAAACTCCAACTTTGCTCATTTGCCGATTTACTTTATGTCCCTTTTTAAGATGCCAGCAACCGTTGCTCAGTCCATTGAGAAGCTACAGAAACAATTTTTTTAGGGTGATTCTATTGATAAAAAGAAGCTTCATTTGGTGAATTGGGGTAAGGTTGTCAAGAAAAAAGAGCATGGGGGTTTGGGGGTAAAAAATTTGAAGATTCAAAACCTGGCACTTCTTGCTAAATGGTGGTGGAGGTTTAGTAATGACAAGGATTCTCTTTGGGTCAAGGTCATTAGAGGGAAATACAACTTTGATCCGAATTGCTGGCTTCCTCATCTTCCCAATTCAGGACAGATCACGGCTATATGGAGAGATATATGCTCCATAGGGAATTCGTCTTCGGGCATTGGTTCTATAATTAAAGCGGGGTTCAAAGTTCAAGTGGGGTCAGGCCAAGAAACGTTGTTTTGGGATCATATTTGGTTGGGGGAGGTGGTTCTCAAGGAGGTGTACCCCAGGTTGTTCCGAATATCCACTCAGAAAGATGATAGGCGCGTAAATGTTCATATACGCGCCCCTTAATTTATCCTTGCTAAGTCTATTTTATATTATTATTTGAAGATTTATGCTTAATTTGTGTATTGTAGATATTTGGAGAATTTGGTACAAAAAAAGCGCAAAATCAAAATATTAACAGGGTTCGAAGTTGCTTCTTTTGAATTCAATCAAAGTGGAGTGTTCGAATTGCAAGTCGAAAGTTCGGCACTGGATTTAATTAATCTACAATTGGAGACCTTTGTCCTCTAATAGGCCTGACAAGTATTTGTTATTGTGACCAAGGGTAGGCCCAATGTTTATTGCTACATGGCTGATTATAAATGGTGGGGCGAAGAATGAAAAGAAAGCCAATTCTCGGAGTTGATGTGGCCCACGGCTCTCGGGCAGGCAGGAGAAGAATAGGGTTTATTATTATTATTAAGGAGGCATCAGCAGCTTTAAGAAGGGGATCTCTGCGACGCACGGTGTTTTTTCTTTCGGCAGCACTTTTTACAGAGACTTTTTACTTCTGAGGGACGAACAAAAGAAAGGATGCTGCGGTGATACCTTCTTGGGTCTCACCCACGACTTTCTTCGGAGATCCGACAGAAGAACGCGGCTGCGATTTCTCTCATTATTTTCAGTACACATTCCGGTTTTTACTTTACAGCTTTAGACTGATTTAATCGAGCTTTGTTTATTTTCCCTTTAAAGTTATTTGAAGTTTTGTGCAATTACTTGCATGTCAATAACTAGTTTTAATTTCTGTTCTTTATAAAAGTTATTCGCTGGTTCTGATTAGTTGATATTTTTCTGTTTATTTTTCATCTCGCGCAATAGAAGCCTGTTTCAAGTTAGGGTTCCTTTTATTTTATGCATGATGATTAGTGAGTAGTCCTTTAGGTAGGGTCGCGGGGTGATTAGCACACTGTGATCAGTTCGGGCACTGCTCCAATTTTCAAACAATAAAAAAATAATTTTAGATTGGGAAAATACTTCCCGCGGACGAATTTGGATATTGTCGGAGCCCATGTGAACAGGAGAATGGGGGTCCAAAACTCATTCTTTGCTGCGCATGGGTATACGGCTACCATAGGGTTTCGCATCTTGCGGGGTATCTTTTCAATCCAAAATTGAACGTTTTTAAAGAACACCGATTGGAACAGGTTGAGCTGAACTGATTACGAGTGCTACGAATCCTACGACCGTACCTTCTTTTAATTATTTGGAAAGTTCAATCAATTTCTAGGTTTTAACTAATCTCAATCAATTGTCAAGGGGTGGTTACCTAAGAGCCATTTTAATTAATAACAACCCGAGTTTTCACAGCACACACTTCGCTGTCCTTAGTGGATTCGACTCCGGTCTTACCGGATATTGTGCTGCATCGGTTTCCGCCCTACGCTTGGGGCAACCTATTATTTTAGGTCTAGGAAATCGTCAAGCAAAAGACCAAGTGATCAGGATGGTTAAGGAAGGGGCAGGTGAAGGCAGTTGGAATTTACTTTTCGGAAGACGTCTATATGATTGGGAAGAACTCCAAAAAGTGGAGTTACAGCAAAGGCTAGAAAATGTAACTCTGGACTATTCTAAAAAGGATACATTGCAATGGATTTGGTCTTCAAACAAGTGCTTCTCGGTGAAGTCTGTATATGATCAATGGGAGCAGTTGGTCCAAGTTAAAAATGAGGTTTTGGGGTCTTTATGGAAGAACCTTAGTCCGCCTAAGGTAGAGATCTTCTCTTGGTTGGCTGTACAAAGGAGCGTAGCAACTAGATCTCTTCTCGTGAGCAAAAATGTGATTCAGGAGGGTCCATTGTCTAAGTGCCCATTCTGTGTTACTTTTGAGGAAACCCCGGAACACCTATTATTGCAGTCTCAGTTTTCGTGGAATACTTGGTCTCTTATACTGGGGTGGTGGCAAATGCTCTGGGTCTGTCCCCCTTCTTTGGCGGACTTAGCAAATTGGTGGTTTGACAACAGGTTTAAGAGTTTAGAACGGCACATTTGGGAAGTGACTTTCTTTGCTACCTTATGGTCTTTGTGGCTTGCAAGGAACGACCTTGTTTTCAACAACGTGTTACGGTCAGCTAGCGAGGTTGAAATAGCGTGTCATTTTTAATTGCCTACATCTTTCAGTGTGAACATTAAAAAATATAGAATATAAATCTTGTTTCATATATTTTAATTAATTTTATTAAATAAAAATTTTAAAATCACATAAAATTTTATAAATCATTTGGTTGGAAGTGTATAAAAAAAACTTGCTAACAGACCCCATTCTAAGAAAACAAGCAGACAAGATACTATAAGTATTAAACTATCAAACATAACTTTTCTTAATTAAAGAAAAAACGTACTCCATCTTAATTCACTGTGTAAGGCTAACTCAAATCGGATCTCTCTACTTTAAAGCTAATACCATAATCTCCTATATATATATATATAGGGGACGGTTCAATGGACACCCTAAAAAAACACCTAAAAAGACACCCTAAATCTCAGTCTCACAGTTCCCGATCAAATTTTTATGATCCGAACCGTTCAATGCGTGCAGAATGTGATTTTAAGTATACCCGCGAGAAATTAGCAAAAAAAATGACAGGAAAAGGCTTGATTTGAGCAGTTTTTATTTGAACCGTTCAATAAAAAACTGTTCGAAACTGTTTGGATTAAGCCCTTCCCGGTCATTTTTTTTGCTGATTTCTAGCGGGTACCCTTAAAATCACGTTCTGATCACATTGAGCGGCTCAGATCGTCAAAATTTGATCGGAAACTATGAGGTGTTTTTTTAGGTGTTTTTTTAGGGTGTCCACGGAACCGCCCCGATATATATATATACACACACACACACAAGTGGGACCCGTTCCACTGGGACCCACCTGTATGTGAGAGGGGTGTGACACAAGTATGCCACACCGATGTGCCTCAGGCATTTCGGCAGAAAAAAGCAAACACACACCGCAAACAAAGCAATAAGCATTTTCCGATCATCTTTTATCCTTCCACGTGGATAGTCGATAATAGTTTAGAGTAGTTTCTTTAATTGTTAGTTTGCTTTAACAGGGTAAGTCCTTATTTGCTCTAACAACGCTCTTAAACACCACATATCCTTGTGTAGGTCAACAATACAATAAAAGAGTTATTCCCAATTTTGGAGCTGGTGAGATTTTACGTCTAAGTTTGGAAATTAATTTCTTGGGTAAATTGGAATCTCACTGTATATATATATATATATATATATATATATATATATATATATATAGATATAGACACACACCCACCCACCCCTTAGCAATCCTCAAACTAGCCTCAGAGAAGGCAGGTAGAATAAAGTGCAATTAGTGTCTCTCCTATACTATCATGCACATAGGCATGGGCCGCATGGCTTGATTTTCGTAAACACTCATTTCCACCCCAAGTTTTTTAGGATAAAATAGATCACAAATGACAAACAAAACAAAATCCTCAAACAAGAAGGGAACGGGTCCTTGCACAAACGCACAAAACCCAGGAGGCACCTGGTGGAACAACTAGCTAGAAGGAACAAGCTAACCAACCAACAGCCAGCAAATATTGGAAATTCCCAACATTTTTGCCAAATCTTTTATAGGGGGCCTACTCTTAGCTACTTCTTCCGTCCGGATTTAATAGTCTCTCGTTCAATTCTAACCGGATAAAAAATGAGTTATATTCTTAAACTGGTAATTATTTTTATATTCAATATGGATTTTATTTGATAAATCTCAATTAGTTCTATAAGATAATATTTTCAAAATGACATAAAATAGTAAAAATTATAAAATATAATCGATTGAAAAATAGTGCGAACTCCAAAAAAAACTATTAAATCCAGACGGAAGAAATAAGATGAAGCATAATAGCATATATATGCATGGTGTATGCATGTTGTCCAGACCCATTATCAAATGGTCATGGATTCCGATGAGAGCCACTTTTGTGTAACAGGTAAAGGGCTGTCAAAAGTATTTTAAAAGTGCCCTATAGCAGTCTATAGGGAATGAAAAGAATACTCCAAAACTAAGAATTCATAAATGCAAAAATTGAGCACAAAAAACGATGATAGTAGAGAAAACAAGTCTTTCCCATAAACGATGATACTGAGCAACCAGAAACCAGATGTCATGTACTAGGGGTAAAAACACGCAATTCCCGAATTAACCAGCTTTAAACAATTTACTCAGGAAAAAAAAAACACCAGCTCAAAGAAGAGTTCATAGCAGATAAGAGTTTTTATCGGATGAGGACCGATCAAACGGACTCAATGGGATAGCACACTCTACCCAAAATGCAGCACTCAACAAATACTTTGTTTGCATTTTGGGTGAGATGGGCCCATCAAAGAATAGATATTCATTCCTGTTTGAGCAAAACTGGGTTTGATTTAGACAATCAAACCTGTTGGCATTTGCATTCCAGTTGCCGCAACATGTTTGAGTAATATTTTTCAAGCCTGTATACGATAGACACTACAAGAAAATTGTTCTATAGCAACGGTCGAAAGCGTCGCCAAAAAACCCAAAAACCGTTGGTAGAGACCCGTTTAGGCTATACCAACGGTTAGAGAACCGTTGGCCAAACGTTACAATATATCCGTTGCTATAGAGATATAGCAATGGTTTTGACGAGCGTTGGTACAAATTTTTTTTACTAAAGGTTTCATTAGCAACGCTTGTAATTGTTGCTAAAGGCAATTTTCATTCTTTTTTAAAAAACAATCACTTTGTTACATAAGTCTCCACGTGGCGCTGACGTGGCAGCCACATGTCGCCACGTGGCACTGATGTGGCACCTGCATGGCACCCCCGTGGTGGGTGAAATAATCTTGCTCCTCCTGAGAATCGAACCGCCGACCTCGCGTGTGCGCGAACCAACTGTGCTAGCCCATAACTTGTGTAAAATCATACAACCTTTAATATTTATACTATACTAACCGGATTTTTTTAATCCTTTTTTTTTTAAATCCAGTTTATACTATACAAAGAAAAAAAAAACCTCTGTTTTCCTAATTTTTTTTCAATATTAATTTTGCCTTTTCTAAATTTTTGTTAAATTCACATAAATTTTTTTGATTGGTCAGTCATTTCTTTGAGATGAGTCTAAACAATAAAACAAAAATGCAATTAAAAGCATAAAAAATCAGTATGGGCGAAAAAATATCAAATAACTAACATTTGTTGTCTTTAGTGTCATCTTATACGATATTTTTTTCAACTTCGGTCCACAATTTTATACTTTTTTTTTAATTCTTGTTAAAATGAATGATTAATCCCAAAATGAATGATTAGTTTCAAAAATAACCACAAAATGCTAAAAAAAATACGTTAAATAAACAATACCGGAAAAAATACGACAACAAAAATTTAGGAAAAATAGCCCTAACCAAAGCAACAGTCTCGATCATCATGATTGTGTCACGGTCGAGTGGCTAAAGTATGTTCAAGAATGAAGTTAATCGAGTATCGCTACACACTTATCGGATAGAAAAACTCATTTTACTAATGAAATTGTATATCGATAAAGAAATTTTCTAAATCCGATTAGGCCAAATTTGTACGAGAACAATTTAATCAACATGAAAAATAAAATCAACGGTTTCGATCATTAGTTCGGGTTTGGAAAATCGATTGCATGAATGAAAATTGGTTTTGGCGATGTAAAATTCTACTAACGGTTAATGAAAACCGATGCTATAGTGTTGCTATAGTCCAGTTTTTAGTAACGGTTAATGAAAACCATTGCTATAGTGATGTAATCTACTAACGGTCACATGAAAACCGTTGTTATAGTCCTATTTCTAGTAACGTTTTGTAAACCGTTACTATACACCATCTATATCGACAGTTTTTTCAATTGTTGCGAAAAAAACAGTTGGGAGATCCTGAATTTCTTGTAGTGAGGAAAAAAAAAAGTGATTTGAAATATCAGTACTGTACTTCACACTTATCAAGGATTTGACATACAAATAAAAACTATTTTCACATTAAAATGCTTACCAAAATCCCACAGATGGTAAACAAACGCTACAAACATCCTCTCACTGTCAGCTAACAAGATGGTGACATCATAGTCTTTCCGAAAGTTCTTCAGAGTATCCACTAATTTCCCGTTAAATGCTTTAGCACCTTCCTTAATCTTGTCGTCATAGGACCTGGTGCAATTCCTTTGTTGAGAATACATCCCAATCGAGCTAGGTTATTGATTAAGAAAATCTTCACACCTCCAAATGTCACCAATAACTACATTAACCAAGCAATAGAAATAAGTTTACTCCATTTTGCTTTAACAGATAGTATCATGAGGTGATCAAAGAGAGTGAACCGCATAACACACCCTACTTGTACTGCAATTGTCAACAAAAGCTTCATTTGCCTTCTGGGTAAGATGAACCCCATCAAAGAACAAGTACTCATCTCTATTTGAGCAAAACTGGGTTTGGTTTCCGCAATCGAACTTTGTTTGGTTGACGTTACAGTCACCACAGCTAGGATTCTGGCCTCTTTACAAAAGACCAGCAACTACAATAGGCAATAAATTCCGGGTGATTACCAGCGTTGATCGTTGAAGACAGAAATAGCATGTTCGGTGAAGTTAAACAATGGCTCCTTAATTTGGAATACATCCGAGTGGGCCAATATTGTTGATTATGTACAACCTTGCTCTTGCATTATATAAAGGCTACAAACGACATAGCATTGGTTAATTTCCACACAAAAAACAACATGAAATAGTATATATATATATATATATATATATATATATATATATATATATAAAAACTTGGAAAATACCTCCAGGTGGCTTTCCAATTTCCCTATAACTTCCTCAGCAAATGCGTATGAACTCGGCCTCTACAATAAAGGGAGGAAGGGAGGGAGAGAGAGTTTGCAGGGGAAAACCCATTCAAATGTAGGTCTACAATTAATTAGGATAGTTTCATTCATTGTGGGGATGTGATTGTTGGAAAGAGGAGGATCGTTTGGGTGTTTGAGATGAAAGAATTTTTTTCAGAAGAGAAATTAATTGAGACTAGAGTGGGCAAGTAAGCCCTTTGTATTAGAAAATGAACACAACATTTTTTGGCTTATTACAAAATGACTAGAACCCATATATACATATTTATACTACTTCATGGAAGATTCTAGATTTCTGTTCAAGATAATATCTAGGTAGGTTCTAGATTTTACACATGTGAAAAATACTTACAACAAATATCTAGGATATTTCTTAAGGTTTTTAGACATCTTTAGAATCTAGTTACTCTAGAACGCTTCTAGAAACTACATACTTATATCTCATTCCAAAATATCTTCTATTTTGGGTTTCTTAACTTGGGCTTTATTTTCTTGGGTCAAAATATTAAATTAAGTTTATCCTCAAACATCACTCCTTGAACTTGATTTAGTAACTCCGAGAAGGTTTCTTAGCTTGGAGATGACTTTGTACTTGAGCGGCTTGGTGAGAATATCAGCAATTTGGTCTTCTGACGTTGCGCATGTCATTCGGACCTCCATGTTAGCCATGCACTCTCTTATGAAAACAATATCTTCTTTCTATATGCTTGCTATGATTATGGAAGACTGGATTCTTTGTTAGTGCTATTGCCATGCAATTGATTGTCCACGAATATCTCCATTGCTACTTACAACCTCTTGGGGCATACCCTTTGACTGTTTTCTCATGTCTACTTGTGTCCCTTGGACACAAACTTTATATTGAACATAATTTTAGAACATAATTTCGGACGCAATTTTTTTTATAACTCAATTGTGTTGGCCAGTTTAGGTGCATATCGACTAATTTTCTGAGACAAATTCCTCCGTTCACTTGCAAACATCCCAATTAAAGTCGGAGTAAAGTCTTATATGAACTGACCCCAAAAAAATTGTTAATACTTAGAAGGTTTCGGACCGAGAATTTAGGAGGTACGAACTCCTAAGTTCCAGGACTTGAGCACCAAACCAACTGTTAGGGGGTATTCCGAGCACAATTTTGTTGATAAATGTTCAATATATGTGAATCCACTTAAATCTTACGACTCTAAACATAGTCGTCTTAGTAATTAGGTTCATGTGTTCTAGACATAATTTATGCGGTTAATCAATAATATTGGACCTTTTCAATGGGGAATTCTATGTACAATGAAAGATTACCCCAAAATTGCCTTGAATTTGAAAGTCAATGGTCCAGATTGACTTCAAGTGAATCTGGACCATTGATATTCAAATTCAGAAGAATTTTTGGATAATCTTTCCAGGTACCTAGCACTTCTCGTAATTTAATGGAAGTATTGGTTAGAAAAGGCACGATAAGTAATAGACTAATAGTCTCCATTTTTTTCCTACTAGATGAAATGCTTTGTGTACAACACAAATGTCAATGCCCGTTGATTGACAAAGTATCCATCGCTACATTTTGCATTATGAATATGGACAATATTCAACAACTATAACCAGTGCACATAACAGGAAAACTCAAATTTTTTTATAAAAAAATCCAAAAATAAGCCGAAGATTCTTTTTGAAAAACCTAAATCAAATTAGAAAATAAGCCCAAAAAATGAGTTAAAAACGAGAATTAATGCTAATCCCAAAAAAACGATACGACAAAAGAAAAGGAACATTTGGGCATTCAACTATTTCCGCCAATTGAGAGAATATGAGGCCGTACCACTAACTTTACTGGTTCAACTATTTGGGCCTTCAAACTACAGAGGAAAATCTAACGGTGAGTTAACCAGTCTTTTTTGGTTTTTCTTTTTTTCATTGGTTAACGAGTCCACCAAATAGTTTACAATAATTTTCATATCCTTTTCTTGTTTGAAAGGAAAGGCTTTACAAATAAAACATCTACGGAACAGGTTAATCAACTCACGATGGGGCTTACAATGGCCGCCGACACACTTTCAAAAGTTTCTCTTTTTTTTTTAGATGTCAATTTCATTCAGGCCGAAGGCGAAGATTATATCGCAAAATACAGGAGTGCACCAAACTATCTAATCCGGGACCTTAGGACACCCTGCAAAGCAAATCAGCACGAGGTACCGATATGAGAATCCAGTCTAGGACAAGGTAGAGAGATTTCAAACGAAATTCCAGCACAAACCATTACACAATAAAGAACAGAGGTAATCGAAAATAACGAACAAAATACAGGCAAACAGAAAGGAGCTGCTCTTATGGGCAAGCCACACCGGCCGCCGGCCGACAGAAACAGAAACCCATTCCAGCAAGGAGAAAACTCCGGGGAGCCTCCATGGCAAGCCTCCGCTGACACGCGAAGCTCCGGGGAGCCTTTATTTGGATTGTTATGTGCTCTTTTTACTGCCTGAGGCGCTGAATACTAAAATCATTTCAAATCGAATTATTCAAGATCCTCAGTCTCGTGTCCAACTCCGTTAACTATTCTCTAACTTAATATTGTAAACAACAGTTTAATGAAGCTGTTCAAAAAAAAAAACAAAGACAACTTTTTAAATGTTCAATATCATTTCCCACCGAATACACCTTTATATCCTCAATCTCGTGTCCAACTCCTCCACCGAATACACCTTTATATCAAATTTTACCTTTACCCACATTACAACTCTAGTTTTAATCAGCTCACCCACTTTCCCAGAGCTTGTTGTAGCATCGTTGAACACGTACGCATTTCTTACCAGCCACAAAGACCACAATGTTGCGAAGAAAGTAGCTTTCCATAAGTGTTTCTCCCATTTTCGGAACCTACTGTCACCCCACCAAATAAACTGGTCTTCCAATGATGCAGGGCACACCCACACTACATGCCACCAATCCAGAATCCGAGACCAAACACCCCAAGAAAATTGGCAATGTAAGAAAAGATGACTAGGTGTTTCCAAGTACAGTGAGCATAACGGGCAAAGAACAGATTGACCCTCGGGTATCAAATTTCTTTCCAATAGCACAGACCTAGTCGCCACCTGTTTACCAATTTTTCCCTCAATCGAAATCGACAGAGATTTCGGGAAACAATGCCAACAACAGAAATAAGGGCGAATGCGGCCATGTCTCCACAAGACGGATTCGTGGTTCCACGCCGTATTTCAGGACTTCACCGGAAGAGAAATGACAGTCGAGTCAAATGTGAGATTAAGAGCGAAATTGAAGACGAATGGAAGAGACTTCCATTAATCTTCAACGATTGATCTATCGCCGTGAGCGACACATCGAAGATCCTAAGTTAAGCTTAGAATATGAAATTCTACTCCTACTCCTAGTTATAACCCGAATGGGTTAGTAGTGCCAAAAATTAAGACAAATAAAGATAGACTTTGATTTGTTGGAGAGAAATTACAATGAAGTCTTAAAAGACTATTTATAGAAAATAACAAACGTAGGAAATAACTTCCTAACTTCTCCACTAGTCTTCATTCAATCTTTTGCTTCCACTTGTCAAAATAACTTCCCACTTCCCTTCAAATGTGTAGGAGCATGACAAGTGTCCTTTTAACTTCCATATGTGTAGGAGTAAGCCAAGTGTCCTGCATGCAAATAACAATAATAAAAGAAATACTAATACTAGTTCTAATATTAATACGAATACTTAATAATAATAAAATAGGAAGCATTCTCATAATTGCCACCTTTCGGTCGATCATCGACAGGCGGTGAAATATGGTGTAAACACCACCTTAGATTGAATAGCCATCCAAGCAAATATTTCCACCTTAGGAGGGCACAGATTTAACCATAGATTTTTCAACACCGGGCTTCTTGCATACTCTCCAATCTCCCACTGGTTATATACTGATTTTACTGAGAACCGATGATCAGAGGACCAATTCCAAATCACGGAATCTGGCCTGGCCAAATCCAGGGAAACAAATTGCAGCCGCTGTTTTAATTCCTCCACTTGAATGTTTTCCCAGTCGCGTAAGTCTCGAGTAAATGTCAAGTTCCAATTGCCCTCATCAGTCCCCTCCCTCGTAGCACTGACCACAGCTTGTTTTTTAGAAGAAATTAAATACAGCCGAGGGTACTAACAATTTTTCCCTTCGGTATTAACAATTTTTTAGCTTTTGGCCATCAAATAAAAAAAAAGGTCGAATAGGCATATAATTAACATATTATGAGGTTGTACTTATTAGCATAACAATTCTATCTAGGCAAAAACAGAAAAGAAGGAACGTACTTTGCAAGAATTCACATCGTTATGAGGGTTGGCTTGGGTGGGCTGGTATTTGGGTGTTTGGGCTTTATTGTTTTATCTGGGTGTTGGATTAGGCTCTATTGTTTCTATTTTGTGATCTCTTGACACTTGTAGACCCTTGAGTGGTCGGGCCTTTGCCCTTTAGAGGTGTATTCCAATTTTTTGTTGGATCCCTTTTCCCCTTTTCCCATCTCTATTATAAAACAGAAGGGTGTGGGAACAAGTTGTTACAACGGCTCAGATTTGTTTGATCCAAAGGCTGTAGTGCATCCTTCTATTTCCCAGTTAAGTGTCCATAGTTTTCACATAAATCACACAACTGCCATCACCTTCCAACCGAGATGCGTAGTGCCGTAGGCACGGGTGAGCACTAGTTTTTAGTAAAACTTCATCTTTTGCCAAAAATAAAAAAAGAAAAAAGGAATTCACATCGTAACATCAACACAAGTGCTTCCCATTTAGGAAGTCTACAAAATAATTGAATGCTTGTCTGGATTCCATTTCCAAACTATTGAGAGGTGTAAAATTTTACCATAGAGAGACGACATAACAATTGAAGGAAGTGTTTAATTACGACTCTCAATGGTTTAGTTATGACTCTCGATGGTTGGTTATACGGGAGCATATGGTACGGAGGTGTGTACCGCAACATTTCCCAACATTCCATATGTTCATCTATAGATATAAATTGATGTTCGTCATGAGGGTTGAAGGGTATTAATGTCTGTTCGCTTACATTTACATTCAATCATGAAATTCCCCTTATAAGCAATTCCTTCGCTTCCCTCCTTAGATTCATTGGAGGTGAAAACAATGAACCTTTGATTAGGTGTAAGTGTAACCATGTCCTTGACTAATTGGCCAATCTCCACCATTTCGAGACATTTTCTCTAATGGCAGCAAGTATTTTGTAAGCCTTGCAGCTTTAAATACCTTCGTTAGGCCATTAGAAGCCTCAACACAATCTTCTAAGATGAGTGCTAATATCTCAAATGGATTTGAAGATAAGAATTCTTCAATTTCATTTAAAATAGGGAGAGCAGCAGTCTACAAATTAAAACAAATGAAATAAGTAATTTTAGAAAGACCAAAACATCAGTTCATTAGTCAACGTGGTTTTTGTGAAGCCATGCAGCTAGCGGAAAATGCTATACGTAGGGGTGTCCAAGAAAATTGAAATAACTAGTAAACTGATCCAATCCGGACCGAAAGCACCCTATTTGATAAAAATTAGAAAATTTACTAATTTAGCTAATAATTTAGGAAATTTAGGAAGACGTAGACTTCTATTTGGGGCCGGAGCGAATTAAGGAGTATTCTTTTCTCAAAATGGAGGGCAAAATTTGAACTAAAAAGAATCAATTATGGAATTCATTAAGTGTATCATTGAAGATGCCTTTTGAATCATTCCTAAGAGCATCCGCAATGTAATAATCAAAAGTGAATAATCAAAACTTGCCACATCAGCTTTTGATTATTCATTTAGAAGGTTGCTAAAGTTAGCAATGTGAAGTCTCACATTGTTACTTTTGATTATTCAAATGCCCAAATTTGATTATTGGTTAGGAGTTTGCTAACTTTGATTATTACAATGTGAGCACTTTTTTAAGCACACATTGTTAACTTTAGCAATCTTTTGATTTTGATTATTACATTGTGGATGCTCTAATAGCTCAACAATTTCGAGAAATCTTACCTCATTAAGAAATCTTTTCTTTAACTGTTTGAATGAGTTAATAAATCATACAAACTTAAGGCATTAATGCCTTGTTTGGAACACTTTTTGAAAAGAATTTTTCAAAAGATTGCCCCTGCTTCTAATCATTTCTCTCTATCTCTATCTACTTATTACCCCTATTACTTTTTCAAAAAAAAAAATTTCAAAAAAAATTTCAAACACAGCATAAATAGAAGCAAACCTTTCTCAATTCTCTTCCTAAGCGGAAATGAGACATCTATCTTGAATTTTTTGATGAACATTAAAACTCCGTCAACGGATACATTGAGAATTTGAGATGGAGAGAAATCCTAGCAAAACACAAGCTACGTGGCATGAAGCAACGTGTTAGGCAAGCAAGAAAGAAAATCATCACCAGTTCAGAGAGAGAGAGAGAGAGAGAGAGAGAGAGAGAGAATATCATCCAACATTAATTCAAAATATACTGAAAATAAAAATACAATATGAGAAAACAAAATCAATCGTAATTCTTCTTGACTGAATAACCTACCAAATTGAAATTCTAAGTCAAAAGATAGTATTAACAAATTAATTGCTTGCAACGGAAAACATTTTGAATGATGTACTAAACTATACCAAGCCTAACGTCAATTACATATTCTCTCTCTAGTCTCTACCTACAACATTTTCGCTTCGCTTCTTCGTACATTCCATATTCTCTAGTCTCCATAAACAGTCAAAACCTCCATTGCTCACACCATAAATGGAGATGATTCCAAGGACCCAACTTCTTTCGACTGCTCAATTTGCGATTCTGTGTCTTTTTTGTCTCACTGTTTACAACTGTATTCGCAGTCCGCTAGTCTCCATTTACATTCCTGGTTCCGATCAAGCAAGGACCGTATTCAACTTCACAGAATTCTTTCATGGTCGTACCCTCTATATTTTGGGAGACTCAACAGTGGTTGCACACTTGAAGATGGTGGGTCATCCTTATGGCGTAGACAGAGATAATGTTGAATGGTACGGAGAGTGGCTGCCAGCAGGAAGATATACTCAAATGGCTACACAATTGCTGATTACATAGGTATTAAACAATATTTTCAAAATCACATAAAACTTTATAAATCGAAAGATACAAGCAATGTAAAACGACACGTAATCCCAAAAAGGGTCAAACATTTTATGATGATGGAGTATAATTGTTTGTTTCGAAAGTATTTCTGCACAGGTATTGTGATGCAGAATGGATTTTAGGAAAATTAGTATTTTATTAGTATTTTATTTTACGGCTTTAGTTTTAGTATTTTGTTAGGAATCTTATAATTTAGGAGTGTTAACATAGAATTATTTAGTTTCTTAATTTAAGTTGATTTGGTTTCTTATTTTATGTTTTCTTGTTTTACAAGAAGTAGGATTGCTTCCTAATATTTTTATTCCTTTTTAATTCTCGGGTGGCTAGTACTATATAATAAGATTGTAGCCATTAGGGCAAGGGAGTTGTTTTTTGAATGAATTAATGAAAATTGAGAGTTTTTCTCATTATTGTGTGTTCAGAGAGGGAGTACCTCTAGTTCATACTTATTCGTGATTGTCCTTGTTGCGCGTTCTTCTATTTCAACACGCCTCCCTGCATCAGTTGGTATCAGAGCTTGCGCTCGATTCCGGATCATGGCGCGACAAGGAGTTCGTTATGGTCGTTATGCTGTTGCCGAAGATGTGTATGAACGAAGTAAAGTTGCACGAGAAGCACGAATGGAGGCGCGGTTCCAACAACTTGAGCAGCGTGTGATGGATGCGATTGGCGTCCTAACCGATCATGTGGCTGCCATGGCTGTTGGGGGGAACCCACCTTGCCGTCGTCCGGTTCAACCTCGGTTTCCGAAAGAGGAGGAGGTGTCGGATGCTATTTCTATCATCAAACCTTTGGCTGGTAACCATCAGTCGAGGGGGAGGACGAAAGTGGATAAAGCTACCATCGAGTGGCCATTCACATCAAATATTATTCCAGATCCAGTAGTGGATTGGAATAAGCCACCAGTTTTTGACGAAAAACCAGTGGAGGAAATTCCAAAAAAAGAAAATCAGAAAATATTGAAAAAAGAAGTTACAAAGTTGGCGTTGTTGGAAACTGAATTTATTGATCCGTTTTGGGAGTTTATTGAGTACACTATATGCAAGCGTCCTTGTGTTTCGATCCAGGAGGAAGGTAGATGTGTTTTAATTATGGAAATTATTTTCTCACAATTTTCAAATTATTGTTTACAGTTTGGGTTGGAAAAAATAAATTTGAAGTACAAGATTGATGCAGACAAATTTCGGCGTATTCAACTTTATAAACTCGAGGACGAGTTTCTTCAAGCTGGGGAGGATGATGCAGAATGGATTTTAGGAAAATTAGTATTTTATTAGTATTTTATTTTACGGCTTTAGTTTTAGTATTTTGTTAGGAATCTTATAATTTAGGAGTGTTAACATAGAATTATTTAGTTTCTTAATTTAAGTTGATTTGGTTTCTTATTTTATGTTTTCTTGTTTTACAAGAAGTAGGATTGCTTCCTAATATTTTTATTCCTTTTTAATTCTCGGGTGGCTAGTACTATATAATAAGATTGTAGCCATTAGGGCAAGGGAGTTGTTTTTTGAATGAATTAATGAAAATTGAGAGTTTTTCTCATTATTGTGTGTTCAGAGAGGGAGTACCTCTAGTTCATACTTATTCGTGATTGTCCTTGTTGCGCGTTCTTCTATTTCAACACGCCTCCCTGCATCATATTGGCTAGGATGGATTTGATTATTAGTACATCAGTACATGTATCCCTTCTTTCTTTCTTTTTTTGATGCATATTTAAACATGTGGGGTGGCAAAATAAATTTTTTTTTTTTGCTCGGCAGTGGCAAAATAATATTGGAAATCCAATTTGTCAAGTGTATACATTCAAAAACATGGTGAATTTTAGGCTAAGTTTCCCTTCTTGTCCAAAAGGGCCAAACCGGAAAAAATTCACAAAAAACATGAGGATTTTGAGACAAATCGTTCTCCTCACATACACCAACCAGAAGTCCAAATAATGGAACATGCAACTTGTCCATAGCCCATGAGCTATAATGAACTTTTTAAGAGTACTTGACATGGTTTTTACCTGTGTTTAATTTTTCCATCCACATATATGGTTATTAATTTACAGCCATTCGCGCGGGTAGTCCTGTTCCACGAGCTTTCTTAGGCATTTTGGAAGAAGAGAAGAAAAGAAATTCAGGCATTTCTTCTACGGGCATTAATTTTGCATCGGCAGAGTGTGGGATTTTGACCAGGGCCCACCAAATTGAGGTAACCAAACATATAAACTTTCGTTCTATTGCCCAACCAATTTGAAGTTATTTTGTATTATTTGTAGGGGATAAATTCATTTTAAACTTTTGTTGCTTTCTATTTAGTACTGGAGTTTATCAGACCAAATATTGCACTTGTTCGGCACAAGAGTTCATTTGGATTCAACTGCAGTTGGCAAATCTCTTTTTTTCTTGTCCGTAGGAAGGGATGACTACATTCTCTTTCATGGAGAGGTAAGCATAATGTTTTTTTGCTATTTCCTTAATTAATATGAACATTGTACGATAAGTCGATGAATATACATTTCAATTTTTTTTAAATTATTTTTGCAGAAATCATTTCAATATACGAAAGAGGTTGTGACCCGATTCGTGTTCTACCTCGAGGTACATATTTCATAAACTAGTTATAAGGTTTTTTTTTATCACCAATCTAAATATTTCTTAACTCAAATAACACATTATTCAACGAGTTAAATGGATATATGGAAGCAAAAATGGCATATTTGAAACCACACCAGGAGAGGGGGAGAAAAAGGCTGGCAAGGTACCAACATTTAACCAAAAATACACCCAACAGCCGCATGTTTCGTTTTGCCTGGTGGTGGTTGGTGGCTTGCTTGATGGAGGCAGTGGCGAATGGGGCGGTGGGATCTGGCTGTATAGTGAGGGTTAGGTTTTGGTTCTTTGGATGGGCTTGGCCCTTTTGGGTGTTTGGACTTTGCCATTTTTGGTGTTTAGGCTTGTCCCACCTGTGTTTAGGGTTTGGCCCTTTGAGCGTTTTTGGGCTTGTCCCACCTATGTTTAGGGCTTGGCCCTTTGGGTGTTTTTGGACTTGGTTCCACCTGTTTTTTTTTCTTTTTCTTTTTCTTTTTCTTTTTCTTTTTCTTTTTTCAACCCTTGATTGGATATATAACTTGGATTCCGCGCCACAACCTACAAACAACAATCCCACCCACCCACACTTTATGCAGTGATGTTTCTCTGTAATATTGCAAACTTGTTTCTATCATTCTATGTAATATTACAAAATTTTATGTAATACAAGGAGGTTGATTCCTTGTATTTGAGAAGCTCTAACTCATTCTATTATGTAATACAAGGAGGTTGATTCCTTGTATTTGAGAAGCTCGAACTCATTTTCTGGCCAGAATTTCACCTCCTTGAACTTGTTTTGTTGAGCCTAATGAGTACTCTTCAATCCATGAGTCCAACCCATGTACAGAATCTGATGAAGCCTCATTTGTTCCCTCGACTGTCACCAACTCTACTAGATGTGTTGTCTTAGGGACCTGGGAACATTGATCATCCATCACACCTTTACCATTTTCCTCCACCACTTTTTACTCAACTGACTTGGGTTTTTGAGTCTTGGTATTCCTTACATCCGATCCGGATTGACCTAAAAAATCCCTGGTTTATAGTTGATTGGGCTTGCAATTCAGCAATCTTTTCTAGGCCACTATCCTTGTCCCTCGCCACGACGTCTTCTTTTTCCTCATCACTGAACTGATCTGAATCAATTTGGTTTTGAGAATCAGTGGATGCCCCAGTTTGAAGCCCAACATATCCTTTTGCTGTAGAACTTTGGAAATAACACCAAAAGGATAGGTTATGGTTGGTCTCAACATCAAGATTTAAATTCATCAAGATCAAGATCATCACACTCCACCTCCCAAACCCATACAATGTAAATTCATCCATTTATTACAAAATTGATCCATTCACCAATTTTGGAGGTACAATATATGTTTCTATTAACATCCTGCCAGTGTCAAAGGATAGGTTATGGTTGGTCTCAACATCAAGATTTAAAAAGATCCCCCATTGCTCTCCAATTCTCCTGAAAGTATCATTTGTTGTATAATTATGCATATGTCATTTTTTTTATGTGACACTATTTTTTTAATAACCAGATGTCAGGTCCAGTTTGTGCGCATATCAACTAATTTCAAGACTTTTGATCTTTGTAATCTCTTTCAAAGATTAAAATTAAAAAATCTTTCTTTTTGCCAATAATAAAATCTTTCTTTTTTCCGATAAAAAAAAATTAATTCCGGGACTTTGAAGTTAACAATCAGACAAACCTCAATCGAGTGCTTTCAACGTTTGGAATGTTTGGTCTCCATAGAATTCGAACATGCTTGCAACTTCAATTGATGGTGGAAAAAGCTCACAAGCACTCATTACTCTATACTGCGTACTTTATCGAATCACTTTAGAGTTTTTTTGTGTGACATGTTGCAATCTCAATTCTACATTATAATCGATAAGGGCTACTATATTTTTTGGTTCGATCTCAAGAGTTTCTGTTAATCTTTTTTTTTTTTTCCCCGATTCACTGGTTGTTGTAGAGTCTCTACTCATGTGTAGGGGCAAGGAATTTCGTCATCAATAACTTGGCGCCAATCGGCTGCAGTCCAAATCAAAGGAGGAATCAATCTAGCAACAGTTGTGACTATGACTTGAATAAGAGTATCGGAGAGTTCAATGAAGAATTGGAGTCGGCCCTTAGAAAATTCAAGGAGGAGTATAATGCAACAACGATCTTGTTAGCGGACATCCAGAAAATGTTCGTTGAGATTGAGAGCAATCCTTTGAAATTCAGTAAATACAGACCAATTAATTAAGTTTGATGGGACGGAATATTGATTGATGTTGATTAAAATTCATTCTTCTGCAATTAATCAAGTTGTTTTTGTTTGCACGCATGCAGGGTTTACGGTTATTGACAAACCTTGTTGTGGAGAATGGGATTCAAGTATCAAAAGGTTTCAGTGTCTAGAGCGATCCGGTTACTGCAGCAATAGGAGCGATTACCTCTTCTTTGATGGGGCCCATCCTACAGACGAAGCAAATCGATTATTTGCGGATAATTGTTTGGCAGGTAGGGTTTGCTATCCTATCCATAGTACTGTTTGAGTAAAATTATTAATTAGTATTTTAATAAATAAAAACTACTATATTGGTTTCAACTGGTATATTAGAAAATTGACTCTATTGCCCCTATTTTGGCTGTGCTTTGTTTGGCAAACTGCCTTTTCTTTTTGGGCATGTTGTTTGGCAGACTATGGTTAGGTCAAATGCTGTCTTTCATCGTAGAAGTAGAAATATGTACTGTAGTTTGCTTTCTGTCACCTGTTACTGTTTGTATGCTGGCCATATGGCATGGGCGGCCATTACATTAGAAAATAGTTCTTCATTGCATGAGTATGTACGTATTGCCTCGTTTTGCTTTCTCTTGATTTTATTTCAGGTGATTTTTTATTTTATTTCGCGTAAAGAATTAACCAGAGTTTTCGTATATGCCATGAAAGAAATTCAACCCTAGGTTTTTTATTTTCAACTTTACCTACATTTCATACACCATGCTAATTCGAACCGTCTGTCAATATCTGTTACTAGGCTGTACCAGAGTGACAGAAACTCTTAAAATGGGTTATTCAACACATGTCAATTTCCTCGTTTACATCAATTAAAAGTTCATCTAAAGTTCTTAAACTCTATACAGTTTTTTTAGCAGAAACTCATTCTAAGGGCACTTTTTAGAGTTTGGTCTTCAAAACAAAAGGAAAAAAAAAATTCTCGATGTACTCTTTGTCGAATTTTTATAAAAAAAATTCGCAGATAAAAATAAATAAATTTTGTCCTATAAAAACAGAGGATCAAAAGTAAATTTGGAGTACAAAATCCCTCCAAACTAAAAATTTTTCCCAAAAAGTACAAAAAGTGAAGAATAAATAGAATAAATTATAAAATCTTCACTCAATGTATCACATCCATCCTCTATTTTGGAGGAATAGAGGTGGATTGAAGATGCTTTTAATAAAAAAAATCACTAAATTAACTTATAATTGATGTATGTAACGAGAATGACATGTCACAAAATGCATATTCCATTTATTTTGGAGATACTTTTATTTAAATTCGAATACTACTTTTACGTGTCTCAAGTGTTATACTCCTTTTGGCTTTCCATATCTTCTCTCTCTCTCCCTCTCTCTCTCTCCCTCTCTCTCTCTCTCTAGTGTAGAAGGAAAAGTGAACAGGAGGAAAAGTGAACAGAAGGAAATCATTCATTTTCTACATTGAGAGCTCAGAAAGTCTAACGATCCCGACCGAAAGGATCCCGACCAGATCCCGATAGCACGTCGGGCTCACTCCGGTCATTGGACGGTTGATCGGAGCCGACAAAAAATTCTAAAAAAAAAAATCGAATGGGCCCTTTTGAGAATCAATGGCATCCGATGTGTGTAGGTGGCCGATCCAAACACTCCATTTTTTATACAAATGCATACAAAAAATGGAGTTTTTGAATTGACCACCTATACACATTGGATGCCGTTGATTCTCAACCAGGCCCACTCAATTTTTTTTAGAACTTTTAGTCGGCTCCGATCAGCTGTCCAGTGGCCAGAGTAAACCCAGCGTGTCATCAGGATCCCTTCGGTCGGAAACTGTAGCACAGCTGTTGAGAGCTAGGGTGTACTCTGTCGTATGATCAGTGGACTCGGGATGCAGCAGGGGAGGAAAAAAGTGACACATAGGGGATTGTGAGAGAAAATGATTCCAGCTGCTCTCTCTCTCTCTCTCTCTCTCTCTCTCTCTCTCTCTCTCTCTCTCGTGTATACTAGGTGCGTTTGACGGTTTGAGAGCTTTCCATTTTCATTTTGTCATTTTGCTTGTGTTGTTCTCTAACTTTGCCTTTTATTTTTTCCTTAGTCAAAACTTTTTGTTAGTTTCGGTCAATTTTTTTTTTCAAGATTATAAATTCGTCTCGAGTAAAAATATTAATAAAACAAAAAATTACTATTACTTTTAAGCATATATCTAAGAAAAAGCCAAAAGGTACTTTTTGGACTTTTTACTACAAATAGTATTTTTGTCACATTTTTTATACTTTCGAATTTAGACAGTGCATAGAAGAAAGAATTAGTGAATAGGTTTTTCAGGAATTGTACAAAACATGAAACTCAATCCATGAAATTTTCGGGAAAATAAAATAAATGGTCCATGAAATAGACCAGACGGTTTCATGTCTCCTAAATTTATTGATTAGTAAACTGTATAAACATTTTGACTTTCTCTCACGGAACCTGATACGTGGTGTATACGCAGACAAAACTAGACTAGTTTCTTATGATTCCTTTGTCTATTATGAAGTTTTCAATCACAGATGCCCAAATGCCAAAAGGTTGAAAGTGAAAGAAAAAAAAGTACTGTGCTAATTAGGATTATACTCGTAATATAAACTCGGTGGTTTCTACCGGCATGAGATAGCAATAAAAAGACTTGCATTCAAGATGTCGCAAGATTGAATCTCACGAAAGTCAAAACTTTGAGGCAGGTCACAATAAATTTATTTGGTTATTCATTTAAGGCTCTCGATTAGTCCAAGTGTGCGTCAACTGATTCAAACACCCATTATCCAAAAAAAAATATTAAACCAATGTAATTGCGCGCAGCTAGCCATCAATATATTAGTAAGGGTGGGAAAAATGCATCTAGTTTAGAATCGTATATATATAGTTCCTCTAATACACGTCTCTTACAAAATCGCTTACTTTTTTTTTTTTGACCAAAATCGCTTACTTTTAAATCATGAAACTTCTAACAGGCACAAACTACATTAACTGATCCAATATAAAATTGATAACTTCATCCGAATTCATGCAATAAAGCATCGATGTGAAATCGTAGGAACATTATTCTAATAATTTTGCTTACAATTATTTATTGATAGTACAGGCTCACTCTTTTTTTTTGATCGAGAGTTCTTTTTCAAACCGTTACCACATTCATGTATAAAATAAAAATTTGGGGCCTTATCAGGGTGGGGCCTAACAAAAAAGCTACTGGTACAGCAAGGGGTGCACAGCAGCCACGCATGGACTGCTTTTGCGCCAGTCTCGGGTCCCGCAAAAATGATCGGAGCCGCTCATTTTGTTTAAAATACTTCGTTTAGGGTCATTGTAAAAAATCACCTCAATCCGATATCGGGAAGGGTGTTTACGAACCATCCAATTTTGCTTCAAAATTTAGGAGCAAAATTGGATGGTTAGTAAACACCCTTCCCGATATCGGATTGAGGTGATTTTTTACAAGGACCATAAACGAAGTATTTTAAACAAAATGAGTGGCTCCGATCATCTTTGCGGGACCCGAGACCGGTGCAAAAGCGGTCTGTGCGTGACTGCTGTGCACCTCCTGCTGTACCTGTAGCAGCGTTCGGGGCCTAAAGCCCATGCCTTGCTTCAAAGGCAGACCTAATCCGAAGGCATGAATGTATCTTGTGAAGTTAACTAAGGTAAAGTTATAGGAAGAAAAGTAAGGGGGCAAAAGGCAAATTGAAAAACAATTACAAGCACTACCTTTTTTCTCTCATGAAAAAAGCGGGCCAAATTGATACTGCTATGTACAATGATGAATAATAGAGAAACAAAGATAATAACCATGCTACAACCACACTCAACTTTAACACCCAAATACTCTCTCCATTCTAAAATAATTAACCTTTTTGGAACTCCATACCATTTTAAAATGTTTATATCTTTTAATTTATGAAATTTTACGTTATTTTGAAAACTTTGTTTAATAGAACTAATTTAAATCTTTCAAATAAGATTCATATTGGATATTTTTTAACAATCGCATTAAAAAATATAATGAATTGAAAATGACACGCTTTCTAAAAAAGGTCCATCATTTTGAAAAGAATAGAGTACATGTTTAAGTGGGGTGCGGTTCTATACTAATTGCCAAGATAACAAAGATAATAATGGAAAAAAAAAATAGGCAAAATAATACGAAGTCCAACGACATCCATGATAGAAGGGCAAAAATTGCCCCAACCATGATAGGCTGCCGAAAAGATCATCACAAAACACAATTTCCTAATAGATTAGCATATCTAAGTTCAAAGTTGAATTAATCAACAGTCTTAAGAGAAAAGAAACCCGCTCAGACAGTGGGAGCACGGATCGGATAACAAAGCCTACCATCAAAGCAACGCTTGATGAAGAGATCATTAGCTTGGTCAGTTGTGTGTGCCCGTCAAAAAAGAGGAACCCAGTTCTGAGATGGCAATAGGGGGTTTCCTCTTCACAGTCGAACTTCCTCAAATTGGCATTCCATTTACCACAGCAAGGTTTGTAGATCTCTGTGAATCCTGGTTGCAAAGGAACATAAGTTTAAGAATAAGTTTTTAAGGAAAAATTAATGTTCCAATACAGCAAGACCAAATGACAAAAGCCCAACTCTGGGGTGCACAAACAACAAAAACAACCCCTAGGAGACCGGAATCACAAACCCATGTAGAAAAAGAAACCTGCATAACCAAAATAATTTGACACCTTGCCTTTTAATTATTGTATTGCAAAATCAAAACATGAGACCTCTAATCATGTGGTCCCCCTCCTTCTCACACACATTAGTGGGATTGGACTCCAATTTGAGGCACCTGAAAAAGGGCTGAAATATGCTTGTCTTCTTTCCCCTCCTACACGCATAATCTTTCCCTTTCTCTTCCAAGACCCCTATATACTGTCACTCAATCACTTCTTTACTCTCTCTCTTTCATCCACATTTGCTCTCTAGAACCATGGACATTGAGATTCGTACCAGAGCAACTACTCCCTCATCCAGATTTGCTCTGTGGAACTACGTGGTTGCAAACCGCTCCTGGATTTTGTGTGCCATGCTTGTTCTTATTGCACTACACTTTTTCGTCCTTGCCATTTGGAGTTATTTTCAAGCAACCGAGATCTCAGTGGAGACTACCACTCTGCACGGTGGTGTGGTTGAAAGATGGCTGGAAAACTTCAAGGGACGGACTATCTACGTCTTAGGTGACTCGACGGTTGCCTCAGGCAACTTCGAGTTTACCGTCTTCCCTTATGGTGTGGACCTTCCACTTGGTTCAGCTACAACCGAAAAAAGCACAACTGGGAATGGGAAATTTTCAAACGGTTACACTTTCACAGATTATGCTAGTATATAGTTCGCATTATTTTTTCTTTGATTTCTTCAAATTTTTTTTACCTCAAAATCTATGTGTGTGTAATAATTCGTTATTGTTGGGGTGCTTAGTTAGATTTTGAAGTAAATTGGACAAGAGATTGGGAAAGGATGGGTGAGAGATGTTATAAGAAGAAGTTGTGAAAGGCTTTTATTAGATTTTTCGTTGTGCCAAAGTGAGTACAATAAGGCTCTATTTATAGAGCACTTCCACCAACATGAAATTCTCTAGAATTGTCTAGCTAGAGATAAACACATGTGCCTTAATTACAATGATCTCCTAACTTCTAGATTGTTCTAGTTTTACCCATACAAAAATCTTCCTAGGGTAATTATACCTTCTACACACTTCTTTAGCCTTTTAGTTTAGATATTTTATTATATGTTCTACATTATTCTAGAACAAGATTATAAATTACTTTTTTAACACGTTAAATAATTTCTTGCTTATGGTTATTGTCCTTGCAGCAAATGATAATGGATCTCCCATCCCCGTACCTTACCGTAGCTTGGGGGGAAAGAGAAGAGTAGTGATTCTGGCGTATTTTGCCTCGGGTGGGTGTGGGATCCTTGACTGGATTCATCTCCCGATTTTCCATCGGTAATAACACGATTTTATTTTTTCGTTTGATGTCTCGTTTAGAAGAAAAAAAAAAAAAGGATGTTTATTGCAATGTTTTTTGAACTCAACTCTTAATTTTTTGGTCCAGTGTACAAGTTTGTCTGGGCAAATTCAACAGTTGTTCGATCTTTGGATTCCTCCAGCTTCAGGAAGGCTCATTTTTGTGGGAGGCAATGATTACCAGTTCTCTTTTCGTGGAATGGTAAGTTTGATAGCTTTTTCCTGATATTTCTTAATTAATCAGCATATTTTTCCTTGATATTGTGACAGTTTAGCTTTTTGAGTTGGTCCTGTCGTCGTTTGGTCTGGTCTAGCTGGTGAGGTTTTGAGATCAGGACCATCAGGTTTTGTTCTAGTTTTGTTGTGCGCGTACAGTCAGGTGTTTGGGGTTGGTTTTTATGCCTTGGTGTATGGAACGATCTGAGTTTTTTTTTTTTGGGTTTGCATCACCTTTGTGTGGTCTAACGGGTTTGCATTATTTGTTGCTTGCGATAATGAAATTTAACTTTCCTGATTTTCTTCTTTTTGAAGCTAGCTCCACTTGCGATAATGGTTCTGTTTTGGGTAGATTTTAGTAGGGCTGCTCAAAAAATCCGGTGAACCGTGAAACCGGTCCGGACCGAACCGATCCGTACCTATTGGATTTTGTCCGTGGATTAATGGTCCGGACACGGATTGAAAAATTAGAAAACCGTGACTCGCGGTTCGGTCCACGGATTTTCATTACGAAACCGTGGATTAACCGAACCGGACCGTGAGATATTTATTTTATATAAATAATAAATAAATATATAAATATATGTGTGTATTTATATAATTAATTGTTAGTAATGTTAAAACTTTTTTCTACCAATTTTAGTATTTTATCTTAATAATGGGATATAGTGTGGATGTATAAAATATATGGGGTAAATCGTAGTTTGTTTTTTATATAAGTTACGGGAATCCTAATTTAGTTTTACTATTTCGTTTCTTTTCCAGTTTTCCTAATTTCCATTTCTTGTTCAAGTCCCCGTCGCACCGTAGTCGCCACTGCACCACCGTTCTTACTTCTTCACCTCTTCCTCCTTCTCCTCTCTCTCTCTCCGTTTCTTCAAAGTAACAAGTACTTTTTGGTGGCCAGTGTTAAACTTAATTCTGAATGTAACCTTCTTCACTTTTAGTGTGGGATATAAGTTTGAGCTTTATTTTTGTCAAAATCCGTGGATAAAACCGTAACCGATCCGTGAGTTACGGATTGGATTGCAACCGAACCGTAGGACTTTTGGTTCGGACACGGATTTCATTTTGTAAAAACCGTGACTAGCGGTTCGGTCCTCGGATTCCTAGAAATCCGAACCGAACCGGACCGCGAGCACCCCTAGATTTTAGTACGCAATGGCTCCTACTGTGATGGTAGTCTGTAACTCCACATGTTAGGGGAGTTTTACTTTTCTGGTGCTGGTTACTTATGGTCATATGTTATTACTTACTACTTGGTTCTTGGGGCTTAAGCTTGGGTTTGATTCCTCACCATTCCTTGCTTTCCATTTGTACTCTATTTGCCTTCTTGATAAATATTCTCTTTCGCCGATCAACAGAAAAAAGCTTATACTCTCCAAAATCATTTTTGCAGGATCCTGAAGGATTTGCAAATGAGCTTGTTACCCATTTCAAGAGCACTCTAAAGGTAAAAGTAATATGGAGTAGTTGTATGCTCTTTGAATGTTCATTTCGATTTATAATTTAAAAATAGTTAGTTTGCTTTTATAATTTATGATAGCTTTATGATATGAAGTAGTAATCTGGCATACCATGATTTATGGAACATAAGTTAAATTTTATTTTGCACACTTCTAATCCCCCACACTGAAAAATATGATTGGTATGCATTCGGTCTTTGATTTGAAGATTAAAACAATGAGCATCTCATTTGGTCTTCATCTTGTTTGATGACATGAAGACGTGTCATACGTAGATATCAGAATTAGATCTATCGCATTTGGAATAGATTAATTCATTAATTGTGTATTTTGCTCTATTGAAGCCTCTCTCACATGAGAAGGCTAGGTGACTTCAATCATTTATTAAAGTACAATTTGCTAATGAAGTTTTGTGAATTCGTACATATGTATCGCATGGATTTCTAAATTGTTTCTAGAGTTTCTATTGTGCTGAATTATTTTGATACATTTTACGTTCTAGCCTTGAAGTTACATCCAAGTTTAGGTACTTGAAGAAACTATGTGGACATGCATGTTTGTCCGTCTATTTATCCAATTGACGTCAGTGGAGGTTTACTTGATTTTAAGACAATTCTCCTACTTACACCCTTGTCTGATTTTGTGTTTCTATCTTTTTGTTCTTCATTTTCTTTTCTTTTTGGTTTGTTTCTTTCTCTATACTTGTAGTCTCTCTATGCAAGGGGTGCAAGAAAGTTCTTGATAAACAATGTCGGCCCAATTGGTTGCATTCCAAACAATAGAAACCGTGTTACCAATGATTGCAACGAAGAGAAGAACCATGGCGCTGCCGTGTATAATGGAAAGCTTGAGATAGCACTGAGGGAGCTGGCCAAGGAGTTTGAGGCAACATTTGTTCTAGCCAATAGCCAGGAGATGTTCGAAGAGTTTCTTAAAAACCCTGCCAAATTTGGTTTGAAATACTTATCTCTCTCCATTTCTTAATTTCAAACAAACTCAAATTGATTTATTTTCTTATTTTCTTTTGGTAGAATTAATTGTTTGGTTTTATTCAATTACGCCACAGGTTTAATAGAGATTACAGAGCCTTGTTGTGGAAAATGGAACCCGGAAAGGCAGATGTTCCAATGTTTTGGGAAAGATGGCTTTTGCAAGGATAGGAAGCACACACTTTTTTTCGATGGCGCACACACCACGGACGAGGCAAACAGGATCTTTGTCGAGAGATGCTTCACTGGGAGCATTTGTCACCAAATCACTGGGAGCATTTGAATCTTGAAGCATGGCACCCATATATACCACTGACGAGGCAGCCATTTTATCTTGGGAGTAATTGGGGTTTTAATTAAATTAGTAGTACTGGCTTACATATATATATAGGAAGTAAGGTAGTAAAAATTAAGTACTTGGTACAACGACTTTATTGGTGCGTTTAAAGGACATGTTAGTAGTGGAGTACTTGTTTTTGGAGTACTGATCGATCAGCCTTGGTGGCTAATTTTGCTATTAGTAATATCGATCTATGATCATCGATGTTCATGCTTGGACCAGTACTGTTTTGCGAATTAATAGATTTGATGAAGAGGTTTGAAAAGGGTTTTTGGGCCGTGTCTGTCTATGTTTTCTTGCAGCTGGTAAATACATATATTAGGTACTACTCTACATTTTAGTCATCTTTTAGTGCCTTGATTGCCCGCATATTTGGAAATTCTTTATGTTGTAGCTATAGGAAATATACTCCAATAGAGAGGAAGTTAATTTCAAGACGAAGGTAAAATAATTTGTACACCTTTTAGGTACATTTTAGTACCTAAATTCATGTTTTGTACTCCCTTCGTCCCTAAATAAGTGTCTGATGCATAAATATAGATCTTATAAAAGATGCATGTTTTTCGACAAAAAAAATAATTTTTTTTCCTTAAATCTAATAGAACTCATTGTTATCTATTCGTTTGTGAAGTAAAATTAATTTTTTTAATGAAACAAATGCATCTCTTTATATGCTAGATTTGGGTGCCAGACAATTATTTAGGAAGGGATGGAGTACCTTTTACTACCTAATTCATTTTAATACGTAGCTAAATAATTTGTCATCTGCAAAAAAATTCATGTTTTGCGACAGATGGCTTTTTCCCAAAGTGAACCAAAAATTCTAATTTGTAAAACTGAACCTTATACTTCAAGCTGTATCCCAATTCGATCCCTTTCCGCTATAAGAGATGACGAAACAAAGGGTAATGTGAGAAAACCCATGCTTTCCACAAAATTTAATTTCCTGCAATTTCTACGTTCTTTTATTTTAGACTTTTGTTATCCCAAATGATTACGCTACCCACGTGTCATTGGTCATTGTATCGATGTAGAAATGGATTATCTCATTGGTCAACGATGTTACTAACGGTAGAACTGGTCTTTGGGGGGATTTATGTGCGGATGACTAGCCCAACACCTGAGTTATCAAGTCGTAACAATATCATAGCGTATTGATCGATACCCGTCCATTTTAAATTTTGTGTTCTCTATTTGTTTTTTGGGAATGTCTAATTTTGTGTCGTGCTTCCGTTATGATATAGGACAAAAAAATCCCAATACTTCCCTCATCTCCATTCTACCTCTGCGAGATTTGTAACCATTTTCTCAGGTCTGTCTCTTGGAACTGGTCTGCCACTACAACCGCATTTTTTTACACTGGGTGACTACCTCTGTGTTGTGTTCACGCTAAGTGCAATTTTGTTCACCCTCCTTAAAATAGGGTGAACATTACCCTCCTTCTTATTAGTTGAAATGGTATTAATTCTATCACAAAGTGATGTCATGCTTACCATGCAATACACTTTTTGGTAAGCATAACATCACTTTATGGTAGGATCCACACAATTTCAATCAATATAAAGGAAGGTAATATTCACCATTTTAAGTGGAGGGTGAACAAAATTCAACTCATTGATGCTTGTTTGAGCTCAAGCTCAACTATAGTGATCAAAAGTTAATTAACGAGTCAAGCATGAGCGGTCGAAGTTTGACTCGAGCTTGTTTAATTACGAGCCTTAACAAGCCAACAAGATACGTATACATTTATACCTCTACATTAAGCAAAGTTTTGATTTGGCATGTGTCGAATATCTGTATAAGCTTTAAAAAAAAGAAGAAGCATCTATGTGCGTGGTGTAACGAAATCCTGGGAGGGCGACTCTAGGAGTTTGGGAGCATGTGGACAGTCATAAACATCAATAAGCTGCCTGCCTAGTTACATTGACTCCATGTGGATCCCTCCTCGAATTTTTGAGTTATTGGGCTTGACTTTTCACGGGCCAAAAGTGAAAAAAAAAAAAGAAAGAAGGGGCCTTTGACAAAGTTTTATGTACAAAACATGAAACAAACAAATCACCTTGTCAAAAGCAAATACAACTATACAAGCATTTGTTAATGAAAAATATCAGAAAAATAACTGGAAATTACAAGATTTTAAAAACATCTCTTGAACCAATTCTATAAAAAAAATTGTTGAACATTAACAAGCTATGAGAAGGACAGAGCCATGAATTATTTACCAAAAAAAGAAAGGACAGTCATGAATCATTCAAGAGAGAAAGCACCCAAATCAAACATTAATTAGGTCAAATTCAAAGGCAAAAGTTTTCCATGGTTTCCAACAATCAAGCTTTTGCATGCCTTCATTGATCAATTGATTTGGACGAGGAGAACAAAGTGGGTCGGTGAATACCGAATACCAAAGACGAACAGTAAACCCAAGAAAACGAAAAAAAGAAGAGGAACAATCCTTTTTCTTTCCTTTGTTCATCCGGCACTGAAAATTTTCTCCCCGAAGAGGGAAAAGCTTTGATAAGAAACTCTGAGTACGTTTTTCTTTTGCAAATTGACCCTTGTACTTTCAGAATTTGCATTTCAGCCACCGAACTACTTTAGCCCGCTTCTATAAGCTCAGGCCTTTAAGGGGGTTGGGCTTTCTAGGTGTAGAAGTATGACGCAAAGCTGGGTCGCAAGCACTTTAATCACCTTGTCTTTCCCCCCGCATCCCTAATTTCATTTAGATCACCACCCAAGCACCATGATCAATGATCACATATGAAAGTCATGTTTTTCGAGTATAATGGTAACTCCTCTGTAAATGTTAAGATTGAATATGATTCAAGTTCAAGTGTTGTAGTTCAGTATCTCAAAGACGGACGAAGCAAGAAGACTAGCGATTGGGACCAATTCCACCTTTTCACATATTTACTAGCAAGCTAATCAGACAGCCCACTACCGGTGGATAATAGGAATTACAGTTTTGCTAACTTCTACCCACTAGATGGAGGATAATATGTCAATAATTTCAAATAAATTCGGATATCAATGTATATTTTACGGATATCAATACACTTTCACAAATATTAATACACCTTTCTGGGGTATTATTGCACTTTTTACCTATTATACTATACCATTTGGACGAATGTTAGAATAATTCTAGAAACTAATCTAAACATGCAACTGGAATACGGTAAGCAATTAACTCCATCTTTTTCAAAACTCATTGTTCATGTTTTTATTTTCACCACTTCTCGGTATTGGGGCGTCTAGTTGAACTCAAGAGTAGCATAATCCTCAGTGTTGGTTCTAAGCAACGGCGAGTGCCTTCGGCACTCAAAAATATGTAAAAAAACACACACTCACATACAGAGATCGGCCGAGATATTTTTTTCGATCAGCTAGAGAGAGAGATGTTGCTCTTCTTATGGAAAATCTTAACTGAGGAGTGGTGTGGTGTATATTACGCATCTTCTTGCTATGGGAATAGTAATATACCAAACTGCATCTAAAGTGATCAAACAATATGCTCCCACAACTGGTAACAGTCAAAACAACCCCCAAAAAGATCTAACTTGGTTTGTTTAACTCTTTAGAATTGTTCAGGGCCATCAGGCAATGAACAATCAAACGCGACAGGGGAAATTCACCCTGACACTGTTAGCCTCTTTCCCTCCATAAATCTTACAGCCTTTCACACCGTCTCAATTTCGCAACCGCATCCTTCTTCATTCACCCAAATCACGATGGCCAAAACCCAAACATTAACATACAAGCAGAGACGGATTTAGGTGGGGGCATGCGGGGGCACGTGCCCCAACTCAATTCCAGGATTTTTGTGTGAAGAAAATAGAAAATTACATGTGATTGTGTTAAATATTGTAGTATATGTTACATATATTATGAGAATGTGTGGTTCGGTGGTTTGATTTCCACATGTTCTATGCAAGAGGTCTTGAGTTCTGGCCTGTTTCTTTTTAACGGGAATTGTTGAGCCTTAAAAAAAAAAGGCGTAGTGTATTGAACTTGCAATTAACCCCGGCTACAGAGACAGAATCAATCGGCCACTCAACCATGATAATGTTCAGTAAATTTTATCGAACATTAAAATTATACACTCATTATGTCCCCATTCTTTTGTCACTCCTCCTATCCCAATCGGATATAAACTTTAATTTGTAATACTTTTTATATGCAATATGAATCTTGTTTGATAGATCTCAATAAGCTCTTTTAAACGATATTTTCAAAATCCCCTAAAAGATTATAGATTGCAAGATATAATTAATTGAAAAGAGTCACGGACTCCCAAAAGGGACTAAAGAATTAGGACAGAGGGAGTACAAAAAGTGAGAGGCCCATTTCCAATCACTCTTAGGGCTTCGAAAATCTCCGGATCTGTTGATGCAAATTAGAAAACTTATTGCATATGATGAAGTCTAGTTTTGTATTATTTTGCTTGATTGTCATTTTTTGTTTATGGTCAATAGATATTGGTGCTAGAATTTCTGAATCCGTCCATGCATATATAGAAGTGCATTGAAGAAAACACTAATGGTCCTGAAATACCTACTAGTATGATGGTGTGGGTTTTAAAACGAAATTAGGATCATCAGCCCTTGTTATTAGATCAAGTACAATGTCCCAAAGAAGAGCCAAATCAAGGTAGATAACAGCCAACAATGCAAAAATCATCCAGAGGAAAGACAAAAAAATATTCTTTCTGAGATTGTTATTAGTCGTTTTCAAAACCATTTCAAGGAGCAAGCAGATAGCAAAAGAAGCGAGCGAGAGGAAAGATTTGGCTCGTATAAAGATTTGGCTCCTATTACTACAGTCATTTTCTTTCGGAATAAAGCAACAGAGGGACACTGAGTTCTCTGAAATGGCAGGACGAAGAGTGTTCCCGGATGGTGGTAAATAAAACAAGAGAGTTGAGGAGGAAGGAGAAAATTGTTATAATGGTGGCCAAAAGCTTCCTTTTTTTGAAATGGCGTTTGATAGATTTCGTCAAAATAGCAAGAAAATTAGAATGCTTATTACAAACCATTGCAGGAGTTTTCACCATAATGGGTCTGGACAAAGCTAGCTAGCTTTTTAACTGGTTCTGCTTTTTGGATTGAATTTGTCAAATAAGTCATTGACTTTTAAAAAAACGCAGGTAGTTAAAGAGAAAAGTCGACTGATCTATAAGAGATTTTCCTCCTTCCGTTTATACTCTTTAATTTGGAGCATTTCCACCATCCCTCATCAAGGACCAGGAAAATTACCCGTATAAAGTGCTATACACACGAATGTCCTGTGTCCAAAGTCCAAACATGCACCCGCATAGGAGATATGTTTAAAATCATCTGATGCATATAAATTACAAATGATCCAGGTGAAACCGATTCAAATTGACTGGTTCCAAATACTTCTGTGATTGAAATATTTTTTATAATGAGTTATGAGGTTGAGAGTTACACAATATCTTTCATAATTAGTTATGAGGTTTAGATATGTGATTATAATTTCAACACAATAAATTTAGACCACACAATTCACTCTATGCACATTCTTCTTAGTCCCAGTTTTGGGACCAAGAAAATTACCCATATAGAGTGCTATACACATGAATGTCCAAACACAGACCCGCATACAAATGTGACCGACATCATCTGATAATGCTTGTGAATTTTACACAATCCACGTGCAACCGATTCACATCAAACAGTTTCAAACACATATGCGTCTGAAGCATTTTTCATAATGAGTTAGTGGTTGAGATTCTCAGAATTAATGTCTTATTGTATTTTGTATTTGGGAGAAACCAAGCTTAGTTGAGTTGGTTTGCTCATGTGTTTCCCTAGTGGTAATCAGTGTTCAAGCCCCACAGGGAGCAGGTTTGGAGTTCACGGCTATGAATAGCTTATGAATCTCCGTTGACTAACATACTAACACCCCGCTAATCTCACTGATGTATAAACTATGGCAAAAAAAAAAGTATTTTGTATTTGGGCCAAGAAAAATTATGTTTATAAGGCCTTGTTATGGTATTTTGTAGTTCTCCATTGTGTAAAAAGTGTAGGGCCCAAGTCCATCTCCAATTTAGTCCCCGAGACTCCTGTTTAATTGGGCTATCACCGCGTTTTGTATACACTGGGTGACTAGCTACCTCCGTGTTGTGTTTTTTAATAAATTTTTAGCGAGCTCAAGCTCAAACATAGTGATCAAAAGTTCACGAGTCAAGCACAAGCCAAGCCAGTTGAAGTCTGACTCGAGTTTGTTTAATTACGAGCCTTAACAAACCAACGAGATACATATATATTTATACCTCTACATTAAAGAAAGTAATTGGATCGGGCATGATGTGCATGTGTCGAATATCTGTATAAGCTAAAAAAAAGAAAGAAAAGCATCTATTTCGAAATAGTGATACAATTTATTACTAGTATTTTAGTATTGTATATCAACATAAGTATTACTTTTGAGCTAATACAAAGTAATGTAATCTCCTTCCGTTAAAAAAAGAGAGCCTTATCAAGCTGAGCAACAGCTCGAGCTCAGGAAATACTCGACAAAATTGAGCTCGAACGAGTCCAAAACGAGCCAAACACTAAGCCACTCATGAATTAGTTAGGATCATTGCTTCAGGAGCACAGAATAATCAGACAACCTCCTCATTTCTCCGAACATGAATCAACACGTGTGCACACACATGCACCTCGATCTTACTCACACGGCCCAAGATCAGACAAATAGGCATACCAAAATAAATAAATTATAATCCAACTCTCAATTAAACCCTATCTTTTCCCTGCCCACGTGTCAATCCTTCAAATTCAATCAGGTTTAATAATCCCCACCAGATGAAGTGGTCGAATAGATCGATTGATGTGATTTCAGGGCGCATTAATTCACCGGCTAATGCAGCAAATTAGGAGTACAAAAATCCAAACCCAACATAAAAATGTGAATACCGCCTTCATAGACGACCATAACATACCACCCTGCATGCAAATTACACTGGATATCAAACTACGTTATAAATCAAAACTTTGTTTTTTAAGTTAACCGATGCTTGAACTACTTTTTCGATCGATTGTCAAGGATGATTAATCTTAGAAAATGTGTGGATGCTTCTCTTTTTTTTTCTTTTTTTTTTTCTGAAAGGAACTGAAATATACGAGGGCTTGAATTCGATCGAGATGAAAAATAAAAACAAAAACTTACTTTGCAAGATTTCACATCATCGCTTCCGCACAATAACTTCCCATTTAAATAGTTCACATGATCGATTGCTTGTCTCGTCGTCCCAAAGTCCTGTAATGTTGTACAGTGCTCCGTTGTTTTACTGTATAGTTGTAGAATTAATAATGATAGACATGCATGGTAATTAACCGGCGGCCAGCTCCATCGTGTTGTGAAAATTAAGTAATTAATCCATACCTTGTCGTAATGAATAGCTATGAAATTCGTCCATCGGTTAGAAGCAGCACCGTAACACGCGTGTATTGCGTTCATTAGGTCTTCATGATTCAACCTTGGAGATGAATAGTAGTTTAGTAGCTCTAAAGATTTACTTGTGTCATTTGTTACTGGTTTATACTCCCTCCTGAAACATCTGGGTTGAGCCCTTTTATAATTTCCATGACTATCTACAAGAATTCATTGCACAAGTACTATATCAAACTCATCAAAAAAGCAAAACAAAACGAAGACGGAAATAAACATATGTATCAATAGTTGTAGTCAAGAGTATAGAAGGGCAATTTTGTTTGGAGCAATGTTATAGTGACTATGTCTGAGTATCAAATTTTGGGTATCACGTGAGATGTCATTGTTGCATTAGCAGAATGTGCTCTACTACATCACAAATGAGGTACATCTATCAATACAGTGGTGACACATCACATAATATCGAAAATATGATACTCACACGACATAGTCACCAAAGCATTAATGAATTGTTTGTCTTCTCACATTTGCATTCAACCATAAAATTCCAGGTGTGAGCAATTCCTTCACTTTCCTCCTTAGATATGTTTGAAGTGAAGACAATTAGCCTTTGATTAGCAGCAGCCATGTCCTTGACTGATGGCCAATCTCCACCATTTCGAGGCATTTTTTTCAATGGAAATAAATATTTTGTTAACCTTGCAGCTTCAAAAACCTTTGTTAGGCCATTAGAATCGCCAACACAATCTTCTAAGATTAGTGTTAAGATCTCAAATGGATTTGAAGATAAGAATCGTTCAATTTCTTCCAAAAGTTCAAGGGCAGGAGTCTACAAAAACAAACGATCGATGTAAGCACCATAACAGAAGTTCACTAATTACCCAGTAACCTATGAAGATGGTAGTCAAAACAGCAAATAGACGTGAAGCCATGCAGCTAGTCGAAAATGCAACACAAACTACTTTGTTTGGTTGTCAAATTTGACCAAAAAAAAAAATTGAGACAAAAAAGGTTTATAGGCTCTTTGGTCATTATTTTAAATATTTTAACAAACTCTTTTACTTTTTGAATAGAGGTATGTTATATAAATTAATTTTTTTAATAAAAAAAACAAATGACAAAACAGTCCAAATTTTTAGAGAGAATATTTCTGAGAGGTGAATATTCTTACTTTCCCCAAAAAAAAAAAAAAAAAACCGTATGTTATGAGCAGAAAAAAATATAACTTTCATATTACGGTATATACTTTTATATTTTGAGCCACCAAAATTCATAAATCTTCACAATATTTGAACAGCAGAAAATTTGTTTATTTGACTACAAAATTCTTAAATAACACCACAAAGTTCACAAATAACACTACAAAAATTGTAACAATGTCACGAATATTCATAATTGTGAGCCATCTTCTTTGAAATTGAAATTGCACATCCCATTTTACTACAAAATTCAAGAATAACACCACAAAATTCTAAAAATAACACCACCATATTCATAAAATGAGCCAAAATGTTTGTGAAATGTGTATCATACACCCAAACATAAAACGAGCCATAAAAGTTATAAAGCGAGCCACAAATTTTCGTAAAATGAAATGCTTGTGAATACTACTTATTCGAAATGGCATTTCAGGCAAAAGCTTATGCTCCATCAAGTTAATTAAAAGGTACTTACATTGCTGTCCCACCAACTTCTATCATTATCCCAATCAGTGGATCGTTGGCCAATCCATACATCGCGGGCGGCGCCATTCCCATCAGATAGTATTTTCAATATTAGAGCTCGAACTCCGCTCTACGAATCAATAATTAATTCAAAATTTGATATACATGAGAAGAAAAAGGTTAGCTAGTTGTGTTGTACGTGTTGGTCTTACATTAAGTTGTTCTGTCACTCTGCTTTTATCGCCTATATCCCATCTAATACTGTCCATTCCCCGATAAATATATCGATGCTTTGCGTACAAATCGCGAGCCATCAAATAAGCATATTTGTTGTAGGGTGATGAACTACTCTGTAAGAGTGTGACAGAGAAAGAGAGAGAGATTTGTTAGTTAATTCTGACACGTCCACATGAATGTTTTTGTTTGCTTGTTACAATTAGACATAATAAAAGTGTAGGTTGAGTCTGATTTGCATACCGCTAGCTTAATTTTGTATCATGTTTTCTTTTTTTAATGACTTTACTTAATTTTTAAAATCTCCTTATCCTCTTTTTCACCAGATTTAAAAAAATTGTTCGAAACCATTTAGTGTTGTCACCCAACCCAGATGGTTAGAACGGGTTATCACATTTAAAATAAAAAGAACAGGTTATCACATTTCTTGGGAGCTGGGACTATAAATGCATGGAAGATTGACAGCAAATAGGCATGTGGAACACTTTGGCAAAATTATGGCGTTCGTGGGGTTTTGAGATGGTCACTCATCATTGGATTCGCTATTGGGGTTCAAGCTTAATTTAGGGGTTGTGACCGGGGGAGCTGTGCGGTGGCTTTGTGCGCCATCTGAACCGTTCATTTGACGATCTAACGATTTAGATCTCATCTTGCATAGTGTAGTATCCGAGTCGTTCATTATCGAAAATAAATTTGGACCATCGGATCGCCGAACGGATGATTCGGATAAGTGTATCACCCGCATTTGTACTTTGTTCTTTGTTTCCAGAATCGGTGAGTCTCTTTGTACTTTTTAAAATACGTGTTTCGATTCCTAAAAAAATGTTTTTTTCAAGCAATGAAGAGATAATTTATTAATTTCAAAGAAGATTACAAAAATTAAAAGGATGAGATACAAGATGGTATTACAGAAGCAGGAATAGCAACAAATAGCACCCACACTTAAAATAATAATCATTTGTGTTTGTGGCTTATAAATAATGATTTTATATTACGTAGTGAGGGAGTGTGGGAGACCGATATACCACAATTTTGAAGGGATTTGAGAAGGTTGATCCGGCATTTAGCTCATCATGAATGCTTTTATTTTTCACACTACTACAATAATCCAAAAAGATCACAATTTTTACCCGTGATCTTTTGCTTTTTATCACGGTTTTAAAACCGTGGTCTATCCAGCCGTGATTGTTTCTCACTGTTTTTTTATCACGGTTATAAACCGTGGTCAAAAACTATTAACGATCACAGTCTTGACCTGTGATTACAAACGTCCAAAACCGTGATTAAATATCAAAAAGCGTGATTGAATCATGATTAAGATCTCGTTTCTTAGTTAAAACCGTGATAAAAAGATAACTTTGATCACGGTTTTTACCTGTGGTAATAAATCATAAAATAAAACTGTGATTAGAGCTTTCAAGATCTCTGTTCTTTGGATGTTTTTTTCCTATACTACTCAGGTGCATAAAAAAAGAACGATAGCAGTATAGCACAAGCCCAAAATACAAAAAAGATAACACCAATAAAAACACAATATTACTCATTAATAAAAAATGATTCACTCTCACAATGATCGAGTCCCAGGAATTATCAATACAACAAAAGGTGCAAGAGATATTGATCACCACTTAATAGAATTGTCAATTGCCTACAAATACACTAAATTCTTTAAACAACAAGATGTTTGATCTTCCCAACTTGAATCATCGCATTTTTCTTCACAACAAAGAGATGCCTCATGAATTTCATCAAATATACCTGCAAACACAATAGCCAAAATAGCCTTAGTAAGCCTATCCAACCAAAAAGAAAATGACATAGGTTACCAGAACTGAAACAAAGAAGATCATTTATAGGCTCATTAAACTAATTCATAAAAGGATGAAAAAGAAACCTCGGATTACAAGAGAGATACCAATCCAGCTTGTGCAAACAAATACCAACTATTCCACAATTGAAACAAAGACACAAACAATACAAGAATTAGATCAACTATATCCAAATTCGTGCAGTAATATTCGAACGAAAAATTTAACTACAACCTTGCTCATCAAACTATCAACACGTGAAACAAAACAATTAGGTAAAGTCTAAGAAATAGAAACATTTTCATCAATGGGCATAAACAAATTAAACAACCCTTCTAGAAACCGAGTTTTAGGTTGAGCATTTCGACAAACAGCTGATAGGCGAGATTGTCTTTTTCGCCAAATTAGAAGAGAATACAAAGCCCAGCATTTTGACGAACAGCTGATAGGCGAGATTGTCTTTTTCACCAAATTAGAAGGGAATACAAAGCCCAAACATTCGTAGAACCCAACCATGGCAAAAGCAAACCTCTCCATCAAAAAGCGAAGCTAAGACATATCAATGAGCTCAAAATCCATCAAACAAAGATACCCATAACTACATATTCAGTTACAAGAACTTATCAATCAAGGCAAATACTATAGTTGCTAAAATCATGGAATCAACTAGAGGAAATGAGAGATTATGTATCTTAAAATCCTACCGCATCAACTTCATATTCTCGATCGTCTTCGAACATTGTCGGCACTGAAATCCTAGCCTCTGCGGCTCATTTTTTCAAATCACAAATATACCTCCACTTTTCAGATGAAATAGTTTAGGGTTAGAAATTGGGGTTTCAGATTTAGCAATAGATACACCAATACAAAGCAATAAACGCACAAATGGGCAATAAATTCGTATAGCTACATATGTATGGAGAGAGAGAGAGAGAGAGAGAGAGAGAGAAACCTGGTGGAGGAGCGCTAGGGTTATCAGGCATGACGGCGCCAATGGTTTGAGCAGAGAGACAGAGAGATGAGAGAATGGGGGTTTCTATAGCAGTAGAAGGGACAGAACGTGGAAAGGGATCGCGGGATCGTGTGCCGCGGGATTTTGAAATTTTTTAAAGCGTAATTCTTTTTCTTTTTAATCACAGTTACAAGCAGAAGCGAGATTGAAGTAAGAAGCTATCAAATGAATCACTAGTTTTGCTGTTTTGGAAAATTTTGGTTAAATAAAAAAAAGAAACATTTTATCACGGTTGCAACTAAACATTAAAATAGACCCATATAATCACGCTTGCAAGAAAGTGTGGTTAAAATAGACACCTTTCTATCATGGTTGTAATGAAGTGTGATTAAAATAGACACATTTTATCACGCTTATAAGAAAGAGTGGTTAAATTGACACATTTTTATCACACTCGTAGGAAAATGTGATTAAATTAAGCAATTATAATCACGGTTCTATTAGAACTATGATAATCAATGTTAATTATCACGGTTTTATTAGCAAAGTGACATTAAAATTTCACCTCACAATTCTTTTTCACGTTTTCATCAAAACTGTCATCTTTCTAACTTTCTTAGTGTGTTCTTTATCTATTATTCTAGTAGTGTCACCTACAAAATACAAGTTGAAGAAACTGTTAATGACGCAAATACTCAAAACTAAACGCACTACACACGCCGTAACAAATTAAACAAACATAAAAGTGTGTAAAACGCCGGGCTGTACTCTAAAAATCATTTAGACATTTAGAAAGAGAGAGGGGGATACGAAGTGTTCACTATAACAGAAGGAACTCGTAAGAACATGATAACAAAAACAGAGTACAATTGATGATAGGATCAAAATTATGTTCCTTCGACGCCTCATTGGAAGCTAGAGGAAGGACAAGACTTTCAAGATTAACATACGTCAAAGAGCTAGCGTGAACGCAAGAATAAGTTTTCTCACTTTATACAAAAAAAAAAAAAAAAACCTTCAACATTTAAGAGTATTATTCAAAGCTGGTTGAGGGAAATAAAGACGGTACTTCAGTTTATTAATTAAGTAATCAATGCAGCACGTTGTTAATTTTTCCCCTGATTAATTTAAAGGTGAGACAAAAATTCAAGGCATTAACACTGTGGGTGTAGTTTGAGTATGTAGTTTGAGGGGTGGATCCAACTGTCTGTTGGATGTGTTTTCTTTTTGTTGCATTCTAGCGCCTTGTGCTTAGATGCTTTCTCGATGTACCCATTTCGAGTTATATAAAATGTTCTGTTTGCCAATCAAAAAAAAAAACATTGTGGGTGTATGTTTGTGTGTCCCTGTGTGTGAGAGAGAGAGAGACCCAAAAATTGGAAAAATTAAAAAAATGCTCCTCATGCATGGTGCTTCAAAGCCCTCTGTCACCATTGGTATCACAAAATAAAGTAAGAAATTATTTACTCCCAAGGAATCTTGATTAACATTTTAGAGATAACCTAATTGATCAGGAGTTGATGTAGCTAGTGCTTGATCTTGTTTCTCGATATACCCTTTTCAAAAAATATAATTTTTATGCACATTACATTCTTGAAAACATGCATGCTTTCTTGCTTTTAAATCTATAGCTCATTTTCCGCGTGGTGTAACGAAATCCTAGAACCTATGGGCTGACTTTAGGAGTTTGGGAGCATGTGGTCAGTCATAAATATTAATACTTCTACCAAAATATACGCAATTCGCAAAACAGTTAAACAACCAATATCCTAAATATATGCAATTCAAATACTTATAATTATACCATGCTAGCTTCACTAGAGGTATGTAGTTCGTTATTGTACCATCCATAACGGATGGCGTTTCTTTAAAAGTCAAGTGCCGATTTAAGGTTTTGGGATTAATGTTCTTCTAATGGTTTGAAAATATCCATTGGCCAACAAATATAAATGTCTGCATAGGGTCGACCGTCAACGTATTTTGGAGTTTTATTGCACTTATGCAATTACGCTAAGACGTTACGTTTGGCGGATATGAGGACTGAACGAAAAGAACTGGACAGGTGATACGAAGCCAGAGAGAGAGAGAGAGAGAGAGAGAGAGTTTTAATGTATTGGATGGATAGTACCTTGCCCTTAAAGGTCATTTGATAAATTTAATTAATTGTCTCCATTAATTTTTGAAACCTGCAGCCTTCAATAAAATTCTCGTGCCGCATGTGCTCTGATGTGCGCATCGTGCCTTATTCTCAAATACTACTTCCAGTTGCTCCAGCAATGAGTCGTTTAACGAACAGGATTTTGATCCTAGCATCTGTTTTCTGTCTTTGTTTCAATATACTTGTCAGCTTCTTGTGCCATGAAGAAGACTTGGTACGTACCCCTCCTCTCTAGATGCATGCATGAGTGATTATTCTAAGAATGTATATTAGATATCTCGTTTGAATATGGAGTAATTGTTTTGCATATTTTGTTGTTATTAGTTTCCTAACAACATAGCCTCTCACTTTTAACAAATTAATTCTTCAACTTGTATTTTGCAGGTCAAATATAAAAGCATTTATAATCATCTCAATATATAAGATCGACATTCTCGAACCCGTTCGAGATTGTGGTATGCATGTCTCTCTCCCTCGCTCCTTTAGTCCTTTCATACATAGGAGTATTAGCTAGCTATAAAGAGAAAATTTGACTTTGGGTCAGATGGGAGAAAGAGAATTGAGATGGACTTCTCAAATCTCGATCCAACTTATAGATCGATAGAGTAGTACTTGACATCTAAATCAAATTTTCCAATTCAAGACATCCTAATGCTATCTAGAGAGTACTAAAAGCAAAATCAGTAAGTTAAATCAACGTTTGGTACGAATAAAAGTATTGCGCGCCAACGTCTCTTTTGGATCTCAAGTAGCTTTTGTTTACTCTTGTTTCCTTTAATCTTTGTTCCCTTTTTAGAAATTAATAAAATTTCTTTTGCTGAGCAAAAAACATATTATAGTCAAACCGTGTATTTTTTTCTAAATAAAAGTATTTCGATGAGGAGTAGGTCAGAGCATCTGATCAACATAGATTTTTGCCAAACATTTTATTTAATGAGTCCTATTTTATGAACGGTTCGGTTTTACAAGGAAAGATATGGGTGTGGACAAATTGCACTTGCATGGGAATCCAATTCCTTTACTAAGTTAGAAATCAAGAAAAAACAGAGTGCCCCAAAAAGAACACAACAGTAAAACTAATTTTTCAAAAGACATGTTTAATTAGATCGCCAATTTCTTTGAACCTTCTATCTTAAATAAAAATAAGTTTTTTTTTATATTTCTTTGTTAGTTAAATTAGGACTTTTGATGTACCTTATGAAAAAAATCAGTGGTAAATGCTAAATATGTGTCAATATGTTTAAAAAACTTTAGGAAGTATAAATCGCTTTTCACAATGCATGGTACGTATTTTGTAGGTGACGGTGAAATTTTTCAAGTTTATAGATAAAATTATGTGATGTGCCCCATTAAAGATATTTCCTGGATTTAAGAATCCTCCAAAATTCAGGTGGAAGTGTCTAGCTATCTCTTATTTGTTGTTACTTTTTTAAACTCTCTCTCTCTCTCTCTCTCTCTCTCTCTCTCTCTCTCTCTCTCTCTCTCTCTCTCTCTCTCTCTCTCTCTCTCTCTCTCTCTCTCTCTCTCTCTCTCTCCACATACGCACATATGCAGAGTAATTCATTGGCGTTGAACAAATATGCCTTTTTGACGGCTCGTGATTCGCTCCCAACACATGAATATATCTATGATACTACCTGGAAAGGAGGAAGGAATATGGTCGGTAAAACAAGCAGCAGTGTGACAGAACAGCTAAATGTACGTAATTAGATGTATAACCAACACAATTAGCTAGCTAGTTACCCTTTTTCTTTGCGTTAATAAAACTACTGTTGAATTTCCTTTTTGATCATGTGGAGTATAACTGTTGAATTTGAAATTGTCTGTTTGCAGAGCGGCGTTCGAGCCTTCATATTGAAGATAATTGACGGCCCTAATAATGATGGTGTATTTGTTGGCATAAAGGGCGAAACATTTATTGACCGTGGGAACAATTGGTATGACAGCTCTGTAAGTACATTTTGCACGAGGGCTCTGATCTCTTTAATGTCTCAAAAATTCTTGTACCTCTATGTCGTGGGGGTTTTTTGGCTATGTGTTTTGATTTTATAAATTCAACGGTCGAAAAATTTCTAGGCACAAAAACACAACAGTTTTTGGCATAGATTGAGGATCCTGTATTCTTGCATAAACATGCATAAGGTTGTGCTCTAAATAAAAAATTCTTTGGGAGTCTTGGGCACTGTCACGTGGTGCTCAAAAATCCCTAAACAACACTTATTTTTTTGGAATCCATCGATAAGTGTGGTGTTGAAGGGTGTTAGGACATCACTTGGTGGTGCTAGCGGTGCCAAGACCACTGAATAATTACTCCATGTTTTTTCCCTCCTTTGTACGTAGTGGGTACTATGTGTAAATTCTATACCTTGTTGGGTCATTACTATGACCCCATTAAGAGACACAAATGTGTTACGTGGGTTTTGACTCATTCAAACCCAATCAATAAATGAGTTCGATTGGTTCACTTTATTAGTGGATGGGTCAAGGTTTGTATTTGGGTAGAGTTTAATTTGCCACCCCTAATAGCAATTTAACATTATAGTCAACGGTTTGTGAGGGCCGATCTGGCAGTTTCTTGGCGGCCTCTTGTGGGGTTCGACATCTTGTGGGTTTCTTTAATAAAATCTTTGCCTATAAAAAAAAAAAAAAAGGAAGACCTCAACTAACTGAGTACAGCTCAGCGTGTGTTTAGCTTAAGCTAAACACACTTACAACTAACTAAAACAGATTACAACTAATACCAACTAACATTTTCTGCTTATTTGTATGGCTTCATAGATACCTGCACGTAATAAACTTTGTTCTAGTCTTGTTAAAAATGCTTATATATGTTGAGTTTTTTTTTCGTAGACTCCAGCTCTAGGAATCTTGAAGGAGATTGAAGAATTCTTATTTTCAAATCCATTAGAGATACTAACGCTAATCTTCCAAGATTGTGTAAGTGCTTCTAATGGCCTAGCGAAGGTTTTAGGAGATGCAAGTTTATCGAAATTTTTGTTGCCATTAAAGAAAATGCCTCGATGTGGTGGAGATTGGCCACTAGTCAAGGACATGATTGCTGCCAATCAAAGGCTCATTGTCTTCACTTCAAATATGTCCAAGGAGGAACTGAAGGAATGGCTTACACCTGGAATTTCATGGTTGAATGTAAATGTAAGAGAAATAATAACAAATGCCCTTAAAGTCCCTTTGTCTATATATATATATATATATATATATATATGAAGGCACACCTACGTACATACCAATATAAAACCTTAATGCCAAGCGGACCTAACAAACGGCCCCTACCAATGGGGTATTGATTGAAGGGCACGTGGGGCCCGCTTCAAATTTTACATGGATGATTCGAGCTGTTCAATAATTTTGAACAAAATCGCGTAAAGAAAATCAGCTCAATTTGATATGTGTAGATGCTCGATTCAATTTCCATTTTTTCATTTAGATTTCAAGATTCTAGAATCTAAATGAAAAATTAGAAATTTGGATCGAGCACATACGCATATTAGGTTGAGCTGATTTTTTAATGGCCCACTTAGATTTTTTTTAAAATTATATTAAACGGCTCGAATCATTCATGCAAGACTCAGAGTGAGCTCCACGTGACTGCCGGTAACACCACTCAATATGCAATTAGCAGTGTATGTTGTTGTTTTTTTAAGTAGTAATTATTTTTACTTTTGGTACTTTTGTTGTAGATGGAAGTCAAGAAAGGATTGAGACGCCTTATTGTACCAAAAACAAGTTAGTATCATCAGCAACAGATGATACAAAAAAATCTCTAGTGCTACTCAGCTTCTATTCATCTCCAAGGTACGGTAAAGATCTTATGAACGCAATAAACAGGTGTTACGTTGCAGCTTCCACCCGCTGGCCAAATTTCATTGCTGTTGATAACGACGAGGTATATACGTATGGAATAATATTAATTAATTACTTTCACAGCCAGAGTCTATTTATTAGTTATTGCTAACTAGGTATGCAAACCATTTTAATTACGAGTAGATCGAAAACAACTTAACGGATCTCGATATTGTTATTGCAGGACCTTGGGGCAAGACAAGCAAACTACTTTCTAGATTTTCTGAATGGGAAGCTGTTGTGCGGATGTGATGATGTAAATTCTTGCCAAGTAGGTTCCTTCATTTATTTTTTCATAGATTAAAAGATCAAAAACTAAAAAATAATACACTTCTTTCAAGAAAAAAGATTAAACTTTTTTTTTTTATAAATTAAAAGAACTCATTAATATCTAGTGAATTGTTGGAAAATTGTTTAAATTTTTCTTGCAAATATTATATTATTATTTTTACGTTCTCGTTTTGCAGACCGAACAAACATTATGAGACGAAGGGAGTATTTTTTAATATATAAAAAGTCTAAAAAATCAAGTGCTACAATTTTCAATCTTTTTGAACTGATATGGAGATTTTATTTTTCTGATTATTTTATCCTAAATAGTCATAATTAATATTTGTCCTTAGGGCTTTCATGTAAGAACCCCAAGAGAGTCAAAAAACCAAAGAAAGTATTAAAAAAATATTAAGAAGAGTCACTGTAGCCTGAACAAGTGGAATGAAAATATTAAAATAACAAGTAACAAGTGAACAATTGCTCGAAAAATCGGAGGAGGAACTATAGCAAAACCAAATTTTTTTGGCAAGTGGTCCCCACCACTAACGAGGCTAATTTGAGGCAATTTTTTTCTCCTTCGGCTCGTAACGTCAGCTTCAAGTGGGAAGAAGTAAGACACATGCAGATGCTCTAAGCTAGTAATGCGGATGAAATACTTTCTACGTCCCAAATTGGATGTCAATTTTTTCTATTCGTCCTAATTTCAATTCCTTATATCTTTCGATATGGATTTCAAAAAATATACAATATAGATCTTGTTTGATAGTTCTCGATTAGTTCTATTATACAGAGTTTTCAAACTCATAAAAAATATTATGAATTAAAAGATATAAGTGATGAAAAATAACACGAATTTCAAAAATTATCATTTTTTTTTTGGGACGAAATGAGTACTAATCATTTGATATATGCTACTGTATATTGCAGGTTAGCATGTTGTGTCCTTTAAAGGCAGGGCTCGACAGGTTATGTTGGGGTCGAAAAGCGAGTCTCATAGTACAAGTTTTCCGTGCGCTAAACATTTCTATTTTTATTTGGATTTTTGTACGCTACTTTTTCATGAGGCGATGAATATTGCTTGAATCACTTTAGGGATAACTCATTCAAAACTATGCCTAGCTAACACCCCACCCTTCAGCCTAGTCATGAAGTCTCAATGTCAATGGAACGTCTGAATAGAAGCTAATAAAATGCAAACATTATACAGTCTCATTGATGATGTTTGCGTAACGTAAAAAGAAGGAAACCAACATTACCGGCCCTAATCCTAAGGTGTTGGCCAAATGGTCTTGGCCTAAGGCTTACGTGTTTGCTCCATTCTAAGGTTTCAAGTTCGATTCTCCTTACTAACAACTCTTATGGGACTCATTGCCCTCACGCGTAAGCGTGTAAAATGGTTATGGAAAAGGTTGTAGGAATTAATCCGAGATGCGCGTAAGTTGACCCAAGACACTCTAAATTACGACACACACACCAAAAAAAAAAACATGATCGGCCCTGAACAAATGTGTAACTGTAAGCAAGACTTTCGCGCTGCCTCCGAAAATTTGATAAAATGAGGGCCCCAAAAAATGTTGTGTAGTACTTCCATAATTATGGGTCGATGAGATTAATGCTCTTGCTGCTTAATATATAATCCTAAAAGAAAAATGTAATCAATATTGTGATCGCTTCAATATTTCTGTAATCATGCATTATTTTGGTTTTTATCTCGATGAATACTAATTAAATTATTTCCATGGGCAGTGAAAACAATGAGTTTTTCACCACCGTCGGTGTATATGGGTCTCAACGTGCATTTATTATTATAATTGGAACAATTCATCTTGTAAGACCTACAATGTAATATATCCACGCAAGCTTAATTTGAGGTTGATAGATGTATCAAAAGTTGAATTAGAGTTTACAAAGTAGATGGATGGTTTGATTCTGTCAATAATTTTATAGTTAAACTACCATGACTATCCATTTTATAAATTAAAATTAAATTTTGGCACATCAATCAATTCAATCAAGCTAAATTTTTTAATATATTATTCTGCGAGTCCTAAAAGATGAACAATTGAGATCACCGATAAATGCACAATGGAGCTCAGAATGACAGGGGTGGACGCTCATTCTTTTGGATATAGACTTGTCATTTTAGTGTCATTTTAGTATCATTTTATCAAGGGCCCTGTCCTGGCAACAAATGAGTCAAAAACTCAAAAAGCGCATTGCACTTGTTGGTGGTCTCTAGGTACATTGACCTTGACTACAAGCCCGGCAAAAAACAAGAGTCAGAATTTAGACCGGAGGGGCAAAATAAAAAGCCTGAGGATCTAACTGTTAGGATTTGGTGTCACTCAACAACACAAAGAGACGAGGAAAAATTCCCTTCATATTATTTATACATAATGCAAGATGAAACCGGTGTGGCTCTCCACTGCTCCGGTGAGCCACACTGGCTCACCCACTTGACCTCATCAAACTACTTGTTCAACCCACAACGTCCTACGAATCTTCAAAACTAGGATCACAGAATCGCAAGCAAACAAAAAAAATAGTGCGTAACGAACAAGAAAAGAAAGAACACAAGATATATGTAGAAAACCTCAACGAGAGGAAAACCACGGGACCCGTACCAGTCCACTATGAAATCAAATCAAAAGTACAAGTATTCTCGCAATTTCTCTGAGACCTGCGTTTTCTCTCGCCTCTCTCTGTTTTTCTCTAAAAACTGATTACTCTAATTGCATCGGGCTAAACCACAGCTGAAGGTTGTCTACATGCACCCGTAAAACTAACTTTTTATTCAAGACCTAGGACTGAACATGAATTGGGGATGGTGTTGCACACTCAAATAAGAACTACAAGCCCAGGCTTAACAGAGTCAGAATTTAGACCGGAGGGGCAAAATAAATATCTGAACATTTTATTCAAGACCTAGGATTGTACATACTGTTTTTGCCCCGTGTTAATTTTCCCAATTTTATTTTCGTCCAGTTAATTGGAGCAATAGATGATATACCCACACTGGCACTGCAGTACGTAGTTATCAAAAATATTAGTACAGTACTAATCCAAATTTGTATCTCTTTGCTAGTGGAAAAATGGGATGGAAATCGTCACTACTATATATGAGTTTGAGACAAGGTGTCACACCTCCCTATCCGATACGCATTCAACTAGTCACGAGTATTGCACACTGTAATTAATGGTAGTACTGACTTCAAAAGCATGTCATTTCTACAACGAAGAAGATGTATATATCTGCGCATCAAAAAAAAAAATTATGAATTTTTAGTAGTAGAAAAAAGAACATGCAAGGAGTAAGATTGTAAATTTGTAAGCAGTCGGGACTGCACTCTCTGGTTTGGGCAATTTTTTGGGTCTTTTCTAGAACACGATTGATCTAAATCCTTCACATTTTAAATCTCATCGATCAAGACCATGAACATCTCATCGATCAAGACTATGAACCCAAGTCGGAGGATGGACCAGAGGTTTAAATAAGTTGTTGATCAACAATTTTTTGCAATCAATTGTATACACATGTCCCAGTGTGTTGTTGGCCCTTTTTTTTGACACTAATGAATAAGTTGTTGAGAAAAAAAAAATTCAATCAATTTGGTATACCCATATCCCAGTCTATTTTGGCCATTGAATTTTTTTGACACTTTAATGGATATAAAAATGTTAACTTGGTCCCAACAACGAATATACATAGGAATAGAGGTACAGAGAAGTTTGAACACCGAAGACTTGAGCTCACTTAGACTTGAGGTTCACATTTTCTATAAAATCCATATTTTTTAATTGATATACTTGCACATTTATAAAGTTGTTATTAGTTGTTTATCCCACTTTAAAGAGGATTATAAAAGATCTATGCTGATAAAAATAAAAGGAGTGCAGACGAAAAAAAAAAAAAAAAGCACAAAAAATAATTCTAAAACAGAAAAAAGAGTTACTACTATGGACAATTAGCGGGATAAACAAATTGAAAAGTGTACTACCTTCGTTCTAATTTGATACTCCCTTTTGGAAGATCGTGTCACTTTTCAATTGATTATATCTTGTAATTTGTGATATTTTATGTAATTTTAAAAATATTATATTATACAACTAATTGAGATCTATCTAATAAGATTTATATTGGATATAAATTTTTTTACCACTTTAAAGATATATAACTAGTTTTTATCCGATTAAAATAAAACAAGAGACTATTGAATTAGGACGGAGGGCGTATAAACTAGGCTGAATCTTATCCATTCAATGCATACATTTTCAAATAGTATTTATTTAAAGATGATGTATTATGAGAGAATGAACTATCGTAAAACAGAACCAGTAGTAAGGCATGTTCTGTTAAGGTTCTTGTTTTTTAATTATTTATTCCTCGCTCTACGAGACATGTCATTCTTTCTTAATTCAAAAAATAAGTACATATTTTAAAAATAAATGCTCCTTCCGTCCCAAATTGGATGATAATTTTTGATATTTGTATCAATATCAATTCTTTATATCTTTCAATATGAATATCAAGAAATATGCAATATAGATCTTGTTTGATAATTCTTGACTAGTTCTATTATACAAAATTTTCAAACTCAGGAAAAATTTTATAGAATAAAAGATATAAACAATGAAAAAATGACATGAGTTTAAAAAATTGTCATCCTTTTTTAGACGGAATAAGTATTTATTTTTAGTTACTAGAACACATCTTAAAAAAAATGGATACTACTACTAGTTATGATCCAGGAGGGCAAGGGTAGTACTCCTCTATGTCATTACTACAAGCCGCCCATGTATGTTGTTAGCCAAAAATTAATAAGGATAATTTTTTTGCTGGTAACTAGGAATTTCTTAAAATATTAAATACTCTTTTTTTTTTTGTGTGTATGAAAAACATCCTGACAAAATTTAAACGTACAAATATGAGAACAAATTGAAGGGGGAAAAGGGAAAAAGAAAAAAAGGTTCCCTCAAGTAATTGTTAGCACAGCAAAAGATGATGTTGCACGATGTTGAACCAGGGCGCGCAGAATCACTATATGGAGGCCTTATTTTGGGCCTCTTGGCTGTGCCCTAGGGCCTTGATTGAAATCTAAACGTACCGGAGTAGTAACTTCCTTTAATTGTTGTAGTGTGAAAGTGTTTTATTTTCTTTTCCGTTTGCTTATTCTAGTTACTGGTGTGGTTAATTATTCAATTCTCTCTGTTAATTACCATATAACTGATGGCGTTTCATTAATAGTATTACTAATGTAGTAATGTTGTTGGGCGTTTAACTAACAAAGGGTGTCGTGCAGTTCAAAAATAGAAAGAAAAGGGGAAAAAAAAAAAGTCTTCAGTATGTTATGGTAACATTACTGAGGGTGTATGAACCTCAAAAAAGTGTGTGGTAGATAGAGATGTTGGACACTGCGGTGCACCAAGATCACTGAATAATTACTCCGTTAAGAGAGAGTTAAACGTTTCCATTAGAAAAAAGATGAACAAGAGTGCATTAGGTGTTAGTAATTAATTGGCAGAGCAAGAAAACTGAAAAAGAAAATCAATGAACATTGTTTTGATCTTAGTGCCTATTCTCTACGTCTGCTTCAACGGACTTACCAATTTCTTCTGTCATGAACACTCGGTACGTACCCTCATCTCTCTCTCTCTCTCTCTCTCTCTCTCTCTCTCTCTCTCTCTCTCTCTCTCTCTCTCTCTCTCTCTCAATTGAGTATTACTAATGATTTAATTAGCGTATCAGCGATCCTTTAATTAATGCTTATTTTGGTCATGGTTACAACAGCTTACTTTTGAGTGTAGATCTCTTGAGTAAGTGAGTTTGTACGTAGGTCAAATATAACAACACTTACGATCATTCATATGCGAGATCAAATTTCTCAAGACCTTTAAGTTTGTTGTATACTATTTCTCTCTCTCATTCACTCCAGGTAATAAATAATAAAAGGGTGTCTATTAAGAGCCATGCACAGGCCTCGGGTTTTGGTTCAGTGTTAACTCTTTCTCCCTGGGTTTGAGTCCAAGGGTGAGTTTACGAGTTTGGGCTGGTGGATCGAGCAGCGGTCAGCCATTCATAGTAATCTAACTCATCACCAGTCAACTAAAATTATATTGTCTGGAAAAAAAAAAAAAAAACTTCATGAACATATAAAGATTCGTATTTAATATCCATCATATAAGCTAAGATGAGAATGTTTCGGACAGGCATTTTTTGCCCGCTTGAAGAACAAAAATTTAGTTGAGTACCGTATTTTCTTCGATGGGCCTGCTGATCGAATTCGATTCTAACTATGCCACTACACACATTCATGCAGGGTAACTCATTGCCATTGAACAAATATTCTTTTTTGACGGCTCGCGATTCGTTTGCAACGCATGGATCCACAGAGACGAGTGTTAAAGGCCATTTTCGATTCATTGTGGGTAAAACAAATGAGAGTGTGACAGAACAGCTAAATGTAAGACCATGAAACGCTGGTAACGGCGTATAAATCCTTTTTCTTTGGGAGAATGTGTGTGTATATATATATATATATAAAACTGCGGACTTTGATTAATTGTCAATTCGCAGAGCGGTGTTCGAGCCTTAATACTGAAAACATTTGCTGATAGGCATAGTGGCGAGGTACGGGTTGGCCAAAAGTCCAGTGAACATGATTGGTTGATTGCAGGTTGGATTGAAAGTGACGTAAGTACGATGTCTACGTGTTCTTATTCTTTTGGTTAAAACTAAGAGCAATGCTACTGGTACAGCAAAAGTGAGCACAGACAGCGCGTACAGCGCGCGTTTGGGCCCGTCTCGGGTCCAAAAAAAATAATCGAAACCGCTCATTTTTTTCAATATATTTTGCTGAAGGTCTCCGTAAAAAATTAACTTCATCCGACATCGATAAAAGCATTTACGAAGCATCCAAAATTGCTTTTGAAAATTTCTAAAGCAATTTTTGACGCTTCGTAAAAGCTCTTATCGATGTCGGATGGGGCTGATTTTTTACGGGAACCTTAAGCAAAATATATTGAACAAATTGAGCGGCTCCGATTATTTTTTTTGGACCCGCAACGGGCCCAAACGCGCGCTGTACGCGCTGTCTGTGCCACTCCTGCTGTACCAGCAGCATTTCTGTAAAATTAATGGTGCATCCATTCAAAATTAACTTCTTCTTTTTTTCTCGGTAAACGAAATAATATTAAGCTTGAAAGAGTACATTGAGAAGGAGCACCTTAGCATAAAGAGCTAGGATACTCCGAAAAGGAAAAGACAAGTATCCAACAAAAACTTGGATAAAACACCTTAGAGTAGTTTACAATTTTAATTTCCGGATTCCGTCTAGAAAAACCTTAAAGTTCTCCACGGAGTAGACTTTGATGTTGAATTTCGCCTTCATCCACATCGCAACCCTAGTTTTGACCAAATCTCCCATCTCCCACGGTTGTTTTGTGGAGTTGTTGAAGGCATAGTCGTTTCGCACCAACCAGATGGACCACAGTGTAGTAGGACTCCCAAATGTGTTTCTCCAGGTTGTGAAATCCATTATTAAACCAGCAACTCGCCAAAGACAGAACCAAGGCTGGGCAAGCCCACTTGACCTTCCAACAATCCAAGATCATGGACCATACAGTCCAAGAAAATTGGCACGGGATGAATAGATGATGATGGGATCCCAAATGCAGCAGACAAAGAGGACACAATGCTGATTGGATCTCACTAATAATGTTCTTACTCAAAAGAAATGACCTGGTTACAGCCTTCTCCTTGACTGCCATCCACGCAAAGACTTCCACTTTTGGCGAGCACAGATTTTTCCATAATGAACCCAGCAAAGTATTATTAGAATGAAAGAGCTGTTCCCATTTCCCATACGCTGATTTAACGCTGAAAATACCATTTACCTACCATCTCCATTGTAAATAATCAGGCATAGATGGATTTAGAGTCACCCTTTGAATTCTCCGTATCAAATTATCCAGTTCTTGCCGCTCTCGCCCGAACGCCCTTACGCCCTTCTTCTGAACAGCAACTCCCAGGAGCCCTCGTCTGCCTGACTCCTCATATTACTAACCAATTCCATTTTTTGATCTGATAGGAGAAACATTCTCAGATACTCTTCTTTTAATGAAGTCTCACCAAGCCAGGAATGTTCCCCAAAACAAGGTCTCATTATTTCCGGAATTGACTTTGATTCTAAAGCTCTCTCGCACGGAATAGCCCAAATGAGAAGATGCATCCTCCAGCGAGCAAATATCCGCCCAAATTTTTGACGTTGAACCTGAACCAAGAGAATATGGGAGCCAACAGTTGGCAACCAAATCGTACTTCCCTCGAATAACTCTCGCCCAGAGGGATTCTTTGTTAGTGCCAAATCTCCACCACCACTTGGCTAGGAGAGCTAGGTTTTGCTGAAAATTTCTTTGTAATTTCTCGAATTTCCTAGCTACTGCAATTGGCATTTTAAATAGCGACATAAAGTAAATAGGTACATTTCCAATGCTGGAGTTAATAAGGGTCAACTTTCCCCCCGAAGAGATACATTGACTTCTCCAAACACTCAAGATATTTTCAGTCTGTTCAATAACAGGATCCCAGGTCTTAATCCTACAAGGGTTAGCACCCAACGGCAATCCGAGATACTTGATAGGGAGAGCTTCCACTTTGCACTCCATTATTTCGGCTAGCAGTACCACATCTTCCTGTGGGACATTCACTCTACCGAGGGAGCTCTTTGAGAAGTTGATTTTCAGACCTGACATCAATTGGAAGCACCTTAGGATTCTTTTTATATTTGCCATCTCTTCCGGATCATTGTTGCAGAAGAGAATGGTATCATCCGCAAATTGTAAGTGCGATATAGAGACCCCATTGCTCCCCAATTTAGTACCTTTGATTAAATTGCACTCCATAGCTCTTTCTAGCATTAAGTTGAGAGCCTCTGCTGCTATATTAAATAGAACAGGTGATAAGGGGTCACCTTGTCTAAGACCCTCTGCATATGAAATTCTAGAATGGACATAGACCCTGAAAAAACACACTCCAAAATCCATCCACACCACCTATCCCCAAATCCAAACCTTGCTAGCATATCGTTTGTGTTTGGTGCAGAATCTTTTGCCTGACCCTTTTTTTTTTTATCCGCTCCTTTGCCTACTTTGGATTCTGCATTTTAATTAGTGAAATTAAAAAGTTGCTAGATGCTGATTCTGAAAATACAATTTTCTCAAAACAGATAGAGTATTAATTCGGAGACACAGAGCTCATGATATTATGATATGTGATCTTTTGTTGATTAAATTGGCCTTAACCTTTTTAGAAGGTGACATGGATATCAAAGCGAATGCACGTGCATAAACGTATTATCATGCAAAGAGATGCATAATAAATGCATAGTTTTTTTTTTTTTATCAGCAAAAATAAATTTCATTAACTCAAAACACAAAAACAACAGATTTAGGCCTAAAAAACTCTGACCACGTCAAGGCCCAGTGGTTGATAAGGGACCAACCCAATCCAAACAAAACCTAAAAACCACACCAGGCCCCCGGACCACCACCACAGCCCCAAAAATCACTGGTAATCAGCCACATCCAAGCTCCAACCACCTGCCGCCGTCCAAACGCCCACAACCACAACCCACCTCCATCAATAGCCACCAAAGCCGATAATCGGCGATGCACGCTTGCCCCCACCATCCATACTAGATGCATAGATATGTATCATATATACGTCAATTGACCTACACATATTTACACAAATTTAGATTCATAATCATCAATACCATCATTTCTATATGTAATTATATCAATTTTTTTTATACAGGTTCATCTATATGTATTTATATAATAAACATATGATGCCAACTTGTGCATTTGAATAAATAGAAAAAAAAATAGTAAAGTTGTACAACAACGTGTAATTAAATCTTACTTAAATATATATTTATAAATTTATACATACTTATGGCAATAAAAAAAAAAAGTTGTGATATTGTTTGGTTATTACTATTATTATCGTAGCATTAATTTAGTCTTCTTCTTCTTCTTTGGTAAAAGAGGATTATGCCTATTTTGGTATATACTACTATTACTTAAATATTGTTACTAATATGCATGGTACTTATATTTGTGTAATATTTAATATTTGATTAACTTAATAGAAAAAGTTTACCCACTTGCTGTAGAATGATCTATTTTGGACATCCTAAACGTATTTCCTAGCCCCGTCTTCCCTTTTCTTTTGTAGGGTGCTGCTCTTGATATTTTAACAGAAATTGAAGAATTCTTATCGTCGAACCCATTTGAGATATTAACACTAATCTTAGAAGATTGTGTTGAGGTGTCTAACGGCCTATCGAAGGTTTTTGAAGCTGCAAACTTAACAAAGTATTTGTTGCCATTAAAGAAAATGCCTCGACATGGTGGAGATTGGCCATTAGTAGAGGACATGGTTGCTACTAATCAAAGGCTCATTGTCTTCACTTCAAACAGATCAAAAGAGGAAACTGAAGGAATTGCTTATACCTGGAATTTCATGGTTGAATGTAAATGTAAGAGAATAACATTGCCCTTCTATCCTTTGGACTATAAAATACAACACACACACACACACACGCACTAATACACAGTAGATGAACATATGCTGGTAAATTATTAGTCTATATGCTTATGTTTGTTCTTTATTTTTGTTCTTTTTGATACGTAGTTGTGTAGTTAATTAACTCTTGTAGATGGAAGCGAACAGTGGATTCAACCGCCTTGTCTCGAAGAAGAAAATTTTTCAGTAGCCACAGATGACAGCAGTAAATCTTTGATACTCCTCAACTACTATTTACGATCAAGAGACACTAAAGACCTCTTGACCGCAATACACAAGTGTTATACTGCAGCTTCTAACCGATGGGCGAATTTTATTTCTATTCGTTACACCGAGGTAATGAACCCCCTAATATATTCTTTGAAAGAGACTCATTCTGCTTATCAGAACCAGCATCTATAATTACTTCAACCCTTCGTTTTACACCACAACATCAGATGGATTACTTAAGACAAAAAGAATTACATAGTGTAATATCATGGGGTAAATAGTGAAAAGAGTTTTTTATTTTATCAATTGATAGAAGAAGTTATTTCCTCGTATATGGAGTACAAAGTACAAATTCGGAACACAAAATCAATTGTGACAATCTACGAGATAACCAAGTCCAACAGCTCAATAAATGCAAAAAATAAGCTCATTATAGGATAGAAACAAAGTAAGAAAGGAAAAACCTCTCCAAGAGTAAAACACTCATATGCATGTGGAGAGATTGGAACCCTTAACCTCCTATTGAGATGTAGCTAGCCCTAGTTGGTTAAATAAATAGTAAGAGCTTGTGACTATATTTATCACTAATTTTACTAGTAAAAAATGTAACAAATTAATCACTATCATTACAGGAATTCGAGGCGACGCAAACAATCTATTTAGTAGACTTTCTAAATGGGAAGCTATTGGGTGGATCTGATGATGTGCATTCCTGCAAAGTAAGTTTCTTCTTTTCCCATTTTTTCCCCTTCTAGATAAGATTGGGATTCCTACGAGTACAAACAATTCATCGAACCTCAAAATCTATCTAGTGTATTCAACTATTATAATTCTTTTTTAGGCAAAGAAAAAGTACAATTTCGTTAATACAGTACTCCAGACTACCACAAAAAAAAAAAAAAAAAACAGCCAAATGCTCGTCAAAAACAAATAAACCAAAAGGAAACTGAAATCGAAACAAGTATGAAGTAACCTTGAGCCCATTTCTTTCGTGAAATTGAAACAACAAATGCATTTGGGTCTTGGATTGACATATGATTGTCCCAATTTTTTCGTGCCAACCTAGTTGGGATGTTTGAGGCGGATTGTGATGCCATTAAGATCCTTGTTTCCCTTTAGTCTTTGTAATGCTTATTCATGGATTAATAAAATTTTCTTTGCCATTTAAAAAAAAAAAAACCCTTGAGCCCATACAGCACAACCAGAAATGACCCATGCTTGTCCGGATCGAGTTTTTGTTATAGAAAACAAAACACAGTGCCGGACTGGTACTGTTGTAGTTGGAAAACATAATCATTTGATATCAGAAGGTTTTAATATGGTAGAAGTTTGGCTGGACTCATTCAATAGAAAATTCAATTTCTATTGAATATAATCTTCTCTTCTTTCATTTTCTTTCTTTTCTAGGCCTATTATGATACCTCATCTTCTGTGGTTTGTAATTGGCCTCTCCTTGATATAACCATTGTTGAGTTCTAATAAATTTTTGTTGCTATCAAAAAAAAAAAGTTTGGCATGGGTTTTAGGAAAAAAATTTCAGTGCTGAGCGGGTACCACGTGGTACCCACTTGGCCATCTGAGCCATCCATTACGTGTATGGACGGCTCAGATTTGGAGGGAGAAGAGGAGAGAGAAAGTGTTAGGATGAGAGGAGAGAGTGTGTTTTAATTCGAGCCGTCCAAAAATGCATCGGACGGCTCTGATGCGCCGAGCGGGTGCCACGTCAGCAATACCCGCTCGGCACTGAAAAAATCCTCGGGTTTTAGAGCCTAGCTGGTAAGGATGATCGATGTTCTAATCATTTGATATCTGTTGTATTGTAGGGTGGCCTCTCGTGCCAGCCTTTAAGGGCAGGATTTGACATTTTATGTTGGGGTCGAGGAGCAAGTTTAATACGAGTGTTCCATCCGCTAAACATTATCTTCGTTTGGATTTTTCTACGCGCTTTTTGCAGGAGGCGATGAATATTGCTGAAATCACGTCAAGCAATTTAAAGTTACGAATTCTGTCTCAACACCCTTCAGCTATATATTTCCCTAGATGATATTTGCCAAATATTTGGGGCTAGCAGGCCGACCCATTGTTTTTTATGCTATTGAACTAAAAGTGCACCATGAAAAAGTAATCTCCCTTCTTCATGTATACTGTTGCCTAATTACAGTACTTTAGATGCTATGGACCAAAATGCCTGGCTAATTCTTGGGTTAGTTTTCCTGTTTTTTGCTTGGAAATATCAATTAACAAACAAAAGAGCTTTTTTCTTGATAGGATCTCCGTCGTTAATTGGGTTATTGCATGTTGCAGATTAATAGGGTGTTGGGCCTTAATTCGTAGAAGTACGCGGAACTGATCGAAAGGAATAAGAACACCCAATTTTACAGCCTGAGTCATTTTTCACACACAATTGTAACACAAGTGTGAGGATCTGACGGATGCTATTGTTGCAATGTGTGTGGGGCTCACCCTTGAGAGATTTTTCAGTGCCGAACAGGTATATCTAACGTGGTCCCCGCTCGGCACTTTCAAGCCATTAGATGCATTTTTAGACGGCTCTTAAATTGAAACCTTCTCTCTCCTTTCACCCCTCCTCTTTCTCCCTCATTTTTCTCTCTCTAAATCTGAACCGTCCAAAATTAAAATGGACGGTCTGGATGCAACGGGCAGGCACCACGTGATATCCGCTCGACACTGAAAAATTTCTCCTCACCCTAGTATAAGTGGCACATGGCAGCAAGTGTGTAGTTGTAGATTTATTCATATGAGAAAGTATTGAAGACGCGAAAGAGAATTGAGGGATTATTCCATTCGTCATCCTTCTCTCTTTTATTGGGTAATTCGGAATTTCGCGTCAACCTTCTCAAATCCGTTCAAAACTGTGGTATCTCTCTCAATCCCTCATAAATGATTGTTGTTTAAAAGTCAAATACACAAATAATGACTCAACATTGGCTAAACAAATTTGGCAACTCTACATAATTCAGCATCAGAATATATAGCAGATGAGCATCTCCACCGGGAGACAGTTTCGGAGCATTTTTTAATTCATTTACAAAAAAGTTTCGACTCTAACCTATTTGCCCCTCCACAACTTTTCAGTAACCGCGTCAATTCAAAATGATGCGATTGACGTGATCACTTACAAACATGTTTAATACGGTACATCTCAAACAAGTTTGGCTGGGTTTTAGAGCCTAGCTAATATTGATGATCAATGTTCTAATCATGATTTGATATCTAATGTTTTACAGGGTTCATGGGCCGCATGGCTTATCATGCCGGCTTTTAAGGGCAGGATTCGACATTTCATGCTCGGGTCAAGGAACAAGTTTAATACGAATCTTTCATCCACTAAACATTACTATCTAGGTTTGGATTTTTATACGCGCATTTTGCATGAGACGAAGAATATTTGCTGAAATCTCATCAAGCAATTTAAAGTTACGAACTCTATCTCAACACCCTACAGCTGTTTCCCTAGCTAATATTTGCCAAATATTTGAGGCTTTTTTTTTTAGGCAAATGCTAAAATCAGCCTAAAAGGCGGACGGTAGTGTTTGACACGCGCGTAGTACTCCATTGTTTGTCGTCGGCCACCAGTACACGCTGACAAGTGAAACTGAAATGTCTACCTCTAGGACTTTTAAATGACCCCTACTCCCCTTCGTCTAGCATAAAATAGTACTGCTGGGCTTATTTCGGTTTGAACAAAACTAAAATAATAATAATAAATAATAAATAGTACATGGTTTTGTTTTAGTTTTAGTTTTAGTTTTAATTATTACCCTATTTTTTTCTCTAATCATTATTCTACTTTTTCAACTATTACTTTCTCATCTTTCTCTATCTCTCTCCAATCATTAACCCTATCTTCAATCATTATTCTATTTCTCTCTCCATCCACTAACAAAACTAAACTAAACTAAACTAAACTCTCAACCAAACACAACCAACGGTGTTTCAATCTTTCTTCACGCGTTATGGGGTCCATACATAGTCTCAAACCCCACAAATAATGTGTGGTTGGAAGGCTTGGGGCACTACATGATTAGGCAGAGCCAGAATTTTGATCTGAGGAGGTCCGCCATTATAGAAATGTATATTTTATCATGATATATTTATTATATGATTAAAATTTTTGATTTCAATACATTAAATTTGTAAATCGAAATAATTTTAACTTATGCAATTAAAATTTTTTTGGGTCTGTTATTATTCAATTTTTTTTCGTGCTTGTTAGTTTTACGCCACACTTTTATTTTATGTGATATGGGTTTGTCTCAATGAGAATAATCGAAAAAATTCACAAGTATTTTGAAGAATATTCAAGAAAAAATTCAAAAATCATAATTTGGCATAAAAGTAATTTACACAAGTATTTTGGTAAAAGTCATAATTTTTTACTTTTTAAATTTTTCACGTCAAGACGAACCCATATCACATAAAAATTTGGTGTAAAAATAATAAATGACAAAAATGTATTGTCGGAACGGAATTTTATGAGTCTGCTTTTTAGGGTGTGTTTTCGATACTAAAAAATTTGTGTAGATTTTTATTTGTGGTCAAAAAGTTTGGTGTTTTCGGTAGTGAATAAGGGGGTAATTCCGGTAGTGAAAAATTTATAAATTTTTATTTGTGGTTGAGAAGTTGTTAGGTATTTCTGATAACGAATAAGTTGTTGATGGGTTTGTAAGTAGATTTACTGTAGCAAAGAAAAAGTTTTTGTTAGACAACTTTTTTGTCAATAGAAACAAGATAGTAAAATGTTGAAATTTTTTTTTAATGAAAACAAGATGATAAAATGCGTTAAGTTGGTAATGAAAAAGATTTTGGTGGATATGTGAGTGAAGTTGTTGAGTTGGTAAAAACTTGTTTGTTAGTGGAAATCAGTTGGTAAAATACGTTGATTTTTAGCGATTTTTGATAGTGAAAATAAAATGGTAAAATGCATTAAATTATTTTTTGGTGATTTTTATTTGTAGAAACACCCCCAAAGTGTTAAAAAGAGATAACAAATGGTGAAAAGACAGAATTGTCATGTAGGAGTGAGAAGATATAGGACGACATTTAGGTGGTGTTCCGGTTTTGGGAAAAAAGAACTTTTTAAAAAAGAAGGTAATTTCAAGCTAAAAAATTATGTGTTTACGCAAATAATTTTCCTACCAATATGGATCTTGTTTGATAGATCTCATTAAGATCTTTTAAACGATGCAAAAAATTTTGAAAAAATAATTTTCGTTTTCATTATATTTGAATTTGAAATTAGCTCCATTTGAAAAAAAATTAACTTTTACAAAAGCGGAACACCCCCTTATTATTGTACAGTACAAAGAACTGTTCCAGCAGTAACTTTTCTGAAACAACTAAAGAATGATAGTAAAGCTCCTGACACAAGTAAAAAAAAATAGTAAAGTATTATGAGATCGGTCCGCCTATTAGGCGGAGAATAGCAGGACCCTTTTTTTTATTATAGACAAAAGAGAATTTTATTAATATTTGAAGATGTGACAAAGATTAAAGAGACCATGAGGAAGGTATCACCCCAAGAGAAATGCATCTTAACTATGCTGGCACCCTAATCCTTAACAATCATATGCCCAAACGTGGCCCCGAGAGCAAAAGAAAAGAAAAAGCTGTTAACAGGAAGTAAACCGTTCAGCGTACAGGAAATAAAAGGAAATGCCAAACAAGGCCCCATGACTAAAAATCGGTTCTAAAGCAGATCGAAGAAAACCGCATAACATTTGACTCATTTGAGGCCCCATAACTGAAAAACCGCCTCTTGAACATTTCCTTGAGATGTCTAGATTATCCGATACAATTCCCTTATTACCTCCTCTTCATTTCCATCTCATACCTTAGCATTGTACCCCGTTCAATACACGGGACCAGAAATTCTATGATTGTATTCTTTTAGTTCCCGTGTATCGAACAGTCAAAACCTACAGGAGGTGAAATTAACATGCACACCCAAACTTATATTTTTGTTTTCATTCTTATAAATATAGGATACAAAAAGAAAATAAACCAAGACTAAAATATGTGATTTTTATACTAATAGAAAATTACTCCTAACAACGAAGTCATTGGACAGGACTTGGCCCTTTTTTTTTTTTGCCCTTTTAGAGCATCTCCAATTCAACACCTTCCAAATCTCTATTTGAGAGGATCAAATTAATCTATTTTATTTGAAAAGTAAATTTAAAGAATTGTACTATTTATCTCAACTCTAACCCAACACTCTATTTCTCAACCCCAACACATATTTCGAGGAGATCCTCTATTTTTTCCTTCATCCTCTATATTTAGAGGATCAAAGTTCATCCTCCCAAATGGAGGAGAGTTTTAGAGGATGGATTGGAGAATGTTTTTCCTCAAAAATGAAAAAATGGAGTATGGGTTGGAGATGCTCTTACAGTCGGTCACCAAAGTTAATTTTCAGCCACTTCCCACAATCTCTCTCTCTCTCTCTCTCTCTCACACACACACACACACATATGAGTCTTCCATCCGCTAAACATTATCTTCGTTTGGATTTTTGTACGAGCTTTTTGTATCAGGCAATGAATATTGTTGAAATCACTTTAGGTCTTCAGGTTGTAATGAGCTTAGTTCCTATGGTTGTACGTAGAAGTGGCAAATGAATGGGTTTGGGTGGATTTAGAAGGATGAAAATGGATCACAGGTTGAATATGGACAGGTTGAATATGAGTCAATAGTAGGTAAGTTGAAACTAGTCAGGTCAAATATGAGTCACGTCAGAGTAACCCCCATTTTTTTTATCTAAAGTTTTTCATCCTCGTTCATAATTATTATGCAGTGTCCTAGAGTTATCGTCACAGTTTTTTCTAGATTGCCATATTCTTCTGAAATTATCCTTTTTTTTTAATTTTTGTTAAATTTACATCAATTTTTTGTATTAATTAATCATCTTATTGAATGTTGAGATAATGATTGTTAGATATTCAAATTCAAATGTACTTCCATGTGTATCCATTGTAACAGATTTTCTTATATAAATACAACACTCTCAAGCACAAATTGTGTGAGAGAACATTTTATTTTCCAAATACATATTCAACTTGGTATCAAAGCTATGGCTTCCCCTCCCAAATCAACCTCTTCTTCTTCCACCCAATCGTCCCTGTCAGATTTCTCTTCTCAACCTATCACTCTCAATAATGCCCACCATTTTATTTCCCTCAAACTAACCACCAAAAATTACCTCTACTGGAAAACTCAAATGGTTCCTTATCTTCGTGGCCAAAATCTTATGGCCTATGTTGATGGTTCTTTCCCGTGCCCTCCATCCACTGGTGATTCCCCTAGTCCAAATCAATTACCATGGACTCAACAAGACCAACTTCTCATGAGTCTTTTAATTTCATCTCTCTCTGAAGAAGTTCTCCCCATTATTGTCGGTTCCACAACCTCTCATGAGATTTGGGACACTCTAAAAAAGTCTCTTGCCTCTGCTTCGCAAACCCGAGTGCTTCATCTCACTTGTTGTCTTCAATCCATTCGGCAAAAGGACCGCTCTATTACTGCATTTCTTCATGAAGCCAAAACATTGGCTGATGAACTTAGTGCTGCTGGAAAACAAAAACTACGACCAAAAGTTACCGTCACGGTTTTTCCAGATTGCCATGTTCTTCTGAAATTATCGTTTTTTAATTTTTTTTAAATTTACGTTAATTTTTGGATTAATTAATCATCTTATCGTGAGAAGTCTAAAAACCAAAAACTATAACCAAAGGAAAAAAAAATGATTGCAAAAGAAGAAAAAATTTGAAACAACTGCAATTTTTTATTTTTTGCTGTCGGGCTGTATGAGTTGTTTTGACTTTTAGTTCTATCTTTTTTATTATACTTTTTTCTAATTTCTCTAGCTCTTTATGAGAAATTTTTGGGTGCCGTGGTACCACGTCACTTGGCTGACGTGGTGCTAAGCACCCACATTCGGTCCGTCCAAAAGTGTTAGACGGTCCAAATTAAAACACTCTCTCTCTTCTCACCCCGGCCACCACTCTCTCTTCTCTCTCTCTCTTTTTTCTCTCTCAAAATCTGAACTGTCCAAAACCAAAATAGAAGGCCCAAATATGTTAAGCAGGCACCACGTGGTAGCCGCTCAAAATATCTCGCTCTTTACAAACTTAGGCGAAAGACTTAACAAAAACAATTGCATAAAAAAAATTTACCGTAGAATTTTTTTGAAAGAACAGAACAACATAATAATTTTCCCGAAGGAGTGTATGGCGGTGGCGCCGGTGCAGCACAACGACACTTGGGGCAATTGCAAACAAGACAAGACCCACGTGTTTCCCTAAAAAAAAATTAGTCTTAGGTCCACTATAAGAAACTTGAAGAGTCTGTAATTCATCTCCTAAGTTAATAAAGTCTCTAATCTATTTTATAGTAGTCCCAGTCCACTCCATTTCAATTTAATACTTATACCCTCCCGCCACATCATCACCGGGAAGTTGACCGGCTTTGGAAAATTAGCCGACGCCGGAAAGTTGGCCGATGCCGGGAAGTTTGCAGGAAAATTGTCCGGCGCCGAAAAGTTCTCCAAAAAATTTGGGCACTTTCATATGGTTCTAGGGTGCACTTAGTTTCATAGGATTTTAGTGGTTTAGGCACTTTCATTGGGGTTAGGATTTTAGGCACTTTTATAGAATTTTAGTGGTTTAAACACTTAGTTTCATAAGATTTTAATGGTTTAGACACTCCAGCGAACTTTTCAGTGGTGATGTAGCCGGAGGGGTGGTGGTGGTGGAGTGAGGGTGGGGGTTGTGGGGGTGGGCTTATTAAGCGAAGAAGTCTTTCGATTTATGTAATCAAGTTTATGTTTCTTTAGTCGAACCTCCTGTGTTTATTTTGCGTCAATTAGCTGATGATTCTGTAGGGAATACATACCCAAAACGGTTTATGTTTGAGTTTTTGTAATATGTCTGTTTTACCAAAAAAAAAAAAGCTTTTTTTTTTTTTTTCCTCAGCAAATGAAACATTTTATATTGCTCAAAAGGGTACATTGAGAAAAAACATCCTAGCGTAAAGAGCTTGGATACACCGGAAAAAAAAGACATCCAACAGATAGTTGGATAAACACCTTAGACTATATTACAATTTTACTTTCCGGATTCCGTCTAGAAAAACCTTAAAATCCTCCACAGAATAGACTTTGATATTGAATTTCGCCTTCATCCACATAGCTACCCTAGTTTTGACTAAATCCCCCACCTCCCAAGGTTGTTTAGAAGAGTTGTTGAAGACGAAGTCATTTCGAACCAGCCAGATAGACCATAATGTGGCATAGAGGCAAGTCTCCCAAATGTGCATCTCGAGGTTGTGGAACCCATTCTCAAACCACCAACTAGCCAAAATCGGAACAGAGGGTGGGCATACCCACTTGACCTTCCACCAATCCAAAATCAGAGACCACATAGTCCAAGAAAAATGGCAATGGATGAACAGATGATGATGGGTTTCCAAATGCAACAAACAAAAAGGACACAAAGCTGATTCAATCTCACCGATAATGTTCCTACTCAAGAGAAGGGACCTAGTTGCTACCTTTTCCTTGAGAGCCATCCATGCAAAGACTTCCACTTTTGGTGAGCAATAGTTTTTCCATAGAGAGCCCAACAAAGCATTATTAGGATAAGAGAGTTGTTCCCATTTCCCATATGCTGATTTAACGCTGAAATTACCATCTGTCGACCATCTCCATTGTAAAAAGTCAGGCCTAGTTGGGTTTAGAGTCACCCCTTGAATTCTCTGTATCAAATTATCCAACTCTTGCCGTTTTCGCCCAAAAGCCCTTCTTCGGAACAGCAACTCCCAGGAACCCCCGTTAGCCTCGCTTCTCATATCACTAATCAAAGCCATCTTTTGATTTGATAGATTGAACACTCTCGGATAGACTTCTTTCAATGGGATCTCTCCCAACCAGGAGTGTTCCCAAAACAAAGTCGCGGTTCCAGAATTAACTTTGATACAAAAGCTCTCTCTAACGGAATATCCCAGATGAGAAGATGAATCTTCCAATGAGCAAATATCCGTCCAGACTTTTGACATAGAGCCTGAACTAGGGGAGAAAGGGAGCCAGCAGTTTGCGTCCCATCCGTACTTCCCTCTGATAACTCTCGCCCAAAGAGAGTCTTTGTTGTTGCCAAATTTCCACCACCACTTGGCCAAGAGTGCTAGGTTTTGTTGAAGCATCCTTTTCACCCCCAAATCCCCGTTGTCTTTGTGCCTTGCTATCTCATCCCATTTAACCAAGTGCATCTTTTTTTTGTCAGTCGTATCACCCCAAAAAAAATTTCTTTGTAGTTTCTCCAATTTCCTAGCTACTGCAACAGGCATTTTAAACAGCGACATAAAGTAGATAAGCACATTTCCGGTGTTGGAGACAATAAGAGTCAGGTACATAGCAAGGTACACTAAAAACTTGTCTTTTAAAGTGAAAATTATACATAGCAAGGTACACTAAAAAATAAATTTTGGAGTGCATCATCAAAAAATTGTAGTGCCAAAATCATTTTTCTTTTTCATTAACCTCCAATTTTATCTCTTGATTGATAACTCAGAAGAAATTGGTAGAGATTTGTACTTTACAAGAAGAACGATAACCCTTTCGAAGTTCCTTCATCAAGAGTAATCGTCTCGCCCCAAATCCTTTCAATGCTAAGGAATGTGTCAAGATTCCACAAATGCAAAGGAAGGTGACTGGCCGGATGGTTCGTTTTGAAAATACCTTAAACATAATTTGTTAAATTTGCGTATGACTCGAATCATTGATGTGAAAAAAGTGATACTATGGCTCTCCTTATCTCTCCGTTTCGTAAGAATTTTTGTTCCCATCATCTATATTATAAAACAGGACGGGTATCTTTAGGAATATTCCTTCTCAACGGTTCAGATTTTTCCCTGACACAAATTTTATCTACCTATACAAACAAATCCAACGGTGCAAATTTCTCCACCCTTCACATACAAACCAATGGCAATTTAGTAAATAACTTACATTGTTTGGACAAAGATAAATATGGTAATCTTCATTCAAAAGTAACTCTCGGCTGAGTAGGGAAAAAAATAAAACACTTCCCATATATAATTTGAGCAAGATTTGCCATCTACATAACAATTGATTTTGGAAAATTGCCGACTTCCATTTCAAAATTTAAAATTGAAGGAAACACTTTCATATATATTATTTTTTCCTACGTATTACCTCTTGGAAGACATTCTTTTTTTTTTTCCGGCCGCCTAGCTATTGCGTTCTCTTCGAAGATGGTTTCTCCTATTTTCCCCCCTAAAAATGTATAGGTAGGTTTGATACATTGTTTCTCCTATGCATTCTCTCCTATATTCCTATTTTTGTTTCTTTTCTTCGACTTTTTCGTATTATACAGGAGTGTTTCAACTTTCTTATGAGCAATATTGAGACTGAATCTTTGAAAAACTACATATTAATGTGAGTAGTTTGATCTTTGGTTTCGTTTTTATGTTTTATTTTAACATTTGTTTTGTAGATAGATTCGATTGGTTGGATTTTCTTTTATACTTTCCTCTGAAAAATGTGAAAATCCATATCATACGTTATTTTCTTTTTGTTTTCTCTCTACCAATAATCTATAGATTGTGTACATAATATCTCAACTTTTAGTAAGTGATTAGATTTGATTATCTATCTAACTGTTGTCTGTTGAGTACATTGATGTCACTTGAACTGCGAGTTTACATTCATTTCGTAAACAGTTTTTTACTTTGTATGGAGTAAGAAAGAGGTGATGATCGTGATTTTTGAGGAAGCCCTTAGAGTTGAACGAGAAATATTCTCGATAGTGTTTTGTTATTTCTGAACAGATTCTTTCTAAACAAAAGTTGATTCTATTTAATCCTATTACACCAACGTTTAAATTCAATATGCATGTATCCAGAGATAGAAGGTGGTGGTGGAGGTTATATTATTGGTTATCCTCTTTCGAATGACTCCCATTCTATCTTCTTCAATTCTTTTTATACCGTTGGCTACCATTCTATCTTTTTTGTTGATAGCTATTAAGTGCTACACTACATCAACTATGGTGGGTTTGAATTTTGGTGGGTAGACTCCCACTTTGTACTGAATTCAATAGTTTTTAGTCGTATTTATAACTCTTTTGATTAACTTAGTGAATGTTTGTGATTTGAACAGCAGCTTCGAAACGGTTTTGATTCCTTAAGTAATATTTTTAATTGAGAGTATGTAATTTCATTGATGATAGTGCAAGAAACTTTTATTAGATTAATGCTTTTTAATAAGTGCTTTTAGGCACAGGCTCATTTGTTGTGAATGTATTACGTTGTGCCTTTAGGCACGGGCAACTATGGATTGAAAAATTGTTTGTTCAAATTAAACAAATCAAGGAATATGCTTGAGTTATTGTTTTCCGCATAATTGGATTCGTTGGGCAAGAGTTAATATATTGCACATGAGTCTAGGATTTATTTGTGTGTGCTGATCGTTCGAGCCGTGCCTTCAGGCACGGGCATGCACTAGTATACTATAGTTTTGTAAAACTAGTACTGCATCCAACTAATGCGCATGGACTAATGCATTCATCCTTTTGAATGAGAGACTATGCTAGCATTTATTGGTGTTACTAACATATTCAAATCACATGTACGCTCAACTTAACATATACGTAGTATCTACATATACACGCACTTATTCACGGAATCTAAACTTCAATTCAATGAATGGTTAAGAGTTATACTGAAGTCTGAACATGTCCTTTTGCGACATTTCACATAATACTAACAAATTGTGCGTGTTCCAAAAATTCAAATAAGTACTTATTTTTTAATAAAACAATTTCAAGCTCAAAAATCATGTATTTACACATATAATTTTTCTAACAATATATGTATTTTGTTTAATAGATCTTATTGAGATATTTTAAACGGTGCAAAAAAAATTAAAAATTTATTTATCATGTACATTATTTTTGAGTTTAAAAATGTGAAATAAAATTTTTTTTTTTTTAAGGAAATTTCTGAAACAGACCTTGTTATTGAGCTTTTAGTAGAGTATGCACAAAACCCAACAATAAGAACTCAAAAGGAAAGGGATTGGTGAAAAGGGGCATCCATTGATTTGACCTCAAAAAAGAAATGTAAGTGATAAGTACTATATTTGGTAATGTGAAAGCAACACAAAAATTTAAGATGTTTCCCTAATTTTGAAATATCTGATCCACAACCAGTACTTGTGTCTGTGATCATTTTCCTCCCCTTCCCCTTTTAATTTGTCTTTGACCTTTCTCTTGAACTTCAGTTTTTTTTTATATCAGCAAAAAACAAATTTTAATCTTTGAAAATGATTACAAAGATTTAACAGATCAAAGGCACACTGGTATAACGCCGCCTGAGAATCAAATCAAAGGAAAGTAAGGAGCCAATCAAAATACTACAAAGAAAAAACAAAACCGAAACATCCGCTAAAATAACCAGAACAACCTAAGACCAAAAAACAACACATCTCTTGGTACATAGGAATAACCCATTTTTGAGTTGTGTGTACCAAACAGACTTTGACCATAAGATTTACGGATTATCTCTGTTGTTACTAAATTAATATTTTACACACACACACACATATATAATATTAATTGGATTGGTCTTTGAAGTGAGTTTGTCACCTACTTGTGAGACGTCTAAGGTGTGCTCTTAAAAAGGTTATTCCCCTGGTATGACTTGCAACGTGGGGTAATTAGCTGCAAACCCTCTTTTTTTTGTTTTTTTTTATAGGCAACATAATTTTATTAAAACTCGACAAATGATACATCAAGGGAAGACCAATTACGGATTGCAGAGAGTGCGGTGACATAATAGGCCTCCAGAAGGAAAGAAAAGGAAAAAGATTACATTCAACATTAATTGAAAAAGCCTAGGAGCACAGAGGCCCACAATCAGAACCCCTGACTCCAGACCCCACAGCATTCCAATACAAAGCTCCAAATCCATAGACGAGGCTGCCGGCAGCCCAAACACAGCTCACACCTTCACTTTCTGATCCCCTCTAGGTTCCACTTGAAATCTTCCACAGAGTAGTAATGTAGATTAAACTCGCTTTTTATCCATAGTGCCACTCTAATTTTTACCAAGTCCAGAATATCATCCACCTCCCACACTTTATTATTAAAAACTATATCATTTCTACACAACCATAAAGTCCATAAGGTTGCATAGAAAATAAGTATTTATTTTCTTAAGCTCTTATTGACTTTCTCCTACTTTTACTCTAACTAATCAAACCATTATCCTATTAATACTCCTATTATTTCTTGCAAAGTTATAGGAATGGTTTGTTACAAATAAAAACCAAGTGGTCTTGGACGTTGGTTTGATGGGAGTAGCGTTTGCAAAAAGAATACTTTTCTTAATTCCATACTCTGACTTCTCTATATGGCAGAATTTGCTCTTGTTCTCTTTTTCATGCAAACATCTTGTGCTCCACTATGTCTTCTCAGACTACTACTATATGTTCGGCTCATTTTTCATCATAATTTCCGTACATATATTTGCTACTGATTTCATGCGGATTTCGAGTGTCGGGAAATTACACGGTTCGTGAGTTTGCTTCACTGCGCAGAAGAAAACTTAAGGTCGATGTATCTTAGGGAAGGAGTACCACACAACCCTGTGCAAGAGGGGGTATATCGTTCCTTAGGAGAGTGCTATCATGTGTCTCGATCATCTCACAGGCTATTCTTATTCCTTTCTCTATCTATTTAATTCTGTCAATTGCATTGATGAATATTATTTAGAATTATTATTCTATCAAAAAATTCCTTTCCAATACATTTTATACAACATTATCTTGTTTCCTTGTCTATGTAATGTGACTTTAATTTGATAATGGGTGACTTTAATTTGATAATGTTACACGAAATGTCAAGAGAAAAAAGTCAAGGATCCAACGATTCAAAAATAAGTAAAATGAGCTAGGGATACAGTCTCTTTGTAGACTGATGCATAAAAGAAGTAGAAGAAGAAGAAGTATGCATCCAACAAATTCGTTCCTTATTAATGAAAGACAAGGCTCGAATTCACATATTAACAATAATTTACTCAGGGGCAGACTTACGGGATGTTCGCCCCCTGCACATCTCCAAAATTTATTTATTTGTACTAGTTTTTCGAGATAATTAGGAAAAATTCTATAAGATTAATAAATTCTTTAAGATTGGTATGTAGAAGTCCTTCAGATGAACTTTTTGTAAAATGGAGAAAACATGCGTGACAAAAAGTCCCTACACTGTATGGTATTGATAACTTCATGGTCGGATATAAATTAGACCGATCGAGCAATAATATTTTTTTTTATCTACAAAGCAAATTTTATTAATCAAACAATCGAAGTTAAAGATTAACAGAAAACAGGACATCACAACTCACAACCTACATCTCAACTATGTTGGCACCTAGAACGGAGGCAATCATATGCCACCCGCCCGCCACCTATCGAGCAATGTGAATATAGTAGAACAAAAGTCAGTTTCGTTTCATCGTCCCATGCATTTCTCACATTTTCTAAAATTTATTGACATTTTCAAAACCGGTTCAGAGTTATTGGCAAAAACAGACCATTCTTCTCATTACACAAAGATATATATAGCCATTATGTAACATCCCAATTCGTTCCAAACCACCACCTACATAGCCCAACCCATGTTCAACCCAAAAGAATCCACAAACATGATATATGATTATGCATGCAAAACCGAGGACTTACCATCCTCTACTAACTGAAAATCACATAAAAAAACAATAATATCAGCGTTAGCTATTCCTCTTTTTCAAGAAATTCTCCAGGTTGTGGTACCTCCCCCATCAATCAAATAGTAACAATTTCAGTTTTAGCTTTTTCTGAAAAGCTTGAAGTGGCATTAAAATGTTTGTATTTTGGCCAACTCAAAACATGAGTTGCCTTATAGCTAGTTAGCCACGTCAAAATTCCCACCATGCACATTGCCACCAAAGGGTATGTGCTGTACCAAAAGACTAGCAACTCTATACCCACTTAATCTTCAATAATCCTACGTTAAATGATTTCACATCACAGATGATAAAACATATTTCCATTTAAAGGAACACACCACATATTTGTTTTTCTCTGGTCGAGATATCACATATGCATTTCAAGGCAAAAAGCCATCACCAGTAAAGTCTAAAGCCATAAAGTCAATATAGTCAAAGGCCAACAAAAGCCAATATAGTCAAAAGCCAATGCAGTCATCCCAAAAGCAAGATATGTCAAAGGGAATACTAGTGTCTCCCAACTCGGGAACAGACCTTCCCAGACAAACAGTTATCAGCAAATACCTTATTTGCGTGGTCAGTTGTGTGAGCCCCGTCAAAGAAGAGATGTGCCTTCCTATCTCCGCATATCTCGGTAGAGTTCTTGCACTCGAACATGTTGTTGTCCTTCGACCACTCCCCGCAACAGGCGTGTGACACATTTTTGAAACCTACCAATTATTTCAAATAATTAGTTGGCCGTTGTAATTTTATTACAATTAAATGGGGTAATATGAAGACAAAAGAATTACCATATTTTGCAGGATCATCCAAAATGAGAGAAAGCAGGCCATAGCTATCAGCCAACACAACCTTGCACTCGACGAAAGTATTCGCGAAATCACGCAAAACAGCTTTGAGATGGTTGTTGTAGATCTTAACATCTTCATTTAACCAGATATTACAGGTCATCATCCTAAAAGAGTGCCTCAGATTGGGTATGCAACCCACGGGTCCAACATTATTAACCACAAACTTTCTTGCACCAAGGGTGTAGAGAGTCTACAAAACAAAATTAAATAACCATATTGTCTATAAATATGAATTGAACTTTTTTTTTTTTTTTTTTACTCGGGAAAACTTAACTTTACATACCTCAAGCAAGCTTTTCATTTCAACGCCAAGCTCCTGTGCAAACTCCTTCGCATCCTAAAAAACCAGTACTAGTATAATATTAACTACCATCGACAAATAATAAAAAAAAACTATCATAATTTACTAGTATAATAGTACTATCTTAATTACTGAAAGCAAATACAAATAAAAAACTTATTAACTACCTGACGCTTATTCAGATAAGAAAAGATGAAGTCATTTCCAGCAATAGAGACGAGAAACACTGCCTTTTCAATTCTAGTTTTGTTCAAGTCGAGGTTGATCATTTGCCTCTTCTGTTTAGAGGCACTGGAGCATTGCCAATCCTATAAAAAATAAAAATAAAAATAAAACATGGATTAAAGTAACTTAGAAACAAAATCGCTGGATACAGGGTTCGGACTTGAATGAAGTAATCGACGAATGATACCCGACGAGGAGGTCTTGTCTTATCCAGAAGTCCACACCCGCCGGTCCCAAAATTAATCCCAGCATCATCTTCTAATATTGCATCTCCGGCAGAGGTGAATGGATGGGAAATATGAGTCCCCACTTTGGTGGCTACAACCGAAAAACAGATATCATCAAGCCATTCACACAGACACTCAAAACAGCAAACGGAAAAGCAGATCTCGAGTCCTCCTCTCAACAGCTTTCACAAAGCTCTTCCCTCACATTTACTCTCTAACTCACTCATTATTCATAGGACTCACACGCACACGCAGCCGGAAAACGAAATCCTCAACAAACACTAAAAATAGATCTCAACTTCTCAACAACAAAGACTTAAAACGATAACCCAGTGGAAATGAATATATGAGTCCCCACTTTGGTGGCTACAACCGAAAACCGAAAAACAAAATCCTCATGAACGTTAAACACAAAGCTGAAAATGGAAACTAGAAATGGAGAAAAAGAGAGAGTTACCAAAGTAGTCAGCGATGGTGTACCGATTAGAGAATCGGCCGCCGGAGCCGTTCTTCCAATCCAAGCCGTACGGATATGCGGTAGCAGCAAAGTCACCGGCAGACACCGTGGAGTCCCCAAACACAAAAACACCCTCGACGGTAGAATATTCTCCAAGTAAGTCGGCTACCGTCTCATCCCGAGACTGAAAAATATTCATCAAGTTCGGTGCATAGGGAACCACAACAAATTGGACAAAACTGAATAGAACCACGGCGACAAAGAAACTGGAAAGGGAAACTCGCGGCCTCAACATTTTTGCAATGAGCCGAAACATTGTAGAGAGAGAGAAAGTGAGTGGAGGAGTGAGAGAAAGTGAGAATGTAGGTCTGAATGAGTAGCTTTTATAGAGAGAGAGGATTCCAATGCAATTTGAATTGCTTGAGGGAAAAAAATATCTTCACACTACCCCAGCTATGACCTAGCCGCGAGACAGAGTGTGTGTGGGCCTTGTGGGGTGCTAACCTGTCTTAGTTGGGGTGCTAACCTCTCTTAGTCATAAATGCGAAAAAGAGCCATAGCCATAGCCCGAATTCATAGATATTAGAATTAATTAATGGAATGTAATTTTGGAACTCTATTTTTAGTGTGGAACTCCACTTTTTATTTTGTAATCTCATATAATCATGATACAAAATAAAATGCAAGTGACTAAAATTAGATTGTCAAAATTAATTTCCTTAATAATTACTCCCTTCGTTCCATATTGAGAGTCCACCATGAAAAGTCGTGCCATTTTTCAATAAAAAAATCAATTACTTTTATGTATAATTTTTTAAATTTTTTTGCACCAAATTAAAGTACTAATCGAGATCTTTAATACGGTGCGAAAAAATTTGAAAAATTATGCACGGAAGTAATTAATTTTTTTATTTGAAAAGAGAGAAAGTGAGACTGTTATTGTGGAAAGGAGATAGTACTACTACTCCTAGTAAGTTTACTCTCAAATAATCCAATTTTAAATGTTTCTTTTTGCAAATGTCAATATAGGCGTGAAAAGTGTACGTTTTAACTAGGCATGCATTCCGTCAACCTTATCTAATTAGAAAAAATTTTCAGTGCGGAATGGGTACAACATAGTGCGTGTTCGACGCATCTGAGCCGTCCATTGTATTTTTTGACAACTCAAATTTTGATAGATAAAAAAGAGAGAAATTGTTAGGTGAGAGGAGAAAAAGGATTTCCATTCGGGCCTCCAAAAGTGTATTGGTGGTCTTGTAATGTTTTTTTGGTGGTCTTGTAATGTTTTTCGTTCTTCAATGCTCGTAACACTCTCCTCTCTTGGTGGTCTTGTAATGTTTATTTGTTATGTCAAATAGTCCAACATTAATTGCTATCAATTCTTATGAAGTAGTTTTACGGAGATTTGTCCTGATTTTAGTCGGACTCTTCACTAATGAATGGTGGAATGAGATCTATGTTTTCATCTGTATTTCTTTTTAGCATTCTAATATACTTTTCACGGATTGGACTTCAATTTTAAAAAATGAGCACGAAACTTTACAATACCGTATCAACAGGTAAACTTTTCCATCAGACTTTGGCACACTCGTTACCAAAATATTGGCTCCTTCTGTTTCTATATAGTCTTTGTAATTAGCTTCTTTTATCAACTAATATTACTAATTAGTTTAAAATTTTGGAAAAGACTACAATACACACCCTAATTTGGGTGTATATCATATGCACCTCCAAAAGGTTATGAATTATAGAGAAAATATTACGAATTGTATTGCTAAAAAGTTATGAATCGTATACATGTTACGATATATTCCAAAATGTTATGAATCATAATAAAAATATTATGAATCGTACTGCTGAAAGATTATGAACTCTAGAACAAAAGTTACGAAACACACTAAAATGTTATGAATGGATCATAAAATAAGTGCATATGGTATGCACTTTTAAAGAGTGTGTATTGTAGATTTTCCCTAAAATTTTTAATTTAAGTCAATTATTCCTCTAGGAAAAGTACATTTTTAACTACTAAAATATCCTTGTGTAACAAGTCAATTATTTCCGTTGTTTTTTCTCTTATCACAACTGTAACAACTCTTTAATGTTGTGTAACATTAAACGTGACACATGCTCATGGAATATCGTATTTAGTGCTTTTGTGTGACTTCGAAATACTTATAATTAGACATGACACGTGTGACAGGCTAGGTCACATAAATGCTTCATCATGAAGTACCGGAATACTAGTACTCCTACTATTACTCATATTTTGTATCAAAATCATTGCCTTAATGTTACCGGATTACTATTACCTCAAGGGTATGTTTGGTTCGACGGAATTAAAATTAAAATTGAATTATCATTCTAATGACACAATTATTCCTTTGTTTGATTCTTCATTAAATAATGAAATGATCATTCCATGTGAAATTTAAGAAATCCACATTCCACTAAAATAACCAAAGAATTGGCATTCCATATCTTTGTCACATACAAGATGGTGTTTTAAGTGTTGTACACAAAAGTGTTATTGTACCCATAGCAATTTGGCCCAAAATACTCATCACAAACTAGCACGCTAAAACATGTTGTCAATAGATCACAATTAATAATGTTTTTTTTGTACCAATGTGCAGACCACCTCGCAAGAATGAGAGCTGAACATACAGATGAGTTTGTGCTTGTCATGGACTATTGCTATGAGATAATTTATTCTGCGAGACAACCTAAACATTCGGCAAGTGTTAAACTAGTGCTAGATTTTTTGTCTTATCTATAAGACTATTATCTATATGTGTACTCTGTTTCATAATCCTTTTATGAATTTCCATTTGACCGAAGAAAAAAAATAAGTTTTTTTGTGATTTCAAAAATTTTGGTTAGTAAAATTAATTGACATCTATCAAAAACAAGATCTATATATTATGCATAAAATATTATAAATAAAAACATAGAGCCAATTTTTCAAAAGGTCCCAAATAATTAAATACGAGTAATAATTGGTACGGAGGAAGAATTATCTAGAATAATAAGGTGTGGAATCTAATAAATACTATACGAATAGATAATGTTTTGCATGTTCATTATATTCTATAAAAGTGTTTAATAAGATGTTTGGGGTGATACGGTGGATAAGAGAAAGTTACACCTTATCAAATGGGAGGTGATTTCCAAAAAGAAAGAGTGTGGAGGGTTAGGAGTCAAGAATTTGATGATCCAAAACCATGCTCTTCTGGCCAAGTGGTGGTGGAGATTCTACAAGGACAGCGATTCTCTATGGGTGAAGGTGATCAAATGCAGATACCATTTGGAGCCAAGATGTTGGTTACCTCGGTTACCCTCTTCTGGTAAGGCCTCTATTAATTGGAAGGACATCTGTTCGGTAGGGGAGCCCAATTCTTGTATCGGATCCATTCTCCAGGAGGGTTTTAAATTAAAGGTCCACTCGGGGCAAGAAATCTCCTTCTAGAACCAAGTTTGGTTAGGGAACTCATCCCTTAAAGAGGAGTATCCTCGCCTCTATCTCATCTCTACTCAAAAAGAGATGGTGATTAGTGATATTAAAGATGATAGATGGAACTTACTATTCCAGAGAGGGCTACGGGATTGGGAAATGCAGCAATTTGAGGCTCTGCTTTTGAGACTACAACCGGTGCTTTTGGATCCAACCAAATGTGATTTGTTGAGGTGGAAATGGACTCCTGATAATTGCTTTCTGTAAAATCTGTGTATAATAGATGGGAACAGGTGGGCCTTACAACGAATAGGGTGTTGGGTTCGATCTGGAAAAGCATTTCCCCACCTAAAGTGGAAATTTTTTCCTGGATGGCACTCCAGGACAAAGTGGCTACGAAGTCAGCTCTTCTCAACCGTAATATATTACCTGAGGGCCAATCGGTGATGTGTCCGTTCTGCTCTTTGACTGTAGAAACGCTGGTGCACCTCTTTCTCCATTGTCAATTTGCATGGGATGTTTGGTCATTGATTTTAGACTGGTGGCATGTCAGTTGGATTTGTCCGGCCTCCTTGTTAGACCTCGATCTTTACATGGTGGTTAGATTTTGGTTTCAAAAATCTGGAGAAGTTCATGTGGGAAACAACCTTCCATGCTACTATTTGGTCCGTGTGGCTGGTAAGAAATGATATTGTCTTCAACAATGCTTCTTGGCGAGTGGAGGACCTTGGAGAGCTAATTAAAACCAGAGTTGCTATGTGGATCAAAGTGAAGTTTGATATTAAGGTGCACTCGATGGAGAATTTTAAGGGTTATCTTGATGAAATGAGGAAGATCAAAGTGTAAGTCCTTTTTCGTGACGATGGATTCGATCCAACTTTCTGTTGGATGGTCATTCCCTTCTTCCTTCTGTTTTGTTTTGTTTCTGCTGCTCTTTAAGCGTTTGTTGCTTATTGAGTGCTCTCTCGATGTACCATTTTAGAGCCAATAAAATTTTCGTTTTGCCGAGCAAAAAAAATAAATAAATAAGATGTTTGCATGGAGATGAGTGATAATTAAGAAGATCACTAACGAGGAAAAGTGGATGTATGAATTTCTAGTTATACAACTTAAACGAAAACGCAAGAAAAACTCTTCAAAATATAAGCACGAGAGATACGGTAAGTATGAGGGTCATTATAACTGTCCTCAATCACCATTTTTCATTTACGTTTTCTCTGAGTGAGATTTTGCATAGCTTCGTCACGACGACCACCAAATTTGACACAGTCTACCTTCTTCTTTTTCCGATTGTTGGGAGTCTTAACAGCTATAGGACCACAGACCTTTGAACAATATCGCCATAAAGACATAATTCTCTTAGATCACAAATTTCAAGATTCAACACATTTTTAACTTGATCAGACGAGGAATCCTCGAAGCTAAGTTAACGAGGCTGAGGCATCATGAAGTGCTCACTGCTATTTTCGAAATAGTTTCTGTTCACCTTCACAGTAGTATACAGGATAGTGCAAAGAAGAAAAAATTAGTGAATTCATTAATTACTATAACAATTGACTTCCACGTACGGAACTTTAAGCAAATAAATTCCGAATTCCATTGACTCGGTGGGGAGTCGGGACCCTTCATCGATAGAGCTATAATCTAAACGTGGGAGTTGTTCTTAATTCCCAATGATTCGCGTATTCCTCGGTCTCCACGGGAGGCCAAGAAGAAAGTTAAGGAGAGTTTTAATAGGATTGTAATTTTGGCACTTGTTTAAACAGAATTTAAAAAATTGATAAGGGGTTTTAAAATTGAACGGTGTTAATATACAAAACGACGTCGTTTTAGAGTCCTTCGATTAATTTTTAGAGTATTAAAATCAATTTCCATATTCTTAATTAATATTCTTCCTTAAAATCTCTAATTCCCTTGGATTCCTTTCTTGGGGGGCACTCTGTTAAGCGCGCAGTGGTGGAGTGGAGTGGAGTGGAGTATGATCCAAAGGGAAGGGGAGGGGACCACGCCATGTGTCACTACCCAAAGTCATGTCATATGGTTGGTGAGTGCTAGTATCTATGTCAGTGCTAACAGCAGAGGTGCCGTCCGACAGACAGTGCCCCTTGCGCGCGTTTTTCGACGAAGATCGTGAGCTGCCTCCAGGACAAATGATTTGATATCCTGTGCAAAATGGCGAAACTAACCCCGTGTTCCACTTCAAAAATCCCCCCATTCACGAATATCTGCTCCAATTACCATCCCTGTTGAGTGTTGAGGCTTACGGAAATACAGTACTACACTCATACCAGATTTTTAAAAAATTAGCAACACTATATTGACTCAAAAACTCATCAGATTAAGGTCTCGTTTGACTTAACTAAGTCAGTTGGCTTCTTTTTTTAATTTTTATTTCATTTATTTTGCATTTTTTATTTTTGCGATAAGTTTGTATGGATATTTAGTTCATCTCGACGAGAGCATTGGGAAACAGTATAAAAAATTATGATCGGAGCTCAAATTTTTTTTGAATAAAGACAAAAATAAACCAAAAACTACATCAAATTTTTAAGGATTATCAATTTGTCTCAACGAGACCATTGAGAAACTAATAAAGAATGATTAAGGCAAAAAATTGACTATCTTTTCTTGTCTTTATACAAAAAATTAAGTTCAGATCATAAACTTTTGTCTTTATTCATTTTGGCAAACACTTCTGATATGAAGGGATGAGCCAAACGAAATGTGGTGGAGGGAGAGGAAAATTTTTATCAACAACTTTCTACAAAAGCGGGTTTGATTTTTTTTTTTTTTTTTTGCTCGGCAAAAGGAAACTTTTATAACACTCGAAAGGATACATCGAGCAGGCTCGAACGAAAAAGGATTACACAGAAACTAGTTCAATCAAGAAAAATGAGACAGCTAAAACAATACCCTCCAACAGAAAGTTGGATGGCAAACAGCCCACCACTCAAACAAGTTACAGTTTTAGCAATCTGACTCCATCCAGAAAAATCCTAAAATCCTCAACCGAGTACACCTTTATATTGAATTTTGCCTTTATCCACATTGCGACTCTAGTTTTAATCAAATCACCTACTTCCCCAGCACTTGTAGTTGCATTATTGAACACATAAGCATTTCTTACCAGCCACAAAGACCACAAGGTTGCAAAGAACGTGGCATCCCACAAATGTTTTTCCCACTTCCTGAATTTGTTGTGACCCCACCAATTAAAATGGCCTTCCACAGAGACAGGGCAAACCCGTCTCATATGCCACCAATCCATAATACGCGACCAAACATCCCAAGAAAATTGGCAATGCAAAAATAGGTGTTGAGATGTTTCCAAGTGCAACGAGCAAAATGGGCAGAGTACAGATTGACCCTCGGAAATCAAATTTCTACCCAATAGCTCAGCTCTAGTGGCCACCTTGGATTGAATAGCCATCCAAGCGAAAATTTCCACCTTTGGGGGACAAATGTTTTTCCAGAGATTTTCCAATACCGGACTTCTTGAGAACCCATCATTCTCCCACTGATTATACACTGATTTTACCGAGAATTGATTGTCCGAAGTCCATTTCCAGCTAACGGAATCTCGCATGGCCGAATCCAAAGTTACGAAGTGCAACCTCTCTTTTAATTCCTCCACTTGCAACTTTTCCCAGTCACGCAAGTTCCTACTAAACATCAGCTTCCATCTTTCCTCATCAGCTTCCAACTTTTCCCAGTCACGCAAGCGGGTTTGATTAATTTCATTCAATGAATGAGATAGGCTTAAAAGATGGAAACCCAATTATTTGATTGAAGTATTACATGAAGGTTTATGTACTAACCTGAATTTTTTTTTTAATAGATATTGCTTTTGCTAATCTTATTTTAATCTAACATAAGTATGTTGAATATTGTATTCAAAATAACAATCTCGTATGAACATAATGTTCATGAGATGGAAATAATATCCCGAAAATCCCGACAAATTATAGTGGGATAAACTAAACTAATTACTCGTCCATTCAGATATGTTGTTCTTCTAAAAAAGCCACCGGCTTTCCCTCAAAAAATGAGCCAAACAAACCCACAAAAAAATGAAAATAAGCCAATAAGCCACTTGTTTCGTCTTTATTCAAAAAAAATTAGATTTCGATCAAAAAATTTTACTTTTTAGATTCTTCTTGTCATGAGGATACAATAATCCCTAAAAAATTAACAATAACCCAAGTGATACGAAAAAAATTTGAATAAAAATAAAAAATAAGCCACTTTAACTTATTTATCCGAACAACCATGCATATTCCTCGTAGCTAGGATGGTAGTAGTATGATGCAGGGGGGGGGGACCACTAGCTAGGACGTCCTAGCCTATCTCGAAAGAACATGGAGAATTAATGCTAACGTCACCCCCCGTACGTCGCGTTTTGTTGGCGGGAAAATCATTTTGCAGGAGGAGGGAATCATTTACTAGTGCATTTAGAGCAACACTCTACTTTTCCTGATTCCAAATATTCATTTGAACCAATGAAAGAGAGAACAAGAAATGGAAACTACACTGGCATGCATGCAGGGACCGAAGAAAGAGGAGTGAGAAATAGAGATATGTACGTAGGGATCGAGAGAGACAGATAATATACGTGAGTCTGGTTTTTAATTGTTTACTACTACCTGCTTTGGTTATTTCAAAATTAACACTTTGAATTTCGTATGTTAAGTTAGGCCCGTTATTAATCGAACCTAAGCCAATCTTAATTATTGATCCCATTATTCTTTATACCTAGCACTCCTCTTTGTTGACCACATGTGACTTGTGAATCAGGAGTGAACCCAGAAATTTGAAAGAGGAGTGCTAGGTACAAAGAAAATTAGCAAAGAAAAGACCCTTAAAGTGTACATGAACGGCTCAGATTCACTGTGCAGTACATCTGAGCCGTTCATGTACACTTTAAGGGTCGTTTCTTTGCATATTTTCTTTGCACTTAGCATTTCTCGGTCAACAAATTTAGGTTACTTCACGCTAACATTTTTGGTATTTTTGCTATATTTTCTGAATTTTTTTGAATTAATCATTGATCCTGACAACAAAAATCAAAAAAGCAAAACACAAAATCAAAAAAAAAATTCAGTATACCAAATAGCGGGTATTTTTTTGTCTAAAGTGTCGTCTTATATGAATTTTTTCCAACATCGACCCACATTTTTATACGTTTTGGATTTTTTTCGTTAAGAGGAACGATTAATCCCAAAATTTAAGATAACAAACTAAACAAAAATAACGAAAAATGAGTTCAGTTAAAAAAAAAAAACTCAAAACAAATTAGAGTGCAACACGTGAACTAAAGAAGTAAACCAACAGGTGAAACAAAACATAAAGTTGGCAACCAAAAAGAGGCACGTGATCGGGTGCCTGGCATGGGGTAGCAGTAGAGGGATTGTGACACCTGGTTTTGATGATTGCCGGCCAAGCGACACACTCCACTTCATGCAAACGAAAGCCCTCTCACCTTTCGGGCTCTTTTTTCCTTGGTTCAAATTCTTGGCCCATTACTAATACTTCAACAATTTGGACCTTCGTTGCTTCAATATTGTATACATCAGTATTTCTTGATCGAGTAAGTATTTTTTACTTTGGTCAAGCCCCCTCGATATATCCTTTCGAGATGTTATAAAAAATTTCATTTTGCCGAGCACAAAAAAATTTTTATACATCAATAGGAATTAACAAGGTTTTTTTTTAATATGGTATTAGTAAGTTAGTACACAGAATTTCGGAAGCTATCTATAATCTTGAATCCCAAACGTCGACGGCAGTGCTCGAACTCTGGCCTCCCACATGAAGAGCACCACGAGGCTGGAGATACCACTTTCAAAACAAATGAATCAAGTCGAATTAAAAAAGGAAGTTGAGGGCCATAATCTTTTTCGTACTAGTACCTAATTTCCTTTTTGGCGAGCTACTTTTTTAAGTAACTGGTTCTTAAAATTTACGAGCGTATAAATATCAGCGATGTGAAAATTTTCTTTGTCTCAATTATCTTTCTTTTTGCAAGGAAAATACAAAATTATTTTGCTTTTTTGTCGCCATTATCTTGCTTCTTGCCGCCTAATGTTAAGATTAATGTCATTTTGTAATTTTTTATGTGGGCTAAAATGTTATGTTAGTTTTGGGCCATAAAATAATATGTTTTTAGTTGAGCCCAAACTGAAAGGTTAGGTCCAAGTCTAGTATTTGTACTATATTTATAAGTCAAGTAGAAAATTAATCATGTGAAGAAAAACAAATATCAGTGCCTGCCCAGTTGCACTGCTTGGTTTTGTTTTGTTTTATTTGGTTTCTAACTTTTAATAATTTCCCTTTTAATCACTCCATTGATTAAGGCTAATCTCACACCAACCCAACACCAAATAGCGACAATATTATTTTATCTCGCCTATAATTCGTCGAGATTGGTTCAAGTTCATATCTACACATGTATGTGTGTGTATTGTATTTCGTAAGTAGGTTCTAGATTTTACACCTGAGAAATACTTACAACAAATATTTTACTATGATATTTTTTAAGGTTTCTAGACAACTTTTAGAATCTAGATATTCTAAAACTCTCCTTCCAAAATACGGAGTATCTTTTATTTTGGGCTTCTTGACTTCGGCTTGACTTGAGCTTTATTTTCCTGAGCCTAAATACTAAATCAAGTTTATGCTCCAACATCGCCCCTTAAACTTGATTTAGTAACTTAGAAAAAACTTCTTAGCTTGGAGAAGACTTTATACTTGAGCGGTTTAGTGATTGCTTTCTTCATCCTTGTCGAGAGTATACTCATTCCATATCTCACTTTGATGATAAAAAAAATTAAAAATCGTTTATTTTTTCTAGGTTCATGTTAGGGAACCATGACAAAATTTAGCTCAATTGGATATCATTAAATACAATTCACGGCGAATAAAAAGCTTGACCAATAAAAAAGATTATTGCAAAAGATCCTACGAAAACCCAAGTCACTGTTCCTATCAATTAGAAACACAATACCAACGAATAAAAATACATAAACTACATCCAGAATTTCAACTACAGTTCGAGCTGACTAGAAAAATGTACAGGAATTCTACCCACTTGCCTCAATTACCAAGCCGGCCCTCCACCCCAGCATTTTAACTAACATTATTCGGAACAACTTCCCTTCATAGCTGTAATCTTTCACAATCTTTAGAAAGTCAGTTTTCCTCAATTCTCATTCCAGGGGCCTCAACGACTGCTCCTGTTTGCTGAATAATATTCCCTCGTGGGGCTTTCACGTTGTTGTTTTGATGAGCTGAATACTGGTGCCATCAATGGAGTGTCGAAGGGCTTTAGTTTACTTGAAAACGGGGTAGTTGGAATCCTCTTCTGCACTGGAGGCAAACCAGCAAAACCTCCCCAGTCAGCCGTAGATGCTAACTCTGAAGTAGATCGTTGCTTTGTGGCGTTGTCAACAAATAGTAGGTCATCTATCCTCGCCATTATGTTGAATGCCAAGCTTTCCATCACTCTCGAGTAGCTCTCAAGAATCGACTGTCCCACATCCTAAGCATAAATAATGATTTACTTCCTTGTACTTGAAAAGTCAACAGTATCCAGGCTACTTGACAACAGAAAAGACTAAAAGGCATATTTACCCATCAATCAGTAGAGTACTTGTACCCTCTCAAGGACATATTTGCTCTGAGATTCTTACGTATAGATTTCCAACATTTATCTTCTAATTTGATTAGATTCTCAAATCTCATGGACGTTCGTGAAGAATGATATATTTAGAAACTCACATGCACTTTCTTATGAGAAAAAAATTCGTCTCAGCGATAAGTTTTCGTAAGGAAAGAACAATGGTATTGCCAAGAAACAAACAGAATCACCATATCATCTGGTTAAACTCCATATGTTCACATGTGCTTTCTTATGCGAAAAAAGTTAATCTCTGCAATAAGTTTTTGGAAGGAAAGAGCAATGGTATTGCCAAGAAACAAACAGAATCACCATAGCATCTGGTTAAACTCCATAGGTTCACATATCCGGTGTTTACCACTATAAAAACAACACATAAATTAGTTGGAAGTAGAGTCCCACATTGCTTGGGAGTGGAATGAATGATCACTTAATATAATGTTGGGAACTCTTCACTCATTGCCAATTGGCTTTAGGTTGGACATAAAGTTTCCACACAGATAAGAGACAATTTATGTAGATATACACTACGGTGACAAGTCTGAGTTTCTTTTCCTTGGTGATTCTAGACATGTATCAATAAAGTTTTTCATTGTTTCCACCAAATCGAGTGGACCTTTTGTTACTATAAAAATAATGTAAATCTTCTAGCAGAGGACAAACAAGAAGAACTACCTGAAGAAGAGCACAACTGAAATACTTTATTAAAAATAGATGGTTAGACACCAAATCAAGTGGAGCTTTCATAATTGACAACATGAACTAAGTAAACCCTTAGAAAGAAGACAAGCAAAAGAACTAGCTGAAGACAAGCACAACTGAGTTAATTCAGTGAAAATAAATGATAGACACTTTACCTTGTTATACTGAATCTTGTTCATGTCCAAATTGGTCTGTGGGAGGCCAGGGAATCGTAACTTTAGGTTCTGCAGCAGGGTCTCAGCCCGTTTTACTAAAAGTTTACTCTTTTCTGTGCCAGCAACAAGTCCTTTAACCTTGCCACCCCATGACGACCTAACAGGCTTCACTTGTTTAGAACTCCTTTTCAAGCACTTCTGCTTCCAAATGTGAGCAGCAGCCTCTATTGTGTTTGCTATTTCTAGAGTGCTGTATTCGGATGACAGGTCTAAGCAATCTAGGAGACATTCTGGAGAGAAGTGATCGGCTGTCAAGTATCTGTAAAGGATTTCACCTAAACAATCTTTTCCACTCTGAAAGAATACAAAGTTACGGAAACATATATTAGAAGAATACGCCAAATAAACAAAGGAAAGTTGGAACTACGTATAACTTTGTCAGAAAATAGAATCTCCTAAACTAATTGATTAACAACATGATATAAATGCAACACTCCATAATTGAATGTTACCATCGGGAACATTGACAAGGTAGGAAAACAAAAGGATTATCACATTAGCCATAAAGCTCACAACAACCCAAATGGTGTCAAAAAGCTTGGACTTAATGGCATCATTGGTGTTGAATAATGTGTTGTGATCTACATCTTTCATGATCGAATTGAGGATCTGCCAATTGCAACAGAGGGAAAGGCTTCGTGTCAAATACTTGACAGTGAGGAATCCACATATGATTAGATTGAAGCAACATTCGCCCTTCCTCTAAAAACTAGGAAAAGCAAAGGGGTGGGGGCCTAGAGTTCTAGCGAATAGAGGGTTCTCGAGAAAAAAAAAAAAGGGGCTGAAACAAGTACCGATGACTGACCACAGGCTAATTCACTCTCTCTTATGATGAGAAAATGTCTGAGACTTCTGTAATATTTTTAGCACATTAATATCTATCCCAAACGATGTTGTGCGTGTAATACACATAAGTTGGAAAATAAACAATATGCAATAAACAAAACATTCATGGTCGATGACACTACCCAATCAATCTGATGGAGATTGAAAGAAAGGTCGAAGAAAGGTCAGACTGGTCATATATCTTTTCTCCAGCAATCGGTAAAAATAATAAGACTAAGGAACACTGAGGATTTTCACACTTTGAAGTCAACTGAACCATGAGGAACCCGCATGTGAGCCAATCAATCTGGATTTAAGGTAACTTTCGTAAGGAATAATCAGATGCAAGTACTTGCAGCTATAAAACAAATCAATATGAATGTGGTAAATATGGTGCAGCAAACAGAATCAAAGCCTCTCTCTAGTGATGTGCAATTTCTTTGAAGCTAACCATTAATGCTACTCGTTAATTAAGAGCATGATGCCATGACCTCATCTTTTTTCTTCTCTTTGTTCAGCATGGAACAAATAGGGGCTGCTAGCAAGCAGGATTTCTGAAGCCTTTACTTTTTTTTTCCTTTGCGTGTTCAAACGCATCCCGAACTTTATGGGCATTTGTGGGAAGACTCTGGAATTATGGACAGAAGAATGCAAGTAAGGAGATGACAGAGCATAAGAGAGGACAAAAAAATTCAAAGGCATAACCAACTAGAGGCTATATCATTCTACATCAATCTAAAGCAAGGAACATGAGTCTCTAGGAAGGGATTCACATAGCAAGAAAAGAACACCAAGGGCCCACTTGCAGAACTTTCTGGAGCATATCTCGCACAAAAACCAGCCTCCGACTGAGCAGCCTTAACAAACATGACATTGAGAAGATAAAGTACTACTTCAAGTGAATTGGACTGATGAACAAGTTTCTCGAAGAGTAACACAGAAAGAATTTCATTGTTGTAACTTCTAAGTGATGCAAAATCTAAATCGTTGTTTCTTTGTGGTACATAACAATCAACAATACTTTTAAGTAAACGCATAATCATTCACATTTACTTTTGTAGCAAGCTTGGCAGAAACACCAAAAACTAAAGAAGTTTGGTAGATTTCATACATCAATCAAAGAAGAAAGAGAAAGAGACCACGATGCCAACAACTACACTGATCGATATAAATCGTTTCATACATCCAATTTTGACTTTTCCACTTACTCATGACCCAAGAATTTTAGAAAACACACATGCCACAAAGAAGCAAAAGCATTGATGGACACTCTTGCATTAATGAAGACAATCATACATGTTCAATTTTTCCCAAGAAAAGAAGCATAGTTGCTCATCTGTGATCAATTTAACCAATTAACATTCCCGTACCTTTGGCAGGTTCTTCGCGTAAATATTTGGGATTTCCATTTCAGCCAATACACTGCTATTGATTGCCCTTGCAGCCTTAAATATTTGATTTGTGCATTCCCTACACTTCTGCAATCTCTTCCTCGTATCTTCGGACAACCCATTGGATGGAACCTTTGGGAAAGGCAACCACCACTTCTCTTCCATCCTAATTGAACGCCTCCCTGAGGAAGGGGATGCAGGATATGCTTCATTGCTTTCACCACCAGCAATAACTACTCCACGATCAACATAATAAAATTCAGTATCACGAAACCCATCAAGCATGCTAATCAACATGGCATCGAGTTTTTTCAATGCGGGAAGATTAACATAAAGATCCAGGCGTTGTTGAGTCACCATAACCTCATATGTGCCACCACCAGGGAATTGTTGTAGTGATGGAATGAGCTCCACTATGGAATCGCTCACACATAGAAGCCATTCCATCTCTCTGTGCCACATCAACTTTTTCTGTGGTGCCAATGGCTCCAACTTCCACAGCTCCCCAAAGACAGTAGCTAACAAGTTACCACAAAAGAATTAATGCATTTAGTTAACTGCCCTCATACTATTGATATATGTTTTAGCCATATTATGTGATATAAAGCAGTATGTTTGAGAATCAACAAACCAGAGAGATTTGTGATGGCGTTGGAGATAGCAAGAGCAGTACAAACTCCCTTCCCTCCGCCTGACATATCTTCTCCAAGCAGAAGCTTCGCGAAGCGCTCCATCATTAGTTCTACTTCTGTAACCAGATCAACAGTACGAAATTACAGGGAATAACAACTTCCCAAAAGCTAAAACCGACGGTGATATTGCTGAAACTAGTGCTTTAAAATTTTGTTTGGTTTCTTAGAAAAGAAGATAAACAAGAGACATTCGCTTTCTTTTCTTTGGTAGGCATGCGGTTCATTATATCACCTGGAAAGAATATATTCCCATGAGGCTCAAGACACTACCCCAACACTAAGGGTCTGTTTGGTAATGTTTTTCTTTTTTAACACTTTTCTTGTTATGTATTTAAAATTTTCGTAAACTGCTTGAACAAGCATATGACATACGACCAACCCAAACATCACACAAGGCGAGATCCAAATGTAGATGTTGGACAACACATGATATCTGTAAATCCCAATAAAATCCGAATCTGGTTTTGGTATCTGTTTTTGGTGACATAAATCCCTCCCAACCACTTGTGAATCAAGAGTTCTTTCTTTACTGGAACTTTCATGTCATGTCCGATTTTCTCCCAACCAAACAGAGCGTAGTGACTGAGAGATACAAGCGGCACACATCTTTCTCTCACTTCCAAAATTCCATTTCACACGGGAACACATTCAAGGCCACAAATCAGGTAAAAGTTCGAAGCACATCAGAACTGCTAAAATATTCCCAAAATATAAAGAGAAAACAATCAAGAAAAGTGTCTAATTAAGGCTGGCTATAACTCAATTTAGCAAAGACTACTAAAAATTGAAGCTTTAACCTCACGCAATTTCGAAGTTATCTAAGAATTGGCGGTTAAAATCAAGAAATCAAAGACTAAACTTTACCTGATGATTCTGACGCGGCAGCCAGGGTTTTCTCCGGCTTATCGGCAGGAATGATGACGTGTCGACCTCCGAAGACCGGAAGCGTTATCTGGACCGGGCAATCGAGATTTCCGGAAGAATTCGGTCCGGCGAAGGGCGAAGAAGTGAGGGAAGATGAACCGGGTTGATTATCGTAGGAGAGAGCGCTCGAACTCTCAGATTCACTCACGTCGGCGCTAAGGCTGTAACTCTCGAACCTCTTGCTGTTCGGATCGAAATCGTCTTCCGACGAAACACTCCCCATTGCCGAAATTGATATGAGAGAGAGAGAGAGAGAGAGAGAGAGGAGAGTAAAGCTAAATTATGGTACTACTACTACTACTACTACTACTACAATAGTCAATCCATTGCGAGTCGGCAGGAAGGCGTCAGCTTTCCGTAACGTACGGCGGTCCCACGGCGTAGGAGACGGTTTCTTTGCTGTCTGACGACTGCTGCATATGCTAACGTGCTTAATCAGCATTCAGCGCGTGCTGTAACATTCCAATTGCTCTCCTCTCAGTCTTGGAAGTGAGCTTTATACCCTCCTTTTTACGAGGGAATTGATTTTAACACTCCAGCAATTTATGCCTTGTTCTTCTTGGAACTTAAAAGGAATTTTTTTAAAAATTCCTCCTAGTTTTTTCCTATTTTCAACATTTCTCTCTTTATCTCTCTCCACTCGTTACCTCTACTATTTTTCAAAAAAAATTTCAAATTCCAGTCCAAAAAAAGCATTAATGGAGAAATTTTAAAACGACGTCGTTTTGTGTATTAACACAATTCAATTTTCCAGTCCCTCTATCAATTTTTAGAGTGGCAAAATCATAATTCTTTTTACTATTATATATTACATAAATACTATTTCAAATTCATTTCAACTCACACGTGTAGCAACAAGAATATGAGTGCGTAAAATCGTTTTTGTTTTTGAAGTGCATGTTTTAGTAGAAGAGTTGTTTTCTTGATAAAGCTCAACCAAAAGTCCGTGGATACTCCCCCTGCTACAACAATATAGATGGAGGGAATGCGACACAACCTCACGTCAAAATTAGATCCGGCCACACAAGGCCGGTGAACAAGTAATTATTCAAACTTTATTTTGATTTTAACGAGATATTTAAGTTGTATTTATTATGAGAAACCCAATCTCATATGACCTTCTTTTTTTTACGAAATCTCATTTGACCTTCAATTGAGACAATTCCAGCTAAACAATAGCTGATCTCGATTAGTTTGAACTTATTTAGTTTCCCAAGTCAAATGAGCAAAATAGTCATTTATTAGAGCTTAATTTGATAGCTTAATTAATGGGTTTGAACGATATGTTTGAAGATTAGTTTGTTTACGTAGCAAATCAATGTTGAACGAGTTTTTTAAGAAGCAAACACGAGATAACATTTGAACAATTTGATTTGTTTTATGATCCCTGCACATACAGTGCGGCAATGGGTACCAGTAAGTGGATAAATAAAATGTATCTCATCGATGTATGATAGCCTCAACGCTTAACGGAATTGTCCATTACAAGATTTTATACACACTGGACCATGTCGGAATGATGTCACCCTTTGTCTTAACAAATCAGAAAATTGATGTAAACAATTAGTCCCAAATCATAATTGTATTAAATGTGTGATGTCAATTTTAGATTTTCTTATTAAATTGTCTACATCATAACCTTTAAACATTAAGACCTTGTTCCAATAGGAACTTTTAGGAGTTTTTTTGGGTATTGTCCTTATTTGAATATTTTTCGCATTTGTTAGTTTTACTTTTTCAATTTGTCTCGATGCGGAAAAAAAATGAATAAGAACAAAATAAAAAAAATAGAAAAAATGAAAAAAGTGTTAATGGAATGTGATAAATTGTTAGTTTTACTTTTTCGATTCGTCTCGATGCGAGAAAAATTTGAATAAGATCAAAATAAAAAAAAATAGAAAAAATGAAAAAAGTGTTAATGGAATGTGATAAATGATGATGCAGCTAACTTACGGAATGCTTGTGACGCGTAGTTGCCTTACGATGCAACTTTTCATCTTCAATGGTGCCAATAAAGATGTTGGGTTTTTTTTTTTTTTTTTTTTAACTTTTTCAGAACGGCAATAAAGATGTTAGGTTGATTCCAATCATTCCTATCGTGAAATTAGTGACCTCGCCTTATGTCTGAGGCTGCATCATTGAAATGATAGAGATCTCCATGATACATACGGATCTCCCTTATCGAAGTTTTATTTACACAAATGTTCAGAGTCAACTTATGCGTAACGTGCACGTCAAACAATTTTGGAGGACCATAAATCACCGGCCACTATCGAGGCCTCACTTGAAGCCGCAACAAATGTTTCAAAAGGAGTGTTAGGTACAAAGAAAATATGCAAAGAAACGACCCTTAAAGTGTATATGAACGGCTTAGATGCACTGTACAGTGAATCTGGGCCGTTCATGTACACTTTAAGGATCTTTTCTTTACATATTTTTTTGCACGTAGCATTTCTCATGTTTCAAATAAGGTGGACCCAAAGTTATTGATAGCAAACCTTCAAGTCCGACGCTGACCACTAGACCATTATACCCTTGTTATTAATCAAAGCTTGTGTTTTTTAACAAAACTATCCATAAAATGCAATCTTACCTCATTAGACCATAGAAGTAATGGAAATTTACTTCATTGGCAACCATGTACGTGTAACTGATCAGTCACAACCACTCGCTAGAATTATTGGATTAAAGTTTTAGTCAGACAGTAACAAATTAAGGTCACCTGAGCTCTGGATTTGTTTGGACGAAATTTTTGTTATGCATAATCATTTCATTGAATGTAAAACGTAAAGGAATTTAGCCTTAGGTTGGTTAGGTTATCCGAGAACTCTGTCCAAGCCCAGCCCAACTCAACTTAATTTGGCTTCTAAGGATATTCACAATGCTATAATAAAAAATTGATAACTAAAAGTTGCCACGTCAGCTTTTGATTGTTTATTTAAGAGATTGCTAATGTTAACAATGTAGATATTTACAATAACATAATCCAAATTGAATAACTAAAATTTGTCACATCATCTTTTCAAACTACAAAAAACTAAAACTATGAACAGTAGAAAATAGTTTTTCTAAAAATAGTTTTCAAACTAAGAAAAACTACTTACTGGAAATAGAAAATAGTTTTTAATTTTTGGAAAAAAACTGTTTTCTACCAAAATTAAATTTTCTGTTTTTTTTAGAAAATAATTTTTTTACAAAAATATAGTTCAAAAAGAAAAAGAGAGGAAAAGGGAAGAGAGATAGAACATTTTTGTATAATATTAATTGATGTATTTGATTGAGTATATGTAGGGTTAAAGAAATATTTTTGAATAATAATCGGTATATTTGATTGAGAATATGTAGGGTCTATTAAATTTAGTTATTGTCAAAAAGTTGTTAGTTTTGGTTATCCAAAGCTCAAAATTTAATTATTTCTAAGGAGATTGTTAAGTTTGATTATAGTATTGTAATCCATATTTTGCACCAACATTGTTAATTATAAAAACTTTTTTACTTTTAATTATAGCATTGTTGACAATCGAAAATGTCCTATGACGGTGAAGTTACTTTTCTCTCATTAGTAATTTCACTCTTTTTTTATTTTTATTTTTTAGTGTTGACAATTTATGTTTTTTTTTTTTTTGGTAAAGACAAAAAAGAAAAAGTATGAATAACAAAAAAGAGAGTGTGAATATCAATTTTCAAGAAAAAAACTCCAACTTTTTCCCCACAAGTTAGGTTCAATATATGGAAAACAAAATTGAATTTACTTTGGAAAAAAATACATTACATTTAAAAGTTCTCATTTTACAAATGGAATAGCATTTTTGGAACGGAAGGAATACGTCTCCTATCTAAAGGAACCCGAGGAATTTTATCTCGAACCAAAACAAAGTGATCAATAGTCAGTTACTTTTTTTCAAAAAAGAAGGCCAACCCAAGCGTGGCCCTCCAATGTTAGGCTTGTTAGCTTAGTGGCCATGCACCTCTGACCTCTGTGCACTTCCAAATGGGAGGTCAAGAGATTCAATCCTTGCAATTGATTAATTCTTACCAGTGAGGGTTATTTGTACTTATTTGTTTCCTTAAAAGGACTATTAGTTGGGCTTAATATGATTGTAGACTTGCACCTAATTTAATATAATTCATTTTTTGTCCAGCTCCTTCCATCCCTTCATCTCACCACGTACAATACAAATTGCGTGTGATATAATTTTGTCTATACTTCACTCTTCTATCGTTTGTAATAAAACAAATAATCTTTATTCAAGAAATAGATATTCCATTAGAGAAAAACTATAGACTTATCATTCAATACCTTTCTTCTAATCTCACATCAAAATTATTAGTTTCACACCAAAAGTCAACTATTTATCTCTATACCAATACAAACGGGGAAAAAAAAAATCAGTATATTAAGATTAAAAATAGAATTGGTAAGGACTATCCCTAATCAAACATGGAAACTGGAATTGCATATTCCTATCTCATCGCATTTTGATTTTATTCTAGGCTATGTTTGATAAGTGAGTTATGCCCTTGGGATAGGATGATCAATCTTATGGGTCCTCTAACTCAATGTTTGATTGCACAAAATAGGTTGGGACTATTAGTAACAAGGGACTAATAATACCCCTTTTTCATGGGATTGGTAATACCATCTCGGACCAGGTATTACCAATCCTACCCCAAGCCATCTCACACAAAATTACATCAATGCCCATGATATTTTCAATAAATGGCAAGAGTATCCTTTTCTATACTGGATTAGTGATCTCACGGTTTCGTGGGGGCCCATACCTACAAGTGCACCATAGAAGCAGTGAAGGAAACAATTTTATCATATTTAAAATTAAAGAGAAAGGATAGAAAATAATATATAATATGAGAAGAAAAAAGAAAAAGAGCAAGTAAAAGTAATGAAAACTGATACCAGATCTTTTGGGCTAATAATTTCCAGATTTTTTTTTATTTGTCCATATTTTATTCAATTAGATGGAGCAATTCTACATAACCATTTGGGTATTTTTTTTTCCCTTGTTTGTATAAGGGTTAAAATGGAAATAAATACTTTCAATCCAATCTTATCCTATGTAAAACAAACATGCAAATAACAGTCCTCTCTTCTAATCCGGTGCAAAACAAACATGCACATAGGATTGACCTTCTCATTGGCAATTTCATCTCTTCACCAATTCTAATCCTAATCCCATCTCATTACCAATCCCACCACATCTAACTCATTTATCAAATGAGGCCTCCCAATTTCATTTTCTTGTCTACTTCAATCTTATGAACCATACGCATTCTTAAGATTTTTTACAAAATGGAAAAGGAAAGAGAAAGAAAACATCAACCAAACAGGGTTGGCCAAGTGGGTATGAGTAAGCAAATAAAGCTGAGTTTTTCTATAAAACTGGTCTATAGCTCAAGAATAAATTGTGTCCAACTTTTAGTTGGTGTATGTGAGAAAGAATGACATACCTTGAAATTCTTATTTTTTTGAAATTTAACCTATTTACACAATAAGAAAAATCCAGCTAAGTACTTGTACTTTATAGAGATCACATTGTTGAATTGTACGAAGACCAAACATTCTAAACTAGCCACTAAAAGATTTTTCCGATCATTAACTCAAAACCACAAAATTAATCGACGTGTGTAAGTAAATCCGAATATCTATTTTTTTTTTCTTTCATTTGAGAAAAAATTCTTCCATTTGAGAAAAAAACAAGAGATGTCACAATACAAGGCTCAATTCACAATGGTGTTGTGTAGTAGTGTGCGTAGTATTTTGTTGCGCACTTTCAAGCCATCAAATCGTGCATCCGACGGTTCGGATCTCATCTCGAAAATAATTGACTTTCGATCGTTGGTTGCCGAAATGAGATTCGAACAGTCGGATGCACAATCCGACTGCTTAAAGATGCGCAACACGCACCTGAGTGTGCACAACACCAACCCAAAGTCCACTCAATGTTCATGACGACATAATCAGCACAAAATGGCGACACATTTGTCATTAGCCCACAGAGAATCCCTCCTAATTCCGCAGCCCTTGGAAATCCTCCGGGGCCCAGCCCACGCTTCGTTACCTTCGTAGCAGGTACCATGTTCACATCCGCTCGTCACGCCTACTCCATCTTCCTCCCGCGCCGTCCCTCTAATACCCTCTCCGTCTCTTCTGCTCCTTTCTTCCCTCCCTATAAATTAGGCTATATTGCTCAATCACCCACCAAGACCAGAATACAATCATCTCGTTTCAAACACGCGAACTTTTCTCGCTCACGCTTTCTCTCTCCCCATTTTCTCTCCTCAAACAAAGGCATGGGGTCGCTATCTGCGACAGACGACGTGGCATTGCAGTACCCGGTCGTGCGGAGGGACGACTCCGTCGTCGATGACTATCATGGCGTCCTCGTCTCCGATCCCTATCGATGGTATTGAGTCAAATCCTATAACTCCATTTTTTCATGCCTTGCGTTTAGCAAGAGGAAAAATTATTCGGTGCCCTCCGGGGCAACGCTACGTGGTGCCCAGCCCTTCCACCACCACACAATTACGTGGATTCAAGATCAAGGGCTTGGACCATCATGATTGTGTGGTGGGGAGGTGTCTGGGCGCTGCTTGGGGCAATGAATTACTCATCTTGAGAGAATTGAAACCAATATGCTTGTTAAGAAACCCAAGGTTTGGTCAGCTGGTCTTGATCTGGGATTTGGGTCTGCTCCCTCTTGAGGTTTTAAATTTAATTTTCATTGCCAGCATAAGTGTGTGAAACAGCTATGGGAGTGGCCGTGATTAGTTAAAGGCGAGCCTAAGCTGGCTACGGATACCATGCATTACCAAAAAAACAGACTTTGTTAAGAGAAAAATGCCGTTGCCAACATAGATGTAATTTGGAGTCCACACACGGTAGATGTGGAGTCCACACACATCAAATACTATCCATGTCCGTATCATTTTTGAAACTCATAAGAGTTGAAATTTGGAGTTATCGGGAGATTTTTTTCCCCCGGGAAACGTTTTCTGTTGAGATAATTGACTACTTTGGCCTAATTGTATCCATAAAATTGCGATTGGGCTTCGTTTGGATTTATTTTGTTTTTACTTTATTGTGGTGGATTGCAGACTTTATACCTGGAAACGTCTTCTGTTGAAGTAAATTGGATTTCTTTGCTCAATTGTATTTCAAGAAAATGTGGCTGATTTGGATTGGACTTCGATTGGATTTATTTTGTTTGGTTTGGGTTGGAGACTTAATACCTGGAAAAGGTTTTTGTTGAGCTAAATTGGATTGCGTTTGCTTTGTTGTATTCAGAAAATTGCTATTGGACTTGGATTGGATTTATCTTAAATGTTTTTCCTGTTTTGGATAGGCTTGAGGATCCTGAGGCGGAGGAGGTTAAGGATTTCGTACAAAAGCAGGTGAAACTGACAGAATCGGTGCTTGAGAAGTGTGAGATGAGGGAAAAGCTTTGCGAGAAGATTACTAAGCTCTTCGATCACCCCCGTTATTATGCGCCGTTCAGACGAGGGGACAAGTACTTTTACTTCCATAATACTGGCCTGCAAGCCCAAAATATCCTTTATGTGCAGGTTTGTCCAATTGTATGATCATATAATTCAGCACAAAATACAGCATTGGCAATAATCTTAACTATGCCTAAAGTCCAAGTTTTGTTTTTTTCCTTCTTTGAGCTCAGTGTTGATGGAATGGTTCATTCGTCTGCATTAACTACTCTCCAATGATTTATGTCGTTTAGACTAGGTGATGCATATTCGTACTTCCTAAATTGCAATGGTTGCAATCTTACGGTGCCTATATAGAACTGATACTGACACACAACGAGACAAGACATAAATTCTAAAAAATTGCAGGACATGACACGTGAGGGACATGTTTTATGAATTCTTATGCATGCCATTAGGAGAATATATATATTTTTAAATAAGGCCTTAACAGTAGTTGTAAATATGCAACGTCATATATAAGGCCTTGAACCATACTTATCATAAGTATTTTAACAAAATGTGATTCCTTATTGATGCGTCTTTATAATCAAAGAACCATCACTGGTCTGGTCCCACAAAGATTACAGTTCCTAAGTTTTAATCTAGTTGATCTTTTGTATAACAGCCCGACTTATTTTGCCAATGTCCCAAGAGTTTCCAGAACATTTTTCTAGGGAGAATGTCCAAATGTAAAGTGTTGAGAAAAGAAACGACATATTTGAGTGTTGGCCACTTTTCCGCATACTGTTGGTGTCTGACAAGTATTCGAGACATGTACATGACCTCCGATGAATTGTCAGTGCTACATAGTACAGTGCAATACTGCATTGGTTGAGGCATCTCAGAGCTTTTCCGTAGATAAGGACATGCAGTTCTCGAATGATAGAGTGCAAGGCCTCCTCATCTTTGGAGTTTGACTAACCAGCTTCTTTTGATTTTTTCGGGGAATATGAGATGAGAAAGGAAAGTTAAGTGAGAGTTTGGTTTTAATTGTAGACCTGGAAGTGACAGAACATATAATTCCACATTGTTTGGGTATGGAATGAGTGTTAAATTAGTGTGCATGATGAACCTCTCCACCTAATAGCTTAAGCTTTTATATGGGATACGTGTATGAGAAGAGCTATCTTTTTTGTCATGATCTATTTACGTTCTCCGAATTTCTACACATACATATTTTAGTTCCACCTATTCCAGAGATGTTTAATCAAGCTTATGGTTGATAATATTATATGGGATTCAAAAAAACTGTGAAGTATTAATTGCTTCTGTTTCTTTCCTTTCGTTTGATGAATAATCTTTCAGGATAGTTTAAATGGGGAACCAGAGGTTTTACTTGATCCTAATGGACTTAGTGAAGATGGAACAGTTTCATTGAACACTTATGCTGTTAGCGAAGATGCTAAGTACTTGGCTTATGGGCTTAGTTCAAGTGGAAGTGACTGGATCACTATTAAAGTCATGAGGGTTGATAATAAAAGTGTGGAGCCTGATACCCTGTCATGGGTGAGTATTGCAACTTTCATTAACTTATCAATACCAATGAGAAAGATCACTGACAGCCCTAAGGTGGGGTATGGATTACTTGTTTGTGTATGTACATGTAACTGATCTAGCATACGTCCGTGTTTGTTTTCATCTACTTTTATACAGGTTAAGTTTTCAGGTGTTAGCTGGACCCATGATGGCAAAGGGTTTTTTTATAGCCGCTACCCAGCTCCCAAGTAAGTAAATCAACAGCTGTGATTTGTAAGATTTGCTCGGAAGTCCCACTGATTTAATTCTGCAATTAAGATTGAAGAAGGTCTTGAGTAGATAAGTCTGGAATGTGGCCCCCTTTTTTTGTGATTAAATTTGACATGCTTTTGTCGAAAGTGGTAGCTTTATGCAGAGGATACTACATGACTACCTTATTTTATAATTTTAAGGAAGCTGTCGAAGTATGTGTTTAACAGTGCGCACTGTGTTGTTGTCTGATTTGCTTGAGTTTTAATTAGGATACTTCTATGAACTGGTTTGTCCATTTTCACTTTTACTTGATGCATTCTGGCCTGAGCAAAGATGTGGGAAAAGAGGGAAATAGAGTAACATTGGGGATTATGAATCAAAAAATGCCAATGATTAAACTAATTTTGGTATTTCAGGGAGGGAACAATTTGATGCTGGTGCAGACCAAAGCTAGCACAGTAATTAAACTTTCATTTGTAGAGTAGATAAATCAGACCAGAATTTTTCCTTGTTTCAGCATCAATTTCAATGATGATAACTTTATGTGATTATAGCTTTTGTGACGATTTATTGTCAAGTTTCAGAAACATTTGGTTACAATAATTTTGTGAATGGTTTTCTTTGTCGTAAAGCATTAGTCCCTGCAATTCTTCGTTAGGGAAAATTCAGTTCACAATGATGAAGCATCAGGAAAATGTCCTGAATCATGGTAATGATGTTATGTACTGTTTTCACTTTTGTAGGGATGGGGAAAATGTAGATGCTGGTACCGAGACCAACGTTAACTTAAATCAGGAGGTGTACTATCATTTCTTGGGTACAAATCAATCTGAAGATATTTTATGTTGGAGAGATCCTGATAATCCGAAGTACTCACATGGAGCTTCAGTTACAGAGGATGGGAAGGTAACAAGCTTTGTTTCTGTATTGTGTTGCAGTTTGTGCATTTATGTGGGGAGCACTTCAGATTTGCTGGAGTGTCTTAATTCTTTCTAGCTGAATTTTGGTTTGCTTTTATCCTGTTATAGTGTGAACATGTTAAACGTCATAATTGAGTGGTTGGCTCAGTACATGTCATTTAGCCTTGTGAACATATAAGTCTGGACTGACCCTTTCTGAAAATAGTATTTAAGTAAGAGTAAATTACACTAAGCTAAGCCTCCCTCAACTAACCCGTGTTTTTAGTTAACCTCCTCAGACTACAAAACCCGACATCGTCCACCCTCTAACTATCCAGAGTTGACACTTAACACCCTTCTGTTAGGTCTCCGTCCATATGGCAAACGGAAAAAGGCAGTCAACTTAAATGAGGTGTTTGGATCGAGCACCTACGCACGTCGGGTGCCATTGATTCTTGAGTTGGCCCACTCGTTTTTATTTTTTTAATTTTTTTTTTGTTTTAATTTTTTGGACGGCTCGGATCGACCGTCCGGTGGCCGTCGGTGCATTTTCCCTACGGTGCCATCGGTACCAATATCATTTTCGTTGATTAGCCCTAAGATATTTGGTTGTACGAGAGCCCTAAAGCCAAAAATTAACGAAAACATCTATGAAGGTTTGTAAGATTGTAGCGGATATTTTCATTAAATTTAGTGTTTTTTTTTGGGTTAATGGTAATTTATTTATATGCCTATTTTGAATTTAAAAGCTTGGATTTCAGCTGGCTTCCTGAAAACTTCTTCTTAGCAACCGAATCTACGTTTGGATGATGACAATCACTTATGATATTACCCTTTGTGCAGTATCTTCTTTTGACCATTGCAGAGAGCCTTGGAACATGTCGTGTGAATGGCTCTGCTTGAAGTCAGTTAATCAATAGTTTATATAACTGTGTACATGTCTGGCACTTAGTTAAATGGGCTTGAAGGTACACTAGGAGGAGAGAGATGAGATCTGCATTCTCCTTTGGTCCTACAGCTGATATCATAGGAAACATATACATTTGAAATGCACGCATGTGGGATGTTTTCTTGGATGTGTATATGCGGAGAGTGATGACGATACTCTCTTTACCTTTCGGACTAATAAGGATGCTCCCAAATATACTTCCCAAGTTGGTAGCACGGGTATTGTATCATCAAGGAACCATTAGTACCTATGGAGCTGGAGCATCCGTTCAAGATAGTGCCGACCAAGAGAGATGTGCATGTCGGCAAATCAAGGTCTCTGCTTGCCGATGCAGAGTATGATATATGACGATAGTAATCTAGTTGAGATCTCACTTGAGCGATGTGAAGTGTGTTCTGCAGTTGAGAGACTTGAAAACGGGCGCCCTTCTACAGAATTTACCAATGGACATTGGCACAGTTTCTGAGATTTCTGCTAGGCGCGAAGATAGTATAGCTTTTATTGGGTTTACTAGCTTCCTTTCCCCTGGTATTATATATCAGTGCAACTTGGACACCGGTGTTCCGGATGTGAAGATTTTCAGAGAAATTGTTGTTCCTGGATTTGATCGTACAGCTTTCAATGTGAATCAGGTAAGCACTTCATATACAGTTAGTGGGAGGAAAAATCTGGGTTGTGTTTTTAATATCCTTTTTCTTTATCTCTTTGGGCACCCGCCCACCTGGGGACTGGAGTTTTTTTTTTCTGTTCTTAATGTTTTTTGCATTTTATAAGACATTTTGCTGTCCCTTTAATCGATTGCTTTCCATTGCCAGGTTTTCGTACCTAGTAAGGATGGAACCCAGATACCCATGTTCATAGTGGCCAGAAAGGATATTCTTCTGGATGGATCACATCCTTGTTTGTTATATGCATATGGTGGATTTAACATTAGTATTACACCCTCTTTCAGTGTCAGCCGTATTGTACTTACAAAACATTTAGATACTATATTCTGCATAGCAAACATCCGTGGTGGTGGAGAGTATGGAGAAGAATGGCATAAAGCTGGTTCCCTAGCGAAAAAGCAGAATTGTTTTGATGACTTCATTTCTGCTGCTGAATTCCTTGTATCAGCTGGTTATACTCAATCCAGGAAATTGTGCATTGAAGGTGGAAGCAATGGTGGCCTTCTTATTGGGGCTTGTATTAATCAGGTAAAAAATGGTGTTGGTTCATTCTTGATGGCATTTTTGGATGAGTTATATTCACCTTACTATTTCTTGTCTATACTCTAATTTGCTAAATTTTGTGGTGACAGAGACCTGATCTGTTTGGCTGTGCTCTTGCTCATGTTGGTGTTATGGACATGCTTAGGTTTCACAAGTTTACCATAGGTCAGCCTGCAATCTGGGGGTTCACTTGGTAGAGTCACGCTTTGTATTATCGATTTATCTATTGATTAGGTTTGTTTGTTTAGGTCATGCATGGACTTCTGACTTCGGATGCTCAGAGAAGGAGGAAGAGTTCCACTGGTTGATCAAGTGAGTTACTTCGTCTTCATTGAACTATTTGCTTGCACCTTTTTATTTCAGCATGGAAACGTAATCCTGAGCAACTTAGAAACTTGTGTTACTGTTCACCTTCCAGTCACTGGTTTTTATGTTTCCACTTTTGATAGTTTCCTTCCATCCAATATGATTGGGATGTGTTGACAAGATTTCAAGTTGGACCGATTCAGTTCCACCTCTTTAGTTTGAGAATTCGAAGTAGTATTGGAACTGGAATTTATTTCCTTATAATTAGCTAATAAAAGGGTTTTCTGACATAACCGTGGTTGAGATTCCCCCCTTGATTTTACGACCACAGATTAACCTCTCAGGTGGTGCTCCTTGCTGCCATGATAGTAATGGAGAATCCTAGTAATGGATCAGTGTTTGTCTGTCCAATATGCAATAGTTTTTGTTTGATTTTTGTGCAGTGTGCTTTATACAACATTGTCTTTTGGCTTTCTGTCATGTGAACTTCGAGCAGGATGGTAGTTGTTTAGCTATGGTTTCAACTTTTGACACTTTTCACCATTATATTCTCCACAGGTACTCGCCACTACACAACGTTAGGAGACCATGGGAACAATCTCCTGATCAGTCTTCTCAGTACCCATCTACCATGCTACTTACGGCTGATCATGACGATCGGGTTGTACCATTACACTCATTAAAGCTATTAGCGGTGGGTCTTTAACTGTAGTGATATCTTATCAATTAGTAGTTTCGTTGCTATCTTTTCGTGCTTGCCACAACTGGTTCATAGGTATAATGCTTCTTTTTTCTGGCATGTTATTCCATTTTGCCAATTTTGTTAGTAGTTTCTTTTTATGTTTCAGACTATGCAATATGTCTTGTGCACAAGCTTGGATAAAAGCCCTCAAACAAACCCAATTATCGGCCGCATTGAATGTAAGGCTGGGCATGGAGCTGGACGCCCCACTCAAAAACAGGTGAGAAATGATATTTGTGTGCATATATCTTCAATAACTTAGTTTGTATGTATTAGTGGTTTTTTTCAAAATGTTGCCTTTCTTTCACTGCAGATTGATGAAGCTGCAGACCGCTATGGCTTCATGGCTAAGATGTTGGGTGCATCTTGGAGTGAGTGATTAGGTGATGGCGGTACAAATACCATTCTGTATGATTTTATTTGATACAAGATCCATAGAATATCCGGTGGTTAAGATTCATTTTCTTAAGTTTGTTGGAAGGAAATAAAATAAAAATCCTCGAAAGGAGCTACCATTTCAATACGATTATGGGCAAACAAACCAGGCATTTAATGTTGGTCTTTCCAAATATAGTGTTTTGTTTTTGTTTTTTTTATTTATTTTACAATTTGATGGGTTTTGTTCTTTTCCTCGTGGGATGGTTGTAAACTTCTTTTTTTAATCATGGATGGTTTTTAACTTGTAATAATGAATGTTTAGCAACCCCTAATCGCTGGTAGCGTTTGCATTAAATTATAATGTTTGGTGCCATGTAATTAGGTTTAACATGCCAATTGTACCTTCAGATCTCTAGTCTAGCTTTCGAAATTTTAGAATTCGGATTATATATGTTTTAAGAGAAAGCAATAGCCCAACAGCCATTGAGGATCTAGCTATAGTACAACCGATTGGTGAGAAATGATCCTTACTTGTGATGATCCTTTCTTGTGATGATCCTTATATGACTCATGATAAATATGAAATCCATCATGATTGTATTTAACAATCGGAGTCATTTATTTTGTTGATTATGATATGTAAATCATCTATGCAAAAACTCAAATTGATCAAAATGCATTTATTTGATCGAAGCATATTTGTTTTTAGAGCAATAAATGGTTAGACGGCAACTATCCTCTTAAAACAAATGTGTTCGATATTCAGACATAAATATCCATTGGTCTTAAGAAAATATTTTTCATTCACAATTCAACCAGATACAGATAACTGATAAGTATTGCTATTTTTTCCAATAGATGACGAATACATGCATATTTACAAAGTGAACAGTTAGGATTCTCAAATAATACCACGTTGAGTCTCATTTTGAGTCACGGTCGTCACATGAAAAAATCTTGATTTGTGAATGAATTGGTATGGGCTATCTCTTGTATACGATTCTGTAGATTTTGTAATATAAGCCCTATCCTGTACAGCAGGATGTTGACGGAAAAAAAAAGGAACAAATTTTGATTTGTGTGGGCTCTGGTCGACCAACTTGGGTGATTCTTCTTGAATTCTAAGTTGATAAACTCTGGCCTATTCAAGCTTGGATTTGCATGCACGCTATTTGACTAATGATTCAGATTCGTTTGCCTGCGAATGCTAGCGCTCAAGGTTGAATGGGAGTCCTTAGTCCAAATCAAAAACTGTAGAACAACTAATTGTCACCATTCACCAATATGAAAGATTGTACATAAACATAAACATAAACATAATCCTAAAAAATGTCCAAAAAAATCGACAAATAATCCTAAATAAGATAAACAGTTTCCGTACTTTATGTCTGGCTACATTGCAACAGCAAAACCAAGTCATCAAGTGGATTTATATGATGTTTGTTAATTGTTATTGTATCTAATATTTAATAAAGTGCACCAAAAAATTTTAAATGTGTGAGCTTTGGATTTAGAAGTACAACGTTCTGTAAGGCAAATAAATTCCTCCTTGAGGCTTTGGAGTCTAATGAAATGAGAAATACGAAAGGGAAGAGAGAAACCAATGTTGGATAACAGTATTGAGAAGTGACAATGTGACATAAATATTGTGAAGTAGAGGAAATTGACGTCCAAGACTACAACTGGCACGCTTGGATTTTTGAACATCATGTCAAAGGTAAGACATAATCAATAGCCTCATTCGGTTAAGAAGCAATCCATTTTCACATCAGTGACATCAAGTTGCAGTATCTCTGCTCTGCATCCAAGAATTGAACCAATGCTGCAAAAGAACATAACAACATTAATAAGAGTTGTGGCTCGCCTGATTTCCCCATACTGAACCAAGGTCTGGGACTTTGTAATTTGTTATCAGAAATCTTTGTGTAATGCAACAAAACAAAGATGCCAAAAGTCACAAACATTACCTTTTGCATTCCTAAATGTCATGTCACTAGGACATGAAAAAGTATTGTTTAGGACCATATAAAGGACCATAGAAGCAGCTCTTTTCTCGCTGCAACTAATGGGATGCACAAGAAAACTATTTCATACCTGGGATGGGTGCGTCCAAGATCCCCGTGAACAAATTCCTTGATGTATGTCCCAGCCTATGTTTAGAATACAATCATCACATTTCCATCTTCCATAACGAGAAAAAAAAAACATAAATTCCTCATACAGAGTAGTTCACAATGCGGTCAAAGCCCTTTCTAGCCCTTTAGGCCATTTACTTAAAAAATCCCGTTTACATATCACATATCGTCATGTTGATCATGTTGAACAGTTTCTTGTCAGTTATTTCATGGTGTCTTAGTCTCGCTCTGAAACAACTTCAATGTAATCCAAATAAACTCTTATCAGGACTGCAATGAAAAATTTGTCATACTATTGAACTGGTTGATAGCAAAAGAAAAGATAATATATGCTGCAAAGCACATATAGAAAACTTGTTGAAGAACCTGGGTGCATAAATGTAGGAGAAAATATTGAGAACTTCCAGCAATCTTCTCAACTTTCATCCTGATATCAGAAAGAGAAATCTGAGCAGGGATTCATAGTAAAACATTATGAGACTTCATTGCAATTTCTCATACCAATGTATAATCTTTTCACGCTCCAAAGGACTTCGGCGATGAAGTACCCTAATAGGCGTTCTCTGAAAAATCGGCTGGATGAACAAAAGAACCAAACAATTGTGTTAGATCACCAATTGTCCTCAAGCGTAAGCTGTCAAGAAAATCTCAAGCTAATAGTCCCCCTCATATAAGGTTTTTTTTTTCCCTTCTAGTGGAGAAACAAACAAACTGGCTTCAAAAGGTGCTCACGCAGCTGCATAACAGAGTGCACAATGGCAGAGACAAACGAAGAAGGCAATACCAACTCACCATGTCCATAACTGAAGATACAGTCTTCAAGTCATCATCCTCAAGTGAGCGTGAAATCCATACAAGGGCAGCATACTGCTTCTGCACTAAATAGACAAGACAAAAATGGGCCATTTTAGGTCTATTATAACCATTGTAATATATGACCAAAAAGTGAAAGTTGACCTGCTTCTCAGCTTCTCCTTCACGCATCAGGCTCCAACCCTGGCTACCCACCACATTGACATTTTTAACTTTCACCTGGTCATACAAAGTAGTTTGTACAGCTTAAAGTTAAACCTAGTTACTCAATTTAGAAAATAAAAACACATACGCACTTGTGATTAAGCTCACCAGATTATTTTCCATGCTATTTATTTTCCTTTCAATTTCTTTAACCGACATTTCCGATGGAACATGCCGTGCATTTTGTACCTCGATCAAAAAAGGACGACCTGATCCCAACATGCGGACCTGGAAAGAGGAGTTTAAATAATCAGAGAAGCATTCATCCAATTAATCAACATATTGAGGAAAGGGTGGAAAGCAGATTCTTATACATCAATGTCCTCTCTACCAGCAGCATGAAACTTGTAATTGTCACCCTGACATATAGGAAGGATGTTGCTACCGATTATCTCCTGTAGAATTAAGCACTTTATGCTGTTAGCTTGGTCAATAATTGTTCCACAGTAAGTGACCCTCATGTAGAATGACCACTACTGTAGCTGAAGGACAAGGTATTACCTCAACAGATGCTTCTCCCATCCTTTCATCATCAATAATCCATCTAGTCTGACTCACATTTCGTGAATACTGCAGTAGAGAAAGCAACGCCATGATTCGCAAGTTGCCTGAAGACATATCTATGGATCCACACATACTCTACGAAGTTAACACAAACCACCAGAGGTATTTGCTGTACATTTGGTCATACACCTGTATACCTTCAGTCAAAAGTGATTCTATTAAGATAGCTTCAAATGCATTTTGTTTCATGTCAATTTAAAAGCCCCTGAAAAGAAGAAAAGACACAAGGAAGAAGATAACTTGCAAGATCAACTTTGTTCACACTCAAGTCGCCACCTCACTTTCTTTAACTTTCTGTTACTTAGACCGACAGGTCAACATGGGGACCTGGGAAAGGGACTCAAGTACAAGGAATATGCAGAACAAGGCTCTGAAATTAATATCAGGTCTCATTTGAGATGCTGGCTCATCAAGGCAAACTCTTTTAGCCTATATTGACAAGGCTGAACGAGAAATAGAACTTCTGCATCAGACTGAAGGTCACAGACCGGCGCCTTGAAACACAAGGTGCACACATCAAGCTCCGGCAGCATGAGTTTCAGGCCATTTCCAGAAGCGAAGTTTCCTCACATCCGTCAGCTATTAACGTTTCAGTTGCTTAAGGAACATTTATAGGGTCCCAAAAGCCCCTAAATGCAACATTCAGCAAATAGAGTAAAAAAAAACAGAAATGATATATGTACCGACCAAGGGGGAGAGAAAACGTACCGACGGCCGCCGGCGGGCCTTCTCCGGCCACCGGAAGGCCGATCCGAGCCGTCCAAAAATTCTATAAAAAAAAACCGAGGGGGTCTACGCGAGAATCAACGGCATCTGAGGTGTGTAGGGTACTTGATCCAAGCACCCATTTTTCGTGTATATATGTATATACATGTATATACACGAAAAAAGGGTGCTCGGATCGAGCAACCTACGCACCTCGGATGCCGTTGATTCTCGCGTGGGGCCCCTCGGTTTTTTTTTTTTAGAATTTTTGGACGGCTCGGATCGACCGTCCGGTGGCCGGAGAAGGCCCGCCGGCGGCCGTCGGTACGTTTTCTCTCCCCCTTGGTCGGTACATATAGCACAACTCAAAAAAAAAACATGCCTTAAAATTTGGTGGTGTATTGAACCACCCACTTCCTTCCCTCTAGGATTTATCAAAATTTACGACAATAATTCTACATCTTTTAAAATTAATGGCATTTTTCTTAGAATTATTACTTTTAAGACTATGAAGCATGGCCTACTGTCGTCATTCTTTCCTAATAGATCATATGGACAGAGAGTACAGCGCAAACCAATTTAAAAGGTATGCTAAATCCTGCAGATCAATGTACTCATGCAATATATTACAAGAACAGGTCTGAGAGGCAGTCAACTTACCTTCAGGTATCTCCCACAAATATACACAGGAGTCCTATAGCATAGGAATGTCAAGGAGCACGGTTGACTGACCTAAAAAATAGAAGCCCACACCAAAGGAACCACAAAGTCATTTCAGATTGGCAACTTCAACCCCTTGATATACTTCTTGTTTCAGGACTCCTTTTTTGTTTTGAAAACGCAGGACTCAGGTTATTATTTTAATGTTTGAGATTGTAACACAGCAAATAGGAGTACAAAAAGGCCGATTCTAAAAGTTCATGAAACAAGGGTGTCCTAAGTCAAAACATTCAACGTAAGAATCGTAGGGCATTAACCTTTTCCACCTCGAATTGAGAAAGATCAGGAGAGTCATTGTTGTCCGACACATTACATAACCTTGACCTAACATATTCTTCACTGGTCACAAAATCAGAGTACTCCCTGCCAGGAATCTCATTACCACCCCTGGTGTCCATGTCATCGGCACCTGTTCCAATATTTTCAATTCAGTTGAGCATCTTTTCTTATATCAATTCAGTTGAACGTTTAAGAAAGAGTACAGAAAAATGGTGGAGCAACTGCTAGGTAGCCACAGATTAGTGGTACACTTTATATGCTACACACCTGCTAGACTGATATGAAAAGATGTCAGATATTTGAACTCTTCTTCCAGAGTTTGATCTTGCTGTTTACTACCAATAGCATTCACAATATGAATGTTACCCAAGCAGTTTTCCAAAAAGAACTAAATTCCACATGTGAGAAATATTGCAAACTTTAGGTCGGTGCTACCCAATTTAGAAGTCTGGTGTGATAGCGTGCTGAGAGGGACAGAAAGAGACTAAAAAAGATATTACAAGAACTACACCTACAGAATAATAATTTTTTAACGGTATGGTATAACCACTATTTGATTTTGTTCACATGAGATTTCTAAAGCAGGACCAGAACACAAGGATGCCAAGCTCTTCCATGCAATGTATATTAACAAAACAAGAGTGAGGGCTTCTAGGTCTCCCATTCATTAATAAGTACACCACCATCATGAATTACCCTGAAACACCTACTTGAAAGTCAAACACTTTTAACTTCTCCAGGGCCACTAAGATAATCTGAACTCCAAAGCTGGTTCTTCAAGTATCTATGTCCTCAAGTTCATAACATAGAGCTAAACAAACATAAACAATTAAGATGACAAGATGGCAGTCTATGAGGCTGATATAAAACACTTTACATGCCTGTTTTAATTCTCTTGTTGCCTTCTTTCTTGTCCACATGCTTTTGAACTTTTATTGCCACTTCAGAGTGGGTATATGTCAAACGTATACGGAAAGGGCTGCTTAAATTATATTTAGTATCCTGCAAAACATCAAATTATCACAATGAATAATCAACTGGAGCTAGGAGATTTCATATGTTCCAAGCAATTCTTAAATACAGTTCCGAGAATTATATGTGTAGTCCCCATTACTTCACCTGTTAAATCTTCAACTATATTCACCGGCCACCACAAATTTAAATAAGATGTTTTTCCTCTACTATTTTCAGCACTTGAACGCCACGAAAGCTGAATACAGAAGATCAAATAAATAGCCAAGGGAAACTCAAATTACCAACAATGTTTCAAGAGGATTGGTGATAGACAATTTCAAGAAATCTTTTGCAGAAAGGCGGTCAGCACGAAACTTTTCTTGAAACCAAAGTTCAGAATCGTACTTCCTTTTCATATATAGCCTGAAAGAAACAAAAAAAAAAACATTTCCCCAGTTGCACTCTCTCAGATGTTACAGTGATGAAAAAAGAAAATCCTTAAAGAAGGCAACAGAAAACCAAGAGCACAACATACAAAATTACGAAGATCTAATTATAATGAACAACGAAAAATTTTGATTTTAAAATGAATCCTTAATGCATTAGATGTAGCAAGATAAATCAAAATTAAGGCTAGCTAAGGAAAACTGTCTTAAAACTTCCCCTGTTTGCCTGGAAGTTCAAAGGGACTTGCAGAACTTTTTATGCCAAAGGGAGTTGAAGGACATCTTATACCAGAAAATGCTTAAACCACACTTGGCATAATGGCATCCGTGCACTTCATCTCTAAATACACTTTAACCCTAGTAGCACTTCGAACTATCAACTATGAGAGCTGATCCTGAAGTTTTTCCCAGTCAATTTCCCATGATAGGCCCATTCTCTACTTCTCTAAGATTGACCAGACAGAAACTGCCCGTTAAACTATCCTGTTACTCAAAATTTGGTCTACCTAGTCAAATATCACCTAAAAGAAACTTGGGGAACTAAACTGCCATTAGTTCATGAATTCGTGTTACCAAATGACTTAAAGCTGACATTAGGACACGTTACCAAATGAGGTAATATCGCATTTACAAGGGTAATAGCAATCATAGTGAGATAGGTAAACTGCATGGGTGACAAGTTAATAATAGAAAACTGAAAATGTACAAAATCATGTATGATCCGAGAATTCATAATCATTTAGTGAACAAAATAAAATAACACTTACAAAAAACTTACAAGACTGCTTGTTCATTTTCCACGACACTAGATGGAATCGAGACCTCAAGAGAAAAGTTATCAATCTGATGCCTCTCCTGTTTTACCAATTCGGTGATAAATACAGCAAAGTCATAGGGACAAGCCCTTTTCACAACCATCTCTCTGTTGTCCCGGTAAACAAACTGCAAAATACCCAAACAAATTTTACAGAGCTTTGGCTCCAACTCTGATCCTTCAGAAGACTGTTGACTACATGGATTTTCCTTTGATCCGTGATCCTTATGCTCCATATGTCCCTCTAAACCCATAAGCTTTTCAACAGTGGCAGACAAGGCTGATGTCAAAAGCGTGGCGCAAGAATGAATAATTTCGGAAGCACCAAAAAGTCGAAAGATGCACCTGATGCATACCTGCATCAGACATTCAGAGTCTCTCTAAATCACTACCACCAATAAAAGTGAAAGGAATATCAATAATATTTCAAGCTCGAGATGTCAACAACAACCAACCGATAGCGTAACCATTGTATTCTTGAACTCTGCAGATTTCTCCAGTTAATCAAGACGAATGTATCGCACAAATTTTTTTGTCATTGGTTCAAAACTCAAAATTTCCTTTGTGAACTCCTAGAACTCTCAAATACCAAGAAAAAATCAATCAATTTATCGAGAACAGTCTCCATGACAGTTGCAAGTATACCGTCTAAATAATTCCTAAGATCACTTCTGCCCTAAGTTTGGCAAAAGCATAAACTGAAATCATATTTAGCCGCATTCCCATAAATAACCACCCAAAGTTTAGTATTGTAGACCTCCAAAATTATAAACTTTTTTACTATTTTACTTTGCATTTGGTCTCCACTTTACCAAATTCCTCCATCCGCCACTGCATGCAAGTTGCAACCAAAAGAAAAAGAAATAAACAAGTAACAAGCAAAAAGGATAAGAATAAGGATCGATCATTTTTGCCCTAAGGAGGCATAAACAAGTACAATCCTAAGTCTTTGGTTAGATGATCATTAATACAATTACGAAAAAGGGATAAAATTCGAGTGGACTGCGAACAATTTATAGTGATACGCGGGAAACTTAGCCAGTGAATTAGAAGAAGAATTGAATACGATTCATTGGAAGGGCAAAAAAAAACCCTAATAGTATTTGAGTATGAACGAACCCCGATGGACAACAAGTCCTTCACCGCGTGCGGCGGCAATGAACGGACGGCGTCGCTGACGAGCTCCGACTCATCAACGGCGGAGGAGATAACGCACGCCTCCCCTTGGCCGTTGATAGCCTGCGCAGCAGCAGCAGCAGCTTCGGTCTCGTTCGCCATCTCGACTCTGAGATCCTTTGGCGGCAAGGAGTGGGAAGATACTCAGGCTACTGTTGTGCTAAGTGTTAACGATGTTCTCGCGGGATCGTGGCCGTTGATCTTGGCGGTAACCTTTTGGTCTTTTTCAGCATTTTTCAATCAGAAAATTTTGGGTACGGCCGCCAAACGTGTATTGGATCGGTACCTGAACACCTCTCAAATCTGGGCCGGCTAAAAGTGAACTGGAGGCTCGGATGGAATGTTGGGCATCACGTGGCAAGATAAATTTTTGGTTTTGGTTATTGTTGCGGGGCTTGAAGTCAGCCCACATCGGCCCAAAATTGGACTATACAAGAGGATACACCGATACATAATTGGAATTTTTGGAAAAATAACGGCTAATGACGTGTTTTGATAATTAATATCTATCAATGACATTTTTAACATTAACAAATAAATGTCCTCAGTATGTTATTGATGGGTATTAATTACCAAAACAGGTTCCGAGCCGTCACTTTCCCAGATTTTTTTTTATGGCGATTTAGGGTACCGATCATAATATTTTTATCATAGGAACCAATCAATAACACACGGAGTTTTATGCAGTGGCGTGTTTTGGGCCGCCACCAGAAAAGGTTAATTCAATAACGGATCCTGCTACTAAAAGAAATCGATGGGAGATCTCGAGCTAAAAAAAATCGCTGTTAGTTACTTGGAGAACCAATTCATTTGGTCGTAGGTAAACTTGGAAATTATAACAAGAATACAACCTTCAATTGAAGGTAAAACGAAAGAATATGATGACCTAGAGTTAAGGTCATTGATATACTCAAGTCTCTACAGAACCATGCTCCTCGTATGCTATCAGTGCTAATGTAGCACCTAAGAATAACATCAAAACAATCAGCAAAAGGAAAAATCTGGTCTCATTCCACCTCTTAGGGACAAGCTTGATCTCCGGAGCTAATCTTGGAAATTTAACGTCCTCATAGAGGCCGCGTGCTCCTCCCACTGGCCCTGCCACAGAGCAATGCATTCTTCGGAATAGGGTATTCATCCCTAAGTGAAGTTGATGTTGTATAAACACGAAGGTAGAACTGCTGCCCTAGGTACTGCCGTGCCCAGAACTCTGATCTTACGTTCCACATTCCAACATTATCTAGCGGTATGTAAATGGCAGTCCATGATTGTGGGTATACCTGCATGCATTATTTCCAAGCGTGAGAAATGACTGTTCTCTTAGACCAATTCGATGGGAATGTATATATGCACTTGGACTTCATTTAAAACGGCCAAATTCAATGATTGAACTTATTTAATGTCTTACCTGAACAGTGCATCGTGCAATTGCATCTCGGAGATTGTACTCATTCCTACTAGCCGGTGACCATGACCCTCCATCCATCCTGCATTTTGTTGATTTCAAGATTCTGTTAATGTGTGTACCATTCTAAACTTCTGCAGAAGATATGAGAAGGTATACAAAATCTCTCACATCAACTGCTGTGTTCAATATCAAAACTGAGTCAGTCTTGAGGGGATGAAGAAAGTAAAATAATCCGTTATTGAAGACTAAATAAGTCAAGTACTTGAGGTAGGTCAAGAAATCAAAACTGAATCAGTTTTTTCAAAGACAATTTTGGCAGGGAAAACTTTTGTCACAGATTCAAAAAAATTAAACCTGAAAATGGAGTTTCGCACTCATATTTATTGAGTACTAGTATATGATTACGATTCTGTAGATTTAGTGCTTACCCAACTACAAAGAAAGAGTAACCATTAATGTGCCAGCTCTGCACGATGTCCTCATTGTTTTCGAATACGATTTCAATGAAGGCCCTGTAGTCGGTGTTCATAACTGCTGTGTCAAGGTAAATCCCTCCACCTGTAGGGTTATCCGATATGCTTCCAATGCGATAAACTCCATCGATCTTGAAGTAGTCAGCTAGCTTTAGGGGTGTGTCGGCGGGCACAAAGGATACACTATTCACGGCATATCTTTGCTTGCCATTGACCTGGCCAGCAGAATTGGCTAACCTTATTGTTCTTGTGGTGTTTATGAGACCATAGTGGTATGAGCCTTGTGGGTTGGGCCTTGGTCCACTTGCTGTAAGATTAGTCCTACAAGTGCACAATATTATGGTCAACACTTGGTAGATATTCCCTCTATGGTAATTTATAAAGCTTCTTAAGATCTTCACCAGATTTAAAGTGTCCAAAGTTGTGAAAATTTGAAGGTTCAACAACGATTTCAGTTTGTCGAGAGCCCCTTCAAACATCAACCCATGTTTCAAAATTTCTTTCCCTGTTGGAGTGCTCGAACGGGCAATTGCTATGATGAGTTGACAAGAAGTACCTGATAGAACGAGCCTGGTTTAGGGACCAGTCGATTTGGGTGGTAGGTCCACCCGGGGGTGGGCCAGAGACTGAGCCAGCAGAGTTGCTATAGTGAAGAACGGCAGTTGTGGTGAGGACTTGAGTTGTAAAACGTGTAGAAGCAACAATGTAGTAGTCTTGAGCGGGCTGATCGGCCTTGACCAAGACTGAGTAGGACTGACCGGGATGAACATCTAATGAAGAGTAGATAGTTTGAACCGTGTGTGTTCCCTCCACCTCCACCAATGTCATAGTGTGGCCCTGAATACGGAAGTTGAGCGAATTTTGCAACCCGACATTTGATATTCTTAGCCTGTAGGTTTTTCCTGTCATCAGTAGAATACTTTTTAAGGCATAATACAATAAAACGAGCAAAAATTAAAACAAATTTCCCTTTGTGTTATCAATCAACCCTATAAAACAAAACCTTTTCCTGCCTCAGTGGAAAGGGAGAAGAACTAAAATACCTTGTTCCACAGTGAAAGAAACGCCATTAGGCCCCCGACCATTAATAAGGACTCCATCAGGAAAAGGTAGCTTGCTGCCTCCATCTAAAATTGCCTTCAAATCCTATACCAAAAACACATTTTCCATCAGCATTCAAATGAAGATAGTCCTCAGGACAACGGATAACTTTTACCTAAGCAATGGAAATGTCCTCGCAAAAGAATAAAAATCCTACTAGGCAGTTACCTAGTTTCCCCACTCCAGAGATTATTTTTGTGTCGATATTTCAGTTTGTATTCAGGTTTTTCCTTCTCTTCTCCTCCGTATTTTTGTTTTTGAATCACAATTCACTACAACGTGCAATATGGGACACATAACTGACTCATACAAGTATGGTCCGAAACAAACCATTTGGATAGAAATACGGATAACCCACCGATCAAATAGTATATATGTGATCAAAAGTGTACGGCGATTGTCATGCTAAATTGCCAAAACATGATTACGAAAAGCAAGGGGTATTTGGCTTGACATGACATGTGAAAACTATACGACACAATGAGCTGTCCATCGGGGTCAAGTTACCCAGGCTGTCCCAAAATCCGAATAAGAACGACTGCCAAAAGTCACTGAAATAACTGAGGGGCCGACCACTTTGAAAAGAGCACCTACTTCCAATCCAGCTCACATTCAATGGAAAAGCATTAACTTGAAAGTTGAATCAAAAGATGGGAAGGAGTATCTGTTGCGGCAACTTATGATTTACTTTGGAATCCCACTTGTTTGATTAGATGAGTGTTAGTAAGACTTTAGTCACATAATCCTTTAAAATGGCATTCGCTCCCGCTCTTAATTCTCGCTTTGTGCTCGCGCTCTCAATTCTCGCACTCACGAATTTTAGTTGTTTGGGAGGTTCTTGAAAGACACTTTCACACTTGCAGTCGGCACTGGCGCTCCCACACCTGCTCGCATTTTGTGACTTAGATTAAAACATCTATTTAAAATAATTAAATAAAATTTGATGCCTCGTTGAAATATTTACTGTTTGTTGAACATTCATAGCATTAGATGCGGGGCATTGTTAGTCCGACCACTATGAATTTGATGGCATTGTATATCAACTATTTCACGATTAATCTCATCAAACAAACAGGCCGTTAAAGTTCTAAACAACTTGCTCATATTTCTTATTAGAAAAAAATGTGTAAAAGGTGGAAATTTTGATTTACAAGTATTGATCTTTTGAGAGATATGTTTGGTAATGAGTGATGTTTTTGGGTATCGGAGGGTGTCCCAAGCACACACCTTGAACCATTTTTTCCACAGCTCTTCCAATAAGGCAATAATCATTTCCTACACTTAAGCGCGTAGGCATGGGGTGATGTAACCTAAAAAATTACTGACAAAGAGAATTATACGGTAGAAATAGTGAAATACACCGGTCTTGGCCTTTACCACCCTGCCAACTCCAACTTATTTTACCGTAAATCAGTTGTAACAAATACCAAAGCAAAAATGTAACAAGGGAGAAAATGAAGTACCGTGTGATTAGATTTGTACCAATCGCCAATTAGGACAGTAAAATCACCAGCAGGGTTATCGAAGGGGACAGGGATTAAAGGCCGACTTAGGATCCTGATACCACCAAAACCACCAGCAGCCTTGTGAAATGCAAGAGAAGGAAAGTAGTAATAGCTTCCGATTTGATCTTTCATTTGGAGTATGTATGTGAAGTTCTGCCCTGGAGGTATGGGACATGTCGTTCCATAAACTCCATCCTCGTAAGAGTTTCTCCTCTGCTGAATCCCATTCCTGTATTTCCAAATTCATATTGATTAGAGACAAGGCAATGTGATTATATGTCATTTCCGTTTCGGTAACTATGAGCATTCACCATTTTAGTAATGCTGCCCAGATTCTATAAAACCTAGTTGAGTTTTGATTCCCAATTTTGGAGGTCATTTCCACAATCCCCAGAAGTCTGGCTTTGCAAACTGGAAAGCCTATATGAATGAAGATGCAACAACGTAAGCTACATGTATTAGTAGGCTCATTTGGAGTAGAGTCAATGGGTGCAACCATGACATTTTTCTTTTATTTTGTTCTTCTAATAGTCCCATGGCGCATATTTGAAAAAAGCAGCGATTTCAGGACAAGATGGGGCTCTGTACGTACTCAGCATCATCTCATTGTCTAGCAGAGACGAGTTTATCAAATTACAGCATTATAGCAAGCCATGGAAACTCTAACTCGCATAAAGAACAAGGCAAATGCGTCAGAGAAAATTGAGGGACTGCAGTGAGGAGTTGAGCCTCATCCCAGGGATGATTTGGGTAAGAAAATCCGTTTCACAAGAAATCCACTCGTGATTCGGAAAGAAATGATATATCATTTGTTGCGCAATGAAAGGCGAACAACACAAGCTAAGAAGAGGCTGGGAAAGTGAACTGATGATGATAACCCAATGTGGCGCTTGTCATTGTTGTCACTTGTCAACGCAATAAGAAAGTTGATTCTCCGTGTGAAATGCTTCCTTATGTTATCCAAAGACTCTGTTCAGAGATGTCTATCATTCTTTCCCAACCCTGTTTGAATTGAATTGAATTTCACTCAATGTTCCATTTGTTTCTGGAAAACCTTTTTTAGAAAATATTTCATACAATTTTGGGGCGATGTAAATCGTAGTCAGCGAGCCGCAAGACTCGGACGGAACATTGAGTGAAAAACAGATGGTATGTAAGTTATCATCATTTATCATTTAGTTTCTAGTTATTATTATAAATTTCTTTATCTGTTACATACCCTAGTCGAGATCAATTAAGAAATTATATTTAGAAAAGCTTACTAAAGATGGAAAAGAATTTAAAATTCCAGAAAAATAGATACTAATGGTGAACCAAACGAGCTATGTGTGAGTGTACATTAAATCAAAATTAGGAAGTAGCATCATACTCCTATTTTTCCGCATGAGCGATCTCTTCGACCGCACCGTTTCTGACCTTAGCAAAAAAGAATCCACTGATTCAATGGCTCCCAAGGAGAATTCAAATCGTCCGTATCTGAAAACTTGTGTATCAATATTTCAATTCATTTTTAGCCATTAAATTACGTGAACTTTTTTATGTTTTACAAAATTCTTAGTTCAATTGCAAAAGCAAAGTACTTTTAGGCAATGCCTATTCCGACGCCCTATGCCTATTTGGACGTCACATAACCAATGCTGAAAGCAAGACATGATTCTTCCACACAGTGATAGTGATAATACTCTTCAAAACACTTGTCTTGTCACCTCTACTTGTCTTGCACTATATAAAACTTTTACCCCTCAATATTTTTTATTTTACATGCTTTGTAAGTTAGAGAACTTAAAATAAGCCGTTGATGTATTTGGTTTAGCTTTTAATAAGCTAAGTTAAAATTTCAGACTGTTTGTTAAATAAGTTGTAGAATAGCTTATAATCAAATAAATGCCTAGTTTAACCTTAATTATTATGTAAAAACACTCTCGAATAAATGTTTTTCTATAAAATGTATTTTTATATCTTCAAATAAGCTAAAAAAAAAGAAGTTACAAATCGAAACTTAAGATAATCTCACTTTTTTAAAGCTAAATAAGTGATTATTCATAATTGATGCCAACACGATTCATTTTAAGCAAACGAACTAAATAAGTTGAATTATGTGTACTAGCAAATGGGGCCATACTCTTCTCGCAAAATGATACCATTGCTATGAAAAGATGGGCAACAGGTGCCATCTCGCAGGAAGCCGCAAAACTCGGTTGCAGCATTTTTTTTTGTTCAGAGTATGATGATATTGCATTAGCCAATTGTTGGAGAAAAAATTCCGTGATCCCGGACCAACTAATTAATCATCAATTTTAAAAACTATAGGTCCATTGCGTAACCAATATACCCATAAATGGGAATATACCTTGATTGATTTGATGCTTGGACCTTTCTAGATGTTGGTAGTCTTTACAAGCGGCTCATAAAGACTCTCCGTTAACATTTACCCACACATTCTATGTGTTGGAAAGTGAGCGTATAAATAAGACCTGAATTTCACTAAGATCATGTTACATGATTACAATAGCATGTGCTAGAACCTTAAGGGGTTGTAGCAGTGGTTAATCGATTTGTCTCAGCAGGGCTTACAACCCCAAGGTTGTAGGGTCGATTTCCCTCAACAACGATTTGTCTTGGGGCCACCTCATCTCACGCAAACGCGTTGGAAGACTGTGTGAGGGGCTAAAGAGATTAGTCTGGTTCATCGGAACACTCTACATTAAAAAAAAATTAGCATATACTAGATCCAATTAAAGCCATGCATAAATGATAGGGTTTTTCAAAGTACGTTTATTAGTTTATTTGCTTAAAACACGGTACCACATCAAACAAAGCAAATAAATAGTTGACGGTGAAAAAAGAAACGTGGGGTATTATAAAGCATAAAAGTACTTAGTTTGCCCGTGAACTTGCCATCCTATGCCAGGCTATGCATTATCTCAACTTTAGTCACGTAATCCTATGAAATGATATTCGCTGTAGCTCTCCTTTATTGCGTTGTAATCGCGATCTCAATTTAATATTTTGAAATGTGTTTTAAAGAAGTTTTTACACTCGCGCTCCCACTTTCGTACTTTCGTGTACTGTGTACGCGCACCAATTACATGACTGAGAATTCTCAGCACGCCACATGCATGTCAAATCACTTCGATTACAGAGATTGAAAGAGAAAGAGCATGTGCTGTTTGTTCTTATCAGCGATTACTTACCAGGAGAGGAGGAAAGGCTCATCCAAGCTGTTGAAGACGTTGATGATGATGTTGTCGTTGGTTACCGAGTATATATCAGGCCCAGGGAATTGCCCATTGATCAGGATACCCTGCATCCAAACACCAGAACCATCAATCCAATCCTTTCATCCGTTCCAAACCACTCAAAGATCAATTCCATGTATATTCGAACTGTTGTAGGATCAAATTTTCAAAATAATTTTCCGAACGTTGTTTCTAAAATCACAACCGCTCACGGCTCTCTTGAGAAGTTTCGGAGAATTAATTAATGGCATATTATACGAACCCGTTGGCGGACGCCTAAGGGATAGATGTCGCCGTAAGTGACGTTCCAGTTGAAGAACCTGTACGGGTCTTCAGCTCCGACGATGGAGAGGAGCGAAACAGCTAGACATACAACTGCCGCCAAATTCAGCGGCATTTTGAGAGAGAGAGAGAGAGAGAGAGAGAGAGAGAGAGAGAGAGAGAATGTTTCCGCGTGTAGCGATAAGAGTGCAGCAGGGGAAGGATTTTATTGACAAGGGGTGGGAAGGGGGGAAGAAGAGAGTGACTGAAGGGCCGTTCCACTTTTGAAAAAAGTAGGTTTTTGAAAAGGAAGGTAAATTTCAAGCTCAAAAATCATGTGTTTATGCAAGTAATTTTCCATTCACTATGGATCTTGTTTGATAAATCTCATTGAGATCTTTAATACGGTGCAAAAAAAATTGATATGGGGTATTTAAAGGGTGGCACAGATATGATTAATTGACTACATTTAAAGGGTGGCACAGACTACACTGTAGATACAGCTATACACAAATTTCATATTACAATTGCTGCAATCCTTGAAAATGAATGCACTTTCGCTTTCAATTTTTGCATTACGTTCGCACTCTTAATTTTCGCTCTCATGAATTTTAGTAGGTTTAGATATGATTCAAAAAAAATTTACGCTCTCGCCATGTATATGCGAATTATGTGACTTAGATCACTGGCTCATCATGGTAAAACTAGAGTAACTAAAATCCTTTGTTACGACTTTTTTAAATTTTGGGTAAGGAATTGATTTATTGAACTGTGATAGAGCGCTAGAGCCATGAATAAAAGAATTGATGCAGGCCAAGGGATCGAGGGTTGAATATAGAGCCAGCCTGCCTTTTTTCACGGGTTGAAATTCGGCAATAGTCATGTGAAATAAATGTCGCATTTTGTTAGGACGAAATATACTACTTCTGATTAGTAACTAATTCGTCTGAATTCCCTATAAATAGGCCCTAGAAAACTATCTTCGACTCTTTCTTGTCTAGAAAAATAGTATTTTTTCCGTCTCACTTTGTTTATTCTCTTTTTAACTTTGTAATGTCCTAAATTGTTTGTCTAATTTGAAATTTGACTTTGTAAGTTCCATTAATGCCCCTCTTTTTTCAAAGTATTGCGCATGGGAAATTGTGCACTCTCATTTAATGCTAAAAAATGGGATATTTTTGGAAAAGTCAAGCTTTTCAAGAGTAATTATTGTGTCCTCTAAAAAAGTTGAAATCCCAAAAATGGATAAACAAATTGGGACGAAAGGAGTACTACAACAAAAGAGTGGGTTAAATTGGAAATGGAGGGAACACCAAATAATTTGGTTGATTTCATATAAAGGAGAGGTCCTTTGGATTTCCATAATTCCCAGGAAAGAACGACTCACCGTCATAAAATTCCAGACCCTACTACCATTCTCCCTGATGGTAGCACCAAGGCAGTGTCAGCAGCAGAAGCAGCGATAAATTGGCAGTCAGCAAATTCTCTAGCCCAAAACAAAATTCTTCAAAGGATTGCTACTCTCAGGTGCTGAATTCAAGTGTTTATGGAGAAAGTGTACAACTCCAATTTCAGCTTTCTTTTTAAACCTTCTTTATTCAAAAAAAGGGTAATTTTTAAGCTCAAATATAATGAAAATGAAAAAATAATTTTTTAATTTTTTTTGCATCATTTAAAGATCTCAATGAGATCTATCAAATAAGATCCATATTGATAGAAAAATTATTTACGTAAACACATAATTTTTGTGTTTGAAATTATCTTTCTTTTCTAAAAATTCCTTTTTAAAGAAACTGAAACACGGCTTAACTCGTAACATCCCATCGGCTGGCATAAAAAAGGAAGCATGAAGAAAATAATGCAGCAAAAAATAGAGAATGAGATGTCGGTGTAGGGGTGGGTCCACACGGAGAAATGCAAGGCAGCGGCCACCATTTTCTCCCACATGGCTGCGTGCCACTACTTGTTGGGCTGTTATGGTTTGGGAGAAGCGTCGTGGGTGTTACGGCTGTGTTTTTTTCCGGGACCAACGGAGTGATTATGTTCCTGGCCAAGGGACCCATGGAGATTGCATGTGCCAACTTATACGCTATCAAACCTAAGTTCCATAATTCACGTGCGCGTATAGGTGTATAAGCGGGGAGTCTGAACGCGAGCGTAAAAACATCTTTAAAACAAATCACGAGAATGAAAATCGAAAGCGCGAGTGAAATATGAGAATTGTGAATGTGAACACATGATATTTTGAAAGATTATGTGTTAAGCTAGCACATAATATTTTAAAAGATTATGTGTTAAGCTATCAACACGGCAACACCTCATGAGGAGAGGAGAACCCAAGTCCCTGCCCCAACAATCACCCACTCTCTACTTTTCCTTGGGTCCACGTTTCATATTGCCTGTTTTAGATGCCAACTGTTCCGAGTGTAAACAAGGAAGTAATAAAGTCGAAGTGGACAGGCGTTGATACCCCCACATGATTGGTTGGGTATGCAGGAGTAGGAGTTTGCCGGTTCCAAATATGGATTCTTTTTCGCCGTCAAATGAGTTTTAGAGGTTCATGATTTTGAAATACGTAGTATTTTGCTATATATGTATTGCTCAATGCTCAGGTACTTCGTAGGCGGACACTGACCACATATGACTCCGTATTTTATCCACGTGATATGTACAATATCGAATGGCTACAGAGCCTTCTGTAATCCACGTGATATGCACAATATCAAACAACTGTAGAGCCTTCTGTAATCGGATATTCGGATCTATGTTCAATGTCCATATAAATAAGTAATATTTGCGAGTCCAATATTATGATGTTATTGTTACTATTTCGAACTTCGATATTGCTATTTAAAACCATGATAGGAATCCACCGACTAGGCTACCCCATCAGGTCTAACAAGATGTATCATCGAATGTAAATTGGATTCATAACAAGAAGATCCTATCTGCTCATATTGTTGGTGTCGTTAAAAAAATCATTCATGAAAAAATTCATACTGATAGGTAGTACTCTAACAAAATCACATTATTAATATAGATGTTCAATGGAGATTTTTTTATTTTATTTTTATAAATAAGCTTCTCAACAAGACCTATAAATTGACAGGTTCATATTACACCGGGCTCGGTACATACTTAAAAATAATTTACCACCCAAAAACATTTGCGAGTTGTATGACTTTGCCATACAACTGCGCCTCACTTTGGCGTACATTTTTCTCGTTTGTTTTTTGGCTAATGTCAATCAGTACACGGGCTCCAAATCTATCAAGCTTCAGAACAAGTTCTGCAGCGAAAGAAAAAGCTTCAATTTCAAACCACCGCAGATCTTTGCAGATCATACGATCCCTATGATCATCTAAACATCAGTACATTCAGGAAGTTGAGAGCCAATTCATTTTGATATCACATTCTTAAATGCAGAGGGTAGTGTATCTTCAAGTATACAAGTGAGTAAACATAGCAGCATCCCCTTGTCAATTATCGGACTGACTAGATCTCTACGTCTGATGACCCTACATAATGGATCCTAACATTGCATATGTTAACGGACTGGCACATCAAATAAAAAACAGGAAGAAAAAGAGTCTACATTCCCTAAACATGTTTACTTACACATTTAAGCTGAAGAATTAGCCAATGGATTCAACGTAACATCACTAAGATTCCATTACAATCTTTCGACAAACTACCGAGTGGAAAGCAGAAAAGAGCAGAATTTATTTTCACCATTTGGCTCGTAATTCTTTTTGGCTCCTAGGTCACGACAGCCACATCTTTCTCACAAAAGCTGTGTCCTCCGAACAAGCCCTCAATCATGTGAACAAAGATATGCAGATTCTTTCCTAAAATCCACCATCTTGTCCCTTGTGGAACCTTGCCTTATGTCAATACCAAGTCCTGAAATTAGATAGACAAACCATGAGAAAGTCTCTGCCTCTTTCAATGGTCCATTTGTTTTCCACGTAATTCAGCATACAAACCCATACATTCCCTTGCAAATACAATAACAAGTAATTCGTCAGTCCCCCTGTTACATGGATTTGCGTACGAGTGTTGAGATGGGGGTGTGTCAAAGTTTCACATTCATCCACTTATCATGCTCAATGAAATATCAAATTACCGAAAAACATCTGATTAGGTGATGAGGTTATAGATAGATAATATGCTACCTCCATTTTTTCCACAAAGAAAGAGAGGAAAATGAAACCTACTTAAAATCCGTATCGTACCAAGTTGAAGCATTTCATTGGTATTTGCTACTACTGCAAACAACTTATCCCACATCATAACCCTACAGCAAATCATCCACAAACTTGGCGCCATCCAAAAGATCCTAAAAATCGACAGAAACTACTCACATAGTCTGAGACAACATATCAAGTCTGCACTCAAAATACAGCTATATGGAACACAAGACCGAAGAAACCTCATCTCTTTTTCTTATGTCTTTAAGTTCTGGTAATAGTATTCACAAACTATTTTAGGGCATACTATTGTCATGTATCTGATTGAAAACTTATAGCAAGTTATGCAGCAAACTCTATCAAGTAATGCATGCTGATTGGACCAGATGTCTTAGACAGGTCTCCCATACCTGAATCAAAGTGTTGAGCATCCGACACGGGTACTCAACAAATTTTGATCAGTCCAGGTAACTTAAACTTGATGACCTACTTGAATAAGCAAACCACTTAAGACAAGGCAATGGGGCCATATACATAGTCTGCCACTCATTATTCAGCTGCCTTGTATCCACAGGTAATTGCTTCCTCTAACTTAAGTCCAGGTAACAAATACTTGATAACCTACTTCAATAAGCTAACCACTTAAGACAGGGCACTGGGGCCATATATATAATCCGCCACTCATTATTCAGCTGCCTTGCATCAACAGGTAATTCCTTCCTAACACGCTGATTTCAGCTAAAATAAACTCATTACTACTCAGATCCTATCCTTCCATCCTCCAACGTAACAACTAAAATCATAGTAACAAAAAAACCCTCTGAAGGTGTATAATTTATAAAATTTTCAAGACTTGCCTCCCCAGTGAAACTTTAGGAAATAGTTGCTTTATTTTGTAGTTCGGTTACCCCTGTATCACTACAAAGGCCTATCTCGAAGTTCATCCTCTATCAGGAATTCAGAAACATAGTAGAAAATACTCTTTTTCACATTTAAAAGTCCTCAAACTGTAACTTGAATTTCCGGAAAATCTGATGCTAACTGTGACAATTGCATACAAAAGCCACAATCCTATTCCTACCAAGCATGAACACATACCAAAGTCAACTTATGTAAAGTCGTAAATACGAAACGAACCCTTGGAAAGCAATACAAATAAACAGGTTTATCACCAACCAACATGTTTATCACCAAGTAATACAGAATATTATCCACGAGCATAAAAACAAGAAAAGAAAAGGCAACCAAAAACTAGTCAGATACCAACCAACCGAAATGTAAACTAGATACAGGTTACACCCCTGAACGTCTAGATATCTATTTACACCCAAGTTTTTGAGTTACGATGGGGAGAAACATATGAAACAAATGACAACAACTACTATGCTTTCGAAATTGTTCAGATTGGGACGCTCATGTATATTTCATTTCCTAAGGAAATCAGGGAAGCAGCTAGCCAGCTATCTTCATTTCACTTGAGTTAGTAAAATTAAATTCATCTGATTATAGCTTCCCAATTGATGAGAGTACTCAGAGACCAACAATCCATGCAACATGTTGAAGACTCAATCAACTATCCACTCACTGAGACATTCGTTTAGATTACAAAGTAGATAATTTGCTGCTTCAATTTCATTTCCCCATGGAATAGAAAGAAAAGAAAGAAATCCCACTCCTCAAAAAGCATACTTCAACACATTGAAGCATTTTATTTTCATTTCCTCGTTCTCTCCGGAACCAAACAGGTCCTAACACTCCCAGCCCATTTCAACTTTCAAGTTTCAATTATTCTCAAAATCCATTTCAATCATCCTATTGAGATCCCAACCAACTGAAATGCGACCTAATAACACCCCTGGAATTCTAGTTATCTAATTACACCCTTGAGTTCTTAAGTTAAGATGGGGATAAGTATATGAGAACAAATGACAATTGTTTTCTTACCGTTGCACTGACAGATCTACCTAACATGCTTCCATCCTATTGTGATATGAAACAGAACCTTAGGGCTCTACATGAACTCAAAAAAATAGCATAACTATAGAGATGCATGTATAGGAACATATTAAAAATGTTTAGTTTGAACGTTGAACAAGCATTATCCTATTATCTCTTACTATTATAGGGGGAACACACACCTCTTTATGGTGTGAACAACAGTTATGAAGCTGGCTCACATTTTCTATTTCAAAAATCACCTGTACTATTCACTTCTAGTATCCAGTAACTGCAAGGGGTAATTATGATTTCTTTCATGAAAATCAACCGAACCCAACAGCTTCAATTGCCAAATCCTATAGAATGCCCACCCTATTTTCTTTCCGCAGAGACAGCTGTGAGGAATTATGGGTAACAAATATACGTATCAACCTAATTCACCTAACAACACATACGCATCGCATTGTGTGCTAGTTATATAACATGTTGAACTCAATCAATCAACAATCAAATCACCGAGACATTCATTTACACTACAAGTTGATAATTCCCTGCTTCCATTACAATTCCCATAAAATAGGAAGAGCGGGAAGAAGCCCCACCCCTGAAATCCATACTTCACCACATTGAACCATTTTATTCTACTTCCTCGTTCTCACCATAACCAAACAGAGCCTAAGGCTATCAATAATTCACAAACAGAGTTCAGGCCAGCAAAAATTGGACATGAAATTAATTCCGAACATAAACCCTCATTCATCAGTACTAGCAATAGACTCACTGGAATCAATCGCTGTCGGCGAAGAGAAGTCTCAGCCTGGAAGCAAAGAAACCGGTGGGCTCCGCGGCGGCTTCGGCAAGTAGGCTGCTCTTGATGTGCTTCATTCGATTCTCAAGGCCTTTTTGCTCTTCTATGAGGGCAGAGGTGTCTTCTTGGAGGTCGTTGAGGCGGTACTTCTGACCCAGCGATCTGACGCTCAGGAGGAGTATTCCTGTCATGGCGAAGAACTGAATGAAGCTGTCCTTCCTCTTCATTGCATTGGCGAGGAAGTTCAGGGATTTCTTACTAGGGTTTTGGGCGCCGGCGGCGGAGCTTGGTGGCGCGGAAGAAACCATCGGTGGGGCTTGATGGAGTTTCGAAAAGGTTTTGGCAAAAGGCGTCTTTTTTTGTTTTTTCACTCACGAGATTTGGGCAACAGGCTTGATGCATGTTGAAAATTACTGTACGGTTTTAAGCCCAACTAATGGAAATAAATAAATAGTACTATGGTCTTGGGTCACAAGAACCGGCCTTTTATCATGGGTTAAGCCCAATAGAGAAAAATACTGGAGTAGTACTAGTAGTGTTAAAAGTTGATCTGATTAACCAACCTTCTTCAATATTGTAGCCGCTTAACCTCTATTCAAGTTTCGCCTCATGCAGACAGTGCGTACAAAAATCCAAACGAAGATAATGTTTAGTGGATGGAAGACTCGTACGACTATTAAACTTGTTCCTTGACTACCTCAGCATAAAATGTCGAATCATGTCCTTAAAAGTCGGCACGGGAAGCCACCCTATAAAACAGTACGTAGATATCAAATTAATGATAGAAGTTCGATCATCCATAGACGTACTATATTTGCTAGCCTCGATCCAAACCCAGCCAAACCTGTTGAGATGTACGTATGTACAATATTAAAACCTCTTGATATCTATCAAATAATTATGTTATCCAACTAGAATAGTACCAGTCCGGCACTATGTTTTCGATGACAAAAGTACACTCGATTGGTATAAGCATCGATCATTTGGTTTGTGGTTGATGGGCTCAAGGTTACTTCATACTTGTTTCAATTTCTGTGTTTGTTGTCTTTGTAATTTTCCCTTTGGTATTTGCTTTTGACGAGCGTTTTGGCAGTCCTTTTTTTTGTGTGTGTGTGTGTGTGTGTGTGTGTGTGTGTGTGGGGGGGGGGGGGGGGGGGGGGGGGGGGGGGGGGGGGGGGGGGGGAAGTTTGTGTTTGCAGGTTGGGGTTCCGCTGAGGTGCACCTACGTATGAGCTGGAGAGGTGTGATTGATCGATGATTAGTGAGGGGAAATGATGAGTAATCTTGTGGGGGTGAGGGAAGGAGTAAGAGGTATAGGAGAGACAAAAGCAGCGCGTCTCTTGTTTTCTTCCGCGGGGTGAGTTTGACTCTTTCTGGATTTGAATCGGTGAGGTCACCTTTTTTATGGGGAAAAATGCTTTCCTTTTTCAAATTTAGTGCTCACACATCCTCTCTCCAGAAAAAGTCAAATTAAAGGAAATGTTAGTGGTATTTATAGGACACAAGGGCCTAGGTCAGGCTCAAGACAACGCTTTTATGTAGGGATGGCAATGGGGACGGGTCGGGGACGGGGGGTACTACCTCCACCCCCTACCCATTACCCCCTACCCCATCCCCATCCCCGACCCGATCCCCAATGGGGATTTGTTTTTTTCCTCCATCCCCGACCCAAACGGGGAACGGGGATCCAAAACGGGGATTCGGGGATTTGTATTTACGGCACATAATAGTACCTCCATTTCCTACACCTGTATTTCACAATTTTAGCATATACTACCAATTTTCAGCGCATAACAACACATGTTATTCACTGTTTTAGCAAGTACTATCAATTTTCTGCACATAATAACTAATTCCAACACATAAGTTAATCTACAACATTGTTTTTCCAACATTAAGTTAATTCCAGCCAGCACTAATTTCATAGTTCCATAGTTTTTCCAACATTACCAAAACAGGACTGATATATAATATAGTATATATTTATTTATTTTTATATATAAGTATATATTTCGGGGATTCGGGGACGGGGCGGGGCGGGGAACAAACGGGGAACGGGGACGGGTAGGGTTCGGGGCGGGGACAGACCTATCCCCGTCCACTACCCAATCCCCGAATTTTTTTAAAAAAATTCCCCATACCCTACCCGATCCCCAAACGAATCCCGAAGTTCGGGGATTTTTCGGACGGGGAACGGGGAGGGTTCGAACGGGTCGGCCGAGATTGCCATCCCTACTTTTATGAAACTCCAACACGTGTCCCTCTGGGTCTTGGGGAAAATTTGGTCTCTCGCTGACTCTTTTCCTCGAGAGAGCTTGAATCCCCGCGACGCAACTTCCATCCCAAGCCACCAAGCCACAAGAAACTCCCCTATTCCCACTGGAGCAAGGTTGCGACCCGCGGCGATCGTATTCTCGTCGCAGGGCTCCTTCGAACCCTGCCTTATGGCCCGAATGGAAACCCAGAGACCTTTTAATCAAATCTTCTCTTGTGAAATCCCAGCGACCCGCAGGACTTCGCCCACGGCCTTCTGCTGCTGGGGTTGTTTTGGAGCCCATTTATTTCTTTCCGTAGGGACTACTCCTCCCGCGGACACCTTCTGCAGGTACTTCTTTCCAGCTTCGTACACGTGTTCTCTTTCAATTGGATGGTCAACTATTCTTCTTTAGGTTAACATTTGACCAAGGCTTTCCTGCCACGAGGACCCCGCCACCACGTGCCCATAGTTGATTGGCGATTCAAACAATCTTCTATGGTCAAAGGTTTGTAATTTTGACCACACCTACAGTGTTATATTACTCTAATGAAATACTCCATAGTACTTGTTTTGCAAAAAAATAAAAAGTAAAAATAGTTGAATATCATAGAAGAAACTTACTTTGCAGCAATTCACATAATCAGATTCGCACAATAGCTTCCAATTCAGAAAATCTACTAAAAAGAGATTGTTTGTCTCGCCCCAAATTCCTGTAATGATGTGATCATGATTTGTTGATAAACATAGTCGTAAACATAACTCCTATTTATTTATTCATGAATTTTCATTATTTTCCCCAAAACAAGTATATGAAGTAACTCTCCTTGTTAAAAGTAATCATCAATACCTCGTGGTAACGAATAGCAATAAAATTCGCCCATCGGTTAGAAGATGCAGCATTACACTTGTGTATTGCGGTCATGAGGTCTTTAGTGTCTCTTGAGAGTGAATAGTAGTTGACGAGCCCCAAAGATTTTTTTTTTTGCTCGGCAACGAGCCCCAAAGATTTTACTGATGTAGTCATCCGTCGCTGTTGATAAATTTTTTCTGTTGCTACAAGGCGGTTGAATCCATAGGCCGCTTCCATCTACAAGAGTTAATTACACAATTATGTATCGAAAAGAACAAACATAAACATATAAGTTTGCCGGCATATGTTCATCTACTGTATCAATTAACGCGCGCATGTGTGGTACTCCATATATAGCCAAAAGGATAGAAGGGCAATGTTTTTCTCTTACATTTACATTCAACCATGAAATTCCAGGTATAAGCGATTCCATCAGTTTCCTATTTTGATATGTTTGAAGTGAAGACAATGAGCCTTTGATTGGCAGCGATCATGTCCTCAACTGACGTCCAATCTCCACCATGTCGAGGCATTCTTTTTAAGGGGCAACAATTTACTTTGTTTAGTTTGCAGCTTCAAAAACCTTCAATAGGCCATTAGAAGCTCTAAAACAATCTTCTAAGATTAGTGTCAATATCTCAAATGGGCTCGAGGACAAGAATTCTTCAAATTCTTTTAAAATATCAAGAGCAGCACCCTACAAAAAAAAAAAAAAAAATAATGGGGGGAGAGGGACAGGTCTAGCTAGGATTTACGTTTAGGATGGCCAAAATAGACCATTCTACAGTAAGTGAGCAAGAACAAGAACAACCAACCTATAAACTTATGCTAAGGGAAGTGCTTTAAGCACTCACATTTCCACTTTTAACCTATAAATGATTGCATTAATGATTATGAATCTGTATATGTGTAAATGTGTGTAGGTCAATTGACATGTGATAAATATGCATATATATAGTAGGCATCTTTACGCATATAATACATATATACATATGCGCGCGCTTTGATATCTATGTCACTTGTTAAAAAGGTTAAGGGCAATTTAATCAACAAAATATGGGATGGAGCGAGTAGTTTTCACATGTCTTGCACACTCATAGTCGGTTCACGGCAATATTTTTGTCTTGGATATTTATTTTGGGGAGTGATTTTCGTACTCTCCAAAATTACTAACCGCACTACTCCAAAAGGGGAGTGCGAAAATCAAGTCCATTAGAGCGAAAATCAACTCCTATATGAACTTGATTTTTGCTTGCACTTAGACCTTGTCTAACTTGGATTCTCGTGAGTAAGCGATGGATATCGTAATTGATGATTTCAATTAGTGTTTTCAAAATGGCTCGCAATCTTGAAAAAAAATTTTAAACGCTCAAACGCCAAATTTTTGTCTTGGATCCGTATCCAAAAGGGGACAAAATCACCATTAGAGCAAAAATAACTCCTATATGACTTGATAGTCGTTGTTTATTTTGCAAAGGAATCAAAAAAATTTAAAAACAAGTCTTAAGACAACACTAGTGAACTTTAGTGAACTTTCTTTTTTGTTTTTCGTAGACTCTTCTACTTGTCGAGATAAATGATTAGCTAGTCCAAAATATGAAATGAAATTCAGCGAAAATTTAGAAAAGACAACAAAAATACCAAACCAAAAAGTACCAAAAATATTAGTGCGAACTCAGCCTAAAACTGTTGACTTCTTGTCAATTCACCAGTTTCGTGTATGGAACTGTGATTTCTAAATAGATTTACAGTAAGGGAAAAAAGGTAGTAGGAAGAAAAACTTAAATTTGTGGGATAAACTTGATGAATATACGGATTAACGAATGAAAAGAGAAAGTATGAACGACTTCATAGCCTAGATATAAAATATACATGGGAAACATGGTAGTAGCTGATTACTACTACTACTACTACTGCTACTACTACTGCTACTGTTACTGCTACTACCACTACCACTACCACTACCACTGCCACTGCCACTGCCACTGCCACTGCCACTCCCACTACCACTACCACTACCACTACCACCACTACCACCACCACCACCACTACGACCACCACCACCACTACTACTACCACTACTACCACTACGACCACTACTACCACTACTACCACTACGACCACTACCACTACTACCACGACTACCACTACTACCACTACTACCACTGCTACTGCTACTGCTACTGCTGCTGCTACTGCTCCTGCTGCTGCTCCTGCTGCTGCTCCTGCTGCTTGATTTTGATGCTATTTTCCCCTTTTAAGTGAGGAATAGTATATCTTTTCTTTTCGAATTAGGATTAGGTAAAACTGATACTCTCCCCTTTTCATATTAAGAGTTTTATACTTTCTCTCTCTTGTCATTTTTCAAATAAAAAAATTAACTACTTCCATGAATAATTTTTTTGAATTTTTTGGCACCATATTAAAGATCACGATTAGTCCTTAATTCAGTGAGAAAAAATTCAAAAATTATAAACAAAAGTAGTTGATTTTTTGATTTGAAAAATGACACGATTTTTTATAGTAGACTCTCAATATGAAATGGAGGGAAGATATATTTATGAGTCCTGCTATTGGTACATACAATGTACATATAGATTTTGTGGGGCCCAATTCGGGTCCTACAAAGATGATCCGAACCGCTCATTATTTTTAAAACATCTTTTTATGGAGCCCTGTAAAAAATCAGTTAAACCTGATATCAGTAAAGATTTTTTCTGAATTTGTAGGGGCAAAACTAAGCAGTTAAGTAATTTCGTCTCCACAAATTAAGAAAAAATCCTTACTGATATCGGGTTGTGCTGATTTTTTGCAGGGCTCCATAAAAAATGTTTGAAAATAATGGACAGTTTAAATCATCTTTGTGGGACCCGAGATGGGCCCCACAAAATTGATATGTACATAATATGTACATTTCATATGTACCCCTAGCATTTTTGTATATTTATCCATCAAACTTGAGGGTGGTATCTTAAAGATGTATTTACTGATGAATCTTTTTGAAAATAAATAAATATAGGACTATCCATTTAATTCAGTGTGTCTTTCATGTAGGGGTAGATAATACTGTACACTACTAGGATAATACTGTACATGAGGATCTTCACCTCTCTCTCATTTCTCTCTCTCTCTCTCTCTCTCTCTCTCTCTCTCTAACAAAAAGGAGTGTGTCTTCTGTCCTCTTTCTTCAGTCGCTGGGGCCTGGAACCAGCTGCAACAAGCATGCCACTCATGCCAGAGAAGTTTCCATTTGTTGCTCTCTCTGTTTCGAGTGGTCCAAATGAATTTTGGAATCAGGAAAAGTTGACTATTACTCTAATAGTACAGTAGTAGTAAATGATACTCATTCTCCTGCAAAATGATTTCCTCACCGTGCATGCTAAACAACAAAGCGCGAGGGGGGTGCCGTTACACTAGCATTCTTTCTTTCGAGATAGGCTAGGCTAGGCTAACTGCTAACATAGAGTGGTCCCCTGCATATATCCATATTTTTAGTGCCCCTCGGATCCAAGGATTCAATTTTATTAGTAGGAATATTTTGTTACTCCAAAAAATGTATGCATTGAATGGGCGAACAAGCCTAATTTATAGTACACCATTAATCTCAATTAATTTATTCCACTAAATGTTAACTCTTTACTATTGAATATAAGATTCATTATCAATTTAAAGATATAAATAATTTTTTTATCCGATTAAAATATAACTGAGACAAGTAAATTGAAACGGAGGTAGTATTTCCGATCGTGGATCAAGTTAATAGTTGTATATACCTTAAAAGTGTCAAATAGTCCAATGGACAAAAACACACGAGAATAATATGCCAAATTTCCAAAAGCATAGAATAATAATTGTGGGATCATTAATAATGGGCTAAGAATTTGAAGCCCCAAGAAAAAGAGCCCAAAAGGTGAGAGGCCTTTCATTTGCGGGGTTGGGTGTGCCACTTGGCAATCAACCAAATGTTCTCATGCGTTTTTTTGAGGGAAAATAATAGTCAATGATATATTTTGATAATTAATATTCGTCAAAGACATGCTGAAAATATCTATTAATGTTGAAAATATCATTAACGAATATTAGTTATTAAAATACGTCATGAATCTTCATTTTCTCGTTTTTGGATGGCAACTTGACTCCATAGCCTTGAGCCAATCGGAACAGATTTTGGTCCATGGGGGTTTATTGAAGTGGAAGGACTAGTTTCGTCATTTTACTCGGGATATTTCTTCAGCGGAAAACGCGAGGGCAGTACTGTTGGTCGCGTCTGCTGTTAGCATTTATACTTTTTCATGTGGAGTATTACGAAGTTCACGACAAAAAAAAACAAACATATACCCCTCCTATTTTGAAAGAACCGACTCTCGAGATAGCGACGTAGGGTCGTGGTCCCCTTCCCTTGGATCATACACTACGCCTTTTTTTTTTTTTTGGAAGCAAATGATTTCAGTCATCGGTAAAAGTCATAAATATGGTATATATCTGCAAAATTTCCATCCAAATAGGAAAAAACGTGCCCATCCAAAAATTCAGGATAAACAATCAAAAGGCAAATTAATGTCTAAGTCCTAAGTCGGGCACAAAGCTCTCAATACATACGTTACTGTCAAGACAGACCAACAAAAGACCGGTGTGAGGTTAGGTTTTCCAACGTTGAGTCGCTTCAGGATGGCGAAAGTTCATATTAGAGATATCAACAAACGCAAATGGATATCCGAAAAGGAATCAAACAAATAGGCTAAAAATACACTCCCTTGGACCATTGTCCAACAAGCACGTTGACGGGTCCTGGACAACGAAACAACGGCACACTGTTGTCTGAGGAAGCAAACATGTCCTCAAACCAAAGCAGTAAAGAAAATTCTGAGGCAAACCCCAACCGTTAAGACAGACTTCGGACGGAAAGACCAAAAAGAAACGCGGTCCGTATAGTGATCCACAAACAAATAAGGGAATGAGGAATGTGCAAGTATATAATAACAATATATAAATAAATTAGATTTTAAGAAACGAGGTTATGAATTGCCTATGAATATTCTATCTGTCGTTAATTTCTTTCTTGGCCTCACGTGGGAGGTAGATGGGTGAGCAATTTTCTTCTTGGCTAACTACAAGAATCCTTCTTTCTTGTAGCGAAGAATAATTCCCACGTTAACGTCCAATCAATAAAGAGTCTCCACCGATTCAATAGACTTTATATGCAACGTACCAAAGTTAATTCCCTACCAGAAAGTCAATCGAAAAAGAATATGAGAAACATGCCCGGTTTAACAATTCACTATTTTTTCTTTTTAAAATAAGGGTGCTATCAGCTTTCCCTTTTTCGTGCACGTAGGGTGCTCATACTAGCTTGTTTCATACAGTAATTTTAAAAATAAGGGTGAGCACAAAACCGAATTGTTCCAGTTTTGCGTTAAACAAACCTATAACCAAATCAAATCTTGAAGTTGAACATTTCAAGAACCTAATTAATCAATCCGTAAAAGTTGAAACACAAGGAACCTAACCAATCCAAACTACGACTAGTCTACGATTTCGCTTTGATTTCGAACTACTGTTTATTTCAAGTTGATTTAATGACTAATATCATCTCAATTCTTCTCCCATTAACGTGTACAAGTAGAAATGGAAATACATACATCCACATTATTCTTATTTATCATGCACTCATATCTCCATGCAAACATCTAAACACTTTTATAGAATAATAATCAACATATATGCAAATATTGCCGATTAAAAAAGAACATGCAAAGCATATATAATCTATTCTGCTATTATTGTTTTTCCATACCTTATTATTCTAGATGATCTATTCCATACATGTCATCCAAATACTATTACACATTTTGATTTTTAATTTAAATATATATAATTAAATCTGAAATTTTCCAATTCACATCCTGTTTCACCGTTTGAGACAGGTGACAAGTTTTTCGATGGTTGATTGCCAAGGCGCGGACCCATGCGAGGAAAGTCTGCCTGTCTATTTTTGGTCAAACGGAATACTCCTCAAAAAGTCTACCCTTTTTTTTTTTTTTAAAACCGGGAAATTGCATAGAAAACTCGCCAATACAAAGTTCTGGGTGAAATACACCCCTCATGTCTTCCAACAGTTAGAATTTAATACAATACAATATGACATAGAAAGAGAGTTTAAAAAACAGTTTTTGTGTAACAACTATAGTGTTTGGAGTCATAAGATGTACACCGAATTATCGATCTATATTGTTTTGAACAACTATCAACAAAATTGTGCTCAAAATAACTCAAAGGGTTGACTTAGTGATTAAGGTCGGAGATTTAAGAGTTTTGCATGTCGTTTCTAAAATCTCATATTCGAAACCTCCTACGCGCTATTAACTCTTTTTGGGCATGTTCATACGAGACTTTGCTCCGGCTACAATTAGGATTCCTGCAAGTGGACGGTATGATTGGTCTATATGCATGCTTGTAAGCTTGAGTCCGAAATTGCATTCTAAATTTTTTGTTCATGGCATTATTCTATTCCAAACAGATGGAACCTTGCAGGCAGTTGTTGCCATTGGAGATATGCCTAACTTTTAAATTCAGTACTCTGAAACTAGTTGAGATGTACAAATTGACCCTGATCCATTTATTTCATAAATCATGGCATTGCTCTAAAGTCTTAACCGATCTACGGGCACACAACACGAGTGGGTTGCACATTTTGATTTCTTAAAAAAAGAAGGTACTAGTATATGAGTAATAGTACAATATATTTGGGCACTTCTTTTATGAGATCTATCACACGTGTCATGTCTAATCATATGTTACGATGTGTACACAAAACATCCTCGGCATTGAAGATTTTGAGAACCAAATTAATCAATCTGTAAAATGCAAGGAACCGAACCTACCCGAACTATTAGACTACGGTTTTGTTTTGATTTTGATAGATTGTTTACTTCAAGTTGAAATTATTATTGTTTGTTGGACCCTTGTAGACCTTTGGGTGTATTGGGCTCAGCCTTTGAGGTGTATTTTCCAATTTTTTGTTGGATTCCCTTTCCCCTTCCCCGTTTTTAATAAAATCTCATCTTTTGCCGATCAAAAAAAAAAAAGTTGAAATTATTTCTTTCAAAAGAACAGTTGAAGCAATGAAGATAATTTGGCATATAAAATATAAAATCTAACTTGTGCTGGAGCTAAATTCCTTAAAATCACCAAAATTCACTAAAATAAATTGGAATTTATTGTAAGTGATAACCAAAAACATGCATGTATAGTGTTGTTTTGGGTTAAAAAAGAACGTGCATAAATAAACTTACTGGTACATGATCTAGAGGTATGCAATACCCTCTTTTAATTTCCTCCAATAATTGGAGTTTAATACAATAGGATAGGTATTGAAAGATAATCTCTCAATAAAGAAAATAATTTTGGCATCTTGTGCAAGCAAGTCAGTGCGTTGGTAGCTCTATTGCATGATGTGCTTAATTATGTAGATGATGATAAAATATGTACTAATTATGTAAGATGAAAGTATATCATGATTCAAGCTTAATTAACCGTAATTTTAAATACTAAACTCCAATTTTTGATAATCTCATTCTACTACTTACTTATAAATTAAATGATAAATATTAAAATGTGAAATCAAAAAGTAGTGTCCCATAATCATCATTAAAATATACTTGTAGTAGTAGTAGTTTTAAGGGCGCGTTCCAGAACTCGATTTAAGAACTTATTTTTTAAGAAGGCAATTTCAAGTTAAAAAATAATATGCTTACGCAAATAATTTTTCTAATAATATGGATCTTGTTTGATAGATCTTATCAAAATCTTTTATACGGTGCAAAAAAAATAAAAAAATTAATTTTTATTTACATTATTTTTGAATTTAAAAATGTAAAATAAGTACTTATTTTTTAAAAAGGTGTTCTGAAACGGAGCCTAAGTTCAATTTTAGAGATATTCTCTCTCATTTTCCATCCTACCAAACACTTGCATGAACTGACATGAGTAAACTAATATTCGTTTAATTAGCAGAATCAAAGTTAAATTCAGTTGCTCACTTTGGACGGTGTGAAATAGTAAGCTTGGTGAACAAGACATATACCAACGGTGGTGGGGGCGAGTATGACCATTTATTACACTCTCGAAATTGTGTGTTTGTTTCCTTCTACCAACGTAGTGGAGCTGGCAAAACACTTGAGTGGATTTGTCTCGGTTTTCCCCCTTCAATACGTACGTACGCACAGACACACACTCTCTCTTTCTCTCTCTCTCTCTAGCATTCTCTCTCTCTAGCATTTCTGATAAGAGTATATATATATCTCTCTCTATCCCATTTTCCGTGCACACCCACCACTCACTCTCTCTCTCTCTCTCTCTCTCTCTCTCACAGCCATGGGGGGGGTCAAGAAGAGAAACAAAAAGTCGAGGAAAAACGCAAAAAAGGTTGCATGGCGTCTGTTCCTGTCTATCATCCTGGGCCTCCCAGTTGTATTCCTCGCCGCCGGCTACATCATTAACTATTTTCGCGGGCCGGCGAAGTCGATGGCTCCACTGTTTGAGTCCTCGGTACACGTGATGTACGTGTTCGGGGACTCGACGGTGGCCGCCGGAGATCCCTTGATGACCCCGCGTCCGTTTGGCATTGATTGGCCCGAAGGGGTCACCAAAAACGAGCCGAATGGACGTTTTTGTAATGGCTACACAGTGGCTGATCTTCTTGGTACGAGAGCTTTTTTACATTTGTCTTGAAATTTTTGATTTGCAAATTGAAATCTGGTTTCTAATCTTTACATGTTTTCTTTGCAGCGAAGCATCTCAACATTCCTATCCCACAATCCTACAATTCTCTGGACAAAAAGAAAGTCAAGTTGGAGGGTACTGGAATCAATTTCGCTAGCGCCGGTTGTGGTCTTCTACAGGATACCCGGCCTTTTGCCAAGTTTCAGGTATTTTGGTAGTTCTGTGATTCTTGCTATCTTCTTCTTTTTTTATCAGCTCTGTGATTCTATCTTGTTTTGAGTTTTCCGGACTGGTTTTGTCTCTCCAAAAGGGGGAGAGAGAGAGAGAGAGAGAGAGAGAGAGAGAGAGAGAGAGAGAGAGTGTGTGTGTATGTTTGTAGATGTTTGGTTTTCTAAATAATTTATTATTGGCCAACAAAATAAAAAAAATCTGACCTAGGATGTTATGTTTTTTGATTGATTTGTTTTTGGTTTTTCTAGTGCTACCCCATTTTGGATCAAGTCCATCAGATGCTTTATGGGCCGAAGAAATGGGATGCAAAGGCCAGGTTTGATGAAGCCGTCTACGTAATTTCTGTGGGTGGGAATGACCTTATGTTTTCCCTCAATGGGAAGGTACGTAGTTAGTTAAAAACACTTTTGTGCATTTTACGTTTCATTTCTATCTACTCCACTTTTTTAGTTATCTTAAAATACGTAGTTAGTAATTTTCATGTTCTTAATTAATTTTTGTAGGACCCGACAGTGTTTGCTCGACAGTTGGGTTCGGAAATGGGTAATCTCTTGAAGGTACAGTATAAAATAGCCACATCATTTATCTTTATATAGATAGATTTCCAAGTAATTTAAATAATGGAGTAGCATTTACAGTATCTTTTTCCTTTCTTTTTTATTTTGTATAGACTCTTTATGAACAAGTTGGTGGGCGTACATATTTTGTGAACAATGTTGGTCCTCTTGGTTGCATCCCGAACAATCGGGAGCGTAGCGGGTTGGAGAAGAAGTGCAATCAAGAGTTGAACGTAGCTGCGGTGGAGTATAATCGTGTATTGGATGAAGTGCTTCTGAATTTTTCTCGAATTTCTGATGACTCTACGGTTGTGGTGGTGGCAGATAGTCACAAGCTGTTCTCTCTTCTTCTTGAAAGCCCAACAATGTTTGGTGAGAGTTGATCGATACTCATTTACTATATGTTATGTTTTTGTTTTTTTAGTTTCAGTCATACTCCTTAATTATTACTGTAGTAGTAAATCTTTTCTTTGCTACTTTGGTTTTTTTTTTTTTTTGGTAGGGTTTTCAAATGCCACGGCTCCCTGTTGTGGGGTGTGGGTGGACTCCAAGGGGATGTTCGAGTGCAATGGCACCTCCCCCCTGTGCTCCAAAAGTGAAAGAGATGGATACATATTTTTCGATGGGGCCCACACCACTGCTTCAGCTAACCAAAAGTTCCTAGAGTTGTGCGTGGATAAGACGATTTGCTCAGTTGTTGGGAAGCAGCTCTCGATCTAGGTAGACTGCTAGTAGTCGTTTTGGTATCATCAAACATCTTATCAATTAAAACTGTTTGTTTGTTTCTGGAGCTTCAGACATGTTGGAAGACTCTATTTTACTGCTTTATGTTTTGACAGATCCTTTTTGGCAGCCTATGATGGCTGGGGCCGTTTTTGCCCTTCGGATATGGAGTATATGGATTACTTACTACTATGGAGTATTACTTACTATAGACTCCTCCCCCCTCTTGTTGTGATCAAGTAGTACGTAATTTCTAGAGCTGGTTAATTCTGAGTATTTATTGCTTCTATATTAAGTAGTAGTATTTTGTTCTGATTTACTTCTAGCTTGTTCAATTTTCATCGAATAGTAGTTTTTAAACAAATCCCGTTTTCCTCTTTGCAAAATTAAAGCATCAAGAAGCAACATTTGCTCTAGGAATTCATGTCGAACGAGAATTGATCACTCGTTTTACTGATAATTTCTTGAAGTTTGTATTGTATCATTAAGAGTTTTTGTTCCATGGGCCGGGCATCAATAACCGGCCTATGCGTGTAATATAGTCAAGGCTAATGCATACCAGATTATATGCTTTAGATACCTTTTTTTAATGGCAAATCTTTAGATAAGTTATTTTAGCAATTCGAACTTTTGGTTGCTGTACGAGAGAAAAATGACTTGGCTCGAAATTCGTATTTTTTGAACTTTTGGTTGGTGCGATTTCTGCTACTTGAATGAGCTGTATGGTGTTCAGTTGTTAGTGTGTGCTGGAATGGCAGTTGTTTTTTGGTGTATGCTGCAAGGGGTTTATGCAACTCAAAAAAAATTTCGTTTAAGCTGTGAGTCGTTTCCCTTAGGCTGGTTGGGTCAGGTAGTTCCCACGTCCAACCAAAATATACATGTCACAGATAAGGCCAGCCCATTCTTTGCGTAGGTGGGGTTCTAAGCCCTAGCTTTTGGGTCAAGTCAAAACCCAAATACCTGAGCCCTGACAAAACCCAAATACCTGAGCCCTAACCCTACGCATGTAATTTCCCTTTACTCTTGAAGTTAGTTAAGGTAATTTATAGTGTTTTGGTCAGTTTGGTTACGGACTGAGGCTTGAATTGAGCTAATCATGGCGTCATAGATTACAGAGTTTTGACAACTGAAATGGGAGTTTGAAATGCTACAGCGCTTGCTAAATTAGTAGTAGTAGGAGTAGTAGTAGTAGTAGTAAAACAATATCCTTAGCTCCGAAAAGATTGCGTCTGCATCTATGGCAGTACCCTAACTTTAGCAGGAGTTCTAAATATATATAACACTTGTATGATGATCGAATTAACATTGTCTCTGTATATATGGAAGTGTTCATTTCGTTTTCCGCTAATTCATAATTTGGGTATTTAGTTTGGTGTCTCTTTTTTCCTTGGGTTGAAATTAGCCATCTACAAAATAAATCCGACTAAGGGCACATCATCCCATGGTATAGACTTGCTCCTGGGGTGGGTGGTTTTTATTTATTTATTTATTTATTTCTTTTGGATACACCTATTTGCGCCTTTTGGAAAAGATTGGGTCGTAGTGATGGTCGAATTTTACATGTCATGAACTCTTGTGCGTTTGAAATCTTGGACTCTTCGTTCTTGCCTTTATAACCTTTAAATCGCATAAACTTTTTAACAATTCTCAACACAAATCTATCTAAACAACACTGTACTACTTTTTCTAATCTGCCCAAGAATCCACCTGCATTAAAACGGAAGGAGTAAAAGCTCTTAAAGACTGTTAACTTTTCTCTAACCACCTGCGTTTTTCTAAACATCAATGTCTTATTTGACAAATTGAATACAAAATTAATGACAATACTGCTCCAGTGTCTACATATGTACATATATGTGTGTGTGTGTGTGTTATTAGCAAACCAAAACCAGTTAAAAAGCTTTGTCCAGAGCCATTTTGGTGACAACTCCTGCAATGGTTTCTGATAAGTATGCTAATTTTCTTGGTATTTTTAGGAAATCTATCAAACGCCAATTCAGAAAAGGGAAGGTTTTGGCCACCATTATTCCAATTTTCTCCTTCCTCCTCAACTCTCTTCTTTTATTTACCACCTTCTGGGAACACTCTTCGTCCTGCCATTTCAGAGAACCCGTGTCCCTCCGTTGCTTTATTGCCAAAGAAAATGACCAAATCTATATAGGAGCCAAATCTTTCCTCTCGCTCGCTTCGTTTGCTATCTTGCTCCCTGAAATGGTTTTGAAAACCACTAACAATCTCAGAAAGAATATTTTTTTGTCTTCCCTCTGGATGACTTTTGCATTGTTGGCTGCTATCTACCTTGATTTGGCTCGTGTTTGGGGCATTGTACTTGATCTAATAACAGGGGCCGATGATCCTAATTTCGTCTTAAAAACCCATACCATCATACTAATGTTTGGGTTTTGGCCATTAGCGTTTTCTTATATGCACTTGTATGTTAATGTTTGGGTTTTGGCCATCGTGATTTGGGTGAATGAAGAAGGATGCGGTTGCAAAATTGAGGCGGTGCAAAAGGCTGTAAGATTTATGGAGGGAAAGAAGCTAAATGGCTTTACTTTGATTGAATTTCCCCTGGCACTGTCGCGTTTGATTGTTCATTGCCTGATGGCCCTGATCAATTCTAAAGAGTTAAACAAACCAAGCCAGATCTTTTTGGGGCTTGTTTTGACTGTTACCAGTTGTGGGAGCATATTGTTTAATCACTTTAGCTGCATTTTGGTATATTACTATTCCCATAGCAAGAAGATGCGTAATATACACACCACTCAGTCAAGACTTTCCAAAAGAAGAGCAACATCTCTCTCTCTACCTCTCTAGCTGATCGAAAAAAATCTCTCGGCCGATCTTTGTGTGCGAGTGTGTTTTTACATACAGACCCCCTCTTTTTACATATTTTTGAGAGCTGAAGGCGCTTGAGGTTGCTTAGAACCAGCACTGAGGATTATGTTTCTCTTGAGTTCAACTAGACGCCCCAATACCGAGAAGTGGTGAAAATAAAAACATGAACAATGAGTTTTGAAAAAGATGGAGTTAACCGTATTCCAATTGCGTGCTCAGATTAGTTCCTAGCTAGGATTATTCTAACTTTCCCCTAAATGGTATATGATATTCCCTCCGTCCCGCAATGTTTGACACTTTTGTGTTTTTCCTTGTCCCATAATATTTGGCTAGTTTGAAAAGTCAATAGCAAAATTAGGTGAAATTTTCATTTTACCCTTTTCTTTTGCACTCTAAACAACAATCTATTCAAAATTCAAAAAAACAAAAGTACACTTTTCAAAAACAAAAGTACACTTTCAATTTGGGAGCCACAATTACTATTTGGTATCCGGCCAAAATTTGAAAATTTTCAAATAGTGTTGAAATTACATGAGGGTAAAATTGGAAAGTTAGCTCATCAATTGTACATCAAAATTTGTCTCTTAACAGTGAGAATTTCCAGAAGTGCCAAATATTGTGGGACAGAGGGAGTAATAGGTAAAAAGTGCATTGATATCTGAGAAAGGTGTATTGATATTTGTAAAAGTGTATTGATATCCATAAAATATACATTTTTTTTTTGATCGGCAAACGAAACTTTTATTACAAACTCGAAGGGATACATCGAGGAGGCATTAGAACTTACAAGATCAAGCAAGACAGGAAACATCAAACAAAGTCCTCCAATAAAATATACATTGATATCTGAACTTATTTGAAATTATTGGTATATTATCTTCCGTCTAGTGGACAAAGGTTAGCAAGATTGTAATTTCTATTGTACCATTTTCCACCAGTTTGACCATTGAAAGCGTTACAAAAATTCGACTATATACAAGAACTGCTACTTGGGCCAAACTGTATTTAGTGGCAGACGCGTCAACCATAGTCGTTGGAGGCATTGTAGTAATATGAACTTAGTTTTTAAGGGGAGAAAATGACATTATTATCATGACTTTAAAGGGGCCAAAATGAACTAAATGTTATCATAATCACATTTTAGAAATTTCGGCCTATTTCGTATTTTGGCTTTTCGATACGTTTAATGTTAAGTCGTATTCCCTCCGTCCCTTTCGAATGTTCACTACAATTTTGCGTACCATTTTCAATTACTTATATCTCTTAATGTATATTGTTTGTTTGATAGATCTTAATTATTTCTATAAGACAATGATTTTAAAAACATACTAACGTCGAAAGATATGAGCAATTAAAAATTATACGTGGAACTGTAGTGGATATTTAAAAAGGGACGGAGAGAGCATATTTTTCTACATTCAAATGGAATTTCTATTTTGATTGCCGTTAATGTTATTGACAAAGTGGAACAGAATTTTCAAGTAGAAAGATTTAGACTAGTCCCAATAACCCAGCATACTTGATTTTGATTTCAAAAAAATTTAACATAACGGCTACTATATCCAGATACCATTACTCCCTTCTTCCTAACTTTTGGGTCCAATTTCGACAATCATTCTTTATAAAAATATTGTCTTTTTTTTTTTTTTGAAGAGTCATTCATTCATCACAAGCCCATCGAGCAAACAGATTTCAGAATAGATACATGAAAGAACCAGAGACAATTGTAATTGGAAGGAGTGTTTGAGGAATGGGAGATTGTGGCTGCTCTAAAAGGGTGCAACAGCTTAAAGGCTCCGGGTCTGGATGGTTTCAACTTCTCGTTTATCAAGAAGGGGTGGGAGTTCATGAAGGACCTAATAATCCAATTTTTCTCAGAAATTCATCGAAATGGAAAGCTGACAAAAGGTATTAACTCCACTTTTGTCGCATTAATTCCTAAGATTGATTGTCCTTCTACCTTTAAGGATTTTAGGCCTATTAGCATGGTGGGGAGTATTTACAAAATCCTATCCAAAGTGTTAGCTAATAGGCTTAAAAATCATCTTGCTGCTATTATTGGTTAAACTCAAGCTGCTTTTGTTGGGAGAAAACAGATTTTGGATGGTGTGTTAATTGCTAATGAAGCTATTCATAGTTGGAAACATTATGCTCATGGTGGTTTAATTCTGAAATTGGATTTCGAGAAAGCATATGATTGTGTTAACTAGGGTTTTTTATTGGATATGCTTGAGAAGGTAGGATTCGGGGATAGGTGGTATGGTTGGATTAAGGAATGTTGCTCCACTGTATCTATGTCTGTCTTGATTAATGGAGCAGCAACGTGGGAATTCCAAACGCAGAAAGGGCTGAGGCAAGGGGACCCCTTATCCCCCTTTTTGTTTAATCTAGTGGTAGAAGCACTTAATATTATGCTGGAACAAGCTCGAGCGAAGAATATCATCAAAGGTGTTAAGTTGGGAAATAATGGTGTGACTATTACTCATCTACAGTTCACCGATGATACAATTCTTTTTTGCAACAATGATTTGGTAGAAATGGAAAACATCAAGCGAATTCTTAGATGTTTTCAATTAATGTCTGGCCTGAAGATCAACTACTCTAAAAGCTCCCTTTGTGGTGTAAAAGTTCAGCAGCGGGATATTGAGGCACTTGCTCGGGTGATGGGTTGCAAGGTGGAGTCTCTGCCTATCGAATACCTTGGGCTTCCACTAGGTGCTAACCCTAGAAGGGTGAAAACGTGGGAGCCAATCTTAGAAAGGACTCAAAAGAGGTTATGTGTATGGAGAACGAGAACTATATCTACCGGGGGCAGGCTGACTTTGATCAATCACAATTCTAGCACCTTGCCGATTTATTTTTTGTCCCTATTCAAAATGCCCGTGGAAGTAGCCAAATCGCTCGAGAAATTACAAAGGTAATTTTTTTTGGGTGATACACCGGACAAGAAGAAAATGCACATGGTCAATTGGGAGAGGATCACTATGAAAAAGGAGAATGGGGGTCTAGGGGTCAAGCGATTGTTGCAACAAAACTTGGCTTTGCTTGCTAAGTGGCAGTGGAGATTCGGCAGCGATAAAAACTCTCTATGGGTAAAGGTTATCAAAGGAAAATATAATTTAGACCGGAGAAGTTGGCTCCCGTGTTCGCCTCGTTCTGGGTCGGTATCTAATGTATGGAGGGACATTTGTTCACTTGGCAATGTTGATTCGGCACTTGGATTTTCTATTTGGGAGGGGTTCAAGGTGCAGGTAAACTCCGGTTGAGATATGCTATTCTGGGAGCACACGTGGTTGGGTACTTTAGCACTCAAAGATGAATTTCCAAGGCTGTACTCTAGGCGATCAATGCAGCAGAACGAGGTTTTGAGTAGGTTCTGTGGTTTAGAGGGCAATGGTGAGTGGCACTTATTGTTTCGTGGCACACTAAGGGTTCGGGATTCTCAACAATATGAGGCCTTGAAACAAAGAATGGTTGGTGTGACTTTAAACCCTTCAAAGCCTAATTTGTTACAGTGGATTTGGATAGCCGACAAATTTTTTTCTGTAAAATTGGTCTATAGGCAGTGGGAAGCCCAGTCACAGCCACGGAACACTTTACTTGGTTCATTGTGGAAGAATTTGAGTCCCCTAAAGTGAAAATTTTCTCTTGGATGGCCATTCAAGATAAGGTTGCCACAAGGTCAGTTCTTTTCGATAGAAATTTAATTTCTGAGATTCAATTGCCAGGGTGCCCCTTATGTGACATGCATGTGGAAACACCTCAACATTTGCTCCTTCATTGTCGTTTCTCGAGGGTGGTGTGGTCAGAAACATTGGCTTGGTAGAACATCTAGTGGGTTTGTCCATCCTCCTTAGCAGAGTTAGCACTTTTGTGGTTTGAGAGTAGGTTTCGAAACTTGGAGAAAGATATATGGGAAGTATGTTTTTTTGCAACGCTCTGGTCCATCTGGTTAATGAGGAATGGGTATATGTTTAATGGGGCAACATCTCAGGCTTTAGAAGTGACAGATTTAGTTAAAACTAGAGTAGTTATGTGGACGAAGGCTAAGTTCAATATCAAGATATACACAATGGAGGATGTCAAAAGGTACCTGGATGAGATTTGAAAAGTAAAAGTGTAGATTAGATAAAAGAGGTGTTTTATCCAACCCTGGTTGGATATTTTCTATGCTTATAACTCTCTGTAATTTTTGCTTCATCCTCGATGTACCTCTTCGAGATTAATAAAAGTTTCTTTTACCGAGCAAAAAAAAAAAAAACCAGAGCAATCTAAACGTTGATCTCAGACACCTACTGCCGAAGTAGGCCCCGCGATAACGCGGGTACATAAGAGCCAATCTTGGCCTAGATAACAGAGGATCTAAAGAGATCCACAGCTCAAACCCTAAACAATTAAATATCGTTGAAATCTGAAGGCAAAAACAATAACAAATTGACTAACCGGACGGGGAAGACTTACCGGTAGAAAAAAAAAAAGAAAAAAAAATCAGATGAAAGAAAAGGAAATCCCCCTAACACCAGCCGCACACCTTATTACGTTCGTCGTCGTACCATGAATAATAGATCTGGAGATGGTGGAAGAGGAGCGGGCAGAGGAGCCACCATGCTCCGCCTGAGAAACCCTTGCCGTCCTAACGAACCGCCGTCCGAAATTGATTGTCAAGGAGAACACAAGGAAGAGAGAGAGAGAGAGGCGAGGAGGGTAGGAGGGAGGAGAGAGAGAGAGAGGGGCGGGGGGGGGGGGAGGAGGAGGCGACGGCCTCCCCCCAAACGACAACCAGAGAGAGGGTTTTTTTCTATAGTTAATTTTTTAATTTAAAAAATGACACAATTTTTCATAGTAGACTCTTAAAATGAAACAGGGGAAGATATATTTATCCATCAAACTTGAGGGTGGTATCTTGAAGATGTATTTACTGATGAATCTCTTTGAAAATAAATAAATATAGGACTATCCATTTAATTCAGTGTGTCTTTCGTGTAGGGTTAGATAATACTGTACACTACTAGGATAATACTGTACATGAGGATCTTCACCTCTCTCTCTCTCTCTCTCTCTCTCTCTCTCTCTAACACGTAGGAGTATGTCTTCTGTCCTCTTTCTTCAGTCGCTGGGGCCTGGAACCAGCTGCAACAAGCATGCCACTCATGCCAGAGAAGTTTCCATTTATTGCTCTCTCTTTTTGAGTGGTCCAAATGAATTTTGGAATCAGGAAAAGTTGACTATTACTCTAATAGTACAGTAGTAGTAAATGATACTCATTCTCCTGCAAAATGATTTCCTCACCGTGCATGCTAAACAACAAAGCGCGAGGGGGGTGCCGTTACACTAGCATTCTTTCTTTCGAGATAGGCTAGGCTAGCTGCTAACTTAGAGTGATCCCCTGGATATATCCATATTTTTAGTGCCCCTCGGATCCAAGGATTCAATTTTATATAGGAATATTTTGTTACTCCAAAAAAAACTATCAACAAAATTGTGCTCAAAATAACCCAAAGGGTTGACTTAGTGATTAAGGTCGGAGATTTAAGAGTTTTGCATGTCGTTTCTAAAATATCATATTCGAAACCTCCTACGCGCTATTAACTCTTTTTGGGCATGTTCATACGAGACTTTGCTCCGGCTACAATTAGGATTCCTGCAAGTGGACGGTATGATTGGTCTATATGCATGCTTGTAAGCTTGAGTCCGAAATTGCATTCTAAATTTTTTGTTCATGGCATTATTCTATTCCAAACAGTTGGAACCTTGCAGGCAGTTGTTGCCATTGGAGATATGCCTAACTTTTAAATTCAGTACTCTGAAACTAGTTGAGATGTACAAATTGACCCTGATCCATTTATTTCATAAATCATGGCATTGCTCTAAAGTCTTAACCGATCTACGGGCACACAACACGAGTGGGTTGCACATTTTGATTTCTTAAAAAAAGAAGGTACTAGTATATGAGTAATAGTACAATATATTTGGGCACTTCTTTTATGAGATCTATCACACTTGTCATGTCTAATCATATGTTACGATGTGTACACAAAACATCCTCGGCATTGAAGATTTTGAGAACCAAATTAATCAATCTGTAAAATGCAAGGAACCGAACCTACCCGAACTATTAGACTATGGTTTTGTTTTGATTTTGATAGATTGTTTACTTCAAGTTGAAATTATTATTGTTTGTTGGACCCTTGTAGACCTTTGGGTGTATTGGGCTCAGCCTTTGAGGTGTATTTTCCAACTTTTTGTTGGATTCCCTTTCCCCTTCCCCGTTTTTAATAAAATCTCATCTTTTGCCGATCAAAAAAAAAAAACGTTGAAATTATTTCTTTCAAAAGAACAGTTGAAGCAATGAAGATAATTTGGCATATAAAATATAAAATCTAACTTGTGCTGGAGCTAAATTCCTTAAAATCACCAAAATTCACTAAAATAAATTGGAATTTATTGTAAGTGATAACCAAAAACATGCATGTATAGTTTTGTTTTGGGTTAAAAAAGAACGTGCATAAATAAACTTACTGGTACATGATCTAGAGGTATGCAATACCCTCTTTTAATTTCCTCCAATAATTGGAGTTTAATACAATAGGATAGGTATTGAAAGATAATCTCTCAATAAAGAAAATAATTTTGGCATCTTGTGCAAGCAAGTCAGTGCGTTGGTAGCTCTATTGCATGATGTGCTTAATTATGTAGATGATGATAAAATATGTACTAATTATGTAAGATGAAAGTATATCATGATTCAAGCTTAATTAACCGTAATTTTAAATACTAAACTCCAATTTTTGATAATCTCATTCTACTACTTACTTATAAATTAAATGATAAATATTAAAATGTGAAATCAAAAAGTAGTGTCCCATAATCATCATTAAAATATACTTGTAGTAGTAGTAGTTTTAAGGGCGCGTTCCAGAACTCGATTTAAGAACTTATTTTTTAAGAATGCAATTTCAAGTTAAAAAATAATGTGCTTACGCAAATAATTTTTCTAATAATATGGATCTTGTTTGATAGATCTTATCAAAATCTTTTATACGGTGCAAAAAAAATAAAAAAATTAATTTTTATTTACATTATTTTTGAGTTTAAAAATGTGAAATAAGTACTTATTTTTTAAAAAGGTGTTCTGAAACGGAGCCTAAGTTCAATTTTAGAGATATTCTCTCTCATTTTCCATCCTACCAAACACTTGCATGAGCTGACATGAGTAAACTAATATTCGTTTAATTAGCAGAATCAAAGTTAAATTCAGTTGCTCACTTTGGACGGTGTGAAATAGTAAGCTTGGTGAACAAGACATATACCAACGGTGGTGGGGGCGAGTATGACCATTTATTACACTCTCGAAATTGTGTGTTTGTTTCCTTCTACCAACGTAGTGGAGCTGGCAAAACACTTGAGTGGGTTTGTCTCGGTTTTCCCCCTTCAATACGTACGTACGCACAGACACACACTCTCTCTCTCTCTCTCTCTAGCATTCTCTCTCTCTAGCATTTCTGATAAGAGTATACGTATATATATATATCTCTCTCTATCCCATTTTCCGTGCACACCCACCACTCACTCTCTCTCTCTCTCTCTCTCTCTCTCACAGCCATGGGGGGGGTCAAGAAGAGAAACAAAAAGTCGAGGAAAAACGCAAAAAAGGTTGCATGGCGTCTGTTCCTGTCTATCATCCTGGGCCTCCCAGTTGTATTCCTCGCCGCCGGCTACATCATTGACTATTTTCGCGGGCCGGCGAAGTCGATGGCTCCTCTGTTTGAGTCCTCGGTACACGTGATGCACGTGTTCGGGGACTCGACGGTGGCCGCCGGAGATTCCTTGATGACCCCGCGTCCGTATGGCATTGATTGGCCCGAAGGGATCACCAAAAACGAGCCGAATGGACGTTTTTGTAATGGCTACACAGTGGCTGATCTTCTTGGTACGAGAACTTTTTTACATTTGTCTTGAAATTTTTGATTTGCAAATTGAAATCTGGTTTCTAATCTTTACATGTTTTCTTTGCAGCGAAGCATCTCAACATTCCTATCCCACAATCCTACAATTCTCTGGACAAAAAGAAAGTCAAGTTGGAGGGTACTGGAATCAATTTCGCTAGCGCCGGTTGTGGTCTTCTACAGGATACCCGGCCTTTTGCCAAGTTTCAGGTATTTTGGTAGTTCTGTGATTCTTGCTATCTTCTTCTTTTTTTATCAGCTCTGTGATTCTATCTTGTTTTGAGTTTTCCGGACTGGTTTTGTCTCTCCAAGAGAGAGAGAGAGAGAGAGAGAGAGAGAGAGAGAGAGAGAGAGAGAGAGAGAGAGAGTGTGTGTGTATGTTTGTAGATGTTTGGTTTTCTAAATAATTTATTATTGGCCAACAAAATAAAAAAAATCTGACCTAGGATGTTATGTTTTTTGATTGATTTGTTTTTGGTTTTTCTAGTGCTACCCCATTTTGGATCAAGTCCATCAGATGCTTTATGGGCCGAAGAAATGGGATGCAAAGGCCAGGTTTGATGAAGCCGTCTACGTAATTTCTGTGGGTGGGAATGACCTTATGTTTTCCCTCAATGGGAAGGTACGTAGTTAGTTAAAAACACTTTTGTGCATTTTACGTTTCATTTCTATCTACTCCACTTTTTTAGTTATCTTAAAATACGTAGTTAGTAATTTTCATGTTCTTAATTAATTTTTGTAGGACCCGACAGTGTTTGCTCGACAGTTGGGTTCGGAAATGGGTAATCTCTTGAAGGTACAGTATAAAATAGCCACATCATTTATCTTTATATAGATAGATTTCCAAGTAATTTAAATAATGGAGTAGCATTTACAGTATCTTTTTCCTTTCTTTTTTATTTTGTATAGACTCTTTATGAACAAGTTGGTGGGCGTACATATTTTGTGAACAATGTTGGTCCTCTTGGTTGCATCCCGAACAATCGGGAGCGTAGCGGGTTGGAGAAGAAGTGCAATCAAGAGTTGAACGTAGCTGCGGTGGAGTATAATCGTGTATTGGATGAAGTGCTTCTGAATTTTTCTCGAATTTCTGATGACTCTACGGTTGTGGTGGTGGCAGATAGTCACAAGCTGTTCTCTCTTCTTCTTGAAAGCCCAACAATGTTTGGTGAGAGTTGATCGATACTCATTTACTATATGTTATGTTTTTGTTTTTTTAGTTTCAGTCATACTCCTTAATTATTACTGTAGTAGTAAATCTTTTCTTTGCTACTTTGGTTTTTTTTTTTTTTTGGTAGGGTTTTCAAATGCCACGGCTCCCTGTTGTGGGGTGTGGGTGGACTCCAAGGGGATGTTCGAGTGCAATGGCACCTCCCCCCTGTGCTCCAAAAGTGAAAGAGATGGATACATATTTTTCGATGGGGCCCACACCACTGCTTCAGCTAACCAAAAGTTCCTAGAGTTGTGCGTGGATAAGACGATTTGCTCAGTTGTTGGGAAGCAGCTCTCGATCTAGGTAGACTGCTAGTAGTCGTTTTGGTATCATCAAACATCAATTTGCAATCCTATGAAATTTTAATTGGTGGTTGGAAACTTTTTTTTAAAAACAAAACGTTGCCGTCCGAAAAAATTAAGTGCTCAAATTTTAATCCGTTTGAATGGGTGTGAAAATCTTATTATTCTGATCATATTATTCTAAAGAGACATAATCAAATTTTGTCTCTAAGGCTCTCATAATCAAGTTTCTATTCCATAGGATTGCAAATTGGTGATTGGAAACTTTTTTTTTTAAACAAAACGTTGCCCGGCTGTTTGAAATTTAACGGAAGGACTAAATAAAATGCAAGCCAATAGTTGGAGGACTAAATAAAACATTTTGATAGTTTGAAGACTAAATAAAAATCTGGTGGATAATTCGAGGGATGTTTTCAAAAAAAACTCTATCAATTAAAACTGTTTGTTTGTTTCTGGAGCTTCAGACATGTTGGAAGACTCTATTTTACTGCTTTATGTTTTGACAGATCCTTTTTGGCAGCCTATGATGGCTGGGGCCGTTTTTGCCCTTCGGTATGGAGTATATGGATTACTTACTACTATGGAGTATTATTTTCTAGGGACTCCTCCCACTTTTTGTTGTGATCAAGTAGTACGTAATTTCTAGAGCTGGTTAATTCTGAGTTTTTATTGCTTCTATATTAAGTAGTAGTATTTTGTTCTGATTCACTGCTAGCTTGTTCAATTTTCATCGAATAGTAGTTTTTAAACAAATCCCGTTTTCCTCTTTGCAAAATTAAATGATCAAGAAGCAACATTTGCTCTAGGAATTCACGTCGAACGAGAATTGATCACTCGTTTTACTGATAATTTCTTGAAGTTTGTATTGTATCATTAAGAGTTCTTGTTGCATGGGCCGGGCATCAATAACCGGCCTGTACGTGAAATATAGTCAAGGCTAATGCATACCAGATTATATGCTTTAGATACCTTTTTTTAATGGCAAATCTTTAGATAAGTTATTTTAGCAATTCGAACTTTTGGTTGATGTACGAGAGAAAAATGACTTGGCTCGAAATTCGTATTTTTTGAACTTTTGGTTGCTGCGATTTCTGCGACTTGAATGAGCTGTATGGTGTTCAGTTGTTAGTGTGTGCTGGAATGGCAGTTGTTTTTTGGTGTATGCTGCAAGGGGTTTATGCAACTCAAAAAAAATTTCGTTCAAGTTGTGAGTCGTTTCCCTTAGGCTGGTTGGTTCAGGTAGTTCCCACGTCCAACCAAAATATACATGTCACAGATAAGGCCAGCCCATTCTTTGCGTAGGTGGGGTTCTAAGCCCTAGCTTTTGGGTCAAGTCAAAACCCAAATACTTGAGCCCTGACAAAACCTAAATACCTGAGCCCTGACCCTACGCATGTAATTTCCCTTTACTCTTGAAGTTAGTTAAGGTAATTTATAGTGTTTTGGTCAGTTTGGTTACGGACTGAGGCTTGAATGGAGCTAATCTTGGCGTCATAGATTACAGAGTTTTGACAACTAAAATGGGAGTTTGAAATGCTACAGCGCTTGCTAAATTAGTAGTAGTAGGAGTAGTAGTAGTAGTAAAACAATATCCTTAGCTCCGAAAAGATTGCGTCTGCATCTATGGCAGTACCCTAACTTTAGCAGGAGTTCTAAATATATATAACACTTGTATGATGATCGAATTAACATTGTCTCTGTATATATGGAAGTGTTCATTTTGTTTTCCGCTAATTCATAATTTGGGTATTTAGTTTGGTGTCTCTTTTTTCCTTGGGTTGAAATTAGCCATCTACAAAATAAATCCGACTAAGGGCACATCATCCCATGGTGTAGACTTGCTCCTGGGGTGGGTGGTTTTATTTATTTATTTATTTATTCCTTTTGGATACAGCTATTTGCGCCTTTTGGAAAAGATTGGGTCGTAGTGATGGTCGAATTTTACATGTCATGAACTCTTGTGCGTTTGAAATCCTGGACTCTTCGTTCTTGCCTTTATAACCTTTAAATCGCATAAACTTTTTAACAATTCTCAACACAAATCTATCTAAACAACACTGTACTACCTTTTCTAATCTGCCCAAGAATCCACCTGCATTAAAACGGAAGGAGTAAAAGCTCTTAAAGACTGTTAACTTTTCTCTAACCACCTGCGTTTTTCTAAACATCAATGTCTTATTTGACAAATTGAATACAAAATTAATGACAATACTGCTCCGGTGTCTACATATGTACATATATGTGTGTGTGTGTTATTAGCAAAAACCAAAACCAGTAAAAAAGCTTTGTCCAGAGCCATTTTGGTGAAAACTCCTGCAATGGTTTCTGATAAGCATTCTAACTTTCTTGGTATTTTTAGGAAATCTATCAAACGCCAATTCAGAAAAGGGAAGGTTTTGGCCACCATTATACCAATTTTCTCCTTCCTCCTCAACTCTCTTCTTTTATTTACCACCCTCTGGGAACACTCTTCGTTCTGCCATTTCAGAGCACGCGTGTCCCTCCGTTGCTTTGTTGCCAAAGAAAATGATCAAATCTATATAGGAGCCAAATCTTTCCTCTCGCTTGCTTCTTTTGCTATCTTGCTCCTTGAAATGGTTTTGAAAACCACTAACAATCTCAGAAAGAATATTTTTTTGTCTTCCCTCTGGATGACTTTTGCATTGTTGGCTGTTATCTACCTTGATTTGGCTCTTCTTTGGGGCATTTTAGTTGATCTAATAACAAGGGCTGATGATCCTAATTTCGTCTTAAAAACCCATACCATCGTACTAATGTTTGGGTTTGGGCCATTAGTGTTTTCTTATATGCACTTGTGTATTAATGTTTGGATTTTGGCCATCGTGATTTGGGTGAATGAAGAAGGATGCGGTTGCCAAATTGAGGCGGTGCGAAAGGCTGTAAGATTTATGGAGGGAAAGAGGCTAAATGGCTTTACTTTGATTGGATTTCCCCTGGCACTGACGCGTTTGATTGCTCATTGCCTGATGGCCCTGATCAATTCTGAAGAGTTAAACAAATCAGGCGAGATCTTTTTGGGGCTTGTTTTGACTGTTACCAGTTGTGGGATCATATTGTTTGATCACTTTAGCTGCATTTTGGTATATTACGATTCCCATAGCAAGAAGATGCGTAGTATACGCACCACTCCTCAGTCAAGACTGTCGATAAGAAGAGCAACATCTCTCTCTCTCTCTCTAGCTGATCGAAAAAACTCTCTTGGCCGACTCTGTGTGTGAGTTTGTGTTTTTACATACGGACCCCCTCTTTTTACATATTTTTGAGAGCTGAAGGCGCTCGCATTTATTTAGAATCAACACCGAGGATTATGCTCCTCTTGAGTTCAACTAGACGCCTCAATACCGAGAAGTGGTGAAAATAAAAAAACAATGAGATTTGAAAAAGATGGAGTTAACCGTATTCTAGTTGCAAGCTCAGATTGGTTCCCAGGGTTATTCTAACCTTCGCCTAAATGGTATTGAATAATAGGTAAAAAATGTACTAATATCTGTAAAATATGCATTGATATCCGAACTTATTTGAAATTATTGGTATATTATCCTCTGTCTAGTGGGTGGAGGTTAGCAAGACCTTAATTCCTATTGTACCATCTTCCGCCAGTTTGACCACTGAAAGTGTTACACAAATTCGACTATATACAAGCACTTTTACTTGGGCCAAAATGTATTTAGTGGCAGACGCGTCAACCATAGTCGTTGGAGGCATTGTAGTAATATGAACTTAGTTTTCAAGGGGCTAAAATGACATTATTATCATGACTTTAAAGGGGCCAAAATGAACTAAATGTTATCGTAATCACATTTTAGAAATTTCGGCCTATTTGTTTTTTGGCTTTTCGATACGTTTGATGTTAAGTCGTATTCCCCCGTCCCTTTCAAATGTTCACTACGATTTTGCGCACCATTTTCAATTACTTATATCTTTTAATGTATATTGCTTGTTTGATAGATCTCAATTATTTTTAAAAGATAATGATTTTAAAAACATAAAACATACTATATATCAAAAGATATGAGCCATTGAAAATTATATGTAGAACCGTAGTGGACATTTAAAGAGGGGGGAAGGGAGCATATTTTTCTGAATTCAAATGGAATTTCTATTTTGATTGCCGTTAATGTTATTGACAAAGTGGAAGAGAATTTTCAAGTAGAAAGATTAAGACCAAGTCCCAATAACCCAGCATACTTGATTTTGATTTCAAAGAAATTTAACTTGACGGTTACTATATTCAGATACTATTACTCCCTTCTTACTAACTTTTGGGTCCAATTTTGACAATCATTCGTTACGAAAAGATTGTTGCTTGACCGACCGGGTGAATTAAAATAAAGACGCGTCCCAAGCGTAGGACTCTCGACCGGTGTAGCACAATATCCGGAAGTACCGGAGTCGAACCACAGAGACGGACGAACGGTGCTTATTCCAAAGTGTTGAATTCTAGTTTAACTTGGCTCTTAGGTAGCCACCCTTTGTTCAATGAGGTTGATTTACTAACTAAATTACCAAACTGAATTGATTAAGTAAGGATTTAAAAGGGAAAGTACAGCCGTGGGAACTCAGCGTCCGCAACTAGCCTAACTAATGTTCACTCGGGCCACAATTATTCACTTTGTTGATTTTAGAATAGGAAAAAGGATCCCTTACGAATGCGCACCACCTGTCGCCAGTTTCCGTGCGCATTCGAAATCTGGCGATGCCTGGGTTTTGTTTGTTAGAAGAGTTTTCGTCTTCTAAAATTGCTTAAAGATTAAATTAATTCGAACCCGAGGCGAAAACATTAATTAAATTAGTCACGAGACGCCTTCGCCCCGCGGCTGCACTCTACAAAATTACTCACTCATGACTTTGTTAAACACAGCAATAATTTTATCCCTAGATCTAAACATGCTTCAAACAATTAAAATAGGAATAAAGACACGATACCACAGACTTACGGAAACGCAACGGATTCGATTACCAAAGAAGAATAGGAATTTAAAGCTGGAAAACTTGAAGAACTGAGATTAAAACTTGAATATGCAAAATAAGAACTCAAAACAGCAGCCAAAAGTTAATTGAAAGCGTAAGTTATGGAATGTGTTTTCCCTAATTTCGAGTTAAAACGGGGTTTTTATAGTAATCCCTTTTTAACAAACAATTAAAATCCTAAAATAAATCGGAATCAGACCCGCAACGACCCAAAACGATGCCGTTCCATAGCCTGTTAAGCTCTCGGTAGCGCTACCCCAAAAAGGGTGTAGCGCTACCGAACCCCTTTACTGTTTAAGATCCCGTTGACCGTTTGCTTGGCGTTGACCCCTCTAGCATCAAAGGTAGCGCTACACCAAAAAGGGTGTAGCGCTCGCGAGAGCTCTGTCCACTTCGTGCAACAGCTATGCCACTTCTGAGCGCTATACCACTTCAACACTTAGTCTCCACAGCACTTCTGTTCATTTCCTCGCGGATTCCACTTCAACACTTAGTCTCCACAGCCCTTCTCGCTCTCAAGCTCCATCACGGCCTTTCTGGATACCTCTCATTAGCGCCAAAACATCTCAATTTCCTGCAAATTAAGTACAAACACAAAATCCAACCACGTGCACGCATTAAATGGAAAATGAGAATTAAATGCACGTCTAACGCGCTAATTTCCCTACTTAGGCGCTAAAATTCATGAATTCCGCACGCCTATCAATTGTCTCTGTTTCTTAATTTATGCAATCTTTTAGGGTTTTGTAAACTTTGGCTGATAAAACTCTATAATTAAGATTTAGCAAACAAGATCTGTAGCAAACAAAAAGTATTACAAATTTATAAGTGCAAATAAGTTTTTGATAGGTCGAAATTGTCAAAACAGGCAAACAAATTGGGTCAATGTAGTAATAGCTAAAAAAGAGAGTATAATACTTATAATGAAAAATATAAAGCTGTTACTACGTCCTAATGTAATTGATAAATATATAGATAATCATGGCTTTTTGATTGCCATAAGTATGTGTTAATTGATAAATATATAGATAAGGTTTAATTATACATTTCTATGCATCTTTCGCAATGTTTTCTCTATTTATTCAAATACAGAATTAGAGCATCCTATGAATAAATACATTGTATGCAAATAAATACATATAAATGAACATGTATAAACTAAATTAATATAATTACATCTATAAATGATTGTATTAATGATTATGAATCTGAATATGTGTAAATGTATGTAGGTCAATTGACATGCGATAAATATGCATGTATATAGTAGGCATCTTTACGCATATAATACGTATATACATATGCGCGCGCTTTGATATCTATGTCACTTGTTAAAAAGGTTAAAGGCAATTTAATCAACAAAACATCAGACATTAAAAACAGAGTGTTGATATTAAACATATAATTTTATGGCCCAAAATTAAACATATCATATTAGCCCACATGCAAAATTACAAACAAGACATTAACTTTTACATTTGTTCTTTGTAAACTGAGATTTGGATCTGGTGGTTGTGTTGGGAGGGATTTTACATTTTTGCCCTAACAGTTAGTAATTTGTATCATTGGCAAAAAATAGTAGTAAAAGTGTAATTAGGACAAGTGGAAATTATTTTTGTTACGGCTTCAAAAAATGTTCATATATATCAAAGATAGGTACGTAGTCCCTTCCTATATAAATATGCCAAAACTTTGATGATCATACAAATGGAAGTTAGCCAAATAACATAATTGGCATGATTTTCAAATCAGTGTCGATGCAAATTCTGTTATTACCGTGCTACATTCAGAATCAACATAAGTTACGTAACACAAGTTCCCTAGCTAGCTGCATCTTTTGAGCAATTTGATATCTACTGGTGGTGATTGATGGAGACACTGGTGACGATTAAAGATCTCTCAAATGGGACATTAATTGAAAATAGTAGTAGTACTGTACTATTTCAAACAACAAAGGCCCAAATTCGTGAATCATTAGTAATGGGCTAAGAATTTGAAGCAAGAAAAATAGCCCAACAGGTGAGAGGCCTTCCGTTTGCATGGAGTACTGTGACACTTGGCAATCAACAAATGTTCCCAAACTTTATATTGATATCACGTGCCTATTTTTGGTTGCCACCTTTAGACTTTGTTTGGAACTTGTCCAAGGAAAGGGAAGAGGAGAGAAAATAACTGAAAGAGAAATTGTAAAGAAAGTGGGCTAGTTTTCTTTGTTTCATTCTCGAAAGAAAATGAGAGAAGATAAGGGAGAAAAAGATTTTCTTTTGTTTGGTTCCAGAAGGAAAATGGATACCTATCGTTTAATTGATAGATTTCAATTAGTTTTATTAAACAAAGTTTTCAAAATGGCTCGCAATCTTGAAAGTGTCTAACAATATGGGACGGAGCGAGTCATTCATATGTCTTGCACGCTCATAGTCGGTTCACGCCAATATTTTTGTCTTGGATATTTATTTTGGGGAGTGATTTTCGTACTCTCCAAAATTACTAACCGCACTACTCCAAAAGGGGAGTGCGAAAATCAAGTCCATTAGAGCGAAAATCAACTCCTATATGAACTTGATTTTTGCACTCCTCTTTGGAGTGAGTGCGATTAGTAATTTGAAAAGTGCAAAGGAATCAAAAAAATTTTAAAAAACAAAGTCTGTATAAGACAACACTTTAGACATAGTCGTTGTTTATTTTTTGTCTTTAGTGAACTTTCTTTTTTGTTTTTCATAGACTCTACTTGTCGAGATAAATGATTAGCTAGTCCAAAATATGAAATGAAATTCAGCGAAAATTTAGAAAAGACAACAAAAATACCAAACCAAAAAGTACCAAAAATATTAGTGCGAACTCAGCCTAAAATTGTTGACTTCTTGTCAATTCACCAGTTTCGTGTATGGAACTGTGATTTCTAAATAGATTTACAGTAAGGGAAAAAATGTAGTAGGAAGAAAAACTTAATTTGTGGGATAAACTTGATGAATATATGGATTAACGAATGAAAAGAGAAAGTATGAACGACTTCATAGCCTAGATATAAAATATACATGGGAAACATGGTAGTAGCTGATTACTACTAGTACTACTACTACTTGATTTTGACGCTATTTTCCCCTTTTAAGTGAGGAATTGTATATCTTTTCTTTTCGAATTAGGATTAGGTAAAACTGATACTCTCTCCTTTTCATATTAAGAGTTTTATACCCTCTCTCTTGTCATTTTTCAAATAAAAAAATTAACTGCTTCTATGAATAATTTTTTTTGAATTTTTTCGCACCTTATTAAAGATTACGATTGAGTCCTTAATTTAGTGAGAAAAAATTCAAAAGTTATAAACGAAAGTAGTTGATTTTTTTATTTGAAAAATGACACGATTTTTTATAGTAGACTCTCAATATAAAACGGAGGGAAGATATATTTATGAGTCCTGCTATTGGTACATACAATGTACATATAGATTTTGTGGGGCCCAATTCAAATCCTACAAAGATGATCCGAACCGCTCATTATTTTTAAAACATCTTTTTATGGAGCCTTGTAAAAAATCAGTTAAACCCGATATCGGTAAAGATTTTTTCTGAATTTGTAGGGACGAAACTAAGCAGTTAAGTAATTTTGTCTCCACAATTTAAGAAAAATTCCTTACTGATATCGGGTTGTGCTGATTTTTTACAGGACTCCATAAAAAAATGTTTGAAAAATAATGGACGGTTTGAATCATCTTTTTGGGCCCTGAGATGGGCCCCATAAAATTGATATGTACATAATATGTAAATTTCATATGTACCCCTAGCATTTTTGTATATTTATCCATCAAACTTGAGGGTGGTATATATCTTGAAGATGTATTTACTGATGAATCTTTTTGAAAATAAATAAATATAGGACTATCCATTTAATTCAGTGCGTCTTTCATGTAGGGGTAGATAATACTGTACACTACTAGCTAGGATAATACTGTACATGAGGATCTTCACCTCTCTCTCTCTCTCTCTAACACGTAGGAGTATGTCTTCTGTCCTCTTTCTTCAGTCGCTGGGGCCTGGAACCAGCTGCAACAAGCATGCCACTCATGCCAGAGAAGTTTCCATTTATTGCTCTCTCTTTTTGAGTGGTCCAAATGAATTTTGGAATCAGGAAAAGTTGACTATTACTCTAATACAGTATACAGTAGTAGTAAATGATACTCATTCTCCCGCAAAATGATTTCCTCACCGTGCATGCTAAACAACAAAGCGCGAGGGGGATGCCGTTACAGTAGCATTCTTTCTTTCGAGATAGGCTAGGCTAGGCTAGGCTAGCTGCTAACATAGAGTGGTCCCCTGGATATATCCATATTTTTAGGAATATTTTGTTACTCCAAAAAATGTATGCATTGAACGGACGAACAAGCCTAATTTATAGTACACCATTAATCTCAATTAATTTATTCCACTAAATGTTAACTCTTTACTATTGAATATAAGATTCATTGTCAATTTAAAGATATACATAATTTTTTTATCCGATTAGAATATAACTGAGACAAGTAAATTGAAAAGGATGTAGTATTTCTGATCGTGGATCAAGTTAATATTTGTATATACCTTAAAAGTGTCAAATATTCCAATGGACAAAAACACACTAGAATAATATGCCAAATTTCCAAAAGCATAGAATAATAATTGTGGGATCATTAATAATGGGCTAAGAATTTGAAGCCCCAAGAAAAAGAGCCCAAAAGGTGAAATGCCTTTCGTTTGCGTGGTCGAGTGTGCCACTTGGCAATCAACCAAATGTTCTCGTGCATTTTTTGGAGGGAAAATGACGGTTAATGATATATTTTGATAATTAATATTCGTAAAAAACATGCTGAAAATATTTATTAATGCTAAAAATATCATTAACAAATATTAATTATTAAAATATGTCATGGACCGCCATTTTCCAGTTTTTGGATGGCAACGTGACTCGATCATAGCCTTGAGCCGATCGGAACAGATTTTTGTCCATGGGAGTTTATTGAAGTGGAAGGACTAGTTTTGTCATTTTACTCAGGATATTTCTTCAACGGAAAACGCGAGGGCAGTACTGTTGGACACAAAGCTCTCAATACGTTACTGCCAAGACAGACCGACAAAAGACCAGTTTGAGGTTAGGTTATCCAACATTGAGTCGTCTCAGGATGACAGAAGTTCATATTAGAGACATTAACAAACGCAAATGGAAATCCGAAAAGGAATCGAACAAACAGGCTAAAAATACACTCCCTTATAAAGTCCAACAAGCACGTTGACTGGCCCCAGACAACAAAACAATGGCACACTGTCGTCTCAAGAAGCAAACATGTCCTCAAACCAAAGCAGTAGAGAAAGTTTCGAGGCAAGCAAGCCCCAGCTGTCCGGACAGACTCCGGATGGGAAGACCAAAAAGAAATGCCGTACGTATGGTGCTCCACAAACAAATAAGGGAATGAGGAATGTGCAAGTATAACATTCCCATAAATAAATTAGACTTTAAGAAACGAGGTTATGAATTGCCTATGGATATCTATCTGTCCTTAATTTCTTTCTTGGCCTCACGTGGGAGGTAGATGGGTGAGCAATTTTCTTCTTGGCTAACTACAAGAATCCTTCTTTCTTGTTGGGATGATGCTATGGTGTCTCCGGTCATTTTGGGGACACCGTAATTTTTGGCATAACAAAACCCTTACAAGCGTAACAAAAATCATTAGAAGTATAATAGAACCATAACATGGCATAACCAAGGCATAACCAAAAACTAATCAAGGCATAACCAAAAATCAACCAAGGCATAACCAACCAAGTTATGCCTTGTTATGGTTTTGGTTATACTTATAATGGTTTTGATTATGCTTGTAATGAATTTGGTTATGCTTATAATGGTTTTGTTATGCCAAAAGTTACGGTGTCCTCAAAATGACCGGGGACACCGAAGTCATTCCCCCCACTTTAACATCCAATCATTAAAGGATTCCCACCGATTCAATAGACTTTATATGCAACGTACCAAAGTTAATTCCCTACCAGAAAGTCAATCGAAAAAGAATATGAGAAACATGCCCGGTTTTACAATTCACTATTCTTTCTTTTTAAAATAAAGAAGAAATAAGAACTTATTTTTTTAAAAAGACGATTTTAAACTCAAAAATTATGTGCTTACGTAAATAATTTTTTCTATCAATATGAATCTTATTTGATAAATCTCATTGAGATCTTTTATACGGTGTAAAAAAAATGAAAAATTATTTTTCATTTACATTATTTTTAAATTTAAAAATGTGAAATAAGTACTTATTTTTTAGGAAGATATAACGGAACGGGGCCTAATACTAGCTTGTTACATACAGTAATTTTAAAAATAAGGGTGAGCACAAAACCGAATTGTTCCGGTTTTGCATTAACCTATAACCAAATTAACCAAATCAAATTTTGGAGTTGAACATTTCAAGAACCTAAACACAAGGAACATAACCAATCCAAACTACTAGTCTACGATTTGGCTTTGATTTTGAACTACTGTTTATTTCAAGTTGATTTAATGACTAATATCATCTCAATTCTTCTCCCATTAACTTGTACAAGTAGAAATAGAAATGCATACATCCACATTACTCTTATTAATCATGATCTCATATCTCTATGCAAACATCTAAACACTTTTATAGAATATGTTTTCAACAACTCTTCAAAGCAACCGTGGGAGGCGGGGGATATGGTCAAAACTAGCGTGGCGATGTGGATGAAGGCGAAATTCAACATCAAAGTTTACACCGTGGAGGATTTTAAGGTTTTTTTAGACAGTATCCGGAAATTAAAATTGTAATGTAATCTAAGGAGTGATTGTCCAATTATTTGTTGGATGCTTTTCTTTCCCGGAGTTTTTAAGCTCTTTATGCTTGATGCTCCTCTCTCGATGTACCCTTTCCAGATATATAAAAGTGTTTCGTTTGCCAAGCACAAAAAACCACTTTTATAGAATAATCTAACATGCAAATATTTCTTGTTTTGCCGATTAGAAAAGAACATGCAAATTAAGCATATATAATCTATTCCGCTATTAATTGTTTTTCCATACCTTATTATTCTAGATGATCTATTCCATACATGTTATCCAAATACTATTACACATTTTGATTTTTAGTTTAAATAGATATAATTAAATCTTAAATTTTCCAATTCACATCCTGTTTCACCGTTTGAGACAGGTGACACGTTTTTGGATGGTTGATTCCCAAGGGGGACCCATGCGAGGAAAGTTTGCCTGTTTTTTTTTTTTTTGGGTCAAGCGGAAAATCATGCATTAACTAAGACGATCAAAGTCTACAAGCTAGATAAACGGCATTCATAAATGTTCAAAAAGACTACGAGAATCGTAGACTAAATCCTAAGATGCCCAACACCCATATCATCAGCCAGGGCGAATTCCCTAGCTGCAAAAGGAATGGAGCTAGAGACTACTAAATTTTGATCCTGTTGCGATCCAAGTCTGGCCAGGCAATCGGCAGTTTGATTGGCTTGATGATAAATGTGAACGACGGATGAATTTGTCCGGGCAGCAATTCTTCGAGCTTCTTCAACTATGTAACTCAAAAAGTCTGCCTGTTTTTTTTTTTGGTTAACCCGGAAATTGCATAGAAAACTCACCAATACAAAGTTCTGGGTAAGATACACCCCTCATGTCTTCCAACAGTTAAAATTTAATACTCCCTCCGTTCCTTTTTATAGTCCGGTATTCCATTTTATGCTGTCCCTTAATAAGTGTCCATTTTGTAAAGTTAATAGGTAAAAATTGGTGCATTGTCTATTTTGTCCCTAAAAATAGATTCCATTTTGAAAAGTTAGTGAGTAAAAATGTAATGATTATGGGTAAGTAGAGAAAGTGGAGAAAAAAGTTAATGTAAAATGTATAACGATGATGTCTTTTTAATAAGTTGGAATTACGAAGCAGGATACTTAAAAAGGGACGGAGGGAGTACAATACAATATGACATGGAAAGAGAGTTTAAAAAACAGTTTTTGTGTAACAACTATAGTGTTTGGAGTCATAAGATGTACATCGATCTATATTGTTTTGAACAGCTATCAACAAAATTGTGTTCGAAATAACCCAAAGGGTTGATTTGGTGGTCAAGGCCGGAGACTTAAGAATTTTGCATGTCGTTTCTAAAATTTCATATTTGAAACCTCTTACGTGTTATTAACTCCTTTGGCGCATATTCATACGAGACTTTGCTCTGGGTGCAATTAGAATTCCTGCAAGTGGACGGTGTGATTGGTCGATATGCTCGTAATCTTGAGTCCGAAATTGCATTCTAAAATTTTTGTTCATGGCATTATTCTATTCCAAACAGTTGGAACCTTGCAGGCAGTTGTTGCCATTGGAGATATGCCTAACTTTTAATTTTAGTATTCTGAAATTAGTTGAGATGCACAAATTGACCCTGATCCATTTATTTCATAAATCATGGCATTGCTCTAAAGTCTTAACCGATCTACGGGCACACAACACAAGTGGGTTGCACATTTTGATTTCTTAAAAAAAGAAGGTACTAGTATATGAGATCTATCACACGTGTCATGTCTAATCATATATATGTTACGATGTGTACATAAAACATTCTGGGCATTGAAGATTTTGAGAACCAAATTAATCAATCTGTAAAACGCAAGGAACCGAACCTACCCCAAACTATTAGAGTACGGTTTTGCTTTGATTTTGATAGACTGTTTACTTCAAGTTGAAATTATTTCTTTCAAAAGAACAGTTGAAGCAATGAAGTATATCATGATTCAAGCTTAATTAACTCTAATTTTAAATAGTAAACTCCAATTTTTGATAATCTCATTCTACTACTTATAAATTAAATGAAAAATATTAAAATGTGATATCAAAAATTAGTGTCCCATATATAATCATCATTAAAATATACTACAAGTAGGAGTAGTAGTTTTAAGTTGAATTTTAGAGATTTTTTCTCTCATTTTCCTTCCTACCAAACACACGAACTGACAAATGATAAAAAAAAAAAAAAAAAAACAAAAAATCACATGAACTGACATGAGTAAACTGCATGATACTATCGTTTAATTAGCAGAATAAAGGTTAAATTCAGTTGCTCACTTTGAACGGTGTGAAATAGTAAGCTTGGTGAACAAGACAATATTCCAACGGAGGTGGGGGCGAGTATGATCATTTATTACACTCTCGAAATTGTGTGTGTTTGTTTTCTCCTACCAACGTAGTGGAGCGGAGCTGGCAAAATACTTGAGTGGGTTTTTCTCCTTCAATACGTACGTACACACACACACACTCTCTCTCTCTCTCTCTCTAGCATTTCTCTATCTCTCTAGCATTTCTGATAAGAGTATATATATATCTCTCCCTATCCCATTTTCCGTGCACACCCACCTCTCTGTCTCTGTCTCTCTCTCTCTCTCTCTCTCTCTCTCTCTCTCTCACAGCCATGTTGGGGAGCAGAAACAGAAGCTTGACGAAAAGCGGTGACGTCGGTTCATCCAAGAAAAACGACGATGCGACTCCCAAAGAGTACTCTAAAAACGCAGGTTCATCCAAGAAAAACGACGATGCGACTTCCAAGAAGCGCTCTAAAAATGCAGAAAAGGTTTCATGGCTTCTGTTCGTGCTTATCATCCTGGGTCTCCTTGCTGCTGTATTCTTCTATGGGGTCTTCTTCATTGACTATTTTCGCCGGCCGGCGAAGTCCATGGCTCCACTGGTTGAGTCCTCTGTACACGTGATGTACGTGTTCGGGGACTCGACGGTGGCCGCGGGAGATTTCTTGATGACCCCGTTTCCGTATGGCATTGATTGGCCCAACAGGATCACCAAAAACGAGTCGAAGGGACGTTTTTGTAATGGCTACACAGTGGCTGATCTTCTTGGTACGAGAACTTTTTAACATTTGTCTTGAAATTTTTGATTTACAAATTGAAATCTGGTTTCTAATCTGTACATGTTTTCTTTGCAGCGAAGAGTCTCAACATTCCTATCCCACAATCCTACAATTTCCCGGACAAAAAGAGAGTCAAGTTGGACGGTAGTGGAATCAATTTCGCTAGCGCCGGTTGTGGTCTTCTACAGGCTACCCGGCCTTATGTCGGGTTTGAGGTATTTTGGTAGTTCTGTGATTCTATCTTCTTTTTTTATCAGCTCTGTGATTCTATCTTGTTTTGGGTTTCGGACTGGTGTTGTCTCTCCAGTAGAGAGAGAGAGAGAGAGAGAGAGAGAGAGAGAGAGAGAGAGAGAGAGAGAGTATGCGTGTGTATGTTTGTAGATGTTTGGTTTTCTAACTAATTTATTGGAGTATTGGCCAACAAAATTTAAAAAAAAAATAACTGACCTAGGATGTTATGTTTTCTGATTGATTTGTTTCTGGTTTTTCTACTTGGTAGTGCTACCCCATTTTGGATCAGATACACCAGATGCTCTATGGGCCGAAGAAATGGGATGCAAAGGCCAGGTTCAATGAAGCCGTCTACGTAATTTCTGTGGGTGGGAATGACCTTATGTTTTCCCTCAAAGGGAAGGTACGTAGTTAGTTAAAAACACTTTTGTGCATTTTACGTTTCATTTCAATCTACTCCACTTTTTTAGTCATCTTAAAATACGTAGTTAGTAATTTTCATGTTCTTAATTAATTTTTGTAGGACCCGACAGTGTTTGCTCGACAGTTGGGTTCGGAAATGGGTAATCTCTTGAAGGTACAGTATAAAATAGCTACATCATTTATCTTTATATAGATAGATTTCCAAGTAATTTAAATAATGGAGTATCATTTACAGTATCTTTTTCCTTTCTTTTTTTTATTTTGTATAGACTCTTTATGAAAAAGTTGGTGGGCGTACATATTTTGTGAACAATGTTGGTCCTCTTGGTTGCATCCCGAACAATCGGGAGCGTAACGGGTTGGAGAAGGAGTGCAATCAAGAGTTGAACGTAGCTGCGGTGGAGTATAATCGTGTATTGGATGAAGTGCTTCTGAATTTTTCTCGAATTTCTGATGACTCTACGGTTGTGGTGGTGGCAGATAGTCACAAGCTGTTCTCTCTTCTTCTTGAAAGCCCAGCAATGTTTGGTGAGAGTTGATCGATACTCATTTACTATATGTTTTATTTTTGTTTTTTTAGTTTCAGTCATACTCCTTAATTATTACTGTAGTAGTAAATCTTTTCTTTGCTACTTTGGTTTTTTTTTTTTTTGGTAGGGTTTTCAAATGCCACGGCTCCCTGTTGTGGGGCGTGGGTGGACTCCGAGGGGATGTTCGTGTGCAATAGCACCTACCCCCTGTGCTCCAAAAGTGAAAGAGATGGATACATATTTTTCGATGGGGCCCACACCACTGCTTCAGCTAACCAAAAGTTCCTAGAGTTGTGTGTGGATGAGAAGATTTGCTCAGTTGTTGGGGATGGGGAGCTGCTCTAGGCAGACTGCTAGTAGTCGTTTTGGTATCATCAGACATCTTATCAATTAAAACTGTTTGTTTGTTTGTTTCTGGAGCTTCAGACATGTTGGAAGACTCTATTTTACTGCTTTATGTTTTGACAGATCCTTTTTGGCAGCCTATGATGGCTGGGGCCGTTTTTGCCCTTCGGATATGGAGTATATGGATTACTTACTACTATGGAGTATTACTTACTAGGGACTCCTCCCACTTTTTGTTGTGATCACGTATTACGTAATTTCTAGAGCTGGTTAATTCTGAGTTTTTATTGCTTCTATAGTAAGTAGTAGTATTTTGTTCTGATTTACTTCTAGCTTGTTCAATTTTCATCGAATAATAGTTTTTAAACAAATCCCGTTTTCCTCTTTGCAAAATTAAAGGATCAAGAAGCAACATTTGCTCTAGGAATTCATGTCGAACGAGAATTGATCACTCGTTTTACTGATAATTTCTTGAAGTTTGTATTGTATCATTAAGAGTTCTTGTTGCATGGGCCGTGCATCAATAACCGGCCTGTACGTGAAATATAGTCAAGGCTAATGCATACCAGATTATATGCTTTAGATACTTTTTTTTAATGGCAAATCTTTAGATAAGTTATTTTAGCAATTCGAACTTTTGGTTGATGTACGAGAGAAAAACTGACTTGGCTCGAAATTCGTATTTTTTGAACTTTTGGTTGGTGCGATTTCTGCTACTTGAATGAGCTGTATGGTGTTCAGTTGTTAGTGTGTGCTGGCATGGCAGTTGTTTTTTGGTGTATGCTGCAAGGGTTTATACAACTCAAAAAAAATTTCGTTTAAGCTGTGAGTCGTTTCCCTTAGGCTGGTTGGGTCAGGTAGTTCCCACGTCCAACCAAAATATACACATCACAGATAAGGCTAGCCCATTCCCTGCGTAGGCGGGGTTCTAAGCCCTAGCTTTCGGGTCAATTTAAAACCCAAATACCTGATCCCTGACCCTACGCATGTAATTTCCCTTTACTCTTGAACTTAGTTAAGGTAATTTATAGTGTTTTGGTCAGTTTGGTTACGGACTAAGGCTTGAATTGAGCTAATCATGGTGTCATAGATTACAGAATTTTGACATCTGATATGGGAGTTTGAAATGCTACGGCACTTGCTAAATTAGTAGTAGTAGTAGTAGTAGTAGTAGTAGTAAAATAATATCCTTAGCTCCGAAAAGATTGCGTCTGCATCTATGGCAGTACCCTAACTTTAGCAGGAGTTTTGTTCATTTTGTTTTCCGCTAATTCATAATTTGGGTATTTAGTTTGGTGTCTCTTTTTTCCTTGGGTTGAAATTAGCCATCTACAAAATAAACCCGACTAAGGGCACATCATCCCATGGTGTAGACTTGCTCCTGGGGTGGGTGGTTTTTTTTTTTTTTTTTTCCTTTTGGATACAACTATTTGCGCCTTTTGGAAAAGCTTGGGTCGTAGTGATGGTCGAATTTTACATGTCATGAACCCTTGTGCGTTTGAAATCCTGGACTCTTCGTTCTTGCCTTTATAACCTTTCAATCGCATAAACTTTTTAACAATTCTCAACACAAATCTATCTAAACAACACTTTACTACCGTTTCTAATCTACCCAAGAATCCACCTGCGATAAAACGGAAGAGTAAAAGCTCTTAAAGACTGTTAACTTTTCTCTAACCACCTGCGTTTTTCTAAACATCAATGTCTTATTTGACAAATTGAATACAAAATTAATGACAATACTGCTCCAATGTCTACATATGTACATATATGTGTGTGTGTGTTATTAGCAAAAACCAAAACCAGTAAAAAAGCTTTGTCTAGAGCCATTTTGGTGAAAACTCCTGCAATGGTTTCTGATAAGCATTCTAACTTTCTTGGTATTTTTAGGAAATCTATCAAACGCCAATTCAGAAAAGGGAAGGTTTTGGCCACCATTATACCAATTTTCTCCTTCCTCCTCAACTCTCTTCTTTTATTTACCACAATCTGGGAACACTCTTCGTTCTGCCATTTCAGAGCACGCGTGTCCCTCCGTTGCCTTATTGCCAAAGAAAATGACCAAATCTATATAGGAGCCAAATCTTTCCTCTCGCTCGCTTCTTTTGCTATCTTGCTCCTTGAAATGGTTTTGAAAACCACTAACAATCTCAGAAAGAATATTTTTTTGTCTTCCCTCTGGATGACTTTTGCATTGTTGGCTGTTATCTACCTTGATTTGGCTCTTCTTTGGGGCATTTTAGTTGATCTAATAACAAGGGCTGATGATCCTTATTTCGTCTTAAAAACCCATACCATCATACTAATGTTTGGGTTTGGGCCATTAGTGTTTTCTTATATGCACTTGTATATTAATGTTTGGATTTTGGCCATCGTGATTTGGGTGAATGAAGAAGGATGCGGTTGCCAAATTGAGGCGGTGCGAAAGGCTGTAAGATTTATGGAGGGAAAGAGGCTAAATGGCTTTACTTTGATTGGATTTCCCCTGGCACTGTCGCGTTTGATTGTTCATTGCCTGATGGCCCTGATCAATTCTGAAGAGTTAAACAAATCAGGCGACATCTTTTTGGGGCTTGTTTTGACTGTTACCAGTTGTGGGAGCATATTGTGTGATCACTTTAGATGCATTTTGGTATATTACTATTCCCATAGCAAGAAGATGCGTAATATACACACCACTCCCCAGTCAAGACTTTCCAAAAGAAGAGCAACATCTCTCTCTCTATCTCTTTAGCTGATCGAAAAAAATCTCTCAGCCGATCTTTGTGTGCGAGTGTGTGTCTTTAAATACGGACCCCCTCTTTTTACATATTTTTGGGAGCTGAAGGCGCTCGAGGTTGCTTAGAACCAGCACTGAGGATTATGCTTCTCTTGAGTTCACCTAGACGCCCCAATACGGAGAAGTGGTGAAAATAAAAACATGAACAATGAGTTTTGAAAAAGATGGAGTTAACCGTATTCCAGTTGCGTGCTCAGATTAGTTCCAAGCTAGGATTATTCTAACCTTCGCCTAAATGGTATATGATAATAAGTAAAAAGTGCATTGATATCTGAGAAATGTGTATTGATATTTGAAAAAGTGTATTAATATCCGTAAAATATGCATTGATATCCGAACTTTTTTGAAATTATTGGTATATTATCTTCCATCTAGTGGACAGAGGTTAGTAAGACTGTAATTTCTATTGTACCATTTTCCACCAGTTTGACCATTGAAAGTGTTACACAAATTTGACTATATACAAGCACTGCTACTTGGGCCAAAATGTATTTAGTGGCAGACGCGTCAACCATAGTCGTTGGAGGCATTGTAGTAATATGAACTTAGTTTTTAAGGGGCTAAAATGACATTATTATCATGACTTTAAAGGGGCCAAAATGAACTAAATGTTATCGTAATCACATTTTAGAAATTTCGGCCTATTTGTTTTTTGGCTCTTCGATACGTTTAATGTTAAGTCGTATTCCCCCGTCCCTTTCAAATGTTCACTACGATTTTGCGTATCATTTTCAATTACTTATATCTTTTAATGTATATTGCTTGTTTGATAGATCTCAATTGTTTTTACAAGATAATGATTTTAAAAACATAAAACATACTATATATCGAAAGATATGAGCCATTGAAAATTATATGTAGAACCGTAGTGAACATTTAAAGAGGGGCGAAGGGAGCATATTTTTCTGAATTCAAATGGAATTTCTATTTTGATTGCCGTTAATGTTATTGACAAAGTGGAAGAGAATTTTCAAGTAGAAAGATTTAGACCAAGTCCCAATAACCCAGCATACTTGATTTTGATTTCAAAGAAATTTAACTTAACGGTTACTATATTCAGATACTATTACTCCCTTCTTCCTAACTTTTGGGTCCAATTTTGACGATCATTCGTTACAAAAAGATTGTCTCTGTTTCTTAATTTATGCAATCTTTTAGGGTTTTGTAAACTTTGGCTGATAAAACTCTATAATTAAGATTTAGCAAACAAGATCTGTAGCAAACAAAAAGTATTACAAATTTATAAGTGCAAACAAGTTTTTGATAGGTCGAAATTGTCAAAACAGGCAAACAAATTGGGTCAATGTAGTAATAGCTAAAAAAGAGAGTATAATACTTATAATGAAAAATATAAAGCTGTTACTACGTCCTAATGTAATTTGTTTGTTCCCTTTCATTCAAACAATTGCAATAAATAGGTTGATTTCAAGTGTTGTGTCAATGGTCCATTTTTTGTTATCTTTCATGCACTCTCCCTTAATTATGATTTTTCTTCTCAAGACTTAGGCCCGTAATTAATAGCCTCGCATATGTGGACCAGCACCCCTATGGGTACAGATATCCCATATCTATACCCGCGTGTACAAATTCATTTTTAACACGTCTCAGGTCCCACAAAGATTATGATCGGATCTGCTCATTATGTTCAAAATGTTTGTTTAGGGCTCCTGAAAAAATCTACTCAATCGAATATCAGAATTCAGATCAACTGAGCTAGGAACCAACTTTCAGCAACTAGCCGGCTAGGAACCATGGGAGTCAATCTTTATATAATCACATTAACCCATTAGAAGCTGCCTTTGGGGAAGCTATACAAAACCCAAAAGTTGAACGCCTATCAAAGTAGAGAAATACTAAGTGCAAAGAAAATAAGCAAAGAAACGACCCTTAAAGTGTACATAAACGGCTCAAATGCATTGCACAGTGAATCTGGGCCGTTCATGTACACTTTAAGGGTCTTTTCTTTGTCAATTTTCTTTATCTCTAGCACTCCTCTAAAAGTATCACCTGCCCACTTAGATTCCAAAAAGGCATGAATATCAAAAGAACCATGAGAAAAGGTGAGGGCAAAGTGGAGAGTGCCTTAATATATCGATGGAGATGTTTCACCGAGGAAAAATGAGCATTAGAAGGCCTATGCATATGTTGCCAGGCTTGATTAACCGCAAAGGCAATATCAGGCCTACTAATGGTTAAATACTGAAGGCCACCCATCAAGGTTCTGTGAAAGGAAGGTTGAGAGAATGGTAAGGCATCAAAGGGAGAAATAGAATGTTTAATGGGTAATGGATTTTTGCACGGTTTACAATCAATGACGTACCCTTGGCAGAAGAAGTGACTACTATTCCTAGAAAATAAAAGATAGGAGTATCAACTAATTCTTTCATAGCAAAGGCAGCATGCATGTGACTAACCAACGAATCAAGTCACCCGACGCCGTGAAGTCGTGGTTTGATCGGAGTTCTAGCCAAGGAGAATTTCTACCTCGATCTCCATGCTCGGAGCCTCACGTGTCAGCGGAGGCTTGCCGGAGATTTCATCTCCTCCGCTTTGGTTCGCGATCCCGTTTGTGCCTCAATATCCGGCGATGTGCGGGGTTCGGCCGAAGCAAGCCGGCGTGCTTAGTCGTTTTGTTCACGGTGCTGTTTTTTCTGTTTTGCTTATTCTTATCTGTTTCCATCGGTATTGTGTGCTTATCTCTGGTTTGGATTCTTCGCCATCCCGAGGCGACTGTTGGATAGATTGCTAGCTCCTCGTGTCTCGGCCCTTTGTGGCGGTGAGAAGAGAGCTTTGGCTCGTGCTTAGGATCTAGACACTTTGCGTCTCTTTGTCCCTGTTTTTCATGTGTATTTTTCAGTGATGGGTTGGTCGTAGTCTCCCTTTCATTGTATTTGGATGGATTCACTGTAAGTGCCGCATGACATTTTAATGAAATGTGTTTTCGCATCAAAAAAAAAAAAAAGAAGACAAGCCACATTATTGCCCTTGAGAAGAATACCATCCACATCCGCATCTATACTTCGTTATAAAAGCCTTTCATGTTTGTCAACTTTTCCATTTCCCAAATTACCCTTTCTACTTCTACTCCCCAAAAAACAGACGCACCCTTCCTACTTCTACTCCGAAAAAAACAGACGCAACGATTCCTTCCCTATTCTCCCAACTATACCATCACAACTACCCACCGCTCCAAATGGAAACCCACTCCATCTCCAACCCCCAAAGTCTCTGCCAAAGATTTTGCCAATTCAAACTTCCACCGTCCACTGGACTTCCCTATGCCGCCAGAGTTTCGGCCGCCGGAATGAATTGCCCAGTAAGTTCAACCTAATCCATTGTCCGATCTCCACCTCTATCTAAATGCGTATACATATACACCTGCATTTATCCGTGCTTCGTAATTAAGGATAGCATAATGCACACCAAATGTTCGATAAAATTATGCAACTTTAGTTGGTGTTCTGCACATAGTGTTTGATATATTGCTCCTACGAGGATTGAATATGGTTACCCTGATATAAGGCAAAATTAACTATGGAATCTGGAAATTTGTTGTGGGTTTTGGCGTTTAGCCTTGATCCTCCTTTGATTTATTGCCAGGATAACAAACGCAAAGGGTTGTTCCATTGCTGGGAAGTCATGTACACTAATTGTTTGATATAATTCCTAAGCATTATTGGGTGGTGGTTCCATTGTTTCATTGAAACATTCAGTACTTCTAATATTATGTACCTGGTTTTTGTTTTAACGTGACAGATCACTATCCTTGGCATTATTTGTTTTGATATTCCTGCGAACTTGACAGATTAAATCTAATGAGTTTCGAATTCTCTTTATTGACTAGCCATGTTTTTGCTTGCTTAACAAAATATGAGCCGAGATGAAAGCAACGGAAGGTTGTTTTACTGAAAGAAGGGGGTTTTGTCAATTGGGATTGTTCCCTTTGTAATTCTACATTCAATTTTTCGCGGTTTCACCTGCTCTTTTGCCTTATTTTTGTTCTTGTTCATTCCTTGTGTACAAGGGATCTCGAGTATCGACCAATAGAATAAATGAAAGGTTGCACTGGAATCATTCTTCCGATAATACTGTTCTTTCTTTTGTTTTGTTCTCCCCACATTTTATAAATGCCAATACTAGATGTTACAAGAAAGAAGGTTGTATCACACGTACTAAATTCTATTGTTTATCGTCCAAGCCAAGCATGTAGCCTTCTTACATAGATTGTTCTCTATGTTTTTTTTTGGTTAGTACAATCTATTCTATTGTTTATCTATTTTGTTACATGAGGTTGCTTAAGATTGTTTCACCCAGGACCAAGCCATGCATGTAGCCTTCTGATAACAATCCATGTTTTTATTTTTAATTTTTTCAGTCTCTTTTAGTAATGTTACAAGCAGTGGCGCAACTTCCACGTGCAATACACGTGTGCTTTCACTAGTAGATTAAAAAATAGACATAACATTCTTGCCGGGAGGTAAAGGATCCAATTGCCAAGTGCCCTGCCTTTGCAAAGCCTGAAGTTCCTCTAATATGACTGTTTGCCATACAGGAGATTTAGAAGAAGAAGAAGAAGATGATGATGTATGAGAGAGAGCTGCTTTGGGGGGAGAGAGAGAGAGAGAGAGAGAGAGAGAGAGAGAGAGAGAGTGAGTTATATATATATCTATATATAACACAGATACAAGAGGTTCGACAACTGCTTACTCCATGGAGCCACAATAGTTCACTATAATCGATGAATATGATGTTCTAACCCTAAAAATCATATAATAGAACTTATAGTGTCCGATTCCTTGCTAGTTTTTCTATTAAGGCAACATATTTATTTTGTCTCACCGAATGTATAGTGTGCACCATTCGCAAGGAAAAATAAGTTTGTCTTTATATTTCATCGTGTTAGGTTATTTCTGTTGTAGGGAACAGTTTAATATGTTGACATTAGATTGAGGATTTTGAATAAGTTAACGTGATTTAAACATGTAGAACAAGCATCCAAAAATCCAAACGAACATAGTATTTAATGGATGGAAAACTTTTTTAAAAATTGCTTCTCGGCCCCAACATAAATTTCCCAATCCCACCTTTGAAGGGCACAATAAACCACCCTGCACACAGTAAATATTAAAAGATTAGGTCCTCTCATGTGGTGTTAAAATTCTATATTTATAGAAATAAATTATTGTTCAAGAGAAGAAAATTTGGGCCTAAATCGCTGTAATATATATATGACAAAAAATTTCTAATTAAGAGTGTACGTATATAGATGCGCCAAGAGGATAGCTAACTATGTTTAAGTATGAGAAAAAAGAAGTTCGTGTAGAGAGAGAGAGAGAGAGAGAGAGAGAGAAGTTAGTGTAAAAATGAAACCCAGCAAAAGATATTTTATTAATTTTTAAAATGGTTACAAAGACTAACGGGGGTAAGGATTTAAGGGCATCATAACCCTAAACTAAGCTAAGAACAATGATCATGTGCCAAGATTCAAAAGAGACCAAGATTGGCAAGATGCCTAATTAACCAAGGCCAATACCAATTGGGTCAAGCCCAAAATACCTAATGGACAAAGCCGAACACCTATTGGGTCAAGCCCAATACCTAATGGGTAGATACTATTTTTCTAACATGGAAAGTAGTAATGGCGGACCCAAAATTTTGGCGAAGTGTATACACCATATATATTAAGCTTTATCGTGAATACTAAATTTTTATTTTTTTTTGTAACCGAGGAACAATTCTGAAGCCGAGCCTGAATACTAAATTTTGTTCTCAGATACTACTAAACATATATCTTGATTACAAACTGCAAAAGTTTACAATGCATAATTTTCACAAAAATGTCTAAAAATATATACGATAGATGGACTTTTATATATACAGTTTTTACATTTCTACAATTAACCCTTGGTTTTCGAAATGCAATCGTTCATGACTAGCTTTATTTTAAAATATAACTCTCAACGACTGTTGAAAACAAGTCAAATGAAGAAGTCAGTACCTCAGCTAGGGAAAGGGAAAAAAATAAAAAATTTGTGAGCCAATCTTTTGGCAGGTAAAATACATACTAGTACGTACATTTTGAGGTTCAATTAATGTTTGGGTCATACTCATGATGGGCATTCCAATTCCGTCTCGATCGATAACTAAGAAAAAAGAATGCACTTACTTTGCATGAATTCACCTCGTCACATCCACACAATAGCTTCCCATTTAGGAAGTCTACAAAAAAAAATGCTTGCCTGGCCCCGATTCCCTGTAATGACGAGATCCGTTGTTATTAGTTTATTTACTCGTAAAATTAACATCCGGCGTAGCAATATTGTTGTCAAAAGTGACCCATGCATACCTTGTCCATGTTGACAGCAATGAAATTTGCCCAACGGTTAGAAGCTGCCGCGTAACACGTATGCATTGCGTTCATGAGGTCTTTAGTAAAATTTGCGTTTGAATAGTAGTAGTTGAGTAGAACCAAAGATTTCGTTGTACCGTTGTCAGTTGTCGGTCTTTGATAAAAAAATTTTTTTGTTACCAGTAAAAACTCTCTTTTAAAGCAAGGTGGCCAACGTCGACTCCCTTCCCGATTTCCATCTAGCATAGCAAACATACAAGTACAACAGATAATTAAAAAAGGTTAGGGAAAAAAAAATACTTTCAATGTTACTAACATAATGTTCATCTTGATGTACGTCAAAATTAAGTACACAAGGGAGATGTATTATCTTACATTTACACTCTACCATGAAATTCCATTTATAAGCAATTCCTTCACTTAGTTGCTTAGATTCGTCTGAAGTGAAGACAATGAGCCTCTCATCAGCAGCAACCATGTCCTTGACTGATGGCCAGCTCTGTCCATCATGTTGAGGCATTTTGTTTAATGGCAACAAGTATTTTGTCAACCTCGCAGCTTTAAAAACCTTTGCCAGGCCATTAGAAGTCGTAACACAGTCTTCTAAGATTAGTGTTAGTATCTCAAATGGATTTGAAGATAAGAATTCCTCGATTTCCTTTAAAATTGCGAGAGCAGGAGTCTACGTGCACAAATAATTGACATAATTAAGCATTTTGGATAAGCTAGACCATGCATATATAGCTAGAAAAAGTAATACATTAATTATCTATTAATCAATAGAAGATACCAGTACGTAGACAATAATAATAATAAAATAACAACACACAGGGACGAGTTGCATACGGAAAAAGGTACTTACACTGCTGTCGAACCAGTTGTAATCCCCATCGTCATTGGTGTTTTGGGCAACCCATATCGTCTCACTATCACGAGTATCAAATATCTTCAACATCAAAGCTCTAACACCGCTCTGCATGCAGAAATATATTTCAAATTCAGTAGTTTTGGTCCTTTTGGAGAGCTAGCTCAACGAAAAATGGTAGCTAGTAGTGTTGCCGTTGGTGATCTTACATGTAGCTGTTCTCTCACAATTCTTGGTCTTTCAACTCTAAAAACCGATTGTTCATCAAGTCTCACAAATGGCATCTCATACGAATTGCGAGCAGTCAAAAAAGCATATTTGTCAAATGACCATGAATTACCCTGTGTGCATGAGAGAGAGAGAGAGAGAGAGAGAGAGAGAGAGAGAGATTTGTTAGTCACCTGTGGCACATGTACATGAAATTAGGAGGATTCTTTTTTTTTTTTTTCTTGGTATATAAAATTAAGAGGATTCTTACAATCATTGACATAATTGGAGTAGAGCTTGAGTTTGATCGAGTAGCAATTGCTTAACTCTAGTTTTTATGTGGCAATTTAAAACTTCTATTTTTCTTTCAGTCACTAGTAAATCCAATTGATATATATTTTATTTAAAGCAATTGAATGTAAATACATATGATCTCATGGGCGCTCACTTGACTATATATTAAAGTGAAAAAATGAAAGTCATCGATCGTATTTCTTTCTCCACTGTTAAATGCACCCCTTTCATATCTCCCAATCCATATATATCATCAATATTAATTACATACAAGCATGGTACCCCGGCCTATTATGGACGAAAGCACGAAAAAAATTCTATTTTGTTTAGTAGTAGTTTTTATCTCTTGATCAATATCATTCAATGTTTAAATTTATCAAGAGAAAGTTTGAACTGGATCGGAAGAGCATTGAAATTAAGCTTCATTTCCTGTGAAGTGGGAAAATCGACAAAGAGGGAAGATGAAACTGGGTGTATGTATGTGTGTGTGTGTGTATGTATATATATATATATATATATATATATTTTCAAACTAATGCCTTTTCCGTTCTTTCCTCTTTTTGAGACTTTCGAAACTTAATCAGGTTAATGAAGAGACGACAGTAGGTTTGAATTTGGTTTCCGCTCGAACATGATCTTTTGATTGCATGTTTTTCTCGATTTAATCATTTGGGATATCTTGATCAATTAAGGTGTCAACTCTTTCCGTAAGAATAAGATTTTTTTGAAGTGCTCGTAGGTATAATAAGATTGAGACTCTTAACTTTAAGGGTTTGGCCTCATAATCAAGACTTAGGACTTAGGGGTATGCTCCTTCTAAGTTTTTAATTTAGATTTGAAATTTCTTAAGTGCTACCAACTATTTAGAAACTCATCCGTATGGGATTTTGTCCTGATTTTAATTGGGCCTCCCGCCAGGGAACGATGTGATTGGTCTCCCAAGAGTGGTCGAGACTCGAGATACAATCAAGTTGGCCCAAACAATTCACGAGTTATAAAAAAGAGGGGGAAAAAGATTACAATATTTTTATTTGGGAATTATATTAAGGGTCTCATTGTGAAAGTTTCACTTTCAGCCCTCCAAAACTTAGAAGGCGGTGCTTATGGAACTTGGAGAAAAACTTACCTATCATGCAAAACTTACTTTGACTTGTTAATGCACAATTCATTCAAGTTTTACCGAGCTATTTATAATTTCTAAAGCTAATCCCCAATAGTCAATCTGAGCGATAATCAATTTTGCCCCCGACCATAATTCAAGTTTATAGCTTCTAAATTGGAGCCCAAGAATTAAATTTTACTAGATAATTATCATGGTGTTGCTTCACTTTCCTCAAAATGAGAGCGAGTACAAGGTGTGGGTGAGTTTGTACTTGGAAGTGGACCAGAGGCTAATCAAACTCAAGTTTTTTCGGGGGCAGAGAGAGACTTTGGCTCAGCTTTATTTATTCATAGGCAAGGGGCAAGCATAGGTTGGGCCAACGACTGTAATATTCTTGAGATACTTAGGCAAAGTATGACTTCTCTTGAGGTAAAATTATCAAAATATCCAAACTACATATAGCTATCCTAGCATAATTTCCAACTCCGTGGGGTCTGGTGATTTTCTTGTAGCATGACCTACTTGACCTAGTGTAGCTCCGTCCTTTCATTTGGAAGCTCCGTGTCATAGATCTCCGGCCAAGGCATGCTGTTGTTGAAAGTTAAAACTTAGTTGTATTATTGAGAGACATGTGAGGGGTCATTATGGGAAGTTGAGGAACAATGAAGGAGTACTTGGAATTGGAGAAGGGGTCCTGCCAGCAAATTGGGGTTGGGAGATACTCAGATACACATGCTTATGTGGTTGCTAAAATGCCCCTTTGGGATTCTCGGCGTGGTTTTTTTAGATTTCTTTGCTGGCATTTGTGTTTTCATATTTCTTGTATTTTGATGCTGAAGTAGATATGATCATAATTCAACATGAAATATTCTCAAATATAGACAGACAATACATTGGCGCATGATTATGGAGATTAAATTCTTTCTACAGGTGGAAAACCCCACTTTTGTACTACCACATTTTTCGGTCCTACCATGTGTTTATTGTTGATATGAAAGGGTTCATCTTATAGACCTCACATAGTAGTGTATCAATGCAAAAAATAAACTTGATCGGACATCGATAGGAATATCAAAAATTAATTTTGCTTTGTAAATTGGATAGTTTATCTTTATTATTATTGACAGAAATCAGATCTTTCATTTTATAACCAAAATTCAAATTTTGATATATCTACTGACTTTCGATCAAGTTGATTTTTTGCACAATAATATTATAGTGCAGGTCTTAAAATATGAACGGTTCAGATCACATTAGTACACACTCGGTGGGGCCCATAATAGGCGGTGGTGGAAAAGTGGAATTTTATACCGGCAGTGGATAGAATTTATTCTCATAATTATGACTTTTGATTTCTTGTCCAAGCCATTTTAAGTTTTTGAGAGAGAGAGAGAGAGAGAGAGAGAGAGAGAGAGAGAGAGAGAGAGAGAGAGAGAGTTGGAGATACCATCATACTGATTACCAGGGCCAGAATCCACAAAGTGGCTCCTAAACAGTCATTTATTATGTATGGAGGGAGTGATCGGGGAGAGAGAGAGAGAGAGAGAGAGAGAGAGAGAGAGAGATACCACAACTTCGAACGGGTTTGAGAAGTATGTTCTCGCGTATGGCTGATCATCAAAGCTCTTATTTTTTACCTGCAAAAGACAAGTTGAGGTTTTTGTCAATCTCGAGTATGCAGATACTCAAAAGTAAGCTATTTTCTTGCTAAAATACGGAGTAATAACAAACTCAATACATACAAAGAAAATTGCATATATAAACAATTGGTAATAGTCATTTAGAGAGAGGGGCCGGGGTACCACGTGTTCTTCATGACAGAGAAAACTCGTAAGTATATTGAACCAAAAACACAATATAGATGATAGGATCAAAATTATGTGCCCCAGACGACTCAACATCGAGCTGAGCTGAAATGAGGGTAAGAACCGTCAAAGAGCGCATGCACAGGCCAACGAACACATGCACAAGTTTTATCTGAAAACCATGCATATATGGGTTGAGAGAGAAAACATAGATACTCAGTTTATAAAAACAATAAAAATAAATAAATGCAACAGGTTCTGTTTTTCCATAATAAACGTAAGGTACTATTCAACCAAGAAATTAATACCCATAGAGAGATAATTAATTGAACTCGTAAATGGGCTTCACATCACTTGCTTAAACCATAAGACGTACTCTTCATTGATGTATGTCAAGGGTACTTCCATCAAATTCTTTCATGAATCTATGTCGGATATATAATTATTGATCACGAATCCAGTTTTTAAAAAAAGTTTGAGTTCCAAGAAATTTGTTGACTGATCAGAATCAAAAGAAAGAGATAAACACGGGCATCGAACATCATGAAAATTGAATTGATTTGCAAAATTAATGTAAATAATATAAGCATAAATCAAGTAAAATGATGTTCGAGAAATAAATCTTAAATTGAAACGATTAACAAACAAGGGATTGCTTCCACTTTTTTCAAGTAAAATATTGTTCATACCGTGTTTTTATAAGGAGAATGATATAACTCCTTTTTTTTTTTTTTTGTGTGGCCAAAATGGTACGATTTTATTTATTCAAATACCAAAATGCTTAATTACAAAAGCTAACGATGAAAGAAAGTGAGGAAGTTTTTTTTTTTTTTGGATCAGCAAAAACAATTTTATTTTAACCTTGATAATGTTATATCAAGAAAGAAAGAAAAGGCCTAAGCCATGATATTGATACATGGACTATGGGTTGGGCTAGAAAAGGCCTATGTTGCATATGGATTGGTCTCTAGCTTGGCTTATGTTGTTTATGAGTTATGCCTTCTAGTTTTTGCGTTAGAATTTTGATTTCTTGGGCTTCATGTTGTTTTTGGGTTATGGGTTTCTTGTGAACTTTATTGTTATATTTATACGTGTTTGGAGTACTTTATGTGATCTGAGCTAGGCCAATTGAAGCTCTTTTTGTTGGCGATCTACCCAACAAGAGATTGTTCTTTTTTAATCCTTTTTCTTTTCAATAAAATCTTTTGTTTTTGCCGTTAAAAAAAAAAAGGATACATGGACTAGGATTTTAGGATGAGAAAAACCTCTAATAGTGCTTTGGAAGATAGAAAGAAGTAATAAAAAGGCCAAAACAGAGGCCCCAAAAAAGATTAAAAATGCTACACGCACAATCATTGTGTGTATTGTGTAACAAATTCTAGCTATCCAGATGTGTTTGGATGATCCAGATTTTAAGTAAACTATTCGCACGAATCGTTTATTTATTCCCTCAGTGAATTTGGACCGTCTATTATAACAATGAATGGGTAGAGATCAGTTGTGTTGTTCTTCAGCAACACACAATATAAAAAATAAAAATAAAAAAAACATTGATCTTTAGTAAGAGGAAACAAAGCAGTAAGAACAATTGCTCCAATGGTAAAATTGTCGTTTGCATTTAGAGAAGAAAAAGAAGTGTTTTCTGATTAGCTTTTGAATAAAAGAGAAATAGTTTTTATTGTACGGAGAGACAATCAAGTGGAGAGAAAAAAACAATTACGTATTTTTTTTTTAATTGGCAAAACAAACTTTTATAAAACTCAACCGGGTTACATCGAGGGGGAGGCATGGAGCACAAAATTGCTACAATTGCCAAAAGAAAGAAAGGAACAACAATAACAACAGAGAACCTCCAACCGAGAGTTGGAGGAAAAAACCAAAACTCCTCAAGAACACGACTAGAATTTCAACTTTCGAATACCGTCTAAGAAGGCCTTAAATTCCTCCACCGAATAGAGCTTGATATCAAATTTGGATTTCATCCACATTGCCACTTTCGTTTTAACAGGATCCCCAACCTCCCAAATCACTGGAACAACGTTGTTGAAGGCCAAGTTATTCCTTGTTAGCCATAAAGACCAGATGGTAGCAAAAAAATAAGCTTCCCAAATGTGTTTCTCCAAATTACGAAACCCGTTGTCAAACCACCAAACAGCAAGGTCAGCCAAAGAAAAAGGTCATACCCAAGACATATGCCATCAATCCATAATAATTGACCAAACCCTCCAAGAGATCTTACAAAACAAAAACAAATGATGAGGAGTTTCAACCTGCTCAGAACATAAAGGGCAAACATCAAAAAAGGATCCAAAATCAGATTTCTGTTGTGGAGCACTGATCTTGTGGCCACCCTATCTTGAATTGCCAACCATGATAAGACTTCCACTTTGGAGGGGCTGAGATTCTTCCAAACCGAGCCAAGAACCGGATCACTTAAAAAGTTCTGTCGTTCTCACTGCTCATAAACTGATTTCACCGAGAACCGCCTACTATCCTCCCACTTCCAAAACAAAGAATCTGGTTTTGATGGGTCCAAGGTTACATTTTGGACGCTTTGAATTAATTCCCCCCTCTCGTCCTCCTCCCAAGTTCGTAACGATCTCCTAAATTGCAGATTCCAACTGCCAAGGCCATTCCCATCCCTTACGACACTGACCACATCATTTTTTTGAGAGGAGAGAAGGCAAAGTCTAGGGTAGGCTTCACGAATAGCTTGATCCCCCAACCAAGTGTGGTTCCAAAACATAACTTCCTGACCGGAATGGATTTGGATCTTGAAACCCTTTTGGAGTAATGGTCCAATACATGAACTAAGATTTCCAATGCTGCAAATGTCCCTCCAGCTGTTCGTTACTAGTCCTGATTCCGGTAATTGAGACAGCCAGGTTCCATGATCCAATCTATATTTCCTTTTTATAACTTTTACCCAAAGTGAGTCCTTGTCCTCGTGGAATCTTCACCACCACTTCGCCAATAACGCCAAGTTCTGTTGCATCATTTTCTTCACCCCCCAAACCCCCATCTTCCTTGCACTTGGAAATAAGATCCCACTTGACAAGGTGCAGCTTTCTTTTATCAGCTGAATCCCCCAAAAAAACTGCCTCTGAAGTTTCTCTAATTTTTTGGCAACTGTTGAAGGCATTTTGAACAACGACATAAAATAGACAGGAAGATTACGAGTGTTGGAGTTGATTAACGAGAGTCTGCCCCCAGAAGATATACACCTCCTTCTCCATATGCTTAGCGCCCTCTCAAAACTGTCAATAACCGGTTCCCATGTCTTGATTCTTCTTGGGTTAGCTCCAAGAGGCAATCCCATGCAAGTACTTGATAGGCAAGGATTCAACCTTGCAACCCATAACTAGAGTAAGAGCTTCCACATCCTGATTCGGAACCTTCAAGCCACAGAGTGAGCTCTTAGAAAAATTGATCTTCAATCTTGACATTAACTGAAAGCACCTGAGAATCCTCTTTATATTGGCCACCTCCTCTACATCATTATTACAGAAAATGATGGTATCATCAGCAAACTGGAGATGGATATATAACAGTCACTCCATTGGCCCCAACCCTAACTCCTCTAGTGATATTAAGATCTCGAGACTTTATAAATCACTACTATTAAAAGGTGACTTGTCGGCACCTGTTTGTTAGCTGGACTGTTTTTATAAATCATTACTATTAGTATTTTTCTAATTAAAAACTACCTACAGTTTAGTCATAGTGGTTAAAGATAAAAGGGAATGATATGTTGTGAGTATCAACCGATAATGAGTTTGATAATGTTCACCCAACGAAATAAAACTCATCCCTTACCCCAATGTAATCCTGAGTAAATTCAGACGTATTAAATTACTAGAAATTTGACTCTTGATAATTATATTTTCATTCTTTCACAAGATTTCTGTCATTCAAACATTAAAGAAGAAAATGATTTGTTTTGTTGGTCGTAATCTTGAAAAGGCATGAGAATATATTTATTAAAAATCAAATTCATGTTAATTCAATAATTGAAGTAGTTTCATTGCATTGTTTAGATTATTTCGGTAAGCTTATTCAAGAAACATTTATTCTGGAAATTTACTACACTTAACATTTCTTTACTTTTGGAAATTGAGCTGGTAATTTAAGATTATCATGGGGTAAGAAAGGAATTAGATTCTCACTCAATCAAAAAATATGGTTCCTCGTTGAATATATCATTAGAAATCACATTCTTATTCCGGCATGCTTAAACTTAAAAATCATGGAGATATATGACATTTAATTTCACTCTCATCCCTTCTTGAAATGCTCGTTATACTTACATACTTAGCCAAATGGTGTTGACATCGGACTCATGATGAGTTGAATAAGTTGATGTGAATGTACGAGAATGTTTAACATTCTTGTCAAACAGCAGGAAATCCATATATAGGACCTACTTTTCTAACTTTCCAGTACTAGAATTAGTTTTTCCCCAAAAAATACAAGATTTTGAAGGAGTCTTCTTTCTACGTACACTAGTATCGACATAATTTTTTTTGATCGGCAAAAATAAATACATTATATATGTGTGTGTGTGTGCACGTGTGTGTGTATATATATATATATATATATATATATATATATAAATAACAATAAAAACTTAATAAGAGTATATCGAGGAGACCAAAGCCAACATCACCCACCAAGGTTCATGACATGCCATGAGACCCAAGGAAAGAAAAAACAAGGAGAACCAAGAAAATGTTGGATCAGAAAAATAGAAAACAGAAGACTGTGAAGTACCCATTCAAGTTAAAGGAAAATGCCAACCTTGTATTCCTTATGGAAATGCCCATTGCTATATGAGAGTTTGTGTTTAGAGATAGCCTGAACATTAGGCAAGTTCTAGACTAGGCTTAGTAGTTATTTTACTTCCTTGCATGCTATGTTTAGTATGTTGATACTCTTGATGTGGTACTTTGTTTCGTAAGTTTTTATGAATTTCCGTTTGACAAAAAAAAAAAGAAAGAAAGGAAAATGCGCTCAAAAGCCAACCAATTAATATATATATATATATATATATATATATATATAGAGAGAGAGAGAGAGAGAGAGAGAGAGAGAGAGAGAGAGATCGAGAAAGGCAGGGTGTGCAGCAATATTATGATAATAGTGCAACAGTAGAGCACCCAATAATAGCAGCAACAAGCTTCCAAACTTGGCACCCACGAACAGCAGCAATCAACCTATAACCTTGACGTTGGTGTACTTTGAAGAACTAGGTATTCAGTAAATAGAAGCACCCAAGTACTTAAGAGACGGCAAAAAAACTATCACTCCAAACAGCAACCAGTAGTTCAAACAGCACAGATTTAATTCCAGCTAGCAAATCCAAAACTGCATTATTAGTGGTCCAAGCAGTAGTAGATAGCAGCAAGATACCATATCTAGAAACATCCAGAGCAGCAGCAGCTGATCGAGCACCAGCGGCAGCTAGCAAAGCACCAATCAGCAACCAGCATCCAAACAGCAGCTATGAGGATTCCAAAACTGCAAAAGCAGCAGTTCCAGCAGCATACAAAATTCCAACAGCATCCAGGATACATTCATCCAAAGGGAGTATAATATTAGATTATCCCAATGAATTCAGCGCAACCAGCAGCAATCCATGGCAATATGTTTGGATACCATGATGGTATCAGGTCAAAGAATCAGCAGCAGCAACCAACGGCAATACTAATACAGAGCCAGACAAGATTGAAAAATTCCATCAAGCCTGACAAGACTAGTCTCCACCCAAACTATGAACAAAGATGACAGACCCCAGACAATATAAAAGCCTACGCACCAAAGACAGACACAAGGGAGAAGAACTGAAGAAAAGACAACTCCTACCCCAAAAGAAAGACCACAAAAGACCCAAATCACTCCAAAACCAAACTCCCGCCAACTTGACTGAAGACAGGACACCAACCAGAACAGACAGGACCCAAACCCAGCAAGAAGAAACACCTAAACAGCCCACAGTCACCAGACCAACCCCAACAAGAAGACACACCAAAGCCCTGATGATTAAAGTACTACTTTTCTTTCTCTTTCACTCTACTATAATTTCCTCAGAAATAATTTTTCAATAGTGACTTCTTGACAAGTGCACGGGTCACTGAAATATTTTTCAGTATTCAGCGCCTCAGGAAGAAATAGCGTAAAACAATCCAAATAAAGATGAAGTTTAGAGGATGGAAGACTCTTATGAAAAATGCTTCGCGACTCAAACATAACATCTGCAATCCCGTTGTTAAAGGGCATGACAAACCACCCTGCAACCAGTAAATATCAGATGATTAGTTTAAATTGTTATTGGCATCAGGCTTATTCTTTGGTGTTGTGTTCGCTATCGATCAGTTCTTCATAGTGTGGTTAGCTTTGCACTTTTTTTGTTTGATATAAAAAAATTGTTAGTTTTTTGACTTTTAAGAAAAAAAACAAGGTCGAATATACATATAATACTCCCATGCTTGAGTCATACTCATGAGTGTGCCAATTCTATATCTATATAGATAAAAACGCAAGTGAAGGAACTTACTTTGCAAAAATTTACATCATGACATCCACACAAGAGCTTCCCATTTAGAAAGTCTCCAAAATAATAGAATGCTTGTCTGGCGCCAATTTCCTGTAATGAAGTGATCTGTTGTTTATTTATCTGTAGGCAGTCTGTGCAAGTAGCAATTACAAACTTCTCTGTAGTCAAACTGTCCCTGCTCATAGTATTTTTGTTAATCCATACCTCGTCATTATCAACAGCGATGAAGTTTGGCCATCGGTGAGAAGCTGCAACATAACATGTATCTATTGCCTTCATGAGGTCGACTTTATTGAACCTTGGAGATGAATAGTAGTTAAGGAGCACCAAAGATTTACTTGCCACATCTGTTGTAGGTAAATACTCCCCTTTGATACAAGGCGGTCGTCTCCTTTGCTGAATTCCATCTACGTACATACAAGAGGAAATTATACGAGTACAATACACAACAAAAGCAACCATAAAACATACTTTCAATTTTACTTACATATATATATATATATCACTAATTGATGTTAGTCAAAAGGGGTAGAAGGGCAATGTTTTCTCTCGTACATTTACATTCAACTATGAAATTCCACTTATAGGCAATTCCTTCACTTTCTTCCTTGGATTGGTTTGAAGTGAAGACAATCAGCCTTTGATTAGCGGCAACCATGTCCTTGACTAATGGCCAATCTCCACCATGTCGAGGCATTTTCTTTAATGGCAGCAAATATTTTGTCAATCTTGCAGCTTCAAAAACTTTCGTTAGGCCATTAGAAGCCATAACACAGTCTTCTAAGATTAGTGTTAATATCTCAAATGGATTTGAAGATAAGAATTCTTCAATTTCCTTCAAAATTCCGAGAGCCTCTGTCTAGAAATTAAAACAAATTACTACTAATTAATCAATTTTATATTAGACCAGAACAAAAGTTCATTACTTGTTAATTAGTAAAGATGGGAGCAGGTCAAGTATATGTGAAGTGAAGCCATGCAATTAACTAGCGAAAAGTACCATACATGCAGTAATAGTATTTTGTTATCGTACGTACTGTTAATTATTCCAAACAAAAGCTAGCTTATGGTGCTTCAAGTTACTAAAATATGTTAATCTGACCCAGATTATCAGCTCAGCTGGGACAGACGATTAATAATAAAGAAAAGGTACTTACTTATATACTTACCTGCCTGTCAAACCAACGGTCCTTCATATGTGCTACATCGTCATTAGAGTTTTGAGCGAACAATATAATATGATCATCATCATGAGTATCATATGTTTTCAATATTAACGCCCTAATTCCACTCTGCTAATAGACAAATTCAAAGTCAGCACTGAATAGTGATAATACGCTCAAGGAAAAATACTAGTAGCAACTTTTCAAAAAAGAAGAAGAAGTACTAGCTAGCAGTTTTGGTCTTACATTTAGCTGTTCAGTAACACTGCGAGGTGTTTTACCGTTTTTAAACCTTCCTCCTTTGGTCTCCATCATATATGTATATCCATGCGTCGCGTAAGAATCGTGAGCCGTCAAAAAAGCATATTTGTTGAATGGAGATGAATTACTCTGTACGTAAGAAGAAAGAGAGATTTGTTTTAGTCGGTTATGACACCTGTACAAGCATGAATTTCGGATGTTTCTTAGAGCGACTGCACTGGGGCACGAAATTGGCAGAATTTCTTGCCATGGCCATGAAAATTATACCAAAAAATGGCGAATTGGGTGCTGCACAGACAAACTCAATTGTCAATTCCTCTGCCATATATGCAAAATTGTATGGCAAAATTGCCATTAAAGAGAGAGAAAAGTGCTCAGTTGACATTCACCCCATTGGGAAATTTATGTTCAAATGGTTGGAGGGTGGGTGGGACTGATAAGTGCTTAATTGTGTGCAATTAAGCCCTCCAATATATACTTGTTATGTCACAATTAATCTCATGTTTCTTGGAACTACTTATACCATTTTCATAATTGCAAGCACTTTATGGTCTTGTCACAAAAATGTGTAATTATGTTGCAATATATGGTATATGTGGAAAGAGGCTCAAAGAGCACATGCATGATCAAGTGAGGTGAAAAGAAAAAGAAGAGAATATAGGAGGTGTAGGGGAGCGAAATGTCCGAAGAGCCGAAAGGTTCGTATCACTCGAGGAGTGGATGTACTGTTCTGTTCCAGATAGGAATGTCGTATGTATGCCTGTAATCCGAAGGAAAAAATAATCTTAAAGTGCTTCACCGAGCTTCGTGTTCATTGCCGAAGGTAGGCTCCTTTGTATCGTTCGGATAAAGTAGTAAGACAATCCTATATGCTTGGTAGAATGCTCGGTAGAGTGCCTTGTCTTCCGTACTTACTTTCTTCGGATAGAATGGTTTCACTCGGAGACCGCCATTCCAGAACCTTCTGGAAGCTTCCAAAGAGACGTGTTGGAGTTTCCCTGGTAGATGAAGTGACATTCTGATTGATGTTACCCTTCTTGCTCTGACTGGGCGGCTGCCCATCTCCCAACAGGCGGCAGTCAATTAATGACTCTGACTCATGACATCATCCGAGCATCACTAAGCACATGGGCGTCAGGGATAGCTAGCATCCTACTTACTCCCATCAATTGAGCCTATAAATAGATGAGTATTTCCAACAAGAAGGAGGTTCAGATTCCTACTCTCTTCTCCCCTCCCTAAAAAAACATTTTTCTTACGATACTTCCCTTTTCTTTGCTTCACCTTCTGACTAGATCGTCGGAGCTTTTTCCCGGAGGAACAACCCCCTCCGGTTCTGCAGGAACTCAAGACCTCATACCTTCTTCGCTCTCGAAGGATTTCCAATAGGGACATGGGTCCTTTCCTGTTCGGTCGGGAATGACGTCAGGGTCTTGAGGGACTATCTTCCTTTTCTTTTGGGGTTTGGATGAAGATCCGGCAGCCCCTTCTGTACCCTCGGCTTGGCTCGACGAAGCCGTGGCCGCTCCACCTTCGGCGACGTCTCTATCAGATATCGTTTCTTCGGCCTCGTCGTCTCCTTCCATCCCTTCCGTCGGATTGTCCTGCTCTCTCTCCGAAGGGTTACCTTCTAAGTCGATTATCTGACTCTCCGGAGGCATCGTTCGGAGCGGAGTGACGCTTGCAGGAATTTCAATTCCTTCGGAACCTTCAGAATCCTCGTTCCGTTCCCGAACGCGGTAATTCCGAGCTAGATTGGAGATAACGTCGGAAATCGCGAGGTTCGAGCCCCCAGCGCCCAAGTCCGCGCTATCTACCGAGCGAAACGATTCCCCGGACGAAACTGAAGCAGAAGTTTCCATACCTAACAAACAAAAGTGCAGGGGGAAAGACCGTCAGCGAGTTGCGTGGTCATGTCCTAATGTGCCTATGTTCTGTGAGGTGAAATGAACGAGCGATCGATTCTTCTGAGAGACGATTAGTCAAAAAGAAGTGCGGATGAAAATTCTAAGTATGGGAAATACTTCTATGCATGTTCGGAAGAACACAGGTTGAAGATGCCTCCATGTTCGGAAGAACACATGAACATGTTCAACTTTCTCTACAGTGCACAAGCGAAAAACCGTATGAAAAAGGGAAAGGGCCCCAAAAGCGTATATGAATGACTGAAATGCAGGAAAAGCAGAAGGAATCAGAAACATACCTTTAAATCAAAGCAAACCCTGGGTTGAACACTTCAAACTCTTCCAGAAATCTGCAAACAGGTTGAGTTTCAAAAAAGGGGAATGGCGTCGTGCTGCTCAAACGTCTGAGAGAAGGAAGAAAAGTGAATTTCTCTCTCCTCTCTCTGTCTTTTATACCTAGGGCAGAATTCGAAGCGGTGCCGAGCCCCCAGCCGTAGGATTTGGGCGGGAGATTGATGTGACCGCTGATGTGTGACGCGTGGCGATTGATGGGGTGCGCCGTATCGACATCCAATGGCAAGTTGACACGTGGTGTCATTTGAAGCTGGCAGTTACAGAGGCAATAAATGGGGTAGCAGACCTGACGCTTGATATCTCCTTGACGTTTCATTTCTGACGTTTCATTTATATAAGCTCGCCTCGGGAAGTCGGGTGGTGCTTTTGCTTCCGTTGAATTCTTCGGTGGCTCCTCTTTCAACTCCTCCTTCCTTGCCGAAGCAAGAAAATTGGAGTTGAGGGGCTATTGTAGGGGAGCGAAATGTCCGAAGAGCCGAAAGGTTCGTATCACTCGAGGAGTGGATGTACTGTTCTGTTCCAGATAGGAATGTCGTATGTATGCCTGTTATCCGAAGGAAAAAATAATCTTAAAGTGCTTCACCGAGCTTCGTGTTCATTGCCGAAGGTAGGCTCCTTTGTATCGTTCGAATAAAGCAGTAAGACAATCCTATATGCTCGGTAGAGTGCCTTGTCTTCCGTACTTACTTTCTTCGGATAGAATGGTTTCACTCGGAGACCGCCATTCCAGAACCTTCTGGAAGCTTCCAAAGAGACGTGTTGGAGTTTCCCTGGTAGATGAAGTGACATTCTGATTGATGTTACCCTTCTTGCTCTGACTGGGCGGCTGCCCATCTCCCAACAGGCGGCAGTCAATTAATGACTCTGACTCATGACATCATCCGAGCATCACTAAGCACATGGGCGTCAGGGACAGCTAGCATCCTACTTACTCCCATCAATTGAGCCTATAAATAGATGAGTATTTCCAACAAGAAGGAGGTTCAGATTCCTACTCTCTTCTCCCCTCCCTAAAAAAACATTTTTCTTACGATACTTCCCTTTTCTTTGCTTCACCTTCTGACTAGATCGTCGGAGCTTTTTCCCGGAGGAACAACCCCCTCCGGTTCTGCAGGAACTCGACGTCTGAAGCCACATCATTCGGTCTAAGCGAGTCAAGACGGTGCATCAGAAATCAGTCCCCCACAGGAGGTGGAAAGAAAAAGAGGAGAATATGCAAGAAAGAAGAAAACCAAAAAGAAACATACAACAAAAAGAATTTTTGCCAATATATATATATATATATATATATATATATATATCATATATATATATATGAGAAATTCTTGCATTCTCCCTTATTGATGAGTCATCCACATGGTTGATATTCCTAGCCTTTTGTTGGCTTCTGTGATATGTATCACTCTCCTACATTGCAATACATATCACCCTCCTATCCTACTTCTATAAATCGGGGACTCCTACACTTTGGAAAAGTGGATTATGTTCCTAAGATGGATCGTATCAATAGACAGGCACCATACCATGCTAGTGAGACAGTGCATATATACTATGGGATAGTCCATGCCAATTGACAAGTCAATATTTTCTCTTGATGATTGTCAGAAAGGATTGCAAGCCCTAACGATAGTCTGTAATGATTTGAATGTTAAATTCTAGCCTATGCATATATTTGGTACATGGTCGGGATGGATTCAAAAGCCTAGATCTTTTTGCCACTGGTTTCCAAATCTTTAATTACTTGCTTTCTTAATTTAATTAGTTCTCAAAAGTCAAACCAATCAATCAAACTTTTATTTTTCTTCCGATTTAATTTAGAAATTGGTCGAAATTATAATAATTTAGCCATATTGTTCCTACAGATTTACACTCGGTCTTAATTACTATTCTACGAGGTAGTAGTAGTTAACTCCAAAGTTTATTATAAATTTATTTTTGATACGATATGAGAAGATCAGGGACCCACCTCAAATCTCACATAAATAATGTGAGTCATTCATCATTTCTTTAATATATTTTCGATTATGATACTATCACAAACACTTTCACACACAATCACACAAACTTGCTTACATCAAATGCGGGGTCCACACACATTATTTGTTTTTATAGAATTATTGATATATTTTTTTTAAGGGTCCCATAATATATATTTGCCTCAACAATTCCAAATTAATCTTATTTGTCTCAAGTGATTGATCTGATATCAAATTTGGGACAACTTTGTGAGCGTAATGCAAAGGTGTTTTTTTTATTCACGATATGTATCTTATTCTGCGTTGAAGAGATGACATTTGTGTTTTTCTTATAATATCGTATCGCCATTTTGAGTTTAGACACAAAATTGTATATGTGGCTCTTAATAGAAGAACATTAATTACTAGGTAGGGAATGCGTGAGTGAGAGTGATGTACCACAATCTTGAGCGGATTTGAGAAAGTTGATCTTGCGTAAGGCTCATCATAAATGGTTTCGTATTTGACCTACAAAAGATACAAATCGAAGTATTTATCGATCGATTTCAGATGCGCAAATACTCAAAAACACGAATTCTAACAACTTAATACATACAAATAAAAGTACTCTTGAAACATTCCTCAAATATTATAGAAGGATATGAGATTAGATTACCAAGTGTTCCTCATGACATAAGAAATTGGTAAGCATGTTGAAAGAAAAATAAAAAGCTGATGCTAGAATCATAATAATGTTCCATATACGACTCATTTTGGGAGGAACTAGAAGATAGTCTAGATGCGTTAAAGATCGCATTTGCGAATTAAGTACGCATTCTTCTCGATAAAAAAAAATTTAAAACGTGGAAGAATTTGGTTGTCGGTTGAGAAAATAAAAACACTTGTTAATAAACGTAACGTACACATTTAAAGCATTAATTAAATGAAGACAGGAAGAGAGGGAAATAAACCAAATTAACCCCAAAATGAGCCTCATATCACCGGTACTAAGGGATGGCCAATTGAACCCAAATTCATCCACTGAAAAATAGACTCAACTTAATCTATTCACCCCAGAAATTCTTTTTGATAGTATATATTACAGATTATCACTAACTCAATTATAAAGACCACCGGCGTTCTGCAAGCGCAAATTAAGTACTTTCACTTATAGATGACCAAGCTAATTTTCTATTGCCCTTTGGATGAACTAAAAAAACAAAAAACAAAGAAGATCGATAAAAGTGCGCTTTGCATGCTCACCATGATCGCGTGAGATTTATAATCAAAAAAACAAATGGGCTAAATGGGTAACATCCAGGTAGAAACAGGGAGCCAAAAAGGGAGGTCGCGCAGCCATCTTAATTTTAAACGAGTGGAGTAGTTTTCTATAACCCAAGCCCGATGCATGCCTTTAACTTTATGATGTGCATACGCGTTGTCTAGGTCTGGCTACTTCTACTTATCTCTCTCTGTAATCTAAAATAATAATAGTGAAGTGAGTGAGTGAGTGAGTTCATTAGCCGGAATAATTTTGAGAAATTAAATATATATAACGAAGTGGATAAGAGGACAATATGAAAGAAATGTGGACTGATTATGAAGAAAAGATTATTTTATATTTAATCTGATTGGTAGTTAGTTTGTTGTTGGGTGGATAACAGGGGGGGGAAAAAATTGTTTCAAATTACTTGTTTGCCCTTTGGAATTCTTATTAATGTTCAAGCTTGGGGTTGGGAAAGGCTATTTGGGAAGAGGGATTAATTAGGAAAAGAGATAGGGGTGGACATATATATATAGTCCTGCTGTAGCGGGACTATTTTAGTAACTGTTATTAAGTAGTCCGGCATGCATACCTATCAAATATCAACTAATTAATCCTGACTTAGCTCAGCTAAATAGTCTGATAACAAACGTACAGGTACGTTGTAAGTCTAAATATGTGAACGAAAAGTTTCTTGTTTTGTTTGGCTTTCCATATGAAGAGAGGTGATAAAAAATGTAAGCAACCGGAAAAAAAAAAATTAAAGAAAGAAAGATACGTGATAAGTAGTACGTAGCTCGAGACAGGGTTGTCAACTTTTGTTGATTGCCCTTTGTAAACTTTTCTTTATTGACCAGTGATACTCCTGTCAATTGGTTACTCACAAATTTAAATGAATTTTTTTGTATTACTATCTCGAATGATTTCAGTCCAAACAACATTTTAAAAAAATAGAAAAACAAAAAAAAATTAGTGCCTTATTTGAAGTAAGGGTTCAAGCAAACCCACCGATCAAATGTAGGACCGAGATAGGGTGGGGCGTCATATGATTCCTAGAGTAAGTGGCCGCACTTTTTTGCATTAGACATCTCATTTCGCCAGTATAATGACATTGTTCTAATATGTGAAATAAAAAATTGAGAATGAAATAATATTTGAAATGTCTTAGAGTGGTTAAAAGTAAATTTATATGAAATACTCCGTACAAGGAACAAGAAATAATGCAGATGCAAAATAATTTGTTGATTTTTTTTTTTTGCACTTTTCAAAAGATCTCAATAAAATATATTAAACAATATCCATATTACTAGAAAGATTATTTGCGTAAACACATTATTTTTGAGTTTGGAATTACCATAAGCACTAATTTTGAGTTTTGTAAGTAAATTTTTTTAAAAATAAGTACTCATTTTTTTGAAATAAAAGTGATGTTGTGAGAAAATGATGTGTCTAGCAAAGTAAAAAATAAATACTTAAAAAAATCAAAGTGGGCCCCTCTTTGGACCCCAAAAAATACGCATGATTTTTGAAATATTTTTTATGAAGTCCTATAAAAAAAATTCAACGTCATTATATATTGGTAGGTACCCACTCTGGACCCACAAAAATATGGTTCTTATTCCGGTTCTGAAATGGGCTCCTAGACTCTTTTTGGAACTTTGGGAAAAGAAAAGGAGAAAAACAAAAAAAGGAAAAGTTGCTCTGATCTTCTTCTGAATTGATAAAAAGTAGGAGTAAAATGAAAAAAGAAGAAGCTCTGATCTGGATCTAGGGATTACCTTTTCTTCTTCTTCTTCTTCTTCTTCTTCTTCTTTTTTTTGTAAACCTGTTCTTTAATTCCTAATATTGTTCGTACTCAATTTAACGCAAACTTTAGGGATATCGTATGTATACTTACTCTCCGCGTTCCGTAATGTTTGGATTTTTTGGGATTCCAACCATTTAAGAAATATTATGATTACAAATTTAAAGTACTTCAATTTTCTTAAATAGCCTGATTTGTCATAAGCCAAAAGAATGTTTTCAAAATTTTGACGGCAAAAGATTTCAAGTTTTTGAGTCATAATTCAAAAGCAAAGCTTTCTCACTATTCTGGAGCTTTTCAGCCGTACAAGTCTACAATTTGATTGTGAATTGACGGGAGGGCAAAATAGGAAATTGATCCAATGATACCCATTGAAAAGTCAAATGAACAAATATTTTGGGACCATAAAAAATGACATCATTGGACAAGAAAATGGGATGGATGGAGTATTATTCAGTAATTAATTTAATTTCTTCCTTCATTACACAAAATAATAAGTAGCCCCTCCGTCTCTTTTTAACTGTCTTGCTTCGTAACTCCAACTTACTAAAAAGACACCATCATTATACCCTTTCACATCAACTTTTTCTTCCATTTTTCCTACTTACTTATATCATTACATTTTTTCTCACTAACTTTTCAAAATAGAATCTACTTTTAGGGACAAAGTAGACAATGCACCAACTTTTACCTACTAACTTTATAAAATGGTCACTTATTACAGGACAGCCCAAAATGAAATACTAAACTCTAAATAAGGGACGGAAGGAGTAATAATTTCCACGCGTTTGCGAGTTTGAAAACGTGAACACGAGCATAAAAAGCGTTGTTGAAACACATCGCAAATCAAAAATTTGGAAAAGGAACTACCTATAAGAACATCCCCATTGTAATAAGCAAATATGTGTGGATAAGCAACTTTAATAACAATACAAAAAAACAACCCACATTGTAATAAACAAAACTATAAATCTTTTAGCAAATAACTAAATAACACACATTCCATAACCAAACTTAACTTTTGCTAATAACCAAACTCAATAACCGAACTCAACAACTCAAAAATACCCCACATTGAATTCGTCTTATCGAGATGAATAATTTGATGTGGTCGGATGCGTGATTGAAATTCATTAATACCGTTTTCCACTAAAAATTTTGCATTTGACTTTTGTAAATTTTTCATACTGAATTACTGTAAAAGTTTCTGTCAAAAGTCAAGTTATTTCCACTGAACTAAAAAACCCATCACATTTTCTAAGATTGCATCAATAGACTACTAAGGTAAGCCAACAAGCTTCATTCATTTCCCTATGGTGATCATCGAGAGAGAGATTTTGGAAAAAGAATAATTAGGTTTTTTCAGTTGTTTTTCTACATATGTAACAACTCTGGGTACTGCCACCCCCAAACTATTAAGCAACAAAAAGGCAAGTAAAAAAAGTCAGCAGCCTCATGGTAACAGAACTAGGTTGTATGACGATCACAACATCCAAAAGAAAGATCTCCCGTGCCAATTTGGAAACAACTCTTCCCGCACTGCTCAATCTTTTCAAGGACTTGATATGTTCTTAAGGTCCTCTTCCTTGGTGTACCAGCTTGGTATCATCTTGGAAATATGCGGATAAAGATCCTTATACGACTTTCTGATTGTCCCTTCCGTGACTCCAGTTGCAATCGAAATATCTGCAAATACGCACCATTGTAATAAAAAAATGCAGGATGAGCTAAGTAAGAAACAAAATCAAGAAATGGTGATGCCAAGCATGCATATTCAGGAGCACTAAGGATGAAGACCTGCAGATATATCGGCCTAAAGATTACTTTTGCTGAACCCAAGAAAAAGTTGGAAGGAAAAGAAAGAAATCCTCGTGGAGGGGAACAAGGAGATTCCATAGTTTAGACTTCCAACATAAGCTACACATTTTTGCTAGGGAAAAACGTCTGTTACAAAATCCACTAAAAGAATGGTCGAAATAAGCAAGACCAGTGTCTCCAGCAAGCACAACAGAGTGACTAGAGCCTTCCACGGGTTCTGCAATTAATTGGTGAACACCCTAATTCAACTATGAGGTTCAAAAGAATAACAACATATGCTTACCTCTAAGGGGCTTCTTATCATCTGAAAGTTGCATTATAACGTAAATGACAGCCGCAGCAATTGATACAGGGGTCCTCCTGCAATAACATGGTAAAGACATGCATTTACCATTGGAGAAATCCATCCACCAGTGATATAATAAGGATACTGCAAATATATCTAGTACAATAAAGTGTACCATCATGTGAGAAAATTTCGACCTACCGGAGATTTTTTACCCATTTAGAAAAAAATGTAGAAAGAGAGCCTTAAAAGCTAAAAAGTAACAAGTTCATGGTCATAAATGATCTCACAGTGAAAGCAAAAACAGGCTCGCTTTCTTCCTCCTTCCTACTCCATTTGTCCATTTAGGTTCTTAGACTGCAAAACTATATGCCATCCACAGACACTTCGAAACTAACTGACCTACGTGCTCAAGTCCCACAATGGAAATGGGTGAGCTGATGCCAATGCAACAACGAAGAAAAGTCAATTTAGAGTTTATGTTTACTAGTGTTCTCTCAATTACACTTGAACCAAATCCTTGGTGGCTCCTGACTCTGAAAAAACAAGCAAGTCTCACGAACTGCCTTGTTCTCACTGATGTGTTCGAATTGTCATCATCCTTCAAGTAGTTATACCTTAGATTTTCTCAAAAAGCTAGTCTTCCAGTTATAAAAAAATTCCTCCTTTCCCAGCTCTTTCATAGCATTGTTGGTAATAAATGATCCCTCCACAAATTCAGTTCACAGCCTTCAGACACTTTAGTCTTGTTAAATAGTATATAACATGGGAGCCATCTGAAGATGTGGAGAGCTTACAATCAGCACATTTCATGCGAGTCCAACTACTGAAATGAAATTACACATACAACTGATTCAGACTCCACATGAAACATAAAAACATAAGAGCAAACAAGAACTACCTTATATCAAACTCTTCTGATTTTAGGACAGCTTCTTGGGCTGCTTTAACAGCTTGATTGTTCATACCAAGATGTGAACAAAAGCGCCTCTACATATATGCGGAAGTTTTCATGTCAGTCAAATAATAGCAGGAAGAGATCATACAAAAGAGAATAGGAAAATCTGCCTAAACAAAGGGATTTCCCAAAACCTCACCATCAAATCCCAAGCATGTAATTGACCCCTCTCAAGCTTTAGTTGGTTCACTATTTTATTATATGCTTGGCCAAATTCCTTCATTGTCACTCCGTTGGCTACAGAGCAGATTTCTAATTGAAATTCAAAGGTTCAGGCAAATCTCATCATTTACAAAGAGAAAAATCAAGAAGCATCCAGATGTTAAAAATAATCTTAGGTTGTACCCTTAATAGTGCGTGGCTTGTCCTCTTGCCGACAAGCTATGAACAGGCAAGCAGCCAAAATGACATCCTGGTTTCTTCCTCTACTAGATTTTTGATCTTCCACCTTCTGGAAAATCTCATTTGCTCGATCCTGAAAAAAAAAAAAAAAATCATCTCAGAACCCAAAAATAGTGAAGCATCCAAGAATACACATTAAACCTAGGAAAGCAAACCGAGAAAATGAAGACCAACAATCTTGAAATTAACATTGCATCACCATGTTGGTACTAGAAATCCAAAAAAATCTTAAACGACAGATCATAAAAAATCCGGAGAACTATTGCAATTTTGACAGCATATGGATTAGAAAAAACTCAATTAATATAAGAGGGCCAACAAAATTGGTTTTTGCTGGCACTGTCCTGTGAGTGAAGCAGTGAACTGCGAGAAGAGAATTGTTTCGTAGGGTCCCATAGGAGCCAGGAGGTGATGCCTGAGGTGGGTCCCAACCACCCTCAGACCACCGCTTATGGCACCACCATGTTCCATGTCATGGGTTTGGCACCACCCTATCTAACATGTTGAAACACCCAGGAAATTAGGGGAAAGTCTCAGCGAGAAAAGTATACATTAGGTGTGTGCTCCATTATAATTGGAGCTCTCAAACATTTCTAGCCACAAGTGGACCTACATATAAAAGACCACCACCAGTTATTTACTAGAGGTTTTTTCTTCTTTCCCTTTGCTCCACCAGGCAAGGGTGATAACCTATTTATCCTTTCAACCAACCAGTACATTCTTTCCCCAAGTAATATGCTCAATAGTGAACCCCACCTGAAGCAAACTCAGCTCCCGAATTAAGGTTAATTGCACTTCTCAATACAATCTACGAAAAATATATAGAACACATCCACAAACCTCAGTAAACCAAATAGATTTTTCTCGTTTGTGATAAACTAAACAAGGAATGCAATATCATATCCATGCATATTTAAGCAGATTGAAGCAACGACAACTACTTGATAAAACTTGACATTGTTTTGCTTCCACATATTTTTGTTAAGGGGCTGGGTTGGGGTGAAGGAGATTTCTGGTGATAAACCGATAACCACTAACTCATCTAAAAGGTTAAGCTGATATAGAGCAGTAATTTCATTGTTTGTAACCTTCTGTGCTTAGTGCTTAGACCCTCTTTAAAGTAGGTCAAGCAAGTGATGATTACTGAGATTGCAGTACTGTACATAAAGAGGATCCACAATGTGCTTGGTACCACACTGGAGTATAAATTATAACAAAACTTAAGCTTCGAGAATGGGTCTAACCCCACATGTGAACCACATGTCGCAGGTGGAGAGACACACTGGTTGACTTGAACAACGCCCACAAGTCACAAACAACTATGCTAAGTGGAGTCTTCTAACTGTTTGAAGTTCACATGTCAGCTGCAGGATACTTTAGATTATAGGACACACATGCAGTTGGATGTTTACCCAAAGATAATTTGAGTTTACCATGTATCACAGCCTGCAACTTCCTTGTAATGCATGAACTGCACTATATGACCTTGTAGACCCCATTGCACTCTAGAATCTAGATTTTATGGGAAAAAGATCATCGAGAAACGTGAATCCATTTCCCTGCCTTCATATTGATGGGAATTGATGAATCAGAGACATACTAGCACCTGACACTAACAAACAGACATGTATAACATAGAGCGCACAATAGCATCACTTACACAAGTGGCCAGACATGACCTAGGACTTACAAATTCCTATAACCAGAGCTTATTATCGATGACCACCAACTCATAGATTGAGTTGGTACACAGAGAGAGAACTTTAATGGAAATTGATTTTAGCACTCCAAAAATTGATGGAGGGGCTCCAAAACGACGTCGTTTTGTGTATCAATTCAGTGCAGTTTTGGAGCCCCTCCATCAATTTTTGGAGTGCCAAAATCAAAATCCAACTTCAATTTCCATTTCCACACCAAATATAAGAGGACGTGCGCTAGTTGCATTAAGACTTCTGGCAAATTTGAGGCCTTTACATTTAGTATTTAGGCAAACTTATGGTGTTTTGTTGACTTTTTCCCTGACCTGTTTTGTATCTTACACTTGGTATTATTCAACCCTACACTTATGGAGAGACTGCAGGCCCTCAGCAGATCCACAAAACTGTTGATGAGCTCACACACAAAAATCAGCCTGGCATTTACTGATACTCTATCTACATGAGTAGTTATATGGACTTGGTTTGACAACCAAAAATTATCCCCAAAAAATTATCAAAAAAATGAAGTATATCTAGAAAAATAAATCTCAACTCCACCCCACTAAATATAGCCAGGTATGTGAAATCTTAGGGTATCCACAATGACATAATCAAAACAACAAGGATTTTAAAGTTAGCAATGTTGGTTCAAAATATGGCTAACAATGATATAACTAAACTTGGCAACCCCATAACCAATAATCAAATTTTGGCCTTTGAATAGTCAAAACTAACAATCTTTTCTCTTTGGATAACCAAATTTAATGGGAACCACACTCTCTCTTTTTCCTTTCTCTCTCTTCCCATCACAAGCAATGAACCCACCCACTTACATTTACTTCTATTATAAATGAATTTCCGATTATGGACCATTGTGAACCTCAACATTGTAGTTTAGCAATCTCTTAAATGGATATGTAGCAACATTTGATAATCCAATTTTGGTTATGCCATTGGAGACACCCTTAAGGGTGAAGTTTACAGAAATTAGGTAATGCCTAAATTGAAGCATTTTATGTAGTTGCGGACATGTGCACATTGATATCCTTGATTGTCTCATACGATAAACATGATAATGGCAACATACCTTAATGGTTGCAACCAGGCCCAACCTGAAAGACAAATGTGAAAGGATTACAATCATCAGCTCCATATTCATCCATATCATTCAAAACAATGAGAATCCAAGAGGATATGTACATAGCAGTGAAGTAATGTACAAGAAACAGTCCGAAAGAAAAGTTATATAGGAGTATCAGAGGAATAGATTTTTTTCACCAAAAAAAATCTGGAAAACCTTTAAATTTTCAGCAAAGGAAGTCAAATCCAATTTTCCAATCATGGCCATAGTCGTACGTAGAGATGCAACAAGTTAATGGACAAGAATCGTGGGAGCAAAATTGTCAACATACTTCTTTGCGGCAGGATAAAAAGAAAATTAGACATGATGGCTGCTTAGGCGTAAGATCATCAAAAACCGAAGATGCCAACAGTGGTAAGGTACCAATATAAGACTTGAAGGTTTAACCTACAAACGCCGCACAATGGCACAAAATGAAACAAGAACCTACATAGAACTCAAAAATAGAAGAAATTATGCAATTTGGTAAAATGTAAAAAAAAAAACCCCTCTAGAGTATATTAATTGGTTAAAAGTATTCTAGTGATTCACTACGAATATTGAAAAAGCACTTAATATCCAATTGACCTAATTTTTTACAGTAAACCCAAAAAGTCATTTTAAAAACAATGAGCGGTTTGAATATCTATGTGAGCCCCACAAAGAATGTATGTGCAAGATAAGTGTATGTCGTCTGCACCCACATTCCTGATAATAAGTGAAGATCAAGAGACAAAAAAAATAAAATTTTGGACCATTCCCTAATCATCCACTGAACTAATTAAGTAATCATCATATAATTACAGTAAACACAAGATAGAGCAAGAAAATCATCGCAAAATTCGTGATCCCTAATCACCAGCCAGGGAATCTGACGAATGACACAATTGAAGAAAAAATTGAACTGATTCCCGACAATTTTGGGTTTAAGGGGCCAAAATACCAACAAGGCAAATACCTAACTGGGCCAAGTCAAACACTCTTTCATGTCTTTCGCAGGTCACAAAAGAACAACGAATAGTCCGATATCCATTTTTATAACAGTAAAAGTTTCCCCTTTTTTATAATTTAGAGCGTCCCAGGTTGCTCTCATCTCAATCAATTTTGGGATAAATCCCACGATTCCCACCAATCAAATATCCTAAGCCAATTAAAATCGAAGGAAAGCCGAAGAAATAAAGAGAACCTATTTTGTAATTAGCAATTCCAGAATTATTTCCTATGGTTAACTTTAGCTTAAGAATTTTCATTTTAATTTTTAGAGATTTGTAGTAGTATTGAGTGGTTTCGAACTTTATGATGTAATGGGTAGTGCTTTCAAAAGGAACATCGCTAGGGTTTATTCAATCAACCCTAATGTGCCGATCGGTTAGATACCTATCGCACATGGTAGCGATGTTCCTGAAGGCCAAGATGAGGGAGCGATTGGGGTCGCGATTCCGCCAGCGGCCAAGGGAGGATGAAAGGAAGTCAGAAGTAACGCCGTTGGGCATCGAAATAACCGTGGAGAGGCCGCCGTCGGCGAGGAGAGGGTTGGTGGGGCCGCCGACACGGACGGGGTCGTTGTCGCCGGACTCGTTGGCGAAGGTCCGCCACTCCGACGTCTCGTCAATCGAGTGCGACTCCAGGACCAGGCCGCACTCTGAGCACACAGTGTCGCCGGCAGAGTGATCGAACACCACCTCCGTCGCCCGCTTACAGTCCGAGCAGTAGACATCAGACATTCTGGGGATTTTTCGTGTTTGATTTCGGAATTGTTTTGACGTGCGTAATTTGTGTTCCTTCCTCTTTGGTTTGGATGTGTCGAGGTATTTATAGAAGTGGTCGGTCAGAGGTATTTATCCAGTGCTTTTAAGAACATAGCTTGCTTTGTTGCTTCAACACATATTAAGACCTGGTTCGTTTAAGGTTGGATTTTCGATTCTAATCATTAGTATTTTATTTTTTTAATTATTTTTTTTTCTCTCTATATCTCTTCAATCATTATTTATATTTTTAATCATTATTCGATTTATTTCTACACTAATTATCTACAAATCCAAATTCAAAATCCCAAAACAAAGGGGCCAGATGTGCGAATGCAAATGACAAAACCCAGAGCTTAGAGATATTAAAATTTACAGAAAGTCTGTACACACAGACATTTCATGTACATTGTGCACGGATTTTTGTAGGGCCCGCCATGGGTTCCATTCAAACAATCCGAATTGTTCATTAAATGTAAAACATTTTTTCAAAGACCTCATAAAAAATCAGCTCAATTCGATACTTATAGATGCTCAATCCAATCATTTAACTTTTCATTATTCTGAAATCTCAATGAAAAGTTAGATGATTGGATCAAAAACTTATAGGTATCGGATTGATATAATTTTTTATGAAGACACTTGAAAAAGTGCTTTGCATTTAATGAACAACTCGAATTATTTGTATGAAGCCTGTAGTGGGCCACACAAAAAAATATGCGCACAAACTATGCGTGGAGTAAAATTTAATAATCTTAAAATTGAGCTCGAATAGAGCCCAAGTATTCGAGCTTGAACTCAAATCATTATTTGACAACTCGAACTCTATTCGAGGACTAATCAATCTTCTAAAAAAACGAGTCGAGCATATACATACAAGCCAACTTATTTACATGAGCCTAGCTATTGCTAAACTTGACTAGAGAATTTTGATCGGCACTTTAACGTATGTAGACCGTAGAATTTGTACTATATGGAGGATCTTAGGCACCCTTAGTAGTCCATATTAAAATTCACCGTTATACAGTAGCTGTTCGAATTCATTTTTTTATTGCCGTCATTTCCAGTGCCTCACCGATGTGATCCCCACCTTATGAAGCAAACGATCCGTCCACCTAACTTGCTAACCCTTAGCCTAATCACGTTGCTCAAAAGGTTAATATCGAATTATGCAAGTTAATCTCGAGTTATGCAATAGTTGCTCGGATTTGTTTATATCTTACTTTCATGTCCTATGCCTCACTAATGTGGAACACACCCTAATTGCAAATGTTTGTATCTCGAGAGTTTGTATGTTCTTTTTTTTTTTTATGTTTTTTAGGAGGGTAGTTCGTATGCTCTTAGGAGATCAAATTAACTGAGTTGCAATCATTAATATTTTTGAAATAACGTATATATCAGCTGATTTTTGAATTGCGATATTGTTTACTTGATAGATTCTTTTGGGGTGACAAAGCGATTGCATATGTCCTTTTTGGTAAGGAAATCCATATGCTTTCAAATTTCAAGTGTATGTGAATGATTTTGAAGTTGGTGGGAAAAAGGAAAACTGACAACGGAACTACTCTAAATAAACAAGCCTAAACAGGGACAAGCTTTTTACCAATTAATGAGAAGTTTTATCTAACAGGGACAAACCATACAAGCGAACACAGGGCACTCCTGCCATGGAGCAAACTCAACCCCTCTTTGCCTAACTTCAAGGTCCCTGTTGTGAAACCATCCAACAGTGCTATTTGTACGGTGGCTGATATTATTGATCCACACACTGGCAATGGGATATTCAAAAATTGGCTAATGAAGCACCAGCTGAAGTGGTTAACGCTGTTAAGGAGATCCCAATATCCCATGTTGAGAGAAACGATCAGTTGGTATGGCATTTCAGTCCTACGGATGTTATTCAGTCAAATCGGGTTATCACATTGCTCACCAGCAGCTCAGGGAAGGTGAACAGCTCAAGCCAGGTACCTCCTTTAAACTCGGAAAGGAAGCTTGGAAGGTTTTGTGGAAAATGAAGGTTCCAAACAAAATCAAAAGTTTTTGAAGGCGGACGATTGCAAGGATAGTTTGGCAACCAAAGAAAACTTGTTTGGAAGTGTGGTAAAGACAACATGTGCCCAATTTGTAATGGAGCCGTGGAGAGCATTGATCATATGCTGTTTTTTTGCCCTTGGGCTGACTTGGTGTGGTTTGGAATCTTTGGATGCAACATTCAACCGTTTGGGGATTTGGAAGGTAATGCAAAGGTTGCCAAATGGGCTACTGACATGGTGGAAAAATTGGGAATAAAAGACGCTTCTGAATTCATGAGTAAAGTGGCCACAATTGCTTGGAATATTTGGAAAGGAAGAAACGATTTTGTCTTCAATCGGGTAACAGTTAATCCTCAAAAAAACTATTGCCTCCATTCTCCATGCTAAGATTGAATGTTATAATGCTCCTGAGATTACTACAATCCTTATGGATAACCCTTCAAACCAGGAGAATCTTCCCAGCTGGCGGGGTCTGGACTTTGGAAAATTTAAGGCCAACTGCAATGTGGCCATTTCAGCTTCAAAGCATGAAAGTAAAGCATCTGTTGTCCTTCGGAATTGGAAGGGGAAAGTCTTAGAGGGGGCTGCTAAAACAGTGACAGCTTGCTCTAGCCTCATGGGTGAGTTACACGCTATTAGCACTGCCACTCAGGCTGGGCATGAAAGAAGTGGAAATTGAATCGGATAACAAGCAAGCTATCGCTGTCAGTGTGTCAGAGTTGGTCCCTCCATTGAGTGTGAGAGCCCTTGTGATATTCTGCATTTCGCTAAGGAGCGAGCATTCCTTTTCAGTTGGGTGCGGCAGTCTGCCAACAAGGCGGCTCATGAAGTAGCGTCTTTATCTTTATGTAATTCTCTTCCGTGTAATTGGGTTTTCTCTTCCGTGTAATTGGGTTTTGAACCAACACCACCCCCCCCCCCCCCCCCCCCCCCCCTCCCCAACAATCTCTTGTAGTATACTTTAATGACAGCCCTTGAGGCATTTTTTGCAGATCAAAAAAAAAAAAAAAAAACTAGAGACTCAAAATGAAACGATATTCTTTTGAGAATGAATTCTGTCCAGCACTGGCGGACAAGGGGCCACCCCCAGTGTGTGCCCCCACTGTACGTTTTTTTGGATAATTCGAATCGTGCATCTTGTAAGGCCCGCAAAATAATGTATCCTCGCAAAAAAATAGCTTGTCGAGACATCGATAGGTGTGTCAAAAATTGAATTTTAGACAAAAATATGGACAACATAGATCTGTCGACTATTTTTTAAGTTAAACTATCCACATCCATTCTTTCGACTTAAATTCAACTTTTGACATACCTATCGATATCCGAACAAGCTGATTTTTCGCATGGATACATTATTTTACGGGCCCCATATGCTGAACGGTTCGAATTACCCAAAAAAAAACACGAAAGAGGCCCGTGGGGGCTGCGGAAAACCCCTCTTTTCCTCCGCCTCCAGAGAGAATGTTTTCTCTATTCTTTTTGTTACATACCAGAACTCAGAAAGATAAACAGTAAAAGAAGAAGATCAAATGCCGAAAATTCTGCTGCTTTTTTCCAGTTTATTGCAAACCCTACTGCTTTACTTGTAAATCAATGATCTATGAAAGCTCAGTTATAATGTGAAGCCTGTCCATGGAGGGGAAAATTGTCTGCTCCAAACAGTTCCCACTACTTCAAACTTCTCCGATTTTATATGTTTGAAAAGCTTCCCCGGCAGCTGTAACTGCTTGCATGTTTAGTCCGAGATTGGAGTGAATGAGCCTGTAAAGATTTTATGAACATTTATTAGTGCCAAGTGGCATAAATACACTTAAGTATAACGGATAGTAAGGTAAACTATGCCAGAAAGAGCCATAAATAAAAGACTTGTTCTTCACACCCATAAGTAAACCACAGAAATGTACCAGAAACCAAAGTGCATGGACTAGATTCAGTTTGGGTCACCATAAACCAAGGTTGAATAATGGACTAGATTCCGTTTGGGTCACCATAACATAAACCAAGGTTGAATCTATACTCATTCATTTTATATTGTCTGGGTTTCAGTGGTTTAATTATGGGTATACAGACTACATGTTTTCAAAACTTCTAAGTTCTCAGTTCAACCCTCACCAGAGCATATGAAGCATTGATGGTACCCATCTCCACTGAATGACACATTCCATACTCTTGTAGCACACATCTTTTTGCACATCTAATTTCCTTCAGTGTCGCTCCATTGGCAACAGAGCAGATCTCTAGATGAAATCATAGGATCAAGCAAAGTTCATTCGAAAAGGATAAGTCAGGAAGCATCCATATGTTAGAAAAATCTAGGTCGTACCCTTAGCGGTCCGTGGACTATCTTATAGCTGACAAGCAACGTATAGGCAAGCAGCCAGAATAGCATCCTGATTCCTTCGCTTGTTATAGATTTACTCTGTCTTCTTTAATATTTCACAGGCACGGCCCTTCAGGAAAGATCACAGAGCAGTATTATGAAAAAAATGCAGCCGCAATTTTTTCAGTCCTCCAGTAACTAGGATTCCTAATTAGCAGATCTACTGATAGAGAACACTTCCCTCTCCGTCTTTGTAAATTAAATAGTCATACAACTCAACTCAATTCTTATGATCACAAAAGGTAATAAATTCAAATACTAGTTTATCAAACAGAAATGAAACATCTTGTCTTGACCATTTTCAGCACATCACAATCACAATTGAAAACTATTGAGAATTAGCAATTCCATATCAATCCAATTACTACTTTACAGTGTCGTATTCAAGGAGTTCATCAATCAACTAAGTAGTTTTAGATTCAGACAACCAGAATAGTTTATCAGTTTATCTACCAACCAAGATTAAGCACCAGCAGCTCCCACTTCTTTTTGATAAAATCGTAAGAAAAAAAGTTATGACTCAAGAGGACTCTAAAACTGTGGGCAAATATTCATGTACCCAAAAGCTGCAGAGTCAGGTCTCCATTTCATTTAGTGTGGCATACAGTTTCTCTCTTATTTCTGTTTCCGATCTTCCTAGGTCTAAAGGAAAACTAAGGAAGCTAATCTATGTAAAACCATAGCAAATTAGTCTAGTAAGACAAGACAACATAATATTAGTGTTTATAAAGTTGCACAACTTAAACTAAATAAAACCATCCATATAGGAAACCATAAACAGATGACGTTCACACAAACTTCAGAATCATCGCAGAGGTAAGAAGGTAGTGCCTTAAATGAAGTATAATTTGTATAAATATCTGCAAATGCAATTGCTCACATGTGCACATCAAAGTTCTCAATTGCCAAAGACAGATAAGTATTAATGGACAACAAGTAGCATACCTTAATTCTTGCAACCAAGCCCAACCTGAAAGGATATAAGCAGAATTAGCTTCATGCTCACAAATATCATATATCAGGGTGAGAATCAAAGAGGTTGAGTGTGCCGGAGAGGGAAGAATGAAGAGAAATGTAACACTTGTAAGAAAAATGAATAGGTGGCAGTGCACTTTATGTTGTCTAAAAGGGTAATGCAGGCACTAACAACTCAAGTCTTCTCGTGCACAGGGCACAAGTCTTCTGTTTACAACAGAAGTTCGCGAGAGATGCAAGGTCGGCAACCTTACCTCACTTTTTTTGTGAGAAGAGTTAAGCACCTCCAAATTATACATACCCATATGATTGATTCCAGTGATGCAACTTCAACAAAATTATCAATCTATTCCAACAAAATAACTTCTTTCAGGTCTTGAGCTATAAAATCCATATCTTTTCAATTATTCTACTGTATACAATTACTACACGTTATCTATAGCATTTGATGTTTTTGTGTGAATGCTGTTGGAGTTTGTCCCACATCTCAGAACCAATTGGCAATGAGTGGAGAGGTCCCAAATGTTAGTAAGTGATCACCCATTCCACTCCCAAGCAATGTGGGATTCTATTTCCTTAACAAATGCCAACATTATATGGAACTTAACCAATATTTGACAAACGAGACCAAAGATTAAGATTGAGACCCAAGCACGAAATGATTCCTTGAAGGTACATTAGACAGTAAACCTTCACCAATTTGTTTTATTAATTGGGCCTTTAAATTGAAAATAACAGATAACTAAAGCAAAAGAAAATGGGGATCAAAGGCATGCTCTGGCAAAGTGCACATCATATCTACAAGCATCATCTAATAAATATACCAAGTTCGCCGTTCTGTTTCAAGCTAATGTCGGCATCTATTTTTAACAATTAGATTTGGCATGAACCACTGTATCGTCCATTATATCTTTGTCCAGAAATCATTCAATTGGTTCACAAACGAATCTAAATATAAAAAAAGGCAGCAAAATCACGCTTAATAGAACTCCATTCTGTACAATTAACTTCAAACACAGCATAAATAAGATATAACAAAACTTATGGGGTGTGAAAACTTGCACTCCAATAAAGTCTGACAAATGTTCACATAAAGTTGGAATCTAGAGTAAATTTCTTAGAATATTAACAGAATACATTGGGTATATTTGAAAATTGTAAGGGTATTAACATAATTCTACAAAATCGAGTGGGGCTGTATGTCGGTCCGCCCCTGCTCATAACTGTAATTTTTCCCATAATTGACCGCAACACAATAATACTTAAGTAATTAACTTCAACATTAATTACTAAGAACAAGAGATTGTTATAATATGAAGTATCTACAAGCACAAATCAAACATACCGACAGCCTAATCTTCCACGAAGCATCTACAAGCGCAAATCGCAAGAAGGGAGAGAGAGAATAAACATACGGCTTGATTTTTCACCGAGGGTCCGGGGTAGTTCTATGGGGCACTATAATAATCGATGTAAATCTAGGAACATGTAGTGTGGTTTCTTCTTGCATACGCCCTAGCATGACCATTGGGAATATTAAATATTTAAATGATGTGTGTATGTACGAACGAATGTATATGCGGACGGAACTACCTATCGCACATGGTAGCGATGTTCTTGAAGCCCGAGATGAGCGATTGGTCAGGGTCGCAGCAGCGATTCTGCAATCGGACAGGTCCGCACTCCGAGCACGCGGTGTCACAGGCTGCGTGGTCGAACACGACCTCCGTCGGCCGTTCACAGTCCCAGCAGTAAACGTCGGCCATTGATTTTCTTCGGTTGTCTCTTCGGTTTTGATTTGTAGAGATATTTATAGAGTAGGTAGGTCTGACTAGGAAAAATTATCCGGTGCTTTTTTGGCACATAGCTTTTTTTTTGGGTAAAACAAATGTTCCAGAATCATTGGCCCATGCAGGTCTCGAACCTGCGACCTTCACATAGCTTGCTTTGCTGCTTCAACACATTTTTTTAAAGGTTTTATTAATGTAAGCCCTAGGTGCAAATGATAATACTCATTTAATGATGTCAACTATACTCAGGAGTATATAGGAACTCACAAAGGTAATAAATAGGTTAGGCAACATTGACTAGCTGGAAAACTTGTTTATGGTGAGACGGAATTACCCTTTTTACTTTTTCCTCCATGTTATATTTTCAATTCCTTTTATTTTTTAAGGTCTTTCAACTCCTACGGGTTTAAGAGGAAAAAAAAAAAAAAAAACCCTCCTATGGGGACTTCATTAGTCACCGAAATGGTATACTAAAAGTTAAGTAATTGGTTATTCCGTTGATCGAATGCAAGAATAAAAAGGAAGAAAAGAGCTAGAAAGCTTGAACCATTGAAATTTGAAAAAACAAATGGAAGGGTATTGTAGCACTTCTTTTGAAAACTAAATACTAATAAATTCCGAAACAATTTATTGTTTTTTTTTCCTTAACTAGATTTTAAGCCAAAAAGTTTATACTTTTGGCTCATTGTGTGGGCTAAAGTTATATTTTTAGAACTTTTTTTTTATATTTAGCCTTCTTTTACTTTTATTTTTTCTCTCATTAAAAAAAAATCAGCGGAGTAAATTCCTTGATCAAAAATTAGAAAAAAAATCGCGAAAGCCAAAGAATAGATAAATTAGTAGTCAAGAAAGTCCAAACGGACTTTTAATTAGCATATTAATATGTAATTTTGAAAAAGAAGAAATCGATTGGAACTTTGTAAAGTGGTTAGGTCTGATTCAATAGCCTCTCTTCTTTTTTGTGGCCTACGTGTGATAATTAACTTTGCCGAAATTATATTCCTAAAAACGAGGGAACACGAGCAAACATTTTTTTCGAATAAGTTTTCATGTTTATTTGGTCAATTCTTAACTTTTACGATAGGGTTTTGTTTGCTAGGTAGCTAGGGCAGTTTCATCAAACAAAAAAAGGTTTATCTTTCCAAAAGGTAATTAAATTACTCTAGCATTGTTTGTGTTACATTCCCCATGGAAGTGGAGTAATGTGGAGCAATTAATGTGTTTTTATCATATTCCTTTAGGGCATACATTAACAAAACTCTTTTTTTTTTCTTTTTTTTTTGTACTTACTGCTTCAACACATGTGTAGTTGAGCGAATGAGAACACGGAGACCGGGCTTTTGGATGATTGAGCTAGGAATATTAAAAATTTATGCCTTGTTCTCTTCACCTTTCAAAAATAATTTTTCAAAAAATACCCCCTAGATTCCCTCTACTTTCAACATTTCTCTCTCTCTATCTCTTTCCATTTATTACCCTGCTATTTTTCAAAAAAAAATTCAAAAACTACCAAACACAGCATTAGGAAGCTCAAAATCGAGCTCGGCCCAAGCTCGAATAGAGCCTAAATACTCGATCTCGAGCTCAATTATTATTTGACTGATTATTGGAAATCAGTTCGAGGACTAATCGATCTTTAAAAAAAAAGAGTCGAGCATATACATACGAGCCAACTTATTTACATGAGCCGAGCCATTGCTAAACTTGACGAGAGAAATTTGATGGCCTATACTATGTATGTAGACAGTAGAATTTGTACCCTTTGTAGTCCATAATAAAATTTGAGCCTTGGATTTTTTTTTTTCCCAATCGGTAAAGAGCCTTGGATTAGGTAAGTACCTAAAGAGAGGTCAATATCATTAGTATGATTTTCGTCCCGTTCAAGCACGGGTTATTTTCTACTATTTTTCATAGTGCTAGATATTTTGACCCCTTGAAAAGTAAATTCGTTAACATTTAATGTGTGCACACGTGAATCAAAAGTCAAAAACTTCCCAAACAACTTGAAATCACGCGCGAGCCAGCTGATGAGTTCAGGTCTACCATTAGAAGGTCATTTGGGCAACCAATAATGCCTTCATCAACAGACGAGAGACCTCCTAATTAAAAGTAATTTTGCTTTGTTAATTGATAGCATTTTTTGCAAATTTTCATGACACAATGTCAAAGCAATATAAAACCTGAAGCAAGCGAGGCGAATAAATGAAAAATAAGTATGCTCAGTTAAAATGGACTTGGATCCACGGAGGTGAAGTCTAGGAACTCCTGATGATCTAGTAGCATTGCCATCTCAGGTTCATCCAGTGTTATCCATGCTTCCATCCCATCTCCCTCTCTTGTCTCCAGAATATGGACCAAATTCATGAACATCGATCCTGTTATCTTGTGACTACTAACCCAGATGGGTTTTCCCCACCCGAAATCAGTTTCATAGATTCCAAATCTGGACCAACTGGTGAACCCGTAATAATCCACTGGACCCTTGGAGCATAATGCAGTCATCTCTTCCACATTCTTAGAAATTATGGACAACCCATCCCCAGTTTGTAGTTTTCTAACGAAATCAGCATCGATTTCTGTGATTGTTTCCCTCAGCTTACCAACTAGGGAATTCAGCTCTATCTCATCTTCGCTTCCGCAGTGTGAACTTGGAATCCAAAGGAGATTCCCCATGGAGTATTCTTCCATAGGAGGCACCATTCTTCTTCGTAAATCCACCGCATGGGATAGAACAGATGGTTTTCGGATTCCTGATTTTGCTTTAGAAACAGACATGGCACATTTCCAAATGAATGCGGTCACTGCTTCAACTCGAGATGGGGACCGAATACCCGTTCCCATATCTACTTTACTCTTGAGAGCCGATAATGCTGATGAATCAAAAAGGAATCTCCTCGTGACTGAATTTCCCATTTTGATCATGGATCTTCCCAGTGAAGCTATGGAGTCCATCGGAAGATGATTATTTGCTGGGAACAGAGATGCCGCATTGAAAGAAGGAGAGACACTTTCGAAGCACCCGCGAGAGCAAGAAGCCCAACCTTTTAAAAACGAACTAGTTGAGATTCCATCAAGGATTTTATGTGAAAGACACAAACCAATAGCAATCCCAGAGCATTCAAAAACATTCACTTGAATCATAACCGGGTAAATTTTTGCAAACGGTTCGGGCTTAGTCGGATGGCAAGGGTAGAAACCATTTAGCAAGTCTAGATCCGGTTTCCTGAGAAAGTCTAACAGATGGCAATTAACTCGGGCTTCCGAGTAATACAACCCCTCGTCGTTACAATCGATTGAGTGTCTGTCAATGTTGATTCTTCCGGCGAGGGGGTAAAAGAGGGTTAAGGCCTTCGAGAGTGATTCCTTCAAATGGTTCAATATATCGGGGATGTTAGGCTGCTGGGAAAGGGATTCGTCCACGAGATAGTAAAGGCCAACATGGCTGAAGATGGTAGGATGGAGCTGATCAAGAAAGGAGAGCTTGTGGACTTTTAAGTGGTGGGGAGTTGGCGAAGATGGTTTGATAGTTTCTGTGGAGGTGACCGTGACTTTCGCTGTCATGGTTTTACGTTTTCCCTCAAAATGATGGCAGTTTGGAAGCAATACAGCAGCAATGGTTCTAAATGAAGACGCACACGCACTTGTCATAAAGGGGGTTAATATGGGTAATGAAAAAAGAAACCGAAACTAGCCAAGAATTAATTGATAGCAGAATTTAAATCTATATCAACATTTATGAACTATCTTACCTTTAATGGTATTTCCATAACCGCTCAACTCTGAAGGGTTAGTCAAAATATTGACTATTGACTTGAGGAGGCTTTTGACTAGCCAATTATAGAGAGACATATTAAGAGGCCTGGAAGAGTGACACGTGGCTAAGGGGTCCTCGCGGGTAGGGCCGGAGCTAGTATGGTGGAAGGTTGCATGCATGTGTCACCCCCATTTCAAAAAAAAAAAAAAAAAGAACTACCGAAAAAGCTTTTAAATAAAAAAGTGCGAAGAATGCACAATGGCCACTTTAGCTTTAGCTCAATGGTTCAATATGTGCTTTGCAACGCTTGCACTGGAGTTTTAAATCTAGTGCTACCATTATGGAATTCCCTCTTTTCAAGACTATCCCCTCCGTCTCTCTTTCTCTCTCTCATTTAAAGTTTTTGAACAAATTTTCAAAATGATTTATATTTTTTCCCAGTAATTGGAGAAGAATTTTATTACATTTGGACATTAATTTTTTTCCCCCACAAGTTTAGTATTTTGCATGTTTCTTTTTGCATAAATTCCCGTATGGTATGTATTTTTTCACTAATTAGAGAGGAACATAACATATTTGGAGGATGAATTTATTTTTCATAAGTTTAGTATTTTAATTAAAAATTCTGATATTTCTCACTAGCTAATTGGAGAGGAACGTAACACATTTGGACATTAATTTTTTTCTCCACAAGTTTAGTCAATTTTAGCAATACAGCAGCAATGATTCGCAAATGAAGATGTACATGTCATTAAGGTGGTGATCATATGCGTAAGGAAAAAAGAAACCGAAACTTGATGAATCCTAGAATTGTTAGCATGAATTAAGTTAATTAGTTATGAATCAACATGTATGAAGTAGTATATATCTTACCTTTAATGGTAGTATTTCAATAACCCCTCAACGCCTCAACTCCAACCAAGTTGAAGGCATCCGCGTACACAATCACAAGTCCGACATCAAGATTCAATACTACAGTATATATTAAACAAAAGTCATAGTTTGTGAGGTTGATCTGTGGATACGACATGTGGCACTTATCAAAAACAAGGAAAAAAAAACTATTCCATGATTTCCGTTTCTCAAATGGAAAATTGCTTATATTATTTTTCCCGTTTCCATGATTTCCGTTTCTAAGGATGCGTTTGGTAACATTTTCAATTTTTCAATTTTTAGAAACTAGAAGTAGAAACAGATTTACGTTTTCATAAAAACAAAAATAAGAAACATGTTTGGTAATATTTGTGTTTTTCAAAAAAAAAAAAGGGAAAAACATACTTTTGTAGTTTCCATAGTTTACAAAAATTCTAAAAAGCTATATGAAAAAAAATATAAAAATAGAAACTTGTTACCAAACAAGTTTTCTTAATTAGTTTTCAATAAAGTTAACACAAAAATCAAAAACTGAAACAAAAAAGGTTACCAAACACCCCAAATTGTCTTATTCCCTTCCTACTCCAATCTAATTACTCCGTGATTATGTTTTGCGAAAGGTTCTAGATTATCGTTTCCAGGACTTCCCTTTCTATCTCATTTCATTTCAAAGTCAAAACTATTCGATCGGTGTTCAAAATGGCAACTTCTGTCCATTTATATATATTCTAAAATTATAGGAAAATGATATTGGCACTTCAAAAATTGATGCAGGTATTCCAAAATCAGTGTAACTCCAAAACCACTTTCCATCAATTTTTGGAGTGCCAATATCATTTCCCAAATTATACTCCTACTTAAGAAATGTTTTGAATTGACCATTGTTTGTGCAGCCGTTTTAGAAATCTATTGGAATTCAAAACCCATTAAACTAATTATAGTAATTACTATACCTTGAATTTCGCATGCATGATTCATGGGTATTAAAGGGAAAGATATTAACATACCCGGAATGCTAGAACTTTCGATTGCCGATAAAAAAAAAAAAAAGAAAAAAAGAAAAGAAAAAAATATCACACTTGAACTTTTGAGTTTCCTCCTTCAAAGTTTACAATTTCCAGTAGGGTATATGCCGAGCAAAAAAAAAAATTTCCAGTAGGGTATATGCTATATGCATAAAGAGCTCACATAGCCATTTCAAGCCGCTAGATTCCATGGGGTTTTTTTTTTAATTTAAATTTATTGTTACTTCTTTTTTAAGAGTTCTATTATTTTTCTTGGAAACTAAAGCAATCTTGTGATCGTTTTCATGTTTGTTTTTTCCAGTATTTTTATGCTTCTAGATCTCTCTCGGACGGATGAAAGTCCAGATCGGTGAGTTATTTCCTTTCTTTTTCTGCCTCCTTCTATCTAAATTGTTATACGATTGACTGTACCAAACTGAATGATCAATGATTTACATATGCATAAAGTCGAGATGTAACGCATAAAAAGAACTTGAAAGAGTACGTACCATTAGCAAAGTTGAGATGTCTTATCTTGTTTCTGGACCCTGGTAGACTCTTAGGTGCTTTGGACTTTGCCCATGCGGTATATTTTTCAACTTTTTGTTAGATTGAAACCTTTCCCCATTTTTTTAAAATAAAATTTCATTTTTTGCTGATAAAAAAAAAAAAAAGAAGAGTACCACCAGCAAAGCAAGACCCTTAACTGGTGCTTTGGCATAAACTCAAAAAAATCCTGAATCGGAATTATTCGACACAAACACAAAAGGACATGACATGATCCCCTACGTATGATCTCGAGGAAGGTATACATAAATCATGCTTTTTTATCCGCTAATTGTTACGAGGGGATAAATAAAGGAAGACGCAACTTACAGAGTGTCTTAATCTGTAAGCGAGTGTTATTTTTTTTTTTTCTATCGCATCTTTTCATCTTGGTCTTTATGCTGAGTTTTTTTTTTGGGAACAAATCTTTATACTGAGTTGCATATGTTCCAATTATAGGTTTTTTTTTTTTTAATGATTGATCTTCATATGCATAGCCAAATGGATGGGCTATCTATGTTTGCTGTATTTTTGTATTTCCCTCGATGTACCCTTTCGAGTTTTAATAAAAGTTTCGTTTGCCGAGCAAAAAAAAAAAAAATCGCAAGGAAGCACAAATTTTGTTCCTACACCTAAAAGTTTAAGAAAATTTCTCCTATATTTCTTCGACTTTGACCAACAATTTATTTTGGTCATTCACCTTTCAATTTTGGCATAAAAATACTTGACTTTCCAATTTTTTTCAATGTCATCCTTTAGGGATATATGTACATATATACACGAAAAATAGAGTGTTTAGATCAAGCACCCTATACACATCGGATGCCATTGATTCCCGCGTTAGCCTCCTTGGTTTTTTTTTAGAATTTTTGGACAGCTTATATCGGCCATCCGGTGGCCAAAAACGGCCCGGCACAGCCGTCGGTCCCTATAGCAGGACTCAAAGAAAATGGATTCCTTCTAAATGATGACATTGAAAAAAATTGGAAAGTCAAAGTATTTTTATGCCGAAATTAAAGAGTGAAGGACCAAAATGATTTTTTGGTCAAAGTCAAAGGGATATAAAAGAAATTTTCCCTAAAATTTTCCTTGCGTTTATACTAGATTATAGTATCAATTTTAAAATATGTTCTCTATTAGTATTTAAAATATGCATATGATTAATCTTTATATGCATAGCACAAGCTTTACGCTAGTATTCCTATATTTACTTGTGTAAGCAAACTAACAAATCCTATATTTACTTGGAGGGGTTTCTCAGATCATCTTATGGTAGAATTTTTCCCTTACACAATTAAAGATAACTTATCTTATTTAGATATCGTTTAATTAATTTGTATGACACTTGCTACGTAGTCTCAATTTCAGTGAGACATCACATCAATTTACACCTCATTGTATTTTGCTAACCCCAACCTCTTTGTTTCAAGCTTTGCCTGGGGTACTAATTTTGGGTCTCAAAATCTTTGCTCTTCAATAAAGTTTTTCTATCCATCTTCTCACCACTCATTATTCTCAAAACCCAAACCAAATAGGGTCCAGCTCGACTCGTTAAGACTCGGCTTTACTCATTTAGTAATCAAGCTAGTAGACAAGCTGAGGTCAATACTCAAAAGTATCGGCTTAGCCCATAAAAGTACCGCTTGTTTGTATAGACGCGAATCATTTAAAGAAGCTCATTGAGAAGATTAGATAGGCTCATTTAGTTAAGGAGCCGAGGTCAAACACTACAAAACTCGGCTCAGCTCGTTTGTACCCTTAGGAGTAGGAGTTTCTGCTTGTTTCTACTCAACCTACATCACTCGGTAGTCAGTACCATCTACCCTACGAGAGGTGCGCAATTTTTTATTTAAATAATAAAGTACTACCATTCATAATTATTACACCAAATTAAATAACTAATCGAGATCTTTAATTTGGTGCAATGTATGGAGTACTTCATTTTTTTATTTGACATTCATAATTATTACACCAAATTAAATAACTAATCGAGATCTTTAATTTGGTGCAATGTATGGAGTACTTCATTTTTTTATTTGAAAAATTGCAAATATTGAAACTATCAAAATGGGTCCGAATTGAAGGAATAATTGCTAAGGCCTACAGTAAAAGTTTTGAACGTAATCCAATCTAAATAAAGCATTTAGGTGGTTGAAAAAGGTAGCTTAGGTTGGTGCTTGGGAGCATCATGATCTCAACAGTAAAAATAAGCAAAGCAAGTTCGAAAAGAACCAAGTTTACAAACAAAGGAAATTACTGTCCAAATGATAAATTCAAACAGATGAATACAGACATTGCCAACAAACTCGAAACAAACTTATACATAATAAAGCACATATAGAAGAACTTACAATCAAAACAAAACAGATGATGAAAAAACACATAACATACCCATAAGTACCTATCAACATAACAAAAGCAAATCATGACTCGATCTGTGCTTAATTTGTTGTGCCCTCCTTTTCCTTTTGCTTTTCTTCTTCAGTTTTGTACCCTGGAATCTTCTCTTTGATCTTCTCCAGGATACCCTTCTTCTCCTTCGGCTCCGGTTCCACGTACTCCACGTCAGATGGCGGAGGAGGAGTAGATTCTGGAGTACTAGGAGGAGGGAGTACCTCTTCGGTCTTTTTGTTCTGTCCTGGAAGCTTCTGCTTGATCTTCTCGAGGAATCCCTTCTTCTCCTCTGCTGCTGGTGGAGTCGTGACCACCGTCTCTTCGTACACCTTTACTGGGACCGAATTGTCTTTTTCTTCGTGTTTCTCTATTTTCGCTTCTTGTTCTTCCTCTTTATCTCCTGCTATTTTGATCTCCTCGATCTTCTCCTTCAAGCCCTTCTTTTTCTTCTTCTTTTCGCCTCCCTCTCCTTCCTCTTCGCTCGACTGCAAAATTCCATGAAATCGTAGGATTGTTAGTTTCAACAATTCTTACAAACACAACATGGGCCAAAATTGGAATTTTTTTTTCCGTTTTGCTCTGTGTCATTATTAATGTTTCTGAAAACCAAGGTAATGAAAATTTCATCAGCCTCATTTGTAGCCAAAAAAGGTATCCATAAAATCAGAAAATGCTTCAGAGTTTTGCTGGGGCGGCTTCTCCGCTGGCACCTCTGCCCATTTCTGGCTACATAATTAGTAAACGCGAAATCTAAGAAACAAAATCATATATGGAGCCGTTCATGCATCATGCATGTGGACTTAATATCATGCATATGGAGCCGTTCATTCAGAAAATGTTTTTTTTTTGGGGGGGTACAAAGCAATATTGCTTCGATAAATGAAAACAGAAAGCCACAACATAACCCGTGTATATGGACATGATGTTTAGTGGTAGAACATAGACGTATGATAGTAAAAATACTTACAGAGCTTGAGCTGCTACTGGACTTCGTCAACAACCCATCCTTCTTCTCTTCCTCTTTGCATTCTTTCGTCTCCGGCTCCGGCGCCGGCTCAGAAACTTTCACTTTTTCAAATTCGGTGACGATCACCTCCTCTTCATCTTGAGGCTTCTTGTGCTCCTCTTCCTCTTTCTTCCCCAAGAAGTCAAACAACCCCCGATCCTTGGTTTCTACAGGTGCCACTGGCGCCACCTCATCGACCTGTGTAACGATTGTCGTCTCGCCGTACTGATCCTTGCTCTTGTCCTCCTTCGCTGGCACGGCTGTCTCTGCGTACTGATCACGGCTCTTCTCCTCCGCCGCGGCCTCGTGGTGGCGGGGCTCGTTGTGGTTGTATTCCTCAGCCATTTCAACTCAACAAATTATTAAATTAAACGCAAATAGAGATTACTATTAAACGAATATATTGAACAAAGTACTCAAAATGCTTGATATATATTGATCAGAATTGGAAGCAAGGAATAAGATGTGGTGGAAATGTGAGAGAGGTGTGTGGGGTTTTTATAGGCTAGAGTAGAGATAGTCCGAGGGTTTAACGCTATTGAGTATCTTGAGGAAGCCCAAACGCCACGTCGTTATGGCTACATACATTTATTATTGAAAGGAAGCTTCTTTTTATGCCTACATTCATTATCTTATGTGCCATTCGTCAATATTAATTTATTATCTGACTGGGGCTACATACATTTATTATTGAAAGGAAGCTTGTTTGTATGCCTACATTCATTATCTTATGTGTCATTTGTCAATATTAATTTATTATCTAACTGGCGCTTATTTGTATGGCACCTGTCCTTTTGATTGTATTTATTTATTATTGAAATGAAATTGGTGTCAGTTTATAAGAGCAGGTAGTGTATACATGCTTGATTAGGGATGGGGCCATCCATCCTCAATCTTCTCTTTGATTTTTAATATTATTTAGCATACAAAATGATACTCACATAACAATTCAAATACAATATCAAACACAATTTCTTACATACATGTATGCTCCACATATATTACTATGTGTTGGCCCCACGTGTACGTAAAAGATTGTATTTTGTATTGTATTTGGATTGTTGCGTGACTAGCATTATTGTATAGTATATATGTTCTCCATCCTTTTATGATCATTATTATCAAATCAAATTAAATATGAGTATGAATAATTTTCTACTCAAACTCTATGGTGTAAACTTAGTGAATATATATAACTCATATATACTATATGTTTTCTCATGAAATTAATAGTGATAAATATAGTAGTAATGTCATACTCGTACTTACATATCTCTCAATTTGACTGATTATTATTCCAAAGAATCGGTCCATAAATAATCTAGTACGTTCAATACTTTTCTAAATAAAAACTTTAATTAATTAACACCAAATTTAGGATTTCTTAAATAGATATACTCCGTATAATTTAGTATGTGCATTGTGTATAACGAAAAAAAAAAAAAACACCAATCGAGAGGGCATTATAGATAGGGGTGTAAACGAGCCAAAAACTCAAGTTTAAGCCTTAACGAGCTGAACTCTTAACAAGTCGAGCTTAGTCATTTATTAAACGAGTCTTTTTAATCAAGTCGAGCTCGGCTCGTTTACTAAACAAGCAGAACCTTAACATGCCGAACCGAGCCGAGCTCACGAATTGCTTAGTTCATTACAGCCCTAATTATAGATTAGTCTGTCTTCTTAGTCGAAAGTAATTGAATTTCATTATTTTGTCAAGTGATTTATCGCATGAAATGTTTGCTAATGTTGTTAGTGATCGTGTTATATAGTATTATCCTATCCTTCTACTTCGCATTATCTTATTCTATTTTATCTGATGATTTCATTCATTATATTCTAAGTGTCTACAAAATAGTCGGCCATCTATCTAACGTTGGATCCCTCAAAGTCAAGAGCGACACGCTGTCAAGAAGAAAGTAGTGGAAAAGTCGAGAGCGACACGCTGTCACTAATTCCTGTACTTTAGCGAATATAATAATTGTATGTGAAATCTGGCGTGGGGAATGGGACGGGTGTCAGCCTCGATTGGAAGGTCGGCTAAGAATTCTGTATATCTTACCGACAGGGGCCACGTGGCATTGCGAGTAAAGAGCGTATTGAGATCTGCGACTAGTGGTTGTATACTTGTATGGTACGACTCGTCGGTTTTGCTGATGTTTTCGCCCAAGTTGTACTGATTGGGCCCTACAGAAGACAGGTGGTCGGTTGGGTGGGACTACTCTCTCTCCTCCTACGCTCAGAGTTATTGCCGTGTGGTATTCGAATTGGGGGATGGTATTATATGATTCACACCTGATGATGGCTACCACGTGAGCTAGGCCCCCCCAATTGGACGTGGTGAAGATTCTGAAGCGTCGTAACGTTTCGTCAGAATCTTCAAAGAATATTGGATGAGCCGGAGGCAGAGGCACACCAGGGGGCGTAAAAGACGATACACGGGCCAATAGTACTATGAGTATCATTTTTGTTTGGGTTTGGGATTATTCTACGTAATAATGAGTTCGATTTATTTAAAATATTTATCTTAAATGTTCCTTAAAAAGATTAGTTCATTCAAATATTGACAAGGGAGTGTTCCGCTAAACTAAATTCTAAGTTTTACAAATTTTTAGGAATTAAGCACATCATTCTTCTCACATATATAAATTAAAATATTATTTATCAAAAATAATTTAACCATTGTCAATAGTCTAATAATATAGTGAAAACATACCCTAAATGCCTGATTGATTCATCCAATTTTTTGTACCCACAAATTTAGAAGAAAAATTGATCAAGCTCTTGATATTCGAATGAGTTAGGTTTGTTTTTTTTTAATAAGGGGTATGGATTCTTAAAAATATATTTTAAGCAAGATAAAAGGTCACAATATATTTGTGTGGTACTTTGAGGTGAGTCTTGTACAATGCGGTGTAAATCTCGTGTGCTCCATATGGTGTACCGTAGTTTTTTATTTTTATTTTAAGAATCGAGGCAGTTTGCGTTGATATTTGTTGTCAGCTAGATTAGTTCTCAATTCCCATTGATGCATTGGTTCAATAAATCAATTCTTCTTTTTTTCTTGATTAAACAAAAATAGATTAAACTAAAAAAGCAAATACATGGTTTGGAGATATGTAACACTCCTCATGTCCTCCAAGATTTGGGACAAACGGAATTGCAAGAGGAGAGTAGATGAATTGTCTCGATTTCTCCGTTCACTTCCGAGCTATCTAATGATTAGCATACGTAATATTTATTTATTTATTACTTACTATAACCGAGTCAAGTTCTTTTGGATGTGACTTAAAATTTTATGAGATTGTTTTGTTCACGGAGTAGTTGTGAATAGCTAATTGCATGTTCACGAAAAATGTGCGATTTTAGTCGTTTGTTTTGGCAATCAACTGTTGAGATATATTTTTAATTTTTGATTAGTAATAAATATTTCTTACCTTTAATAGTTTATATATCTTCAATCTGAATCGTCCAAAATACTTTTAGATGGCCGAGAAGATTTTCCGAATTTTATTTAGCTTAAGTTTAGATTCTAGAACTACACACAAGTTTTAGTTCCTGCTAAAGTTCAGTTTTTTGTATTTCGCACGATCCGCATGTAGTCAAAATTTATGAGATCGTCTTGTTCACGGAGGAGCTGTGAATAGCTAATTGCATGTTCACGAAAAATGTGCGATCTCAATCGTTCGTTTCGACAATCAACGGTTGAGATATATTTTTAATTTTTGACCAGTAATAAATATTTCTTACCTTTAATAGTTTGTCTTCAATCCGAATCGTCCAAAATACTTTTGGAGAGCTGAGAAGATTTTTCCAAATTTTATTTAGCTTAAGTTTAGATTCTAGAACTACAAACAAGTTTTACTTCCTGCTAAAGTTCAGTTTTTTGTATTTCGCATGATCCGCATGCAGTCAAAATTTTGGTAGAAACTTTCTATTTTTTAGTGATCGGACGTCCGAACTGGTCAGTTTTTCGTACTTTGACTAGTTTCATGCCCCTAAAATTAATGACGGGGCAGACCCTCTAATGACCAAAGGTTTAGAACATTTGGCCTCCGTAGTAGAATTCGATCTTGCGACATTATAGAGGAGATGACAAACACTTGTTGTTTTCTCATGCTCACTTGACCAAACCCCATAGGATTATTTTGGTTAGAAACTTTGCCCTATATTAAGAGAAACAAACCCCTTTTATTTCTATCTCATTCATGCATCCAGTGATCGGCATTAGCTCCCCCAGGAAGTCATTCTAAGGAAAACTTTGTTATTCTTTTAGAATTCAAATATCAAATTCTCCACTATGATATGACAGTGGTACATTGAAAAAAATAAACATCGCGGTGGCATCGTGATTCTATATTGGTAAAAAGACATGCTTACCAATTTTATACTGTGGTCTATATTTGATTATACAGGCAAAAGTCAATAACATTATACTAGTACAAAATTTTCATTGATCTAAAATTCGAAACCTAGTCCCTCTATCCATTTTGCTAATTTATTCTTTACTCCATAATAGGAGTTTTATTTGAGAAAAATGGCATGTGATGGTTAAAGGATGTGGTGCATATACGTTTCCATCAACTAGTAGGGCTACAAATGAGCATAGCCAAACGGAGCCAAGTTTTGACGCGTTCGAGCTTGCCTTGGCTTTTTGAAAACTAGTCGAGCTCAGCTCTCGGTCGATCTAGTATCGAGGTGTTAGTGTTAGCTCAGTTCGTTAGCTGATCAAGCATTTATAACGATCCGAGCAATTCTAGAAAAGAACCGAGCTTTTATAAACGAGCCGAGTTACAACTAACTTGAGTTTCGGCTCAAGCATAGCCAAGCCCCAAACTGCTTTGGAATGGTTTGATTGTTGCTACTAATTGTCATGCATTGAAAAAGCTCAACTCACCATGCTGAAAAAGGGCATTGTAATATGGTATCAGAATTGATCATATCGATTTTCAGGAGGTCGTTCGCGATGACTTTTTATTCATCCTACTTTTATTTGCTTGGAGCATGAGCAACATATATGCTTAACAGGATCGTGAAAACTTAAAAATGGTGGTACATTTTAGACACCATTATTTCTATATATACCACCTTGGTGAATTCTTTCTCTGATATTTGCATACCTTTTCACTCTTTCGCACGACACATCAAATGGAAACAGTTGACTAGAATCATTAGGCCTGTTTAATAATGGCTATCGATAGAGTTGAGCCATTTTTTTTTTCAGGCCAAAGCTATTTTTTGAATTACTGCAGGAGTATTTTTTTAAAATTTGGTAAAATTTGCTTCGATAGTGTGTTATTTTTACCTTAACTAGCATGGTTGATCACTTGAATCCTTTCATAAGAATTTGGACAAAAAATGTAGCAACACACTAATATTGATAGTATCAATGAATTATGTTTTAGCCATTTGCATGTTGTTCATGATCGATGTTCCACCAAGCTTTTTACCGCAAGCATGCATGTTTCGTTTTGGCATATGCCGCATATGCATGCATGGAATGAATCAAACCAATTACTCCACTAATAGATTCAGCATATACTCCGATATATCTACATTGCATTGACTGATATGGACCCCATGCTCTTAGCAATCTCCCTAAGCATAACCTTCTGAATCTTCCCCGTCGACGTCTTCGGAAGTTCCTCCATAACCACCACCGTCTTCGGCACCATGTAATGCGGCAACCTCTCCCTACAAAACTCCACAATCTCCTTCTCCACCACCTTCTCTTGATCATCTCTCCCATTTGTAACCCCACCCTTCACGCTCACAAACGCGCACGGCGTCTCCCCCCAAAACTCATCCGGCCTCGCCACCACCGCCGCCTCCACCACCGCCGCGTTCATGTAAACCACCGACTCCACCTCCACGCTGCACACATTCTCCCCCCCGCTTATGATCACGTCCTTCAACCTGTCTTTTATTTCCAAATACCCATCCGAATGAATCACTCCCACGTCCCCCGTATAAAGCCGCCCATCCGATTTGACACACTGCGACGTCGTTTCGGGGTCTTTCAAGTAACCCAGCATCACACACCCGCCTTTCAAGACGACTTCCCCGAGGGTCAACCCGTCTCGCTTCACGCGCTTGCCGGAGTGCGTGTCCACCACGTCCACTTCCGTCATTCCTATGGTTCTCACTCCCTGTCTAGCCTTCAGTGTCGCTCTCTCTAACGCAGTCAAGTCATTCCAATTCGGTTTCCACGCGCACGACACGACTACCCCTGCCGCTTCCGTTAACCCGTACCCGTGACTCACGACAAATCCTAAGGATTCCGTGCGGAGGAGTACGGCGGCGGGTGGTGGCGCTCCGCCTGTTAGAAACTGGACTGGGTTTTTCAACGGCTTGGGGTTGGGGGAACTTGACAGCATGTTGAGCACCACAGGTGCACCGCACATGTAAGTCACGTTATAACGGCCAATCAGATCGCAGACAAGCGACACGTCGAATTTGCGCAGGCAAATGTTGGTCCCACCAACGGCTGCCATTCCCCACGAGAAGCTCCACCCGTTCGAGTGGAACATCGGTAGGGTCCACAGGTAAACTGGATGTTTCTGCACGGACCAGTCGATGAGGGAATCGAGGGTGATGATGAAGATCGAACGGTGGGAATGGACCACGCCTTTCGGAGACGACGTGGTGCCGGACGTGTAGTTTAACGTCATCGGGTCCCACTCGCTCTCTGGTCGGACCCAGGTGAAATCAGGATTACCTTTTTTGACCAGGTCCTCGTAAGTGTGATGGAAATTGACGGTGGTCGATGACGAGACCTCATCGTCCGTGATGAGGACGAGGGTAGGGGGTTGGGTTCCCATCGGGAACAACGTGGTGGCCTGAACGAGGAGGGGGAGGAAGAGTTTGTCGACGAACACGAGCTTCGTTTCGCTGTGACGGAGGAGCACGGAGATCATGCGGGCGTCGAGGCGGGTGTTGATGGTGTTGAGGACGGCGCCGGTCATGGGGACGGCGAAATGGAGCTCGTACATGGCAGGGATGTTGGGGGCGACGACGGAGACGACGTGGCCTCTGTTGATACCTAGGGATGTGATTGATGAAGCCAGTTGAAGGCATCGACGGTTGGTTTGAGACCACGTGTATGCGGTGGTGTTGTAAATGATGGAAGTGGATTCACCGCAAACTGTGGCTGCTCTTTCGAGAAAGGTTAGTGGGGTAAGGGGACAGGAATTTGCTGGGTTTGGCTTTAGGAGATCCATTTTTGAGTCATACACAGCTCTCTCTCTCTCTCTCTCTCTCTCTCTCTCTCTCTCTCTCTCTCTCCTGGTGTTGTGGGTGAGGTTCAAGCTAACGAAGTTGGATGCTTGGTGTGTTGGTTTCTTTTTGGCCGTGGTTGAAGCAATGTGACAAAAGTTACAAATGGAATTAATGGCCTCTGCTTCTACAGTAAAAAAATGTGGAATTTAATGAGGTCGAAACTGATGACCAGTAAAAGAGTTTCACAGTTCATTTACTTTTTGTTTTTTTTGTTTTTTTGTTTTTTTTTGAACCGCGTTTTTTTTGTTTTTCAAATGCAGGAAAAATTGAGCCAAAACAATGGAGCAATGAAATGGGAGAATGTCGACTCTTGGGATGGTTGGCTGCCTTGAGAAAACCTGCTTCTCTTACGTGATTTTGGGTTCAAGTAATGGAGCTAAAATAACTCTTTAACGCTTAGAACTCGCTTTGAGACTTATAAATTTTGGTTTTGACTACAAGTGCTATGAGATTTTGTGGTAATTCTTGTTGACGGTTAAAAAAGAAGAAAATATTTTTAGTTTTGGAGGTATGGATAAATAGTGGAGCCCTCTTTTTCTTTTTCTTTTTCTTTTTAAATGAAAAAATAGTGCATTGACGAAGAATTACAGACCTTGGGTACTTTGCCTTACAAGATGGAATCGAAGAATAAATATGTAGATCATTGCCTACCTACAATAGAGCATCGGCAGAGAGAATCTAGGGGGAATTTTTTAAAAAATTCTTTTTGAATTTGCAAGAGAACAAGGCATAAAACATCCGCACATTTGTTTTCTTCCGGCCGGGAATACATGCTTAATCTTCCACGCCTCGGACATCCCTAGGAGTAGGAGGTACCTGCTAGAGCATCGGCACATTTGTTTGTTGGATTACATTGTTTTTGCCTGGGTTGGGCTAAGCCCACAAAGGTGGTTAAATTTGGGCTTCTGGGACGTAGGATAATTGCTGGGCCATGCGTTGGGCTACTACACTTAGATTCAAAGTCCATTCGACCGAACACGAACCAAACTTTCATTTTCATAAACCGAAAAATCGGATTGAAAAACAGGAAAGAAGAAGGGAACGTTGATCCTCGTTAGATCCTGTCTTCTCTCTCCGTTTTCCTCCCTTGGGAGTTCGAATTCTTCTTCTTCTTCTTCTTCTTCCCTTTTCTGTCTCTATCCCGAGGTCCTCAATCGTAGTAAATGACAACTGATCTCCGGATACACACATAACATTTATATATAGAGAGAGAAAGAGGGAGAGAGAAGGGAGGGGTGAAAGCGATGATAACACGATCGAATCTGGCGGAACAGCTTAGGGAGTACCAGATTCGATCGAAACACGATTGGGCTTCCGTCTCTTTCTTCTCCTCTACTACTAAGCTCACCTCTTCAAGGTATCACTCCAAATCCCACCCTTTTTCTGTTCCAATTTCTCTCTGTTTGTTTCCTTTTTAGGGCTTTACTTGCTTACCTCCGTGATGTGATTAATTTTAGATATAGATAAGGATTATAATTTGAGATTCTTTTGGTGGCTTCCGTTGGATCAGTTAGACCATGTTCGTTGTACAACCACAACGATAGAATGTAAAATTGCGGTTCTGTTAATAGTTTCTCTAAGGTGAAAAGGCTTGAATCAGGAAAGTCATGAATTGAAACTAGAAAGCCATAATTCAAATGTTCATATAGTTTTCCGATTTGGTGATTGAGATTCATTATATCGTACCCCCCAATTCCATTCATATAATATCCCTTCAGTGTCATTGACATAATAGATGTCGTTTCCAGTCTATCTCTTTATGGGGAAAGTTTAAAAATCATCAAAATTACTAAATTAGTAAACCAAAGTTAAACGAGGGTACTATTGTTAACATAATTTAAACCTTTTACTCGATGCCGGAGAGGGCAATTTGGATTTTGCAGTAGCTTTTGATCTTATAGTAAGTAGTGACCAACACTTCTTTCAAAACAGAGAAGAAAACGTATTAACTTTTATAAGTGGATCAATAACAATTAACATGTCAAGTATATTACTTTCTTGTTGCAAACAGGAAAGGCAGACCATTTACTATGTATACTTTGCAAGTTTATCTCTGGAAGAGCTTAAAAGAAAACATAGACTAATGGTTCTAGATATATACAATAAAGGGCAGCTTAGGCCAAACCATACCAGACCAATCAAGGGCATCGTGTTCCGAGAAGTCATATTCATAATTGGATTTATTTCATCGTCCCAAGAATGGAATTGAAAATGTTAAATAACAAAGCAAGTAATACTAGATGTTAAGGGGAGACAAAGACCTAAATTTCCGCTGCATTTGTTAAAAGAGGATGGGATAAATTTAACAAACTATATGGCCTAGACATAGCGAGATGGCAGAAAATAAAGATTCATGAAGCCAACCCAATTCATTGTACACAGGGCTTGGTTTGATTTCTTGGTGCTTGCCTCTACTTGGTTTATTTTATGGGAAGTCTTATTCAGTTGGAACCTTGGTTTTGAATCTTTCGATGCTGACCCGCTTCATTTAGGATAACAAGTTTGTTTTTGACTGTTGGGATTGTGTGTGCAAAGTGCATGTATGCACGTAAAATTTATGATTTATTTCCTTTCTTCATTGGGTAACCCAATAAAAATAAAAGATATGCGGCATGATCAAGTCTTGACTTGTCTTTGTTGATGTAGTTATTATTGATTCCTTAACTTAAATGACTGGAGAAACATAGTCGTGATGCCTTTCATTAATTTTGTTAGACCCAACCTAAATTGCATTGGCAAAGTTGGTTGGTTGTGCACAGCCATCAGTGAATGGCGGTGAAAAAAACACAACCCGCACATCGAAGATAGAGAGGAAAACAACTCGCAACATAAAGAATTATTCAGTGTTTGCATTTGACTACTCCATTTGTGGGGAGATTTGATATATGGTTACTGTGAACTTGGGATGGGCTGGAAACATGCTTAACTCTTAGTAACAAGCTTTTCATAAACATCGCTGCATGGCAGCCCCAAGTATTTGGAAACATTATTCTACAACCATCTAGTACATTACTATGGAGTGTAGGGTGGCAAGGATCGGCATGCTCCTCCTTGGCCTGTGCAATTGTTTGGCGTAGACATTAATTGAGACTTGACTTTTTAGAAGTAGACCTATGTTAAACACTAGTACATTTGGCAATCTATGTTTTGGAGTGCCCATTTTCAATGAGGTACACTTTTGTGCCAAAACAGTGATTTGAAGAATCCAAGCTATCCCCATAATGACTCCAACAAGTCGAATATGATAAATTGAAAAGCTGAAGAGCAGGGCCAACCCTAGGGTAAGGCCCAAGAGGCCTCCCAATTTTTGGTCCAGAATAGGGCCCCCAGTCCAAGTTAGTAATATAAATTATAAAAGCCTAGAACTTCATAAATCCTGTCTTGTGTTCTAGCGGTAAGTCACTGGCCAGATCCAGAGTTTGATTCTCACCCCCTTCCTTTTCGTTTTTAGTGGGTTAAATGGTTGTAAAAGCACCTCCTTCATTCATGAGAGAACCTATCCAGTTCAAACCCAGCCAAATAAGAGTTTTTTTTTTAATGGCATGCAGATACGAGTTTACCTAACATTTGAACAACAAAGCCACTACAAACAATATACTTTTTGCTACACAGATAAGTATTTATAGCTATGCTTTTCATGCAAAATGACAGAAATACTTGCTATCCCGTTCATTTGTTTTAATATTTCACCTTATGTTTCATCTAGGTTTTTTACAAGCTCAAATTAGTTAAAACTAACAAAAAGATATATGTGTGTATAATAGATTTCTTTCTTAATGATTTGGTTTCGAATATAATAAAAAATAGAAAGGACCCTGTGTTCTGAGTACGCCTAGGGCCGGCCCTGCTGAAGAGAGTCGAGTTTTGGCTAACCAAAATGTGAAAATTTGCTCATTGTGCTCCTAGAATCATATTTTGCCTAGATTTTTTGAAGTTTTATTGTCTGAAAGAAGTAACTTTGAATATTGGAATCCTAAACAGGTTACCCTTATGTTCTTTCATTTAGGGCATGCGGCGTCCCATATTCATGTTCCTTGTAGTAAGACGATTTGCGTCCCACCTAACATTGATCTTGACTTTGTTTCGTATTAACATTTGTCTTTATGCTGAGCCAATGACGAAGCTTCTTAGTGCGTGATACATTCTTATGGCGTCTCTAGCCTCAGCCACTCCGTAAAAAATCACGAGTGCACAATTTTAAGTGTCTGCATTCACTTAATAGAAAATAGTCATTTTAGCAGGAGAACTTAACTTGAAAAGAAGCTTTAGGATACGGATAACATATTTCCAATTTTCTTGGTGATGCTGGATCTCCGCCTATGCTTAGAGTCTTGTCTTTTTTTACAGCCGGTCCCAAGCCCTGATAAAGGAGGAGGGTTGTGTGTTAGGTAACCAACACGTAAAAGCCCGTTAGATCTCTTTGACATGAATCGTAATATGAATAGAAATTCATGATTCATGTGGCCGACCCCAATTGATTGGGACACAAGACTTGGTTTGGTTTGGTTCTTGGTGATGCTGGGTCGCGTTGATATATTTAGCACGACAATGTACTGAATTTTTGCACTTAACTAGTCGATGGGCTTCTCCAAATCACGAGACTTCCTTTGGTTTGGAATTGCTTGGTAAGGCTTAATGTTGTATGCACCAGGCTACTAGCACTTTCAGTGGTATATTAGAACCAAAATAACACACATGAAAGTACCTTGAAGATGGCATTCTGTTACTTGTCTGTGTAATTTTTCCCCCATTGATTTATTAGTGTTCTGCATGTCTGTGTCCGATCTAGAGTTCTATAATTCCTTAGCTTGGTGGTGTAGGTATTTCCTCCATCAGAGTGGGTGACTCTGTTGTATAGCTTTTTTGTATTGAGTTATACCAACATGAGTCCAGATGGAGGGACATTTAAGTTCTGTTAATCGTGCTTTAGGCTATTCAAGACGTCATTCACTTGTTTTCTAATAGTTTCTCCTCCGTTTTCAATGGCACAAACTGAGGATGTGAGGCTTATGATCTAGAGTTCAGATGTGCAGCTCGCTGCCCCTGTACACCCTCATGGCTTCTACTTTCTTTCTTTACTGATTGCTTTGGGTCTGCTCTTTCTGGCAGAAGGTTAAACAAAGGAAAAAATGTTGTAAAAATGCTCTTAGATGCGACATGTATTCCTACTATGGTGGTGTGTACTATTTAGATTGTACGTTGTAGTAAATATGGCAAAAGTAGTCATATGTGTGAATAGTAAAGTATAATAATATGAGGTGTAGTGCTGATGTACCAATAATTGGTCCTTGCATGAAGTATGGACTAGCAACAGTGGTGTGGCAGGCTATAGTACGAACTAATTATGTATGGGTACTGTTTGCGCCTATAAAAGGAGGTTCACTCCATTGTAAAGATCAAGCGAGTTCAAGTCAGTGTTTGTAATAATATACCCAGTGTCTTATAGAATCCCTTGTTGTGTTCTCTTTCGATCCTAACCTACTTTGTGTTTGTACCCACTTCGTGTCTGCTTAATTCTAACTGATGAATAAATTATTGATGTGTGAGGTGTTTGTGCATGACTTCAGGATAGAGTTGTCTTTTGACTTCCCTAGGAAATAAAGAATGACACTTGATTCGTTTCTTGGTAGAATATTTGATCAAATAACCCAGTAGAAGATGTTCTTTGATGATCCTTGTCATCATTTCTGTTGCTGCTGCTATTTTTTCTCCTTACATGAGTGCAATACGCTCAAAGTTGCGCAATCTTTTTCATTTATGGTTGAGGAATTCTTAGTTTATTGATGTGTTCTTAATTCTGATATATCTTTTTGCTGCCTTTTATTTTCTATGGCAGGGTGGACGTTGTGGTTTTTGTAATATGGGAACTGGTCATATTAGCTTGCCTTGTGTTCTCGGCTGTTTTGTTGTACTTCAGGCATATGAAACTTGCTTTTATCTTCGTTTGCGTCACCTGCCTTCTGCTTTTATGCATGAAAGTTGCGAAGAAAGTAAGACAGGACCGGAAAAAGAAAAGGAGGATGCTTCTTCCATTATCAATGTAGAGTTCCATAAAGGTTACGAACTTTTTTCCACTCGACCCCAGCTATTTATGTAGAGTGACTGAATTCTCAACCATTGCTTTTTCTATCTTCTTTTTTCATCTTTTCACCTTTTGTTTGTTTGTTGACATATGTAAGTGCAGTTAAAGCAAGCTGATTACAGAATATAATTGATGTGGTCTCTTCAACACAAATTGTTACCATTTTTATACTTAGGTAAGATGTTATGATGTGTTTCTCATGATTTTCATGATTAGAGATTTTTGGATGTATTAGGCTTTAATGTGGATATCTAGTGTAGGGTGGCTTATGTTTTGGATCTAGGTTTGAGTTTTACCGTTGCTCTTTCATGGCACATGCATTTGGAAGTGTTTCTTTTCTTTCTGGAAATGCTGAATTCTTATAATTCTTAGTATTCACACACACACACACACACACGGAGAGATAACACTACTTGGTCAATGAATTCAAGGACTCATGCTCATCGGCCATATGTCTCTATAGAGTGACTGGGGTTTGAAAAAGTGGGCTTCAATCCCTAATGCCACTATACTCCACGCAGCTCCAAAAACCAACATAACGCTTAGCACCATCCCCAAGCATCCCAGTACCAAGTTAAGACACCACATCCCACTATACTTGGCAGGTTTCTTAATCATCATCCACATGAAACAGGGGTAAGCAGCCGTAACCGGCAGCGCTATCCCTCCTATCAACCCTGCCAGGCTTGGCAAGAACGGGAGCGCCACAGATATGAAAAAAGCCAGGGATCCGAAGAAGACTCGGAACCCCGTTCGCAACCACCGCGGACAGGGCTTGTTCATGTTGGCGGTGTATCTGGATTCAAGGTTGTCGAAAACTGGCATTGCATAGATTTGGAAAGAGGTGAGGCAGTTAATCACGACGAGTAGGCTTGTCAACCCTAGAATAACCTTCGATGTGTCGTTCCTGTGGTACTTGTATAGTGCTGTTTGCATCCCTCCATTTGTTGGTATCTGACAGTCGGAAACTACATTGTGTTAGCTTGAGAACAGGGGGTTATCAGATTGAATTATTGAATAGGAAGAAGTTATTGGTTTTGAGAAAATGGGAAATAGTAGCAGTATGTTACCAAGCTTCCGTACGCCCAGTATCCTCCAATTGCAAGTGGGAACAAACACATCACGATTATTAGGTAGGAGAATTTCACTCCTTTCCACATTGGTAGACGTGATGGGTGCTTTACACTTGACGGCATTGTTCCCTGCGCCATAACAATAACAGTTTGATGAGTTCAAATCCAATGAATCGCTTGACGCAAGTGAGATTACATCAAAAGAACTTATGCCCGTAATTGCTCAGTCCGCGTGGGCTACACGTACTGGAGAACTACTCAGGGGGCCATGATCCAGATATTCTCTGTTACCAAGACCAGTAACAAAATACTCCATATGATGTTACTCATCATCAAGGCATGACCTACCTACCTGTATTTCAAGAACAAGATTGTGACCTCTGAAGGCGAAGGCAATTATACCAAGACCATTGAGAGCAGTGCAAAGCCTAGCCACATCAGAGTTCAACTCCAGTGGTGGTAGGCCGTAGGAGATTCCCATGGGCCTACCTTTAACAACCGAGACAACCCATATGATTGTACAATAGGCGATGGCTGTGATTGCTCCAATGAGGGAAACTCCGGCAATGGAATTGAGGTTGGGAAGCTGAGCTAAAACAACCGCCGAGCAAGTGAACACTAGGTACCATTCTACGGTAGTGAGGGGGTTTACGTTACATGATTGGGTTCCGCATGCTATCTGGTAGAATAAAATCTTCATGGTCTCTCCTCCGATCATGATAAGAGTAACGCATGTGCCACCAGAGAGGTACATGGTAGGAAATAGCACCAGCAACTTACCTTTCTTCTCACCTTCACAAATCACAAAGTAGCAATTGAACATAAGGTGCATGTTGACTATTGTATAGAAAATTCTGCAACATGATTGGAACACATTCCGATACCCGTGGACTCCGCGTCATCAGACACCTCCATATATATGTGTTTGTAGTTTTTTTTTTTTTTTTCCCGTTTTTTCATTAAATGTTAATATTAATGTCATGACTGACTTTCACCGCTCCAAAGCGTTCTATGATCAGTTTGAATCTCGAGGTGTACTTTTCTTTACGCTATCTTGTTTTGGCAAAGAAAAGCATATGGATTCCAAGCCAAAAAATCAAAAAAAAAAAAAAAAGCCTTAACGAAGGAAATAACGTGACTCACGAAATGTGATTGTGACATGAATTTACGTTACGTACACTTTACTTACGGTATGGAAAATGACGTACTTTTAAGTAACTGAAAGAAAGATTGGACTCCGGTGATAGCTTAAGTGCGCATATATAAATTCTAAAAAAGAGTTTTAGCCGCAATTAAGAAAATAGAAACTACAATGAGATGATGCTTTAATTACCGAAAGCGGCCATAGAAAGCTGGAGATATCGGCTGTATCGCGTCGTGGTCACCGACTCGTGCAGTTGGATCAGTAACCATAGCGTGTACAGTTGCCATACGAAAGCCAGTGATAGAGATATGATTCCCCAACTCCTGTAACCAAAATTCGATAGTAGAATATATTAAGAAAGAGGAAGATTAGGTATCATGATCAGCTTGTTTTACCAGTTTATTTTACTGACCCATTTCGGTATATGTCAAAATAGTACTCTTAACTGTCAACATTTTTGTTTAACGGTTCTGCTAATCAAAACTCATTGAATAGAGGAAGTGCACATGCATATAATGTCAAGAACTTAATAGTTGTGATAATATATGTTTAATAACCATAAACTAATGTAAACTAAACCCAAAAACTACTACCATGCAAACATTATCACATCATTCCCTAACTCATGTAGAAGAGTAGTTTTCTGTACAAGAGCCCTGTTTGCGCATGACATTTTCATTATAACAGCTTTTAGTGGCGGAATCAGAATTTCAATGCCGGAGTGGCATCAATTGGATTCATGGAAATCACTACATCCCATGCATTTTCTTCCTTGATAGGCGGCAAAACTTCAAATATATACGAGCCGCTCCATCCCGTTCTCTCTCTACCGTCGCAAAATAAAATTGACAAGTAGCTCCAATAAAGAGAGCGGCCACATATTGCCTTCTCCCTTGGTAACCACAAAAAGTAAATAAATTGGTAGGTTTCATGGGATGCCAGGGGCAATGGGCATCCCTCTTTCACACTTAGAAAAAAGAGGAGTATAATCTGTAACTTATTCGTACAAGTATGTAAATTAACATGTTTATGAATTCACTATATATATATATATAGAGAGAGAGAGAGAGAGAGAGTTAGGTTCCGGTGAGGGATCCCTCATTCTTTTAAAATGAGGGACTCCCATTCCCAATTGAATTTCGATGATCCGAGCCGCTCAAAATGATCAGAACGTGATTTTAAGGGTCCTGACGGAAAATCAGCAAAAAAAAATGACCAGGAAGGGTTTCATCTGAGCAGTTTTCATTGAACGGTTCAAAAATAACTGCTCGGATGAAGCCCTTCCCGGTCATTTTTTTTTGCTGATTTCTCGCAAGTACCCATAAAATCACGTTCTGCACACATTGAGCGGCTCGGATTTTCAAAATTTGATTGAAAAATGAAAGTCCCTCACTTAAAAAAATGAGGGATCCCTCACTTGAAAATTCCTCTCTCTCTCTCTCTCTCTCTCTCTCTCTCTATATATATATATATATATATATCTATTCACATCTACCATATATCTGTAAAGAAACATACAATAAAAATACTAAAGTTGTAGAAATTTTTTTTGATGTCAAAGCTGATAAAAAAAAATTGTCCAAACTGGTCACACTACTCTCCAATTAGTGAAAAAAAATTACAAAGCTTGTGGAATTTTCAAACGTACTGGGCTTAAAGTACAAAAATTTAGAGAGAGAGAGAGAGAGAGAGAGAGAGAGAGAGTGATGTTAATCATGTTATGATTTGGGAAAAAGGAAAACAGAAGGTTCAAGAGAGATTGAAACTCCAGTGCGGCAGAAACAAACACATGCCACGCGCTGCAACCAACCAGCCAAAGTACCATTTTGGGAAGGCTTTTCATATATTTATACATAACATTTCTTGTATAATTTTTTTTTTTTTGGGAACTTCTGAAATGGGGTGGCACATGCCATTTCCCCGTATGCTTTATTTCAATAGCTCAAGATTTTCAGGCTAATTGATGTGCACATTGAATAATCATTTTTCAAACTATCACGTCAACTCTTACCAGCCGCCAAGGTAAACGAAAGCAAGGGGAAGGACAAGAGCCTGAACTCCGATCCCGGAGCTAAGCGTGTGAAAGGTCGCATAATACGCATTCCCGTTCCTGGACTCCGTAATGGGAAGCCACGCCTCCTGGGGATTGAGCCTCGTTAGGTGCCCAACTTCTTCTAAATACCCCTGCATGGTCGAAAATGCCTTCTTCATAGGGCTGGCCAAGGGAGTCATTATTCGCCCAACGAAAGGACTTTTCTGGGTTTTCGGGATGGTATCAAGGTGAGGGGATCGAGCGAGCAACGGTGAATGGTGCTGGAACGGAGGTGGAGAGATGACCGGAGGAGTAGGTTTTATCTCCGGCTGCGGTCTTGATGGGCTTGAGATCACCTTCACCACCTCACCCATAATTTGCAAAACAAACTCTAAAAGGGTTTAAACTCGTGGTATTAGGGTAGGTTACGGTATCTGTAGTATTGAACAATATCGTTCGCTACACAAATAAGCAAAAGTATCGGCGGTACGTCATTGCGTTACTTAACAACTGATACGATCATATGATTCGTAATGGACGATATTCAAAATTAACCTGCCCTAAAATATTATGACTCTCTGATTGTGTTTTGTGTAGAAGAAATAGGATGTTTGCGTAAAACCTTCTGGGGGGTGTTTGGATGTGAGTCATATGGTCAAGCATCACTGGTTCTCTATTTATAGAGTACTGGCAGAGCGAAGTGGAGACCTGAATGTGTCTTTCCGCTTTCTTTTTAAATTTTTTTTTAAAAGAATGTAATTTCAAATTTAAATATAATAAAAATGAAAAATAATTTTTAAATTGTTTTTGCACCGTTTAAAAGATCTCAATGAAATCTATCAAACAAGATCCATATTGGTAGAAAAATTATTTGCGTAAACATATAATTTTTGAATTGAAATTAACTTCCTTTTCTAAAAGTTTCTTTTCGGAGAAACCAAAACACCCCCTCACTCCACAAGTCTTTCTTTAGAAGCTTATATAAAACCACCTCTTCGATTAGGAAAATATTTAATGCTCCTCGGGCATTTTTATGTGGTGCCTTGTGTGATAAATTTGTATCCTTGGCATGCTAATAGAAGTTATTTAACGGTACCAAAGTACAAAGTGACGATACTTCAAGACCACACGATAATTTTTCCTTACATAAACACTCATGTGGATATGGTTTCTACACATGTTGCACCACAATTGTGTGTGGGCTGCCATATCCATTTAAATGTTTGTTATGTAAACCTCATACTCATGAGACTGTTGCGCAAGTGTGTGTAATTATATATAGTATACATGTATATCATACCCAATTCTTAGGGAAAAATCGTGAACTATGAAGTGATTTTTAAAAGCTCAAGAAGTACCATGATATCTTCATATGATGTATTTACCAAAAAAATAATAATAATCTTCATATGAGGTATATTTTTAAATAGTGATAAGAGATTTCGACAGTGAAACTTCAACAGATACTTTTCTTTTTTTAAGTGTTTGAAATATAAGAGATAATTTAGGATTGCGGTAACTTATCGAGGAGAATGTACATAAACAGTCTCACTTTGATTTAGTAGGTATAAGATATTGAGGCACCAAATGACGGTGCCGACAAGGGTAGTGAATAATTACTCCCTTTAGAGAGGGCATGCAATTAGTGGTGGGGGAGGGAATAAAGGGGGAGCCTTTGACGAGCCTCACTTTGGCTGGCTTGTGCTTCAACATTATAAAGTTGTAATAATTAGATAAAGTAAAGAAAGAAAGACCAGTGAAATAACTACACGCAAATCCCTATTAAAGGAGGCCGCAGCCATTACCACCACCCACGCGGGTTCTATCGCTCACCCTAACCTTAATTCCTATATGTTTCGTAAGCAATCAAAAAATGTGAACCACATGTTTTTTTTTTTAGAAAAAGAAAGATGGGACAGATTGGACAGTTTTCATGCTTGATTTGGTTAAACGTAATTAATTTGGTGCGCGCATTTGCAAGGAAATTTCTTGCATTATTTGGAAAAGATATTTTTAGCGCAAGCTTCAACAACGATAGGCCGGGGTCTTCCCCATACAAATACACGTAGGTGCGGATGCCTTTTCTTCCACACATTACCACTGTGGGTTTTGTTATGAAGTGTATGAATCGTTTCTCGTTAATGTGTGCTGAAAGAGACCTTATTGCTCTACTAGCACCAAATAATTCTCTCTTTAATTTGAGCTTCTCAAGTCAATCTTAACATGACTACCAAATCATGCATGGAAGTAATGTGGATATGAGAAAGTTATGTCTTAGCCATAAGGCCGACCCTGACACTTTGGCGAGGAAAGTCCTATTTCGGACACCCAGATTTTCGTTGGACAATAGAGTCTCAGATTTTTTCAATCACTCTTCATTTTCATGTCATATTTCATTTTTATCGTATACAGTTTTTGAGTATTTGGAATATTTCTTGCTGCTTTATTCAGATTTGGTTATTTTTCGTACAAACTCTTTACCTAAAAAGAAGGAAAGAAGTCTGTTAAGGATATGATTTTTGTAATGAATATTGGGTCAAATTGATTTATAAAAGATAAACAAGTAGAGTCATCTTGTCTTTTTATTCGGTATGTGCTCTTGTTTCGATGGAAGAGATTAGATATTCTTTTGTGTTGAATTTTGTCTATTTTGCTAGTAGGGTTGCGTACTATTAGCTTCTTCTCGATCTTTTTTGTATTTTAGAAGGATTCCTTTAATTGCAAATGCCGTTTAGGCCTTTTAAAATAACTAATGCTTATCCGTGCCTACGGTACTACTCATCTTTTGATGGCATTTTTGTAATATATTTGTAAGAGTGTGGTATTTTCTTGAGAGAGTTAGAGAGCACACATCAGCCCTTAGATCAAATGAATCTCAACCCTTCTTTCAACTTGTGTTTGTGTGGTTCCCACATTCTTGTGTTTTATTAATCAATTACTAGTGTTTGCCCATGCATACGGCACTATGCACCTCTGTAGTACAATACGCACGGACATTTTTCTAATATATTTTTATTTTTTTATGTCAACTCCAGAAGCTGAGTAATAAGTAAAAAGAACTGAGGGCATTTTTGTAATATATTTGTAAGAGTGTGAGTGTTTTCTTAAGAGAGTTGAAAAGCACAAATCAGCCTTTGAATCAAATGAATCTAAACCGTTCTAACAATTTGTGTTTGTGTGGTCGCCACACTTTTGTGTTTTATTAGGTAGATAATGATTGCGATTGACATGTTAAAAACAAAAATACTTTTATAGCCCAAACATTCCAAAAGAAACCAACAATGGGCAGATCAAAAAACATTGGGGCGATCAGAAAAGATAAACAAGAAGACATATCCCTGCGGACCCTGCTAATAACATCTTGCCACCAAAAGCATCAGGAATTAAAAAAATGTCGCAAAAATCACGGGCTTAAACCAAACGACAACCCTGAGCCATTTAATCTTGTCAAATTGTAATTACTACATTAATACAAGGATTTTTTTGGGTAATGCGGGGTGACCTAGGCCAGCTTGCGTACCCTTTGAACTAATCACTATAGTACCTCTAATAACCGTTCCCATGCTTACGCATGAGGTGAAATACGAGATAGACTCAAGAATTACTGACAAAAAAAATCAAATCTAAGACTTTAAAAGGGAGCAAATTCTAATTCTCATGCTACACAACCCTGAGAGCATTTTATCTTATAAAATTTTTACTACAATGATTTTTTTGGGCTAATGATTTAATTTCTATAGTTGAAATCTATACAGACAGCTCCTAAGAAGTTGTTTAACTTGGGACCCCAACAATTAAATCCTTGGTTAAGGTCGAACAAAAAAAATTCATCAAAAAAATGACTTAGATAATCGAGTTAATAATCAAAATTTTCTTCTATATCCATTCTCAAATTTAGTGAAATTCTCAAGTGCATGATCTACCCTAGATCTCCCCCATATATCTAGAAAATAATTTTTCAAAGGTATATAAATTCAAAATAATACAAAACGAAAAAATGTAAATACAAGACTCCAATAATTATTATTGTTTCTATAATAGAGATATGATCGATATATCTCTATCTTATCTCATATCCACAAGGAGAAAATATGACTCAAAAATTTCTATAGCGTTTATATATATCGATGTTATAATAATATAAAATCGATCTCATTTTCATAAGGAGAAAATATGACTCAAAATTTGGTTTTGCGATGGCATCATGTCTCACAAATTTTTACTTTTGTTGCTTGTTGTTAGCTTTTGTTGCTTATTGGAATGGAGAAGGAATGAAGTAAGGGAGCTTAATTGCTTTTGGTTTACTTCAACTTTGTTTACGTTTTGTAGTGATCTCACACTCTCTGACGTTAGCTATAGCTAGCTAGAAAACTACTCCCTCCGCCCTCATTCTTTTGTTCCTCATTCTATTCCAATTGGATTGAAAAATAATTATAATTTTTAATTGGTAATACTATTTATGTGCAATATAAATCTTGTTTGATAAATTTCAATGAGCTTTTTAAATGATATTTGAAAAATTACCTGAAAAATTATAAATTGCAAAATATAATCAATTGAAAAGTAGCACGAACTCCCAAAAGAGACTAAAAGAATGGGGATGGAGGGAGTAACAAAAACGTACAGTCTCAAATCGCGTTAATTTAAATGCATGGACGTTGGAAGAGTGATTATTATTATTTTTTTTTACACAAAAGAGTTGATTAAGGTATATATTTTGAGCAGATTGATCAAATATAAATTAACTTGCTCTCGTTTCTTGCCAACTCTTTGGGTGTTTACAACTTCATTTGTCCTATGGTTTACTCTATAGCGCCGTTTGATTTGTAATTCTTCTTATATCTCTTCTAATGTTTTATTAGTATGAATGAAATGTTACTTTCTTTTCCCGATAAAAAAAAAAACTTGTTCTCAAAGCGCGAAAGAGCCACCAACTTTCCTTAATTTGTCTTCACCATACATGTGTTTTGGGTTGTTCAAATGACTTTTCCTTCTTCTAATCGACTCATCACTTCTTTTTGACAAAGTTCTGTTGTCGTTTGATGGTCTTGATTGACACTAATAGCTGCTCTTTTTTTTTCCGCAGCTCTGCTTATAATATATTTTCCAAAAAAAGTGTTGCATGCATGCATGCATCCGCATGTTGTCCTACACAGAGGCGGCTCCACTCATATGGAACCATGGTCAACTGACCACCCAAAATTTTTTTTTTGGCTTAGGATACATGTAAAAGTTTTGGACTAGCCTTATTTTGAACACCCAATCCAAATATTTTGAACACTCAATCCAAATATTATTGAACATTCACCCCAAATATAGCCTACAAATTAATCCACTTGAAATTGAAAGCCCAAATTTCAGCCCACTGACCCAATTTTAGCAATAACAAAAATAGAGAAAATATGAAAACTTGTCTAGGACAATTGTAATAGCTTATATACTTTGCTATTTTTTGGTCGCATTTTAGATGTTATGTATGACTTTTTGTTTATATATATAGTTGTGGTTTCTCGAGATAGTATAGTGTAATTTTTGAACACCCTTGGAAAAATTTCTGGAGCCGCCACTGGTCCTACAGGAGAGAGAGAGAGAGAGAGAGAGAGAGAGAGAGAGAGAGAGAGAGAGAGAGAGAGAGAGAGAGAGAGAGAGAGAGAGAGAGAGACCTCTTGCATGTTTTTTTTTCTTTCCCGGGGATGGTTAGGGGTACATATTCAGGTCAGTTTACACGCACCTCAACTATTTTCCTCATCAAGTTGGTCAAAGACATGTCATGTCATCTAAACCGGAAGTAGGGAATTCACAATATATAGATTTATCTCTTGTGACCTAAAACTCCAAGAGGTTTCATTCTTTCGTGGATGTCTTTATCCATCTCTTTGCACTTTTTACATCTTCCTGTTTTTATTTACGCTTAGAAAGATTAAGACAAGGCTTGTTTAACCCCAAAAACACATGTTGAAGGCTTTCAAACAAAATTTGTGAATTGCATATCCTCACATCAATAATTTGAACTTTTCCGACCATACTATTACTTTAAGCTTAAATCAATGGTACAGTGCATCTTTTTCAAAGTATGTGTGAGCTCCACATGTATGTAAAAGATTGTGTTCGGAGTATTTTTGTAGTTTGAGATATGAAAGTTTTCTAGTTCAAATAACAAGTCAATTTATTAATGGGATTGGACAAGTTTTGGCTACAACGATGCCGTTAAATACTTTGCCTGCCCCATATCCCTTGTCCTTTGCAACCAACTATTGGGGACATCCGACAAGTATTTTGTCGACTTCCTAGCCTTTTCAATTGTCACTCAAATATATACTAGTATGTATTTGTTAGGAGTCTGATCCTGAGGTTTTTTCCGTGTGCGCGTATGTCCAATCTGTTGGATAGTAACTATGGAGCTCGTACCACATCACCTGGACTTAATATTCATTGAATAACCTATTTTCACTCAAAAGACTAAGCCTTGAAAGTGGGGGAGTAATCTAATTGTATATTAAGGTCCAACTTTTTTCCTATTTATTCAATGTTGATGTGTGACTTAACCTTTCACACACATTCCTTATAGTATTATACAAAAGAAGGAAGAGATAAAAGGTTAGTACATAATTTTAAAAAGTAAAAACAAAAAAAAAAAACTTTTAATAAAGGTTAGCCCTTGGGACTACTGGGGGAGACTTTGAATTCTTTTTGCATGTGATGCTGGTGATTGATCAGGAAGGTGGATAATTACTTTTATTGGTCATCTATCAACATTATTGTTTTTTTTTTTCTTTTTTGACTATTAAGGGTGTTCAAATCAACTTACATAGACCTCAACTAATTTCCTCTTTGGTTGATCATAGGTAGGCCACATGTCGAGACTAGAAAATTCATAAGAAATTACTTTCTTACAGTCTGATTTCAAGAATCAAACCTATTGTATGGGGAGCAAACCGACTGTATCAATGTTAGGCACTATGTTATTAGTTTCTCTCTCTCTCTCTCTCTCTCTCTCTCTCGGAAAGGGGAGGTTGTGAGGTCCAATGGGCCCTTTTGCCTATCCTGAAATACCAGGTCCAGCACAGGCTGCACAGCAGATCCACTCTACCTGCACAGGCCCGATATGTGGGTTTATTGGCCCATCTGAAGATGGGCTTCTATAAGCCTGATATTGGACCACTTGGTTTTCTCTCTGTCGATTTTACCTCAGATTATTTCTGGGAGGAAGTCGCAGCGACTGGAGAGAGAGAGAGAGAGAGAGAGAGAGAGAGAGATGGGAGGAGGACATGGAGGAGATGGACCGAGCACAACATACAAGGGTCTAACATTGCCTCACCCTAAGCGATGGCATACTCTCACTGGAAAGGGCATGTGTGCTATGATGTGGTAACCTAATTTCACTCCTCTCTCTCTCTCTCTCTCGCACGTTATGTAATTCTTCTCAATTATCTATCTGAACCACACACACAAAAAAACCTTTTTTTTAGCTTGATCGTCGATTCGTGCTGTTGTCGTATCTGGATTTGATTGTTGATTCATGTATCGTTATGACCTCAGATCCGCGTCCTTTACTTTCTTAGGGCTTGTAAATTTAATTTAGGCTTCAATTGGATTTGAATGCGATTAGTCCAAGATTGTTGGTTTTAGGCAGATTTGTTAAGTTTGTTGGTCGGGATTCTCGATGTCTTTATTTACTTACTAATTAAATCCTTTCATTCTAGTGGTATGAATAACTAGTTTGCGTTTAGGTTTGAAATGGAAGTGTACATAGTTCGGTTGCGACTATACGATTTTCATGAGGCTTTCTGGTGTCAGTTGCTAGATGCTGCAACAAATTCTCTTGGAATGCTCATTCTGACATGTGATGAATGGAATCGTCATTCCATTCCTTCCCAAAGTCATTCAAACTAATCAAACAGTACCTAAACAGAAAAAAATTCCCTTTCTTATATATCAGTTGCCAAATGAGGGTGAAGTGGTCTAAGATTATAATTGTTTGAGGTACCACGGGCACTTTTCGAATATATCATGAAGAATTGCAGTAATGAATCTGTTGAGAGAGGCCTATTAGGGGAATTTTGAATCGTCAACTTGAAGTATATGCTAATGGCCCCTCGCTAGTGTACGGTGGTCCTCCAAGATTATTTGAGCTGCGCGTAAGCTGGTCTAGACACTTGGTTATCAAAAAATAAAAAAACTTGAAGGATATATGCTATAATCCTCATAATAAACATGGCAGGCAAGGCATTTTAAGAAACCCAAATGTTGTCATCTATATTGCCCTGCAAAAGTAACAAGACTCTCAAAGATAAAACAAGTTTATACTTTTTTGGGTAATGCTTCAAACAGCCCAAGAAAAGGCAGACTTGCTTGCTCTGTTTGTAATCAGCAGGATATCAGATCTATTCTCTACTTAACCTTATTTGACCTCCATTCTGAAGGTAGACACTAATAAGAAATGAGCTAAATAGAGCTCCTCAGATTACGGGTGACAAAATTCAATGGACTGCATAGAGTTCTAGGAATAGTACTTTGAAGATACAGTCTAGGATCTCTCTGTGACAGTCCATATTTTGAAGAAGTGAACAATTAGGTGTACAATCTCAGGTAAACAAAAAAGAGCAATAAACAATTTAGTTGAAGAGATCTTGGAGCCAGAGCGAGCTGGTGCTGGAAGAAGGAATATCGGTAAAGAAAGTCTGAGCAGATCTGTTTCTCCCGTTGTGTGGACTAAAAGTACAGAATCTCTAAAACCAATGGGGGTATGTGTCCCTGATTTAAAAGAATTAAATGGATCGTGTACTTTTGGGAATTCTTTGCTGTGACAAGATTTTGACCTCCAACTTGAACTGTTGGGCAAGGGCAACACCTGCAAGATTCCCTCGTAGTTTCCGACTAAATGCATTTATATCTCCTGTTTTCAACATATTTTTGCAATTTTTGCCTATTTAAAAACACTACTGTTCCATAGCTGCTCCTATTCATCTCCTTTCTCCCTTTCAGTAAACTATATGTAGTATCAGATGTTTGTATGTTATTGTCATATTGAAAATGAGGTACTACTGTGACGAGCTTGTTACCTCTGAAAGCTATGTTTATGATGTTGGAGTTGTTCTTATGGAATTACAGACTGGCCAAGTATCACTTAGCAGAGATGCAATTGATGGAACTAGTCAATACATTGAACATGATTCTCTGGTGGAATATGTAGATGAACATCTAGCTGCATGCTAGAGTAGTGCTTAATTGATGACACCTCTCACACTTCTTCTCCCAGTGCTTTCTAGAGCAGTGCCTTATGCCAGGAAGGTCTCCATGTGCTCTAGAAGGGACATGGTGTAGCATGACCCTTGGCTATCAGCTAGGTCTGTAAGGATTTTTCGGGAGTATCTGATCGAACTCTATATGCAATTTAGGGAGAGATCAGACAACAGAGAAAGGTAGCAGTGGAGTTAGTTCGCAGAAGGGGGAATAAAAGGTGGTGTTTGGTTGTGAAGGTCGATGATGTGATGGGTGTTTGGTATTGGGGATAGCATATACGCTTCTATCTTTCCCATTAAGAGGAAAAGGTAATTGTTGGTATTTAGTTTCTCAGAATTGCTGCATCGGCCAGTTCCCCTAAATGCTTTAAATTTGACTAACGAGAGGTCCCTTCATCTAGTGTAAAAAGCAAGGGAGGATAATGTTAGTTTTGGGAGGTACCCATTATTGTCGGGTCTTTGTTATTATCTCAAACAAGGAATAATTTCGAAACCAAGTATCAATGCCAGATAAAATAGACAGAAAGGAAGAGGGGGCAGCCCTTTGCGCAGCTTATGAAGTTGAGGATTTAAAGGTTGCATTTTTTCCTTACATGATTTTTCTTCGGTGTGTTTTTCTTACATGTTCAGCTGACAGTTGCAATGGTTTTGTTCCTGTTTTGAATCCACATCCACACCCTCACCCAGTTTGCATTTCCAATCTAGCAGGCTCACTTGCTGAGAATATGTGTTGGTGTCATGTTTCAGGTTTTGGGTTTTCTATAGGGCTAAGCAAGATGGTCCTGTAGTCTTGGTGAGTTTTCGTTTTCCATTTTCCTCTTTTTGTTATTGTCCAAATGTTATGTAATGTATTCTTTTTTGTTGTTTTGCTTTCCCTTAATTGGTCTCTTTGTTCTTAGGGTTGGCGACACCCTTGGGAAGGCCATGAAGATCATGCCGATGACCATGGGCATGGCCACGAGGTAATTTGCATATGTTCTATTGTTTCACCTTAGAAAAGGTCAAGTGAATGTTGAGCCTGTAAGAACCACTTAATGCAGAAGAAGCTCATATTGTTTTCATTTGCTTATTAATACTTGAAACCAGAATGATTTTCTTATGCTCACAAGCACAAGAATAATTCTCTCTGATCCGTCTCTTTAAAGATGGACTTTGTCTTGTTTTTCAGGATCATGTATAAATAAAGAATTCTAATCATGCAAAACATCAACAGCATATGGAGTTGATAGTTCACCGTCTCCGTAGGCCTAGAAGATAATTGAATCAGCCAAACATAACTCTCTTTAAAATGCTTTTACTGTACAGATATTCATTTTAAGTTGTGGCTAAATGAATTGGACTTCTTTCTATAGGTCTAGTATGCAGCTTCAAAGTCGATTCTTCCTCTTCGCAAGCTTTCCTTGGTTCTCTTTCTTCAATTTGTTGTACGGTTTGTCATGCAATGTATTTAGATACTAATGGTTTTCAACTCAAAAAGTCTTTTGCAAATAACTTTTAGGTACATAAATAGGATGGTTGGTTAGTCATACGTTGTGGTTGTATTTGATGCATTTGTATGACATGTTTGTCATTCTGGATGACTCTCTCAACTTTAGTATGTTGCTTTCAGGCATCCCATTGAGAAGCTGAAACTGGTAAGCATATGGTGCTCTGCCAGTGTGTTGCTGTTATGACCGAATATGTTGAACATCTTTGCTGAATTGTGTTCAATAAAGTGATAGTGAAGATAATTTGTCGGGAACATGATGTATTTTTACTGCTGTCCAGACTCTTGTTGACGTACTTGCTCGTAAGTAGCTAAAGTACTCCGTCTTGTTTATTTTCTTGAGAATCATTGCTATGGAAATGGTATGAACTTGTAAAATCATTGCTATAGAAGTATGCGCAACAAGATACCTTATATTTTCAGTGATTTCCACACTTTCTCACCATAGCGGACAGGCTAGAGGTTAGAAATGATATTTGGAAGCATATTTGGTGGCCATGTTAATGGGGCAAGCTATGATCATTTTTTACTTTGCGGAAACAGTAAATTTCTTGAATTTAGGCACCTTTCTTTACCCCTCAAACTCGTGATATATCCCTGCACGAACATCCTCATGAGAATTCCTCTATTTGAGTTCTCGTTAGGACTAGGCATTGACATGAGCTATACCAGTGACCCCAGAATAGCCATGGTTGTCTCTCTTAACTGCTCATCAATAACCATTACAAGTTTTCCGTCTATCGGTGATGCGTCAGAATAAGTGATAGATTTGCTCTTGATGCCTTCACCTCTTCAACATCTCATTCTTCAACTTCTTTTCTGGAGACGACGAGCATCAAACTTGTTTTCACTTATGAGCATCTTCAGTGATAACTTTTCATGGACCCCTTGTTGATGATGGATGAGAGGTCGTTGGAGAATCAGTGATCAGTGTATTAGCTGGTCGTTAATTCCCCAAGAGCATCAAAATCTATCGAGGGTATGGTTTCAGTGCGTTCAGGCAAATGCAGCCGCAAGATTTGGTGTTGAGATTTGTAGGTTGGGTTAGGAGTGTATACCAGAAATTCTTGCAATGGACTGGACTCATCAGCATCTATTGGTATATTGAGTCTTAAATCCAGCCCAAAACTGTAAGATTGGACCTACATGTTGCCCTGGCTCTGGCGAATGTAAATAAATTTGGATTCTTTGAACAATTGCAATTATCTACTTGTAATGATAGAGGGCTGTTGAGCAAAAAGGGGGTTAATTGCTGTGTCAACGGCAACGAAGTAGTTATGTAATTCCACTCCGGTAGCCTTTGCCGATCAAATAACAAGCTCAATATTTTCATTTTTTAAGGGCATCCGTCTTGTTTGATCTTTCTCAAATTCAAACTTTTTAGTGACAGCAATTGTAACTATTCATTAGCTCTAGTATTGTAGCACACGTTTGAGCCAAGGGAATCAACGAATAGGGATGGCAAATACATTAAAGATACCATGTTGTAACCTCAAATATTGCTACCTAACACCTTTGATCATCTTGGTGAGCACCCATTTTAGCCATCTTGTCCGCAACCTTGTTGCCTTCGCGTAAGATATGTTTCAGAGCGCATCCAGTTGAAACCGTGATTGTGCAGCACTCACTTGCTAAGCTACTGTAAGGGGCATTAGGACAGCAACCTTCGTTAATCATTTGCACGGCGTTGGAGTTGTCAGATTCTACTTGTCCTGAAGCCATTCCTTGGTCCTGGATCAATTCAAAGCCTCGGAGGAGGCCCCGTAGCTCTGCTTCCAAGTTTGAGCAATCTTGTAACTTGCCGTAAAATTCAAGTATCCGGACGCCCTTTTCCTCTCTAAGAACTCATCCAAATCCCACTGGTCCTAAGTTCCCAGAGCTGCTGCCATGGCCTCCTGTTCCTGGACAAGACTAAGACACAAATCTTAATTCCTCGGATTGAATAAAAGTTTTGGAAAGTAACTGGATGAAATCTATAGATTTTAGCACAAACATCCGAAATCACATATTGTCATCTATGATGGCGTTTGCGCTGAATAGAATAATGAAACGGAAGAATTTGCAATTTCTTTCTTTTTTGGTGAAGAGGGTTTTGCACTAACGTTCAAAGTGGTTTTACATCAGATTCAGATGTACCACTCATCATCTTTCATCTGTCGTTTTCCAATTACTCCACTTTTCTTCCTTTTTTCTATTCAATCTTTTTTTTTTCCACAACCTTTTCTCTTTTCTAGGAGGAGAAACTGTCTTGGTTCAAGGAATCTTTGGCGGTTTACGGGGGAAGGTGGAGAATGGAGATGGGAAGAACTAATGTTTGCCCTTCCCTACTAGAGAGGGAAACACTTTTTAGTGGAATATTTGTTTGAAAGAGTATGACCCTTTCCGAAACGGCTATTCCTAAATGTCTAACCCTATGCCACTTTGAAGAAGTTTGAACTACTCAAAAAGAGGAACTTTGCCTACCCAAGATTGTCAACCATTCCTTAGTTCATTCAACTTTGGCCTTGAATTGTCATTATAATACCCAAAAGTTCATCACTACACCCTCTTGCTTCATGAACTACCTCCACCACCACAAGCACATGGGAGGGTGACACAAGTTCTGCATTGTTTTCAAGTATGGAGTTTAATGGTACTGTACACGAAATGTATGATTCTTGTCATCAAAGTACTTAATTTGGATAACGTTATGCAAAGCCACATGTATCCTACTGTTATGGTAGGGTGTGCCTCGGGGCTTTTTTGCATTAATTGGGTACTTTTTGGTATTTTACAAACTTACTAGTACTACTACTTTATTAGGTTGTGAAATTGTCATTGCAATTGGAGGATTGGAAAGGGGACTGGAGAGTGGAGGTCATTGTCTCTTCAAGTTAGACAAGTTGGATACGGAAACTACTTGTTGTTGGGGACCAAAATCAACCCTTTTCAATTCCCTCTCATTTTGGGACACTCTCTCCCCACTAATCACAACTATTAAAAAAGCCATGGAAATTAGATGACCACGTGAGCAGACATTTTTGAAAATTTCCACACCACAATATCACAGAGGTAGGCCTAGAGTAGTGTGGCTATCTATCTGCTCCGGATCCTCACTGAATGCTCCACAAATGCTTTGTCAAATACTCTTGGAAGATGATATTTGTTGGGGTCAGAGTGTCTTCATGGATTTGGTTGCACAATGTAACTTCCTGCGACGGCTTAAAAACTTACTCGTGGATGCGGTGTTGAATGCCATAAAAGATTTAATTAAAACCCTTCCTAAACCCCAAAATCTAAAATTTGGCTCGAAAAGCACAACGAACTCAGCTTCTTCAGAATCAGATTTTAATTTATTTTAATTCTAGGAATTCATAGAATCCCAAAATCTGTTGAGGATTTTGACAAAAACTTACAAAAACTTTTTAAAGATTAAAATCTCAACTTTTGCTACAACTTAAACCGTAAAGTAATGTCTCTTGTAAACAAGTTTATCTGCTTCCATTAAAATTCAAAACTTGTAGCCTAAAACTAGAATTTGAAGCTATAATCTAAAATTAATTTCTTCCCACAAGCTACTGAAAGCACTCTTTTTTTCATTGTCTTTTTCAATGAAAGGAAAAGGCGGCCACAGTTTGAAGAAGAAAACGAGAGATAGCTAGAAAATGGAATATTATTAATATCTATTTTCTAACCTTGATGGTGTTGGTGGTTGGGGTGGAATATGGGTGCTTAAATTAATTCTGAAGAATAAAACTAAGCAAGGATAAGGAAATGTGGACCAAATGGGGATAAGATCATACTAGGAGGAAGCTCTTCCTCAAAGATTCCTTGTTTGTTTTCCTTTTTCTTGATACCAATCCTTTTCAAACTTACACTCAAGCAATTTTTTGTTGATAACTGGATGTCCAGGCGATCATGCGCGCATCCTGATTAATTTTGCGGCTTTAAAGGTAACAACTGCGTATAACCCCTAGTGGTCTCAAGGTTTTAAATGTTTGGCATCCGTGAAAATAGAACCTATTAGCTCATGACCAGACGAGTACTCAAGCAATGCATGTGAAAGTGCATAATTACTTATTATTAGTTTATTTTTTAAAATCAAAACTATTCAAAATTTCTCATCTCAAAAACACATTTTACTCATATTTCTTACTGTACCTTCTCACAAGTAATCATACCTTTTCCAAAACACATTTCTGAAATTAAACATATAGCTAGCTTGCTACATCGTTATGCTTTGATTTTCTGATCGAGATAGAACATAAATTTGATTCGCGCGTTCATGAATATCAGAATCATAAATGACTTGAATGATTGAGCTGGAGCGATTGTTTATGCTCGGTTTGAAATATACCTGTAAATATGAGCTCGATCGATATTTATTTATAATAAAAAAAAATGTGTTCATGCTTAATTTGGTTTAATCACCCGAATCGATCTTCAAGTAATTAGCTTTACTCAAGTTGGTCTGCTCAACTGCTACGTAATGGGTACGTTGTCCAAGCTACCTAGCTCCTTTTGAATGGTAAAGATTTTTTTAAAAATGAATTGTAATTAATTTCTGTCCATAGACGTCACTCCATACAGCTGGCCAGGTCGAGCTAAAATGGCCTTTTAAAATCCAAACGCAACTCGAAGTTTGAATATATCGATCTTTGTTCATGCAAAGGAATCTCCATGTACAAGATTAATTACTGGTGGAAAAGTGGTTGGATTAACTAAATATGTCATGTGTGATGCACTGAATGAAGTAATTAATCAAATTAATTACATTTATCCAGTGAATGAAGTGATCAAATTAAATTAGTTTAAAATCAAACGGCAAGTCTGAGTTCTGGCGAGAGCTCTGGAATCAACAGTATCAGACGTTATGTCATCCTTATCCTACTGGAAACGAAAATTCAAGACTCATATATATCATATGAAAGGACAATCTGATCAAAAAATTTGAGTCAAACTAAAGGACGGACCTGACCACAACAGTAAATATCTGCGTAATAAGGGAGAAGGATTTTTGAATTTTAACTCTCCATAAATCCTAACCATTGATTTGCTCCATAAATCATACGGCTCTCCCTCTCTATCTCAAACAATATTAATTGCACAATTACCACTAATTAGATCTCACGTTGCGCCGTGCCTTTAGGCATGGGCAAACCCTAGTGTATATATATGGGACATTGAAACATTTGTGTTAATAAGTAGAGGAAACATTGTGCTAGGGTTACGTTTTGGGTTTTCTTTCGGCTGGACTTTATTATTTTATCTAGACTTTTTAGGCTTTTCTGGTTGTATGTGCTGTCTATTGTTTTATTTGGGCATTTTAGACCCTCAGGTGTTTTTTAGGCTTTGTCCCTCTGACTGTATGGTTCCAACTTTTGGTTGGATCCACTACCCTTTTCCCTAATAAAATGTTGTTTTTCCCGATAAAAAGATAAGAAGAGGAAAAATGGTAACGAGAGCAGGCCACGCAGACCCTTGAGTATTTCTGCAGCTAGCTCTGTGTGAGTACTAGTGTGAGTCATAACTCCCAAATGGTAATCATAAAATCCTGTTAAACGTAGCACGTACGTAGGAGTAATTTCACACCCTTTGGAATGCAGGGATTTAAAGTGACCCAATTAATTAAGCTTCCCCTTTGCTTCATTATTCAAAGACCTCTTTGTTTTGTTTTGTTTTGTTTTGGATTAGATGTCCGGACAAGCAAGCTTTTGCATGCAACTAGACCAATTCTGAAAAAATTAATCATAAACTATAAATAAAACTTGCAGCTGTCCTTGATCATTTTCTTGAACTGATTATTTATTATCTGATGTGACACATTTTTTTATTGATACATGTGCATGGAGACATCTACACAATCACAACACTTATTGATACATGTGCGTGGAGACATCGGCACAATCACAACACTTGACAAAGGAAGAATAATCAACCAAAAAACGACAGCAAAAAAGACACGAAGGGGTTGTTTGACTAAGGTTTTGGGGTAATAAATAGAGACAGATGGATAGAAAAATGAAAGCATAAATGGAGTGAAAAATTATTGAAAACAACGCTAAGAGAGAAGAGATGGTTCTGGAATGGGTTAAATATCTACTTGCCCTTTAAACTAACTAACTTTTATTTACTTCCCCCCTTCAACTACCAATTGAACACACTTCCCCCTCGAACTACCAATTTGTTACTCCATCCATCCAATCTCTCACTTCCGTCCAATTCACAAACGGACCCCTCATCCCTTAGCGTGGTTTTTATGGCAAACAGGGGCACAACGAGGATAATCTGGTATCCTGCCGCTATTTTGAACAAGTTAATTTTGTTCTATATCAAATTTGTGAATTGCATGCCCCTTGGTTAGCGCTGAGATGAGGGTTGGAGTTGCATTGCTAGAGCTACTCATTGTCGAGAGAGAGAGAGAGGAAAAGGTTAGTGCGGGAGAGGTGAGGGTGAAATGAATTGGAATGGGGGTGGACTGTGAGATACAGACGAGGAAGAAAGGGACTGTGAGATATAGATGAGGAAGAAAGACATCAATGGCCTTGAATAGGTAGTTAAAGGATGAGGATTTGAGTTTTCCTTTTGTGAATTGGATAGAAGTGAGGGATTGGATGGATGGAGTAACAAATTGGTAGTTTGAGGGGGAAGTGTATTAAATTGGTAGTTCGAGGGAGGAGTAAACAAAAGTTGGTCAGTTTAAGGGGCAAGTGAACAAAGCCAAAAACATTTAGGTGGTTCCCTGATTGCAATTGAGTACATTCATAACTAAAATCGAGGAGTACAATTTTCATTATCTAAGGATTTATATCACCTTTATTAGTACTACTGCAGTCTAGGTTTCGGGGGCACTTAAGCTTCACAAATCCAACACAAGCAATATATAAACATGGCACAATATCACCTTGACTATAATTGCCACAAGAATTAAAGATCAAAGGCTTGACCGTAAAGAAAGGCAAATGCAACAATACACCCCCACAAAGAGAGTTTTTTTTTTTTTTTTCCCTTCTAGGTAAATAGAGACTTCTTTGTCTTTTACATCACCAAGTACGGAAACTCTGACTATAATTCTAAACCGAATTAGACTTCACAAACTAAACTTAATATGCCACATTGAATGCTAGCTCGTACATGTAGATTAGTCAAGATAATTAATCCTTTCTGGTCTTGTAATTAATCCTAGTTGTACGTGTTTTGATCAGCAACGAAGACACATATTCGTACGAAAAGCCTTGATGATTTGATCTTCAGCTCCCGTTCGAACACTCTCAATGCCTGTTGATAAATATTGGCCAATACCCTCAATATGCCGTTCTATAATGGTTCACTTTGCTTTATCATACGTTGTAATCTTCTCGATATATATATTAGCAATTTGCAAAACCAATAAGTTTGTGTCTTTTTGTGTGTTAAAAACGGTAGGAATTAATCCTTGCCCTCATGCTCAGGAGGTACAATTATAAAATAGTTCATATTATATCCTTACCCAAAGTTCTTTTACAAAACACCACAGCGGATTCGGAAATATATATATATACACACACAAACACACTTTATTTCCAACGAGGGATCCCGCACGGCCTTACTGTGCGGGACTCCCCTTTCCCGATCGAATTGCGATGATCCGACCCGCTCAATGTATTCAGAACGTGATTTTAAGGGTACCTATAAGAAATCAACAAAAAAAATGATCGGGAATGGCTTGATCCAAGCAATTTTTTATTGAACTGTTCAATAAAAAAGTGTTCGGATCAAGCCCTTCCCAATCATTTTTTTGGCTGATTTCTTACAAGTATTCTTAAAATCACGTTCTGATCACTTTGAGCGGCTCGGATCGTCGCAATTCGATCGGAAAATGGGAGTCCCGCACGGTAAGGCCGTATAGGATCTCTTACGAGATCCGAACTCCAAGCACTATATATATACACACACACACACACACACATACATACATACATATATATATCATCAGTCCGGTTCAAATCAAGACCTCTTATGGTCAGAACCATCAGAATCTCCCCTTTCCCGATCGAATTTTGAAGATCCGAGCCGCTCAATGTGATCAGAACATAATTTTAAAGGTAATCGCAAAAAATTAGCCAAAAAAATGATCGATCGGGAAGGGCTTCATCCCAACAGTTTTTTATTGAAATGGTTCAATAAAAAACTACTCAATTCAAGCCTTCACGGTTATTTTTCTTGCCAATTTCTCTCGGGTACCCTTAAAATCAAGTTCCCAATACATTGAACGGCTCGAATCATCGAAATTTGATCAGAAAATGGGAGGTCCTGACGATCCTGACCGTAAGAGGTCTTAACTTGATTCTAACTGATAACAACTCTTTCTCTTTTGAGAATTGATTCTCGAACTCTCTTGTTTTAGCATCAATACTTTTTTTTCCTTCATATTTACGTGTATTTTGTATATTTCCCTTTCATGTGAAAAAGAAAAAGTCAACCAAAGGTTGATACTACTATATGTTTCCCTCCGGGAAAAAAGCGAAACATATGCCTTGGCCATGTGATTGAATGTGCGGACGTGTCAAGATCGTGACGCGATCCAAGCGTGAATTAGGCTACAGAACCTGATTCTGACTTCTAAACAGGCGAGTTGTGTGCGGTACATGAAATCCACCGCCAGTTTCTTTTTTGCCTCAACAAAGAGGACTTCATAACCTTCTCAAAGTGATGTAGAAGAAGTAGAGAGGAACAAGCACGGTACTCGAACCTTGTAAATGCCGTAGGAAAGGAAAACGCTCGGGGTTTTCCATTATTGAAGAGATGAGCGCAGTGGTCAAACGTAAATAACGCCATTGAAATAGAAATGCTCGGGATCTTCATTGTGAGAAATGATAAAAGTTACACGTGCCGAAACTGAAAGTGCATAAAAATAAACATAGTATGCCGAAGCCGAAAAAAAGATAATCGAAGCAGGAGCTTGAAGTTGTGTATTTGAAGGGGCTTTTCAATGATCTCGGTCTTCTCCTTTGATAGGTACGAAAATGGCAGTTACTTGCCATGAGCCATCAGTACCCCCTCCTCTGCGACATGCACGAGAAGTGCTTGTAGGAAATTTGCCAATTGTCCCATGAACTCCAAAAATCAACTTCCATGAGCCCATGATTTGAACCCTTTTTAGTGGGGTTCAAGGTATTTCGGATACACCAAGAATCCGTGGGGTTGGCTTCACGTGCCGGCTTTTTTTAATGGACGATCATTTTTTGGTACAAACACTATAAATTTACATGAAAAGAGAAAAAAGTACAAATGATAAAAACACAGTGCAAAAATCATAGTACTATTTTTTTTCCCTATTTGTTGCCAACCTGTGGGTGGAGAGAGAGAGAGAGAGCACTCTCTTTCTCTCACCGACCGATGGAAGCAGTGACAGACTGCATTGGGGCGACCACATCCCATTCTCTTTTTTTATTTTTTTAGTAAATAACCTGATTATAATTAGGTTATAATTATCTAATGCAATAAATGGTGTAATTAGTTTAGAAGACGGCAAAAGGACCATATATATCGACGTTGTTACTATATTTCAGTTTTGCATCATGTTATTATAGTAATTAGCAGTGCTAAGGTCACCGGTATTTAAAAACAATTTCAAACATATATGAGTTTGAAATTGTTCGATACGCTTGAGACCCACACAAATCAAATGGCTGTCAACATACTTATATTGCCAGCATTTTCCTCAACATGCCCCCACCATGAGCCTATAACAAATGTTTTGCTCGTAACTCCAAGGTGTTCGGCCAAGAGAGTATAAGAAAGGTAATATGTGTTAGGGCCCAAAATTAATCGAGGTATACGAATAAGTAGGTCCGGACATACGACTATAAAAGAAATGTTTTGCTCTTTTCATCTTGCCGTGTTGACTCCTAATCGTATTGATTATACAATCAAATCAAACAGATAATTAATTATAGGGATATTAGACCATAGGGATGCCTCCTTGTCTGTTGGTGATGAATATGAACCTAACTTAAGTTAATTCCTAGGATTACGACATTTACCCAGGTCCTTGTCAACAAAAACAAATACTCCATCGCCTGCATTTTGTTTGTTCACATTTTCTTTTTGGGCTATCTCAAATTATTTACAATTTTTCATAATTAGAAATCATCAAAAGGACAAAGTTTCAATTGTACCCCTTCAGTTTTGAGGAGAAGGAAATACCAAGCTAGCACAAAACCAAGCAAAAAGAGTACCGGTTTTTTTAAAAATCTAAACACTTTTGGATCGACCAGAAGACTTTGGGTCAATAAAATGGAAAAATTCTGATAATGAGCAAACAAATTGGGACGGATGGAGTATGAAACAGTAATAGTACTATCTCGTTCTAAAATATTTGTCCAGTTAGCAAAATAATTACTTAAAAATAACAAAAAAAATTAACTTTTTTTTAACAATTTACTAGAGAACAATGAGTTATTTGAAAAAGTTTGAATTTTTTTTTGAAGAAAATATATTATTTTTAAATTCTCATTTTGCAGATCAATCAAAGAGAGTAAAGTCGAAGTAAATTTTCTTATTATTTCTTTTGATACACTGTACTATAATACTAAGAATTCAGTCTAAAGAAGAAGAAGAAGAAGAAGGAGAAGAAGAAAAAAACAAATTTGCAAAACTAACTGGGTACGTGGCAGTACAGGATTCCTTGAACAATCCTATCGTCGTTGCTTTCTTTTGGGGTCTATCTATATATAGCCTTTGTTCCGTGATCCTTTTTGGTATTCGGACTTTTGAGTCCAAACAATTCGGAAAATACTCTTTTCGTTCTAGCTTTTCATCTATCCAAACAGCGAACATTTCAACATTATAGAGACATTATAGAGAGATTGAGCGAGAGAGAGAGAGAGATTGAGAGAGAGAGAGAGAGAGAGAGAGAGAGGAGATGGAAGAGAAATTAGCAATGAAGTCAAGGTTCAAAAGGGTTTGTGTGTTTTGTGGGAGTAGCACTGGGAACAGAAGTAGCTACAGAGAAGCTGCTCTTGATTTGGGGCAAGAGCTGGTACATAAACATTCAATTCAAATTAGTTACAAACATATATATGTAGCTTCATAAGGGGTTAATTTCAAGCCTATTTCTGCCCTTTTTTTTTAACCTAAGTTGTTTTTGGTGGATTTTCGATTTGTGAAATTAATCAGGTGTCGAGGAAGTTGGATCTGGTTTATGGTGGGGGAAGTGCTGGGTTAATGGGGTTGATCGCTCACGAAGTTCACCGTGGTGGAGGACATGTTTTGGGGTAATTAATTAATTAATTAATTGCTAATCTCTCGCTAACTAAGCAGCTTCTGTTCGATAAGCAGCTTTAATTTTGTTCTTCATTTTCATGTGATGTACTTTTTGTTGGTTTTCCGCGAACAGAATCATACCCAAGACTCTGATGTGCAAAGAGGTATATTCTATTTATAATCTGAGATTTTTTTTTAACCCTCATCGTGACAAAGTAGTTCTTCGGAGTCCGGACATCTGAGTTTTTAAAAAAATAATAAAATAATAGTTCTTTGAGTTATTTATATTGATTCATTGATTAGATAACTGGAGAAACAGTCGGGGAGGTAAGACCTGTAGCCAGCATGCATCAAAGGAAAGCAGAAATGGCCCGCCATTCTGACTGTTTCATTGCCCTTCCAGGTCTCTCTCTCTCTCTATCTCTCTCTCTCTCTCTCTCTCTCTCATAGAATAAAACAAGGCCTGTTTGTGCTTATAGTCTTTTTACCTTTTTAAAAACTAGTACTCCTATATCAACTTGTTTAGCGGAAAGTCTTGCCGGCTTCTGAAACAATTTTTTTTCTAAAAGTAATTTCCAGCTGCAATCGTCATTTCTTTTACTCATTTCGTCATATTTATTCATGTGAATAACAAAGTTACACTCCATAGATGAATTTTTTTTGTGAATACTGGATGTTCAGACTAGCTTTCACACATCTCTAACTCATTTCAAAGCCCTGAAGTTTATAACCAGAGTCCGTGCCGGATAAACTTCCAATAGCCCCGAGATTTGGAATGTTTGTCTTTTGTGGAATACGAATTCAGGACCTCTTGAGCTCTCATTAGTTGCTTTTCATGCTCACTTGACCAAATCTATTGGCATATCTATAGGTGAAAAGTGTTTTTTGCTCGGCTTCTATGGGCCGGTGAAAAGTTAATTAAGTAATATGAATAGTTTTGTAATTTTGAATAAAGAAAATAAAAAGAGTGCAAGAGAATAAAAGGAGTGGAAAAGTCATTTACTAAAATGTATTGCTACTCTATATTTTTTGTTGTCTTAGTTTAGGTATAGTTAATTGTTGTTATACGTTAAACTGCAAAGAAAAAAAGAAAAGGAAAAATAACACTAGCTGTTCTTTTTTCTTTTTTCCTTTTGAACAGCAAGAGTGCTGTTGAATGGAAAATAACACTAGAGTGACTATTAACTAATTGATACTGTGTGGATGAATCAGGTGGGTATGGAACACTGGAAGAGTTATTAGAAGTCATAACATGGGCCCAGCTGGGGATTCACGACAAGCCTGTAAAATCCCTGCTTCATCTCCCTCCGTGATTTGAGCAATGCTGTACATGCAACTTTGTCCAGAACACAGTTCGATACATAAGGATCTACCTGCATCGAATGCCTCCGGACACAACTTTGTCCGGAGTTGTTCGTGATAATATTTATATATTGCATGTCTAACTAGAAATGGAAAGTATTAAAGTAATTGTTTGTATTTCACAAAAAAGGAAAACTGACGTTTGGTGCGCAAAAAATGCAGGTGGGTTTGCTGAATGTGGAGGGTTACTACAATTACCTTCTCACCTTCATTGATAAAGCAGTGGACGATGGCTTCATCAGTCCCTCTCAGCGTCACATTATCGTCTCAGCTCCCACCGCCACAGAACTCGTTCAGAAACTAGAGGTATATATAGTACACTAGCTACCACTTTTGGGACCAGAATTTAATTTAACTAGGATGTGTTTTTACGGAACAAATCGGTACTCAGTTGTTTTCTAAATGTTTGTTAAATTCACATCTAATTTCGTTTCATAATTTTCCATTATTAAGATCTCATTTGTTAGGACGATCCTAAACCAAAAATTGCAAAAAGTCCACTAAGAACAAGAAAATGCAAAAATACATATTTCTCGTAGTCATTAGTCTTTTTAGAGCCATCTTTTATGACTCAGTTTTATCTGGACTTTTCTTTAATTTTAACTCGTATTTCTATACTTTTTTGGTTTCTTTTGCCGAGATAGAATGATTAATATTTCAATAGAAAACTAAATAAAATATCACCAAATACTCATAATTTTGTCTGTGGTGATTGGGCAGGAGTACGTGCCAGTGCACGACGGAGTAGTGGCCAAGGCAAGGTGGGAGGTCGAGCAAGTGGAGCTTAACGCATCCTTGCAGTCTGAAATAGCCCGTTAGAGAGAGAGAGCGCAATCCCCTCTTCTTTCTCTGCATGCAAAAGAAATAAGGCCCCCCATGTCGTCATCCTCAATTTTTTTTTTGGTAGTGTAGGGTAGTGTGTCAGCTGTTTGTACGGAATGAAAATGGAATCTGTAATTTTCTGATCTTATATATCATATATATGCGTAGTACCAATGTACATAAAGATCTTGTTCATTTTACATTTTAGTTTTGTTTTTGAATTATTATCTTATTTTTCTCTTCAATTATTAACCTATTTTTGTAATTATTACTTTCATTTCTCTCTATCTCTATCTCTTTATGCTCATTGTCCATTTTTTCAATTATTATTTTATTTCTCTCTCTACCAACTTTCAAAACTAAAATACCCAAAAATACAAAACGAACAAAGCCAAAGCAATTCGAGGGAGAAATAATTTAAACACTCCCTCTTATCTATTTGCATTTCTCTTTTGGTCTTCGTCTTTATGAAAGTACCAAACTATAATTTCTTCTAATAATTTCATGTGAATAAAAAAATAAAAATAAATAAAAACGGAGTGTGAAAATCATTTTCTTTCCAAGTAATTAAAGAAGAAGAAGAAGCGTTTTTTAGTTCATTTTCTGTCTCTTCTACTTGGACATGCTCATGACCATGGTCCTGCTAGCAGGAAGCTCAATTTTCCACCTTATTCTATTTTTATTTACCATTATTTTTTTCCTGGAGATATAATTGGATGCTGAAACCATGATGATGTGGCGCTGGTGTTTGACAACTATGGGTTTCAAAATAAATCTCGCACGTGACGCCATAGTATCTTGTTACTCTCTTACGACTGCAATTACGTGGAGAACAAACGAGGCAAAACAACGTTAAACTCGGAGATCAAATGGTCCGGCCATAGATATAATATATATAGCTTTGGAAATGCCCACACCTACAGATCTGAATATATATATATATATATAGAGAGAGAGAGAGAGAGAGAGAGAGAGAGAGATGCATGTGTCGATTGAATTGAAGTTGTGTAGTACGTCTCGATCACTTTGTATGAAGAATCCGAGCTACCACTTTTGAATCAGTTATTCCTTACGCATATATGGGACTAAAAATTAATCGACTCTGGTAACTATTTCTCACCTTCAATTTGCGGATGATACAATCATTTTTTGTAATAATGACATGCAGGAAATGAAAAATATCAAAAGGATTTTGCGGTGCTTCCAACTGATGTCAGGTCTAAAGATAAATTTTCCAAAAGCTCTCTGTGTGGGATTAAGGTTCAACAACAAGAGGTGGATGCTCTTGCTCATGTAATGGGTTGCAAAGTAGATTCCTTGCCCATTAAGTATCTTGGCCTACCTCTGGGTGCTAATCCACGGAGAATTAAAACATGGGAGCCTGTCATAGATCGAACTCAACAGAAGCTTAATGTGTGGAGCGGTAGATGTATGTCCACTGGAGGCCGCCTTACCCTTCTCAATTCTAACATGAGCACTCTGCCTCTCTATTTTATGTCATTGTTCAAAATGCCGGTGGCGGTTGCGAAGAATCTAGAGAAGATGCAGAGACGTTTTTCTGGGGAGACACAGTTGAGAAAAAAAAGATGCACCTGGTGAAATGGGAATGGATTACCAAAAGTAAAACAGGTGGGGGCCTAGGGGTGAAGAATTTGCTGAAATAGAATATGGCTCTTTTGGCTAAGTGGTGGTGGAGGTTTAGTAGAAATAAGGAGTCTCTCTGGGTAAAAGTCATGAGAGGTAAATACAACTTAGACCAGTTTTGTTGGGTGCCATACATTCCGAATTCTGGCTCAATATCTAATGTTTGGAGAGATATCTGCTCCATTGGGGACATTGATTCTTGTATTGGAAGGACTATTCAGGAGGGGTTCCGTGTACAGGTCAACTCGGGGATGGAAACCTCCTTTTGGAACCATGTATGGTTAGGAAATAAAAGTCTCAAAGACGAATACCCACGACTGTTTTTGGCGTCCGATCAGCAGGGGGAGTTGGTTAGTTCAGTGGGGGAAGGTTTGGACAATGGGAGATGGGATTTGAATTTTAGAAGAAGGCTTTTCGACTGGGAGAATGTACAGAAGGATGAGTTAAAACTAAGACTACAAGAAGTGACTTTGGATCCCTCGAAACCTGATAGTTTACAATGGAGCTGGACAGTAGATGGGTGCTTTACGGTGCAATCTGCCTATAAACGTGGTGAGGTATTGAGTCAGTTAAGGAGTTCCGTGCTGGGTTCGTTGTGGAGAAATTTAAGTCCTCCGAAGGTGGAAATCTTTACATGGATGGTTGTGCAGGAGCGAGTGGCAACTAGGTCGGTGTTACACAGTCGAACCATTATTTCGGAATCCCAATGTCTGGTATGTCCCTTTTGTTCTATGCACCTTGAAACTCCACAACATTTGTTTCTACACTGTCGATTCTCATGGGATGTTTGGTCCTTGATTTTGGATTGGTGGCATGTAAAATGGGCATGTCCCTCATCGGTAGAGGCGTTGGCAAAATGGTGGTTTGGGAACCGGTATCGAAGCCTAGAAAAAGACATTTGGGAAACTTGTTTGTATGCAACTCTATGGACGTTATGGTTGGTGCGGAATGATTATGTTTTCAACAATGCTTCTACGGTGGTTTGGGATGTGGCGGATTTAATCAAAACGAGGGTGGCCATGTGGATGAGGGCTAAGCACAACATCAAGATTTATTCGGTGGAAGACTTTAAGGGGTATTTGGACGGGATTCGTAGACTAAAATTGTAACTCTCTTTTGAGGTGCAGTCATCCAACTCTCTGTTGGATGAGGTCTTCTTTTGGGTTTCTTTTGTATGTCTTTCTGAGTAGCATTTTGTATTCTTCTTTTCTTCTCTCGATGTACCCTTTCAAGATTAATAAAATGTTTCGTTTGCTGAGAAAAAAAAATTAATCGACTCAGCTAGCGTTCAACTATTCGTCCATCTGGCCGGCCGGGGTTAGTCTTCAACTTGTAGAGACAGACCATCGAACAAGTCATGATTCATAGTCATCTATACAAAAATTTAGACATGCATCGGAAGAACATCGTAATTATATTACCATGCATATATATATAAATATTAATTACTATATAGTATTAATTACCATAACAAAACTCGAAGAAAACCAAACTTAATTGCTCTTTCATTTTGCAATATATATGTTCTAATCATACGATCAAGTATCATTATCTAATTAATGATCTGAACTTTTGCATAAGAGAAGTCTATTCCTTCCTTAAACGAGAAAATGAAGTACTCTATTTTAACCGTAAAATTGTCAAACTACGGTTTGAAGAAAATTTTAAAAAGCAATTAAGAAGATATTCCTCTGATATATTTTTTATATCAAATTTTATCCTTTTCAATAATCTTCATGAACTCATGATCGAAGGAGAGCATTTTAGATTTTATTCAAGAAAAATGCTAAAAACAGCCCACTGAACATTGTTAAGGTTGAAAAAAATGTAGAAAGTATAGATAAATATGTGAAAGTGTATTGAGAATTATAGAAAGTAAATTAGAGTGTGCTTTGTTTTGTCATTTTCTTAGCTTATGGGCCTTTCAATGAAAGGGGAAGGAGATATGGGGAAGGGAACTAACTTGTCTACCGTGCCCTTTGGAGACTGCACCCACTTAAAGTTGGGATATTTGCGGATTCTTTTTCGGTCTCAAATATGATCGAAGTCGTTCACTTTTTTAACATTTTGTTGACTGCATGCACTAGTTATACCAAAAATGATGATCAAAGTTGGGTAGATATGAATTTGGCTTGTGTTTTTTGCTAGATAAAAGAGTTTCTAATCTGGTATAAAAATATATTGTTTTATTTTATAAGATAAATGCATAAAAAATTATATTTATCGAGTTCGGATCACCTTGGTTTTGATATGTTAATGGTCTCGATGATATTCAAAATCTAACTAGGAAGATAGGTGACCCAAAGACTATCACAACCTGGGAGACTACAAACAAGTTTACTCCGCGAGGAAGATAAGTTGTTAACATATTTCAATTAGAGCAAGTTCAATGGTGGTTGGATAATGAACAATTGGGATTACAAACAAACAAACGTTTTGAGGTGGTCATAGATCGCCTCATCATAATAGGATAGGATACGCCATAATAAGGCAACAGAAAGAGTACTCCATAAATGTACGGACGGATTCAGCCCAGACCCAGCGAACGATGAACAGGCTGTGGCTGGCTGGCTGGCTGGCTGGCTGAATCCACTGATGATCACAATTTATTAGATATGCCCACACTTATACGTAGTACGACCAAAGGCTAATGATCCGATGGACCATTCCTTTGTTTTCCTTTTCTGTGGTGTACAGTAATTTGAAGACAAACCAGTGGGGATCCAGAAGAAGAGCATCTCCAATCCATCCTTATTCCTCCAAAATAGAGGATGGAAGTGACACATTGAGGGGAGATTTTGTAATTTATTCCCTTTTTTCTTCACTTTTTGTATTTTTTGGGAGAATATTTGAGGGACCCACCGTCCTTTTTTAGAGTTTGGAGAAATTTCATACTCCAAATTTGTTTTTGGTCCTCCATTTTTAGAGGACCAAATTTACTTTTGGAGGACCAAACTCAAAAAAGGAAGGTGGGTCCTTCAAATATTCTCCCAAAAAATACAAAAAGTGAAGAAAAAAGGAAATAAATTACAAAATCTCTCCTCAATGTGTCACTTCCATCCTCTATTTTTTATGGATTGGAGATGCTCGAAGTACTACTGTTTTAGAGGGGTCTCGTGTAAAAGTACCCCACGACTCAAAAGTCAAAACAGGAAGGAAGGAACCCCCACCTTTCCATACAAATATCCCTGTGCTTGTGGTGTACAGTAATCTAGCTAGCGCAATCTTGCTTTAGGCGTGGGGTACGTTTGCTTCTGATTTTCTGTATGTGTGCCTGGCACCTATCCAATCCAATACGATACTAGTCAGTTTTAGAAGCACAATTATTTATATATATATATATATATATATATATATATATATATGCAGAGGAATTTTCAAGTGAGGGATCCCTCATTTTTTTTAAATGAGGGACTTTCATTTCCCGATCAAATTTTGAAAATCCGAGCCGCTCAATGTGTGCAAAACGTAATTTTAAGGGTACCCACGAGAAATCAGCAAAAAAAATGACCGGGAAGGGCTTCATGAGCAGTTTTTTTTGAACCGTTCAATGAAAACTGCTCGGATGAAACCCTTCCCGGTCATTTTTTTTTACTGATTTCTTGCGAGGACCTTTAAAATCACGTTTTGATCACTTTGAGCGGCTCGGAACATCGAAATTCAATCTGGAATGGGAGTCCCTCATTTTTTTTCCCTCACCGGAACCTAACTATATATATATATATATATATATATATATATATATGAATCGATGCTTTTATGGGCAGGAGAAGGTAATTAGTAAATTGAAATGCTTTGTCATGATAACGTTGTTCCTCGTTCGTTTTTTGTTGTCTTGCCTTAATTTGTAAACACAGAGCTGAAGATCTAAAGAAAATACAGACTGTGAAAAGCTAGCTGAATTAATTAATTACTTTTTCCCCGCAATATATACAATTTCTTTCTTGTATTAATTCCGTCCGTCCCTTATTAATTGTCTCGAATGGAAAATCTAGCATTTTAAGGAGACATGCAACCTTAGAAAATTTCATTACATTTCCAATATTATCCCTTTATTGAAGACTACTTTGAATTTATAGGGTTAATTTTTGAAAATTTACGCTCTTAAGATGACTTTCTAAAGAGAACAATTGATCATTTTGGGACATTTTAAAATGGAATATTGAATACAGGACAGTAATAGGGACGGAAGGAGCAATAAATTATGGCATTGATCCAGTCAGCATGACGACCACGGGCTCGTTGGTGGGTTAAATCATCAGAATTGAATAAAATCTATTCAATTCTATATACAGATCACTAAGTACTGGTCCAAAATAAATATGGGGAAACAACATTAATTGGAAGGTTTTTCCAGGGTTGCTTGGTCTTTGCCCTGCTAGCTGCCATTGTCTTGCTGTTTGTCCCTTCCCTTTAAAGTCTGATTTCATGTGGAGGGCATCTGTAACCAAAAGAGGGATAAGATTATTCACGAGGCATAGCCACGTTGTGCCACCGACTTCCTTCTCCCCACACATTCATCTAGAGTTCAGACACTTATACTATTGGCCCCCAACATAGATATGGAGTGCAATTTTGTTCACTCTCCTTAAAAAAGAGTGAACATTAATTACCCTCTCTCTTATTGGTTAAATCCCACCCCTGTAATACAATTTTGGTAAACATGACATTAATTTGTAGTGGAATTCACATCATTTCGACCAATAGGGAAGAGAGTTATGTTCACTCTTTTAAGTGGAAGATGAACAAAACTCAACTCATAAATATGTGATGAGGACAAGGCTTGAGGCACCACATAAAGGTCGAAGGGGCAAAAACGGTTGTGAGTCTAGCGTATATGACCACTTGAATTATTTTTCCAAAAGAGAGCATTTATGAAATCACTCGTAGGTAAGATAATTTCCATGTGGCAGTTTGATATTAAAAACTCATTTAAAATTGTGTGGCAGTGATATTTTTCAAACTCATTTAATATTGATCAGTATTGTGGTTTCAAGTAACAATGAATTCTCTGCATTCCACCATATAATACGTACTGCACCATGCCTTTTGGTCCAAGGTTGTGAATACCGTGTCATACCGGCTGCTACGCACATATTTTTGGCAATAGTGCTACTTGCATATATTTTTGTGCACATATCAAGCACATATTTTTATGGGGTCCATATCGGGGTCCCACAAAATGATCCGAACCGTTCATATTTTTTAAAATATTTTTTGGAGGGTTCCTGTAAAAAATCAGCTCCAACAGATATAAAGGCTTTCTCAGAAATTGTAAGGAAAAACAGAATGATTCACCCTACAATTTCTGAGAAAGCCTTTACCAATATCTACTAAAGTTGATTTTTTACGGGTACCCTCCAAAAAATATTTTAAAAAAGATGAGTAGTTTGGATTATTTTGTGAGACCCCAATATGAGCTCCACAAAAATATATGTGCATAATATGCGTAAAAAATCTGTGTGGGAATCATTACTTGTTGGCTAATGGGAGAGAAACAGTATGGGATTCAAATTATTCAAGTCATAATCTCCCTCTCTTTACTGGGCCTTTTTTTTTTTTTTTTGAAGATGTTACTGGGCCCTGTTCGACCGCCCCATTTTGCACTTTAAGCATTCGGAGCCTATTTAGAACAAATTCTGCAAAATAAACGAGAAAACACAGAAATTAAAAATGCACCTACAGAGGAGCTATTTGAATGCTGAATGTACCTTTTAACTCACAAAACTTTTCTCCAAAATCTATTCTACACATATCTAAATACTAAGTACAGTATTTTCCATTGTAAACAAAAGTCTACAATCTACGATTCAAAATTCATAATCTAAAAGGATAATTGGCTTCCTGTTGTATTGCAACTTCCATAGACCAAGTAAAGCAAAAGTTGACATAAACAATATCAGGAAATAAATAATATTAATATTAAATGTAGTACCAAAAAACAAGCGCATTTCCCCTCTACGGCACATCTTTAGACAACCAGCACAAGAGCCCATACAAAATTGTTACATAAAAACCCAATGAATTTCGCTTACAAGAAGAATTACATTACAAAAAACACACATGTACATGGGGAGTTTTTCAAGGCCCTCTACAACATCGTAGCCTTTTTTCTTCTAGTGCAGAAGCCTCGCTCAACATGTCAGCGGCATCTTTGTGCATGTCCAGCTTTGCAAGGGCAACAGACTGCATGTAAAAAGCAGTAGACCAGTCTGGGTAGACACATTGTGCTTGCATTGCATCTCGGAGGGCTGAGTCTGGCTGGTCACATAGAAGAAAGCAAAGACTCCTTCGCGCAAATACAGTTGGGGAAACCATGCTTCCCACATCAACAAACTGAACATAATAAAAAGATCAGGTAAGGCACGCGCAGACATTGCAGTAACTTCTTCCCCTTGTACTTCTCCAACTGAAGCTACGGTTTTCTTTTGAGTATGTTTAGTTCATTTCTCCATGGCAGGTTTTATGGAGCGAAAGTCATTATAGCGTAACAAATAAATGAATTGCACTTCTATACTTGTTACTTTCTTTGATCTTTTCATTTCTTATAAAACCCTCCACAAATCCATGACCCAAAGTTAGGAACACGGCTGTATGTTCAAGGGGGCCACACATGATGCTAGAGGACATGAATGGTGGGTGAAACTTTGCACAAGGAAATCAGAAGGCAGGATTATGACCGTAATAGGCTGCTAACCAATATTAAGAAGGGTGAATAGTAAAGCAAGAACTTTGTAGTCTCTCTGTCCCATATTCTTGGTCCTTTTGCAAAAAAATTGACTATTGTGAAAAGTCAAACCAATAAGTTTGTAACCTTCCAATCTATCCATTATAAATAGCTATGAATCTATTTGAAAGGGGAAGACGTGGGGGGCAAATTAGGAAATTGGAGTTCAAGTAGATCAACTGCATGTTCGCTTAAAAAGTTGGAATCCCCAAACAAGACCAACAATATGGTACACAGGGATTACAATAAATTCCTAGCACCTCCATAGCAAATTGTGGTCCACTATCAGGTCATTTAGTAGTCGAGAGAGGATTCATAAACCAGGAAAGCAAAGAAATTAGCACAACCTATGACAAGCAATAAACTGCCCAATTTGGGACCTCGGCTTTCGCATTTGAAACCCTCATCAGCACATTGTGCACGCTGTTCATCAACTAGCAAAGAAGTATGTCACACAAGGGCATACTCAACTCAACCAATATTCTCAAAGTACATAACCGAGAGTATACCTGAGAATAACAGTCTATGGCATTCTTGAAATCTTTGTCACGAAATGCCAAGTCCCCACGCTTCCTCGCATCCAGCGTATCTCTCATCTGTTGGGTCCACTCTTGAAATGATAGCTGTGCCAATCAATAGCCAGGTAAATAATTATTGTGGCATCTTACAGCTGGAGGGGCCAACAAACCTGTTTAAGAGAATTCATTACCTCATTGGTTCCTTCATCATCCCTATAGTGTGTCATCACCAATATCTGATGAATGGCTGTGAGGTCCATTCTTGAACAGGCATCGCCCATAGGAGAAAGAGAAGGCTGCAGCTTAGGTGATGCTTCCTCGTGCTTTGGAATTCCCAGCAGCACATAAGATGGAACCTGCAGCACAAAGAATTGTAACCATGAATGCTCAAAAAAGCATATGTGCACAAACTAAGCAATTAAGCACAGGTTTAATCAGATGGTATATTATATCAAGGACTTATTAGTGAATTCTTTGAGCTGGATTTGTTATTCCTACTGATTCTAGCTGGTTTCTGCCAACAATGCCACAATGTATCGATGAATTCTGAAAAGCCTTTTCCAATGAAGCAATAGAAAAAACAATAAGAACAGAGGAACGTGAAGCCAGAGAGTTACATGAACCCAATAAAAAATAAAAAATTTGAAGGTGACCACCCAAAATAAAGAGGAAACAAAAGAAATTGAAATACAAACAATGTTGCTCAGAGGAAACCGGTTTAAAGAGCAAGTTCAGCATCCAAGTTCTCACCAAGAAACTTATGACAAGCAATGAGATACAGCTCCAGGTAAAACAAGTACATTGGTGACAAAAAGAACAATCTGACAATATATACAAACCGGTTGCTAATACAGGTAGCAAAAAGCATCAGAGACATTCTATTTAAAAAGTTTTAGGAGCCAACAGACATAAGAAATCTGTCCGAGACCTAACACGATAATGCATGAGGCACAGTTTCATACAACAAAAGTAATCTATAAGTGTAAGGAAAAGACTTTTTAAGCATTAGAACCTTAGAAAAGCAGACTCACGTCAGCTTCATTTTGCAGTGGGGCTAGTGTTGCAACCAGGTCCTTGGTACTTGGACGCTCTCTAGGTTCGTATTGCAGACATTGTGAGGCCAGGTCAGAAACAACAGTAGCTTGTTCAGTTGAAAAGTTCCCCTCCAAATGTGAGTCCATCAGTGGAAGAATGTTTTTGCCACGTATCATATCAAGAGCCTGCATGCATGCATACACAGTATAATTCTAGTACTCCAAGGTATCAAAAACTCAAATTTCCCATAATGACCATGAATGATTGGAAATTAAAACTATATATGGCATGGTACGCCAACATGTTTTTCAATAAGTCATGACTGGAATCTCTGACATATGCCGTTCATTGCCATCTTTCCTTTCACCTGGCAATTTTAAGTTCACAACAAGTAACAACTTTTACATAAAATTCTAAAAGATCCGAAAAAAGAATGTTATTAAATGATATTCTTAGATACGGCCATTCACAGGGATCATTCCTTTCACCGGACAATTTAAGGCAACTAACCCATTCCTTCAGCCGCTTAAATCATAAAATTCTAATGGTCCAAAAGAGAATTATAAAAAAAGGACTAAGCCAATCTACCTATGGTGATTGGTTTATAAACAGAATGATTTAAGTACTATAGTATTGGTACGGTTGCCCTTACTTCCCCTTGGTGCGGATTCCTAGTGTAGGTCAGGATGCGGATGCCTAGGACCTTTTCTTCTTCAATCTTTACTTTGACTGTCCTGCACGAATGTTTGATAGGACTTGGCAAGTCAACACAAGTGATGAATCTGACTCAGCAAGCTCTCAAGCAAGCGGCTTTCAGTTACAATATCATCTAACCAATGAGTGATTCTATTCCATAACTTAATTGAAAACAGTTCTAACTAGCTCAACTGGGTAACCCTTACATAATGGGTTCATTATCACAACTGATGAGAGACCGCAGATTACCAAGGCACGGCACTTACATGATTGGGTGGAATATGCTTCCCGCTGAGAAGATCCAAAAGCACAGTCCCGAAGCTGAAGACAACACTTTCTGGAGTGATCATTCCTACAAATAGCCATGCAAGTGGACATACAATGAACTCTATGGCTGAATTATGCCTTTCAAGATAATTATGACATTCCTTACTTTTTTACCAATCTGTCTTTTTTCCAAATCAAATGCTGCATACAATTCATATTGGTAAACCTCAGCACCACAGGTGAGTACATAAGTTAAATAAATATACATCAGTAACTTCCAAGTTCGGAACCAGGCAATATCTTAATCAGAAAAACAGAATTTTGTTACCAGATAGTAGGCTATCCAACTACTAATTGCAATGTCAACAAGGTACCACAACTCTTCCACTTCTTTTAACAGCGACTCTTCAGCAAAGTTATACTCTCAAATACAGACAATAAACCCTCCTATTGGGCCCTTACCACATCCTCAGGGCTTTTCAATAACTCCTCTTGTTTCATGCTTCGAGTCTTATCTACTACATTGCCGGTCCCAAGCCCGGACGAACAAGGAGGTTGTGCATTAGGTAACTGACTCAATTGATTTTAATTTATTTCGAATTGGACTTAATTGATTCATCCTTGTATTACGCGAGGGCTGACTAAACCCACAATTGATCTTTATGACATGAATCTGATAATGAATTTGACGATAGCCTTGATAGAACCCAATGGAGAGAACGGATTCATATAACCGACTTACCGACCCCAATGGGTTGGGACTTAAGGCTCGGTTTGGTTTATTCACAACCAAAAAACACTCACACTTGATGCAGTCAAGGCATTCTTCACTTTGCTCTCCGCATGATATTCATAAGGTTAGGAAATGCATTTCATGCACTGACGTATTTCATTCACAAACGTCAGTGCCTCATTATATTTCAACACGTAGAACATCGTGTTTATGTGGGAGGATTTCTTCTCTGATGATTGTGAATTAGTTACAACGCTCAAATGGGACATTTACCGGCACATATATGGATTCAAGGTTAAATAAAACTTGGAAAGCTACATAATCATTCTTTTGAGAGGCTTTCGTTCATATTGGTCGACCTATGGAAATAATTGCACAACAATATATCACCTTATTTGTAGGAAGAAAGTTACTTTGAACAAAATCGGCACGTGCAAATAATGTAATAAATGGTGTAGTCTTCTTTTCCTTCAATTCTATGTTTCTTGTGAGTTTTATGTGTTAAGTACCAACCAGATTGAACATTGTAGACTATATGGGAAGTTTTTCATGGGTAGAAGGCCCATCAGGGCAACAGGCCAATAGCTGCACCATTCTTAGCTAAAAAGCATCCGAGTCTTTCTTACTTGGGGTATGGAAATTGGAATCCTCCATAGTTGTTCAAGCCGTATTACCATTCATTGAGCCTTCAATGATATTGCTTTAGACTTTTGCACCTTGTCTACCGACTACCATATAATACATGCCAGTTCACTTAGTTGGAACTCCTTCCTAGGCAGTTTCTTTACAAAATCTTTGAGCTTAACTAAAGTTGCTTCGGACTTCTTACTTCATTGTCCATGCACATGGGGCTTGGCCCACCTTTTGACATGATGTTCACTATCAAAAGCAAATTTTTGCCACAACAAACATACTCCCTCCGTCCCGATTTGTTTGTCCAATCTTGGGTTTTCCAACTTATTAAGAAAACCAAATCTTATCATTGATTTGAAAATTTACATAATCTGATCCATTGATTTTGAAATTGGACAATCAATTTGGAACATGCACAAGTCAAAAAGGGGACAAACAAATTGGGACGGAGGGAGTATTAAACAATTGCCATCCAACTCCAGCATTACAACAAAGATGCGCAATAATTGAATAAAACCTAAATCAAGAGGTTACCATTTCTGTTATACTCCAGCATTCCAACTCCATCCCTGCTGTTTTCCATGAGGCCAAAACATGAAAGCCGGGGATCACCATTCTGGCAAAACCAACCATGATGTTACTACTTGTCTCCAAGGAAAAGCAATAGAACCAATAGCCTTTCAGAGAGAATATTCTCAACCAGTGATGAATAACAAGTACATATTCATGCTTGAGTCCATTACCACACCTCATCAAAGAGAACCCCATATGCGCTCAAGTCATTGTACAGTGGATGGCCTTCAGCTCTACAATAATCCAATGCTTCAGCAATGTATAGAGCAACTCTTAGACGCATGGCCCACTTAATAGTTTGGTTCTCCCCTGTGAAACAAGTACTAGCTTGGTTAGAAGTTGAAGAAATAAAAGAACATCCTCCACTTTTATTACTCCAAGGTAACACCTTTCCTCTGTCAACACATATGAAGAACAATTCCCCTAGCAACAAGATTACGAGAGGTAACATCTTATAAAAATGCTATTCAACCAAAGACTGGAATTTTTACAGGATGGAGTTTTGGGGCATTTAAACAAATGGGGTGTTTACGTTCACAAGCATGCTGTACCAAGGCATATGATCAATTATGTGACATGCCGTGTTCATGGCCACACATGCAACACGCTATCTAAGCATGATAAAGTATGTAACATATCTATAAAATAAGCAAATGTAATGCCACAAAGCACCTCTTCTATACACTTATTTCATCACATTTACCACCAAACAGAAAAGCATCAGTACTCGGTAGCAACACTGACTCCCCCAATCAAAAAAAAAACCCTGAATCCCAAAGGGATCCATATAAATCCAGCTTCTGTTCACTGTCTTAGATTCACCCCTAATTTTTCTTAGTACAAGTCACCTTGTCCTGAACTAGAACAATATCACCAGCAAATGACACAGCATTCTAAAGAACTTTGAGCATGAGGTTCCAGTGCCAGGTACCGTGTAAAAGTATAATGGCTTTCAATAAGTGATATACCATATACATCATGTTTCTTGATGTATGATGGTCCTTTTTCACAGTCAGTGTATATTTACCGGACTTTCCACATGCAAAAAACAAATTAAAATAATAAAAACAAATACCCCAACCATTGAACTTGTGCTGCAGAAACCAAAACCCTCGAAACCAATAAGGGTAATTAATCAAGCCCAATTCAAGAAAAATCTTTATCGAGATCATCATCGTATGCAACGGCGGAAAGAAAAGCCCTGCCACCATACGGTCCCCTTACACTATCATGTCATCTGTCACAAGTAAAAAGTGAGTCTTGGTAGAGTATGGAACACACTTCGGACAAGCTCAACACGACCAAATTCACGACAATCATTCCATTACGTGTTTATGTCTACGAGGAAATGCACCCTACTAGAGTCTTAAATACAAAACTTAAATCACATCACTGCCCCCTGCTATGCAACAAACTAACCAACACTAAAAACCTCTATCAACTGATCACAGTAAGACACCAGATAATTGAATAAATTCTCGAAAATTCGAAGTTAACATGTAATACTAATCAATTGGAGTGTCAAGAATTGAATATAATACAACCGTACAGTGAAACAGGTGTTTAGCCAAGGTATCATTGGGCATGTACTCGGCCACTAGAAGCCTCTCATCGCCTTCGCAGCAGTAACCTATCAACTTGGCGATCCTCTTATGCCTTAACTTCCCAACGCCCCACGCGTCCTCCTTCCAATAGATAAAAAACAAACAAAAACATTAGTCCTAATTTCAGAACTTTTAGCCCAAATTTCAAACAAAATTAACAAAATTGAGAAATCCGTACGGCGAATTGTTTGGGGTCAGGCCACGCAATTGTGGTGAATTTCTTGACGGCGATCCAGTGCCGGTTGTGGAGGCGGCCCTTGTAGACGACGTTAGGGGCGTTACGGCCGACCTCAGAGACGATGTGGTCGGAGGCGAAGTTGTTGGTGGCGGATTTCAGGTCGGAGAGAGAGAATTCCGAGAAGGCCGGGAGAACGTCGCCACTGTTGGAGGGACGAGAGCGGTTTCGGGCGGGGCGGTGGTCCTTTCCATAGAAAAACGAGGATTGGCAACAGCCCATTTTATTGTGTTGTCTCGAAATTTAGGATCTTTGGAAACAACTATTAACCATAGAGAAGGAAGATTGTGGAGAGAGGAAGGTGTGTGTATGTGTGTGTGTGTGTGTGTATATATATATATATTATCTACGTAGATATGTACAGAGATTAAATGGGTATTCCTAAAGCTCGTTAATAGAGAGAGAGGGGCGAGAGATCTGTGATGAATTATGAGGAAGATAAATGGGATTGGCCAGCTGCTGCTGCTGGCTTTCTTCACGTTGAGTTCTTTGCTTCTTTCTCTCCCTCGCTCCCTCCCTCCCTCCCTCCCTCTCTCTCTCTCTCTCTCTCTCTCTCTCTCCCCTCACCTTCCTGCGCGCGCTCGCCTTCTCACTCTTTGTCTCTCTCAGAGAAAATTGTACGAACTCACAAGTCTAGGCCTTAAAGTTTGAGTAATTCTCAGAGACACCCTTCACTTATGGTTTTTTTTTGTTCTTTACCTTCCTTTTTGTGCGCTTTTTATGCGGGTTTTGTTTGAGATTATGCTACGAAAATCAACTATGTGATACTCTCCCCTTATTCCTCCTTCCCAAACTCCCAGCACTAGGGGTGATACCGGTCCGGTTTCGACCGGTTTAGGTGTATTTTTCAGTCGAAACCAGTTATCCGGTTTGAGATTTTTAAAATCGGAAACCGGTTGAGATAAACCGGTTCCGGTTTCGATCGGCTCAACCGGTTCTGGTCCGGTTTATCCGGTTTATCCGGTTTTTATTCATGAACCATATTTTGGATCCAACACATCAAAAAATTCATAATTCAACCTATAAAATATCAACCAAAAATCTATAATTCAACCTTTTTTTTTTGGCCCAACAAAAAGGATCAATTTTGAGCCCAATACATAAAAAAAAAACTCATAAAAACATAATTAAGCCCATAAAAACAGTTTTTATATAATAAATATATTTATTAGACCAATATATACTACAAAATATCAACCAAAAACCCATAATTCAACCCCTCCCCTATGTTTTTATATATATATGTATATATTATACTTATATATAACCGGTCCGGTTTCAACCGGTTTTTAAAACACATAAACCGGATCGAAATTATTTTTCCGGTTTATAAAATTTTATAAACCGGAATCGAATCAAAATTATTCAACCGGTTTAAAAAATTCGATCCGGTCCGGTTTTTCCGATTTCAATCGATTTTCCGGTTTCGAGTAACACCCCTACCCAGCACCATCAAAATCCATCGTCGCCACTGTTACAACCACAAATGCAACCCTATGAAACTTCGCTAGCCCCCTAAGCAAGACTAGAGGACCGTGCTGTGCACAGTAAATTACTATCGTTGCAGTCTTGCTTCAATGATTCAAATCGTTCACTTCATAAAGTTCGTCGTGTAGAACAAATCTACCAAAAATCAACTTGATTAGATATCATTAAGTGTCTCATCTAAATATTATTATTTTGAAACGAATGGATCCGAAACACTAGGTAAAATTCACTATTTTTTTGGTACACTTAATAATTTCAAGATAATAATGTTCGGATGAGACATTTAATGATATCCGATCGAACTGATTTTTGGCACACTCATTCTACACAACGAGCTTTACATAGTGATTAACAATTCCGATCATCGAAACAAGACTGGAGCGACGGCAATTAATCATGCACGGCACACTCCTCTAGTCCATATGATAATACTACATCATACTCTGAGTGCATCCATTAATAATTGCCCCCGCCAAGAGTACAATTAACTTCCCTTGATTGGGTAATAATCAGTACTACACGGCTGAGTAATTGGTTAGGATTGGAAAACGGCTAGGGGCAGAGCTACGTACGTTGGGGCCGGGGGAAGGTTCCCCGAACGTCCGAGTTTTAAAATCTTAATTTTGTATATATCGGTCTGATTTTAAATATTATTGATAATGATTCATGTATAGTTACTTATAATCTTAATAATTTTGGTTTGACTAGATAAAAAATCGGTTATTTTACATTCACATTTCTCAATGTCTTTCATAAATAAAAAATAAGCGCGTGACAATTGAAGTAACCAAAAGAAAGAAACAAAAATATTGGTATATTTTAACTTCATTAAGTTAGAATTATTTCAATGTATAAATGTAATGTAATAAAAAGCAAAAATATTATGATATAATAAGTATACATTCCGATAAAAATATGTTTATTAAGCCGGCTCCCGGAATAAAAATCCTGGCTCCGCCATTGAAAACGGGGAAAGCCTTGAGCTGATTCAGAGGCTGTCAACGACAAGACATTTTTTGGGTGCAAATAGGCTAGGGTACCGCTGATGTGGTACCTGTGCAGCACATTCGGACTGTCCAAATATATAACCGACAGTTCAGATTAAAAGGTACCGCGAACAAATTTTAGAAAAAAGAAAATAAAAAGAGTGTTTCAATCTAAGTTATCGGTTGCATATATTGTTTGAACGACACTTGAATGTGTTGCACAAATACCAATGTTCTAAAAGTCGCTCGGTGCTAGTCGGGCGGTCGGCCACCTTCAAACGATTAATCGGATTAATCGGCGATTAATCGGTGCATATTAATTAGTAATCGGCAATTAATTGTTATTTGGACCTAATCGGATAGGCCCCGCCAGCTATTAATCGGTGATTAATCGCCGATTAATTCCTTGTTTAGAACACTAACAAATTTCATGCGGTACCCGGTTTACAACCAAAAATTTCTCGTCAATGACAGTGGGGAATTCGTTGGACCCATTCACAACTCGTCGAGCAACCATATGGAGTAATTAATTAAGCAAATTAATCAAAGTAGCAGTAAACTTAAAGCAACAACTCAAAAGATTCGTCTTTATCCCTTCTCATGGCTGTAGTTCCTATGCTTGATTACTTAATCATGTGTCTTACCAGGAAAAAAAATTAATTAGTAGTTCCTATGCTTGATTACTTAACTATATCGGACGTACATGAATGCACCTCGTGTTTATAATGAGCAAAAACATTAATTAAAGAAACCATAATCATGGATTATTTAACAGCATTATTTTTTTGTCAACTCATATATATTTAGCTGTATTTGTACGTCATTCAAATAACTGGTGTCATACTTTCATTTACAATCAACGTCAGTAAATAAAAAAGGATTAATTAGCTGCACACCCCTCCAACTATAAGCCACTATCACTTCACTCTCTCATCTTGAAAAGCGTACATAATCTCATTGTCTTAGGTTGTCAATATTTGCATTGCCCTTTGATGGTTTCTCTCCTTCGCAGGGTTAAAAGCTAGCCAACCGACGCTCCTGGACTCCAAGTCTCCCAACTACTCGGTTTGTCCTTAGGTCCCATTGCTGGAAAGGCTCAGCTTCAAAACCATGGTTCTCCAGTCCTATTCGAGGTCCGGCAGACTCAATACAAACTTCATCCCTGCGGAAGGAAAAGAAGGCAATGCAACTTAGTGAGCTCGAACGTGCAACTATGGAGACTCTGTGTTTAAGGGTCACATTGTGGGTAGAGAAGATGATAAGAGGGCAAAGAAGCAGATTCAAGGACGGGATTCAAGGAAAGGACGGGAAAGTATCCAGTATCTTCTTACTGAAGAAGTAGCAATCAAAAAGTCCTTCCATTTTATAGTATTCAATGCTACATGGCTGTTGTCTACTCATATCGTGAGATATTTGGAACTTCTAGAGATATCAGAAGTGGGATTTCCCTGAGTGTACCCCATTGGTTTTTTTTTTTTTTTGGCCCAATTCTTGTCATTAGGAGATAGGCAATCAATATGGAGATGGGCGATCCATATGATGATAGGAGATCGTGCAGGTCGCTACTTACGCACAATGAATTTCGCTAGTTTGAATTTCGATTCAAAGCTTATAACTTGATTTGTCTTTCTTTCAATTGAGTGTCGGTACCTTAGGAGTCTCTTCGTGGGGGATAGTAAACATGAGTTGGTTACAGATCGAGCAAAATAGGACAAAGCCTTGATTCTGAATTAGGAGTCCTCCAATTAATGACTGCACCAATTAAATCACTTGTAATTGGTGGTAATTATATACTATCTATTTTTTTCCAGGCAATTTCAGTCGCAAAATAACTCAAAAAAAGAAGAAGACATAGGTGATCGATTTGAGTTCGATCGCCAATGATAAAGGGGAATCCATTTACAAGTGGTGGAGCTAGCAAACATACACAGTTAAGCATTTCAACTACTAAAATTTAAAGCAACTTGTTAGCCAGCTGGGGGTTCATCTTTATTCCTTATGATCGATGATGATGAGTATATGATTAAGATCGATGGAACTAATTAATCATATATACGACTTCCAGCAAATTAAACTTAGTTCCTATCCTTGTATGCAATCAATCAATCAATCAATCATGCGCGGGTTAGATTTCCTCTGACCCATTTTGCATTCTTTAACTGGAGTAGTTTTTATTCTTCTGTTGTAGCTCTTTAATTTTACTGGCCGAGAATCTAGCTAGTTCATATCTTAGGTTATAACAATATATATCTTCGGCTCTACAATTTTTCAAGCCCTGGCATTTTTAAGGTTTTTGGGGGATATAAGAACTTGATCTTGATCGACCTTATATACTTACATAATTTCAAAAGAAATTAATTTGGAGAACTGAGCGCTCCATGTTTGCAATCCCTAGGGCTAGCTAGCTAGCTAGCTGTAAAATAGTGAGTCGAGATCATGAGTATTATTGGGCTGCTGATCAATCTTTGGCATGAAAACTCAACTTCTACTTAATTTTGAATTTAACCCTAACTTGTCTACCCTTCGAGACTATCACAGATCGACCGAGCTTCAATCGAGCTCAACCAACATGAAAAATTTTCAAACAAAATAGGCCATCCACTTGTGGTACTAGAACATAAATTTCAAAATTTTTCAAGCTAAACTAATTTATACTCATGTTGACTTCGGATTAACCGTTTTTAAGTACAAATTGCCAACAACGTACTTAATTAAGCTTGAGTAATCATGTTGGTGGTCTTTACCAACAATTAATATTGAGTCAATAAATCAAACCGCAAGATAATTGGGAGAAAAAATAGTTGGTAAAGATCGCAGGATTAGTAAGTTGCGAATAACCTAGTCCGGACATAGCTAAAAGATTTACAAAATCACAAACACACAAAGAAAAACAAGTAGAAGCAAAGAGCAAGCACCCGAAATGTTCAAAATGGAAAATTATATTGACAAGAGAAAACAACTGTACAGTACTTTCACAAAGGAAAAGGAAAAAAGGTAGAGGGAACAAATATATTCCCTTATACTAAGTGAGAACATTGAGCAGTGAAACCCTAGTGCTAATTAAACTCCTAAAAACTCTCTCACTCCCCATTCCAATCTTTACAATACAATCCTCCAATTCATTCATTCTCTTCAACAGTACCATTCTCAATTCTTCATCTCGCTTCTTTCTCAACCCCCACAAACAGCACTCCGTTCCAACTTGTTTAAATTCTTGAATCCCATCCTCCACCCTCCCTTTCTTCGCGAATCCCAGCCAAATCCAAGAAGGCTTTTTCGACACCAACGACGATGAAATGCCGCTAAAAAGCGCAGTCGAAACCAACGCAGTCGCTTCCTTAGCATCTAGAATAACTTCAACTAACTCTGCATCCACATTGCATACGAAATTGTTGGAGGGGCTCCTCGTAGTACATCGGACGGTGGAAACGAGATCGCCCATTTCCTTTTCCATTTTCCTCATGGCCTTGGCGTATGTTTCTACTTTCGACTCGTCTTTCCTCCTTACGGCAACCTGAGCCGCAGAGTGTTCTTGCTTCAAAGTAAACACAAGTGTTTGGAAGATCCCGTAAGCGTCTACGAATCGAAGGAAGTCATCGAGAAGCCTCTCAATCCAATCGGGTTGGTGGCGGAGGGAGTCTTGGGTCTGGGGGAGGAGGAGGATGTCGTCGAGGTAGTCGTGGGCGGTTTTGAGGCGGGCCAAGCCGTCGCAGAGCCAAGCCGAGGTTCGGGTATCTGGAGTGGATCCGGAGGCGGCCCAGGATTTGAGATGGTTGAGGTGGTCCTTGAGTTGATAGATCAAGGGGTGAGACGTACATGGGAGACTGGTGGATCGGAAGTGTGAGGTGGTTTTGGAAAACCTTTTTGAGTCTTTTGGGAGAGAGTTGGGGTGGTTCGGGAAGGAAAGGGATCGCCGGCATTTGGAGACCATTTTTGGAGTCCTAAAATTCTGTTTTGGTGTGGAGGAAATGAATGGAGTTGGGGGAGTATATAAACTGGTACAAGGGACAAGTTGGATACAGTATTGACTTTTGAGAGAGAGAGAGAGAGAGAGAGAGAGAGAGCACACGAGGGGTTGGAGGGAAAATTTATGTGGTGGTGTCGGAACATCGCCACATTATACTCCAACATGATTATTCACCACATGTTTATGAGGAATTCAGAATTAAATGTGTACATTTCACGCAAGTGTGTGATAAATAAAGGTATTGTGAGCACCAAATAATTACTCGGGGAGGGGCAGGATCCGGGAATGAAGCCATCTGTTGTGGATCAAATGGCCGGGGCAGTGGTTTTTGGTTGGGATTACCAATACAAAGGCGGATTGTAAGTGGACACTCTGGCTGCATTAACTACTAGTTTTAAATTTTTAATTTGTCCTTAATGCTTTCTTTTGGATTGATGAATCCGTTAACCAAGAAGCTGGATTGCGCTTCACGTATACCCGGGGTTTTAAAGTACTCCGTATCGGTACACGGAATGACCGTATCGATCGAGTACTTTGATTGGTAAGGATGGAAAGGAAATCTTGTTGAGCCGAGCTTTAAATTATTCAAGTTTAGTATGTGTAAAATTTAGTGAGTTCAAGTACGACTCGAAATTACCCAAAAATATAAAGTTCGGCTCTAGCTCGAATCGAGTCAAATATTCGAGTTCGAGCTCTGCTCAAGTATTAATTAACAAACATCTTTTACGTTAATAATTTGAGCCTATAAATAAGACTAAGTTTATTTATTCGAGCTACAGTATGTAATGGTAACTCAAGCTCGAACTCGTTTATTTCAGGCAAAAATTCTGTACGAGTTCAATTCAATCACTAAATGAACTAGCAGAACCGAGCTTTTAACAAGTTGAGCCTTTTGCGCCCTATCTATTGCCCTGTAATAGTATTGAACAAGTAGCACAAATTAGTCATAGTAGTCGACAACTATAGAAATTATTGTCGATGGAAATAATTTTTAGAGTTAAGTTACGAACAAATTAACTGACACGCGTGCAATTTGTTCTCATCAATCTTGGAGCGATATGGTACCAAAAGGTCAAAAAATCACTATGTAGCCTATCGTTGCGACACAATGACTGCTATTTTGGGTAGATTTCCCTAAAAAGTTTGTCTATGTCGGTTTCAAACTTAAGTTAATTAGTCGTCCCAAATCTGTGTGAGGTTTTGGGATCGATTAGCTCCAACCCCCAAATAAAACTGCAATTTGGCTCCAAATTACTAATACAGTGTATGTGCTAGAATGGTGAAGACTTGAGGTGGCGTGGTCGTTGACCCAACCACCCAGATGCTTTGTGTTCCAATACGTACCTAGCACTAGTACTGATTTCAAATTTTGCCAATTTGACTAGCTAGCTAGGATCGATACCAATTCTATCAAAATCGACGGGTACCCAAATCAATCCGTGGAGCTAGCTAGCCAGTTTAATTGGGTTTTGTTTACTTTTGCTTCCCACCTAGTATGGCGGTTTTGGGTTGACTTATTAGGATAGGAAACAGTAATACCCCGGAAACAGTAATACCCCGAGCGAAACTCGAAATTGATGCCGATAATGTACTAGCTAGGCTTTCTTAATTGTCAAACGTAAAATAAACCCATTCATATATCTGCTCTCCGCTCATTAATGCAATCGACGTGATTGTGGCGCGGTTTGAATAAATATCAATCTCCATGGACATGCAAGTTCGCTGGAAACCACGCCATCGATCGGGTACTGATTCAAATTGGTTGTTGCAAAATCCAGACATTAACCAACACACACACACACACATATATATATGTTGCCATAGTCAGCTGAAACTAGCTAAGCGCATGCGCAGTGAATACTCCATCATTAGTCAATTAATTACTACATTAGTACGTAGTAGTATATACTAAAGGGGTGTAGTACTCCAATTAACAACTGCAATTAATGGGTTTACAATTGCAAGTCAGCAGCTGTTAGTGCATAATATAATTGAACAAGACAACGGGCTTAAAACTGGAAACACACATCAACCAGGTCCATAATTGAAGAATACCCCTCTAGCTTGTACCAACTATTTTTTATACAACCGTGTCAAATACACGTATGCTCCTATTCTACATTCAATGAAAGCCACGTTGTACAGGGAGGTAGTTACATTTTCTTCAACGTCTCTCTCTCTCTCTCTCTCTCTCTCTCTCTCTCTCTCTCTCTCTCTCTCTCTCCATATGTGCAGGGTGGGGGTGAAACATGACAGATAGAATGCAAAAGAGTTGTCCCCAAACCAGCCATTAGTAGCTCTTCCTGTGCTTTCAATCAGATTTGATCAGATTCCACATGAAATTTACCACGTTACTTATCTTTTAGTCAACTCACATAAAATTGTTTCCCTAAGTGGTGTTCGAATTAGAACATCAAAAGGTTACTTTCATCTGTTTTACTTTTGTTTTGATTGGAATTTTTAAGAGATCGAAATGCATGGCAGGCCGGTTTCACCAATGCATTGATAACACCTCCATCGGTCGTCTATCGGAATTTGAATTTTATTTCTAGTACCTAAGGTGGTACGTTTTATTTCTGGTATGATGTAGTTTTTGTAGTTACTCTCCAACGGAGATTGAGCGTTGTGCTCTGAAGGGCGAATCAATACATAGTACGAAACAGGCCTTAAGAGCAAAAATTAAATATATCAATACATATTACAAACATCCAACATAATTCTTTTCATGCAACTGTTGAAACTATGACAACTAGAGATGTACCTAGTTTGATAAACGAGCTGGACAGTTGAATGTTCAAGTTAAGTTTTTGAAAATTTCCCGGGCTTTAAAAATATGTTTCAATTTAACTTGCTTATAAAACGAGCCGATCTCAAATCAACTTTGAGTAGCAGAAATGTTTTAAAAATGATCATAGCTTGAACCGAAATTTTTAAATCTAGGCGAGCTTTAAAAATGTTTAAACGTACCTATGTTCAAAATTGATATGTAATCCAATCTCGAACGAGATTTTAACAAGCCCAAAATGAGCTCGAATCTTCCTATCATAACTGATTCCATATATAATATAACAACTAAGATAATAGCCAATTAAGTAACTAAAGCATACAAATATTTTCCTTCAACAAGGATAAGCAGCTGTAGTTGTTTCCTCCGAATTTACTTCTTCCATGTTGCATCAGCGGTCTTTTATCATTGACTAAAAATTAAATGAAAAAATCTAATAATTCAAAAGAATATATGAACAAAATTAATGGATGAACACTAATTGTAATGGAGTATATGCAACATTGTACTATTTAGAATTCTACGTACTTATATTTTCTCTCCAAACCAAACAATAGGGGAGAAATTTTTTACATTTTCCTTCCTTCCTTTCTCTCCCTTTCCACAAGTTCAAACAAAGCTATCAGCTTTTAATTCTTGTTGCACCGGCAAAGCCCTCGTCTTCACATGCCATAGACTGAAGTTACTGTTTTTTCCCTCAAGCTTCTGAACTTCTTATTTTGCCATCATAATTGTAGTCCAAAACAATCACGAAAAGGGACACAGCTGAATAAACGAATGCCTAAGATGAAACCCTAACCTCTGATACTAATTTGTTATAACAATTACAAAATAGAGAAAAATAAATAAATCAACAAGCAATCAAACGACGACACAAAGATTTACATCATTCAACCCAAGCAAAAATTTTAACTTCATGGAAGAAAAACTAGAGAAAATTTTCTATGAGCGACAAGATATTACAAAGAGTCGGCTATATCCGTCACTCTAAAAAAAGCGCCTAGTATCAAATACAATACTCCATTGAAATCTAAAGGGGTAAAAAACTCCGATGAAACCCGAAGAGAAACTCCGAACCCCAATATCAAACAAAGGAACTTAACCGTAGCACTGATCCCCTATATTTCTTTACATATGACAGTAAAAAAAAAAAGGTGATTCAACTAAAAGCACGTAAATTCTGTGTACGACCGGTTCTCCGGACGGAAAAAAACAGAGATTTCCGTGCGATTAAGCACTTGGGTGTCCGAGCAGACGTTACTCCCGTCCTGACTCGCATATTTAGAATTCGAGGCATCTTAACAAACTGTACCATATTTCGCCAAAACAAAAGGAGAAAGGGAAACATATAATCCTTCTACTTAGTGAGAACATTGAGAAGTGAAACCCTTGTGTTAATTAAGCTCCTAAAAACTCTCTCACTCCCCATTTCAATCTTCACAACACAATCCTCCAATTCATTCATTCTCTTCAACACCCTTCTCAATTCTTCATCCCCTTTCTTCCTCAAACCCCACAAGAAGCACTCTGTTCCAACTTGTTTGAACTCTTGAATCCCCTTCTCCAGTACCCTCCTTTTCCTACCCAATGTCAACCCAATCCAAGATGGCTTTTTCCACACGAACGACAAGGAAACGCCACTAAAAAGCGCAGTCGAAACCAACACGGTCACTTCCTTAACATCTAGAATAACTTCAACTAACTCTGCATCCACATTGCATGTGAAATTATTGGATGAGCTCCCCGCGGTACATCGGACCAGCGTTGAAACAAGATTACTCATTTCCTTTTCCGTTTTCCTCACGACCTTCGCGTACATTTCTATTTTCGACTCGTCTTTCCTCCTTACAGCCACCTGAGCAGCCGAGTGTTCTTGCTTTAAAGTAAATACAAGGGTTTGGAAGATTCCGTACACGTCGACGAATCGAAGGAAGTCTTCTAGCAGACTCTCGATCCACACGGGTTGGCGGCGGAGGGAGTCTTGGGTCTGGGGGAGGTGGAGGATGTCGTGGAGGTAGTCATGGACGGTTTTTAGCCGGGTCAAGCCGTCGCAGAGCCAATCCGAGGTTCGGGTTTCGGGCTTGGAATCTTTGGATCCGGCGGGGGCCCAGGATTTGAGATGGTTGAGGTGGTCCTTGAGTTGATAGATCAAGGGGTGAGAGTGAGACCTACACGGGAGACTGATGGATCTGACATGTGAGGTGGTTTTTGGAAGTGAGTGGTTTGGGAAGGAAAGGGATCGCCGGAATCTGGACACCATTTTTGGAGTCATAAATTTCTGTCGTGCAGATAGGTAACTAAAGGGGTGGTTTTCTTTTGTCGTGTGGACTGTGGAGGAAAAGAATGGACGTGGGGGAGTATATATATAAACTTAATGTGGGACAAGGTGAGAGAGAGACAGAGAGAGAGAGAGAGAGAGAGAGAGAGAGAGTGTGTGTGTGTGTGTTTTTGTGGGCGGGGCAGGATCCGGGAATAAAGCCAGGTGATATGGATCAAATGGGCGGGGCAGTGGTTTTCTCGTTGGGATTACCAATAACAAACAAAGGCAGGTTGTAAGTTTTGCTTTTCTTATTAGTATTCTCGAGTCATGCATGACACTCTGGCTGCATTATTAAGGACTTTTTTTTGTCCTTAATGTATGCTTTCTGTTGAAGTGGAATTTGGATCTGTGAGCAAAACGAGTTACACATAAATTAAAGGTTCTAAATGGTACTAGTAGCTAGCATGCATCCTTCAGACAAAAAATTAAAACAAAATTGTAGCATCCGATAAGCGTATAGGTTGTTGTGTAATAACAGTATCAAAAACACTATCGAAGAATACGTAGCACGAGCCAATTGTAGCGGGTGTTAATTTTTTAAATAAACCAATAATCAAATCTTATAAGCACTGTGTATATATATATATATATATATATATATCTGGAGTCTCAGGAAACTGAAAAATTCAAAAACGGCTAAGTTATGTAACGACCACTAGCTACTTAAAGCCTTGGACGTGCATGTCTAATTATTTTTCCACGAAGGCAAGGCCAGGGAATATGTTTATTTCATTCCGTCCCAAATATAGTATTAAATAGGAATTAAGAGGGAAAAATCTCTTGTTTTCTGCATGTGGTTTTAATTCACAAATCTAAGAAACAGACATATATGTAGTAGTAATGCATATTTTTAATGGTGGATTAGTTATAGCTAGCTAGCCCTTCAAATCAAATGGTATATAAGTTTTGGGTTTAATTAAAAAAAACTAGCTTTAGATGAAGAAGAATATATATAATATAATATAAACGTAGTCCGATCCTCACACCAAGCAAATTGAAGGCCGGGGGAAAAGTCATCCAAGTTAGACTCATCTAATAATTAATTCCAATGAATTGAATTGTAGTAGTAGCTAGTAAAATAAACATATATAGCGCGCCCATGGGGTTGGAGATCGAACGTGGGCAATGAGGTGGGTTTAATAAATAAGACTTATTAGAAGTCCATGGGAGCTAGCTAGGTTTATTTATTATGGGCAGGAATGGTACTGAAGATTTGAGCGGGCTGGGGTGCGCGATGACCCAACCCAACCCAACCATCCCCAGATGCTTTTTGTTGCAATAATCAAATTGCCAACAATCAATGACTATATACGTGATCCATCTCTATGGAGGTTGGTTGTTTTTTTGCCCTACTTGTGTGGCATATATTTTGGGGTTTAACATCGAAAAATCCTATCGATTTTGGTAATTTGGCTTAATTTGGTATATATAACAAATATGGACAGGGAACCCTACTTGAAATCAAACCGGCTAATATATACACACACACACACACTCACACACACACAGGATTCTTAATTGTCAAATGAAAGATAAATTCTCCATATACAAACTATCATACATGCGAAATGTCGTAAAAACTCATAGGTTATCTATAAATGCAACTTATCAAATGCATAATGTGAAAAATTAATTACATACTCCGCAATTCAAATTTTATTATTGTTTATTTATTTGCATAAGAGTACTGTTGAATGGTTGAATTATTAATGGTGATGTGATTATATCATGTTGTTTTTTTCTTTTTTCAGTAAATATAGCACGGATAATTTTTTCCCTTAGCTTCCTCCATTCTTTAATGCATGGAATAATTAGTAGTAATATTCCGGGGAGGATGCAGTCGACTGCATGAATGATCCGTGAAACCGATACTATATATTAGAGGATTTAATTGAGTGCATGCAAGCTAGTAATTAAACAGTTGGAATTGTAATTTGGTAATTGCAAATCAAATCTGTACGTAGTTAACCAATCGACCCGGCCGTTCCCATTCTAGCTAGCATTTGTGACTCGATCAAATCTACGACTCGAATAATTCCAGTGAATAATTACAACTGCAACTCGATCAATTAATGCAAATATATATATATATATATATATATATATATATATATAAATAATTGGCCGTGAAGAAAACCCATGTGTGTGTTTCCTTAGTATTTAATATCCCAACCGTGTCAAATAATACATGTACGCATGCAATTAAAAAGTTGTCAACACTCTCTCTCTCTCCTCGACTAGGAATTAACAGTAGATAGAAGAGAAGATTTCAGATTCCACAAGAAACTTAACTCGTTTCTTGTACTATTAATTACTAGTTTACTATATATATATATAATATATATATATATATATATATACACACACACACATACCTTCTTAATTATCTTTTTAGTCAACTGATCTGATACTATAATATAAAAGCTGTTTTCTAAGAGTACTGTTGATCATATTTAGATGTAATATAACATAATTAGTTGAGTTTTATCTCTTCGATCTCTTTTTAGTTGGAACTGTTGGAAGCTAGCTAGAGATGGACGTGAAATACAAGGCAGCTAGCTAGCTAGCTAGTTTAACCGATGCATTGATAAACACCTCGATCGGTACTTCAATTTCAACAAGTCTAGCTCCATGCATGCACCTTGAATTGAATTTGAATGCAACACCATAGAGCAATCCCCAGCTCGCAACGATCTCCCATAGCCCTCCCTAAGGGCCAATCAAAACCTACAACCCTTTGAGAATAGCAACTTTAAAAATTCTCAAAATTTCACCTCAACCAGTACGTACTTGCAACCCATCCGGCCGAGTCAAGAGTACTGCCCATGCAAAAAAGAGAGAAGCTAGGTTTTTCTTCAAACCTAAAACATGCCGATCATCAAACAATGTCCTCACGAACATTCTTGCATTCTGACTTTACTTGCGACAATCCCATAGTCTTGCAGGGCATGCAATTAAGTTGTTTCCCATGAGAACGGTATATACCACAAATGGACCGATTCATAAATTGTGGACCAATGCTTATTCGGACACATGTGGCAATAACATCCGAAATCCAAAATTCACTCGGTATTTGAACAAATATCACCAACTGAGAAAAAAATTTCACTCGTCAGCATAACCCTCATTTTTTTCGTTCTTCCTCTCACAAATAACCCATAAGCATAGCCATCAATACTCTCACCAGATACTTTTTTGCCCCAATTCATTAGAATATAAACTGAACTTAACATCTTCCAAGAAAATAATATCCTTCCCATAAAGTATGGTAGTAACAAAATGCTCATACGATGCAAGCAAAGAACATAACAATCCCTCTAGGCCCGATACTTTCACCTTGGGTGGGCCAACATAGCTTACCAAGAAAGGGCTATTTCGATCCTTTAAACCAAACCCACGACCTGGGGCAAGAGCTGCAGAACTCGATCATCATCATCAATCTTTCTATCAATATTTTTTGAGCCATAATTATCCTATTTATCTCATTTAAATGGCCCTTAATTCGGGTACCTACCTTTAGGAATTATGTAAAATATGAAGAGAAGTTTTATTGAATTTGAAATATAAAACCTTACAATGAGCTCTCAATCTATTTATATAGTAGAGGGAGCTTAATTATGGAATGAAATCATAATTAACTATGGAAGAAAATATCCTAATTACAATCTCAAGATCACGATTTTATTTATTATATATATATATATTTATTTATTCTAACATCCCCCTCAAATTCAAGTAGATCTACCAACTTGAGTTTGAAAAAAGTAGAAATCAAAAGCATTGAAGCCAAAAAGAAACCATGAACATAAGTGAGAACAGGAGCAGTCACGCCAAACCAAGTCAAACTCAAGTAAGTCTACCAACTTGAGTTTGAAAGAAAAGAAATGAAGAATCTATGAATCAAAAAGCCAATCCTAGTGGTGAAGAGGCACAGTGGGCGAAGTAAACTATGAGTGCCCGGTGAACGGCAGTAAAGCTTAGGCCGCCCGCCAGGAGCGAAAATTCCACATGGCGTAAATCTTATGACTCTGATACTATGTAAAATATGAAGAGCAGTTTTATTGAATTCAATATATAAAACCTTACAATGAACCCTCTATTTATATAGGAAAGGGAGTTTAATTATAAAATGAAATCATACTAATTAACTACGGAAGAAAATCATTACAATTACAATCAAATCACAATCTCAAGATCACGATTTTATTTATTTTATATATATATATATATATATATATATATATTCTAACAAAACATATAGAGACGCTTCTTCAAATACAGCATATTTATGAGATACTTTGGCATATATATGCTTCCAGCTTCAATCATATCCCGACAACCGTAGAACCCTACTCTACCATCTTTTTAGGTTTCTTGACGCCTTCCCAACAAATTTGCCTTGTATGAACTTGCAAAGCATTCATCTTCACAAGCCATAGATTGAAACTACTACTTAATTTGGCCATCAAAGTGCTTCTCAACTTCGTACCAAGCCGTCATAGCTGCAATCGAAAACAATCACCAAAAAATGGACACATCAAAATAAATGAATGCTTATATAGGATCAAACCTATAAGCTCTGATACAAGTTTGTCATGACAATCATGAATTAGAGAGAGAGAAAAAAAAAAAAACAAGCAGCAATCAAATAAGGACACAAAAATTTACTTGGTTTCGCCTAAGTACAAGCTTAAATATACTCCACGGGCGAAGAATGAGAAAGTATTCACTATGAAGAGGAGAGATTACAAAGATAACGATATTCGACGTCACTCTCAAACAAGTACCAAAAATACTTGCATGAGCCAAAACTCCGGTGGAACCCAAAGGGTAACAAAAAAAAAAAAAAACACTGATCGATATCTTACACATGGAACTAACCCTAGGACCCTAAGCCCCCTTTATATAGGAAAGCATGCACAAAAAATCAGCCACCTGACTTAAAAACGCATCAATTTCTCGTTCGAGCGTTAGGACGGATTCAAGCATCGTCCAAACGGAAAAAAAAACAGAGAGGTCCGAAAAAGGACATGTACTTAAGGGCGTCCGGACAGGAGATGAGTCATGATCTTCCGAACGCACCTATATGGAATTGATTGCAACGGGAAAAAAAAAGTGGAACATATTTCTAGTTAGTGAGAACATTGAGCAGTGAAACCCTTGTGTTAATTAAACTCCTAAAAACTCTTTCACTACCCATTTCAATCTTCACAATGCAATCTTCCAATTCATGCATTCTCTTCAACACCATTCTCAAATATTCTTCATCGCCCTTCTTTCTGAAACCCCACAAGGAGATCTCTGTTCCAACTTTTTTAAACTCTTGAATCCCCTCCTCCACTCTCCCTTTCTTCGCGAATCTCGACCCAATCCACGATGGCTTTTTCGACACCAATGACAATGAAATGCCACAAAAAAGAGCAGTCGAAACCAATACGGTTACTTCCTTAACATCTAGTATGACTTCAACTAATTCCGCATCCACGTTGCATATGAAATTATTGGAGGAGTTCCTCATACATCGGATGGCGGAAACAAGATCACCCATTTCCTTGTCCATTTTCCTCATGGCCTTTGCGTACATTTCTATTTTTGACTCAACTTTCCTCCTTACAGATACCTGAGCTGCCGAGTGTTCTCGCTTTAACGCGAAAATGAGGGTTTGGAAGATTCCATAAGCGTCGACGAATCGAAGGAAGTCTTCTAGAAGCTTCTCAGTCCAGTCAGTGTGGCGGCGGAGGGAGTTTTTTGTTTGGGGGAGGCGGAGGATGTCGTCGAAGTAGTTGTGGACGGTTTTTAGGCGGGTCAAGCCGTCGCAGAGCCAAGCTGAGGTTCGGGTATCGGGCATGGATCCGGCGGCGGCCCAGGATTTGAGACGGTTGAGGTGGTCCTTGAGTTGAGAGATCAAGGGGTGAGATGTAGATGGGAGACTGGCGGATCTGAGGTGTGAAGTTGTATTTGAAAAGTGTTTTGAGTCTTTTGAATGTGAGTGGTTTGGGAAGGAAAGGGATCGCCGGAATTTGGACACCATTTTTGTAGTCATTTTTCTGTTGTGGTAGATACTAGATAGGTAGTAAAAGGGGTGCTTTTCTTTTGCTGTGTGGACTGTGGAGGAAAGAATGGGTGTGGGGGCGTATATAAAGTGGGACAAGGAGAGAGAGAGAGAGAGAGAGAGAGAGAGAGAGAGAGGTGTGCACGAGGGGGTTGGCGGGGCAGGATCCGAGAATAAAGCCAGCGGTTTATGGATCTAATGGTGCAGTGGTTTTTGGTTGCACTTTTAATTGCTCATCTTGGCTCAGCAGTCACCAATACAAAGGCAGGTTGTGAGTTTTGTTATTCGTGTTCTGGTGGAGTCAATAGACACCTAAGCGTCGTGACACTCTGGCTGAATTATCTAAAGTTCTAAAATTGGATCTGTGGACATGTGAATCCAGCTACACATACAGTCAAGGTTTTAACTATTAGCAACCGTAAATGTACCGGTCATTGTGTTATACTATTAGCAATTCCGAAGAACATGTTACACAAGTCAATTATAGCGGTTGTGTTGACGTAAAATATTTTTTATAGCGCCTAAACTGGACATACGTAGTAGCCGTGAACTAATTTGTGAATAAAAAACGAATAGATACGTAGAAGAATCAAGTGATACGACGTGGGTTTTTTTTTCCCTTCAAGTTTTGATGTATGTCATGAGTGTCACTATACCAAAAGGTCCAAAACAGATATGTTATGTATCGAATGACCGCTATTTAAAGAATTGCATATACCTAATCATTCTTCCATGAAGGCAAGGCCATGGGTGTTTATTTCATTCAGTCCCAATAACTATAAGAGAAAAAAATGCTCCCTCTTCTGTGGTTTAGATGATTACAAATCAAAGAAACAGACAAATAGTACTATGACAATTTTGAATGGGGAAATAGTTCTAGCTCCTCGATATCGTATAAGAAAAATAATTTCTATACTCCCTTTTTTTATTATGAAACTTTATTTCTTGTTTTTTAGTAAAACTTTTGTGTGTATTTTTCTTACAAAAAGACAATAAAAAGAGTGTCATAATAAAAAAACAAAGTATAGAAATCATTTCCATGGTATATATACAAGTTTTGGATAAAAACAAAATTAGCTTTAGGTGAAGAATAGATATAACAAGTAGACCTCCCACAAAGCAAAGTGGGGAAAAAGTTATACTACAATTGTTTTTGGTTAGAACATGGGGAATGACAGTTAAACATGAATCAGGGGTCCCAAATCCATGGGAGGTTTAAGATTAGGTAACCCCAGAAAACTGCCTAAAATTGGCTCCAAATATGTGCAAGCATAGGGAGGACTTGAGAACCCGACCACCTAGATGCTGCCCAATTATTCAATAGTCCAGGAAGCACCGCCATCTAATATTCCGGACCACTTCACAGCCACACATTCTCGTGGAGTCCATGACTAAGTGTATAAACTCCACATAAATATGTGATTCTGAAACGGTCACCAAGACTACCGAGTCTAGATGCTTTTTGTTCCAATAATAGTTGTACTAATGCCGTGTTTGGATCTCTTTGAAAAGAAAAAATTTCAACTCAAAAAATACTCATTACCCTTACTTTTAATCATTATTCTTCACTCATTACCCTTATTTTCAATAATTATTCTCATTTATCTCTTTATCTCTCTCCACTCATTACCTTACTTTCAATCATTACTCTCATAAAAAATTTCTCAAATCCTCATCCAAACACAGCATAAAAGTGCCAAGCACTGACTACGATGAGCATTTTATTGAATTCGATGAATATTCGAATTGATCCGTCTTTACAAAGGTCTCATGTTTGAAATCTCGTAAGAGATATCAACTCTTTTAGGGCTAGTCTATACAAAACTTTTGTTTGGTTTCCCATGCTCTAACTTTAATTGGGCCCTAATGGGCGGTAGAATTGGTTTTCCAAAATTAGTTGAGGAACATGTAAATTAACCCGAACATCTAATTTATACAAAAAAAAAAAAAAAAACGAGTCGATCTATCTCTCTCTCCGGTTTCACGAATTAATAGAGAAGAGAAAAGATGCATATATGGAGTAGTTTTTAGAGGTATCTTGCAAACATGCGGTTTGGTGTCGAAACATGACAGATAGAATGCAAAGGAGTTGTCCCCAAGCCAGCCAGCCACTAGTAGCTGAGCTCTCCGTGTGCTTTCAAACAGATTTCAAATCCCACAAGAAATTTAACTCGTTTCTTACATTAGTTTACTGCCTTGTTATCTTTTAGTCAACTGATACGTTTTCTTAGATCGAATTAGGACATCAAATGTTGAGTTTATTAATTAGTACAATGGACATGCAGGTTAAATTTCATTCAATTTATGTTCCTATAAAGCATATGGAGTAAATCTTTTCCGTCAACAAGGATAAGCAACTAGACATGTTTCCCCTGAATATACTACATCCATGTTGCATCATCAGTAGCCTGTCACTGTCCAAGAATTACATGAAAAATTCAATAATTTAAAAGAATGAATAAAATGGAAGAACAATTGGAATGTTACCTTCTGTTACAGAAAGAGTTCTATCCATTACAACTCCGATTCGAACAAATGAGATTAATATCTGCTTCTCATTGTGGAGGGTGGGACTGCATGTCTGGTGGGACATCATCTGGAGGCGATGGAGATGACTCTGGAGGCGATGGAGATGACCCAAAATCAATACTTGGATATACCCCCGGTGGCCTCTCCCGAGGTTCGATAGATAGCAACTGGCTTGAATCGCCCACAACATCCGCCCATCCATAATGTGGTTCAGCCCTTTCATCAAAAGTTAAACCTCGTCAACTTGTTCCCAAAGTTGAAGAGTAAAATGAAAGTAATATCCTCAAATCATATTATAAAATGCTTTTGTTTCGTCATTTATAAAATTCAAGAAGCCTAGAGCCAATAGAAAAATCTTACTCGTAGTATGTTTCCTCGTCCGCGACAATATCCCAGCTTTCACCAGTTGTGCTCTTTCCGTATTTGTGCACCTTACTGGTGGTATACACACACAGAGAGATGTATATCAGTTCCCAACTTCCCATCGTCAAACAACCTATACTTTAATTACTGGAGTCCTAGACAATGTATTGCTCAATCAATGAAGTTTAGTGATACAATTAGTAGAGTATATACCCATTTCCGAAGTGCTCCTCTCCCCATGTTCTGGACCAACCTAGAAACAGATGAATAATTGATTAATAATTCAACAACTCAGAAATACTGTATAGGCAAATTGTGAAATATCTCTAAAATATCTCGGGTGTATTGGTAGAAAAATGTTCCTACATTTCAGCTACAAGGAAGGGCTTCGAGCCCATGCCCATGAACTCTCTCCTTAATATTCTTGTAGTCTTTACTTCTTTTGTCCTTGTTTCGAATGAGTAGAAAAATTGTAGATGTGCACAAGCAGCCGTATTCATTAAAGTGCCAAAGATAAACTACGTTTATATTTCCACTAAAGGACGTTCTGATATAAGCCATTAGCAATCACATAGAACCTATAACAAAATATAAGCAATTTCTCAAGCCTTTAATTGTTAATACTTACCATTGCTTAGTGAAAGTTAACGGCACATCTTATCAAAATGTACCAGGCTTACTTTATTGGGACTTGTAAATGGGCCCATTATAATCTAAGATAAGTGCCAAAAACAGATAGAGTTCACGTAGTTAAACATTAGCATATAAAAAATAAAAAAAAAAGAGGATAATGAGACATACGGTCACCAATGGGTGATACATGCCATGTCTCCCCCTGACGCGAACCTATGCCCGAAAAAAACTTCTCCTCCCACTTGTCTCCCCATTTGGTTCCAAGTTCAGTCTCAGCCCACTTGTCTGTCCTGAGAAAAAGAAAAAGAACAGAACTTTGATGCAACTACAAGAAACTTATTGCCCCTTCGTGGTCATTATTTCAACTTAAAACCCTATATATAATTCGACAAAAAAAAAAAGAGCATCCTCCAACATTTTAGTCCAGGCATTCTTAGAGGCTATATATTCATCGTTACATAATCTATTCATAATCATGTCTTTTTTCTAAGTCATTCTTTAGCAATGGCACAATTCATCAATAAAGAGATGGTGCTTCTAAATGCCAATGACCCACATTTAGGTTTCTTTAGTTCCTGAAATATACTGAATTCAGTTTATTTGTTCTCTTATTTCACACTCACAATACATCATGGACCATGGTAACCTACTGCTCAATAGTCAAAACACTATATTATTAGCTGTAAATGGTCAAAGACTAGTTCTTCAATTTCTTGTATGTATAGACATTACAAGCTTTACGCAAATTATTGAAGTCAAACTTTTACACAAAGCCCACTGAAGTACTGAGGGCATTATATCACTCTGAAACTATGAAGCACCGACACCTCTAGAAGTCGAAGAATCGCAGTGTCAGGACACGGGGACATCGCGGGACACCGCGGAGATACGTCCGGGACACACCACATGGCGTGTCCCATATTTTAATATTAAATTTTAAGGGGGACACGGCAGGGACACTGCTGGGGACACTGCTGGGGACACGGCGGGGACACCGATGGGGACACCGTAGGGGCCAAACTGCAATTTTTAAAAAAAATTGGGGCCCAAACTGTAATTTTTTTAAAAAATTTGGGGCCAAATTATAATTTTTTTTTAAATTTCTGGGTGTTAAACTATAATTATTTATTTATTTATATATATAAATAAATAAATATACACGTGGCGTGTCCCCCGCCGTGTCCGTGTCCCCATTTTTTTAGAATTCCCGTGTCCCGGTGTCGATTTCGGTGTCCGTGTCCGTGTCCATGTCCGTGTCCGTGTCGGTACATCATAGCTCTGAATAAGTACAAAAAGAGAATACCATTTTAGAACAGAGCCTCTTCCATCATAATTCTCCCCCCACTTCTCCCACCAGGACTGTTCATTCAGTCTGCCATACTTGTGCGCCCCTTTCTCGGTCCAGCCTTTGGCATCATATTTCTCCCACCTGCACATATAAATGTTACATCATATTTACTTAGGGCCAGGTGACATGAATATTGCTAAATGCATAACCCAATCTGTATCTGTAAATTGTAGTGAAAACTTTGCTTACCACTTCTCATACCATCCAGCATTTTGAGTGCCTGATTTTGCTTGTTTTTGGGCGCTCCTTTCTATCCTAGCTAGGTTACTGAGGTTTCAGAAAGAACAATTGTCATCATCACAATGAGGAAACGACATACTCTTGAAAAGGGGAAATTAATTTGGCAATGCAAATCGGAGGAAATAAAAACTTTTTACACAGTAGTTAATGAGCAACAAAAGGAGAATAAGAAAGTCAAAACCTCCATTCATCTTGATGAAGCACTTCTTGCCAAGTTTCCCACCATGAATCCCCTTCAGCATTTCTTCCTGATTTTTCTACACCTATACTTATCCAACAGAGAAGTAAATAAGCATTTTCACAAACATCTGAAATGTTAAGGCATCAAAAGAAGGCACCTCTTTTGAGTAGGATGAATGATTTTCCTACAAGAATTCATATGAAGGCCAAAATATAGGAAGATGGATACAGACACGGTACATGGATATTATACGATTGGACACGTGAACATCAAACCTTCAAAAAATTAGAACATGAATAGGACATGGTGAAAAATGATATTTGTCACTGCAAGAATCCTTCTTCCAGTTCACTTGACGAATGGCCAAAGATACAATAAACTCAGAGGGAAGTAGGGAACATGGGCCTGTTGCAGTTTTATCCAGGGGATAACACATCCAAGGACTCAACATGGGTTGACCAAATGTTTTTGGCAACGAGCAAAGTTGGGATGCCAATTGTCAAACACCATTGAACTCATTTGACATTCCTGAATAGCCAAAAGCTCTGTTCTATGAGAAAAAAAATTTCCCATCATGTTTGACTCCTAATGTTTCATAAAACTGAACCCTTCCTTTGCTTTAGACGTAACACAAAGATTGCTATACTGTGATTTCAATTAACTTTCCTATCAGAAGGGTAGTTTACATAAATAATTTTGAAGGATTCCATAATAAAACTCTGAAACTGTGGCCATATGACAAACCATCTGTTGGACTGTATTATAGTTGAACTGCGGTCGGCAAGTAATAAAGAAAATCAAACAAAAGTAAAAAAAACCTTGGCCAAGGGGAAAAGAATTGTCCAAGAATTTAAGCACACATGTTTATCTTGAAATGATAATTTTGTCCGGCAGCATATCACTACACGCAGTATGGAATTAATTATAACTCTAACCAAAACAAATAATCAGTGCACCATTTTCTGAAATGAATTTATGATGTGTCCGAAGCTACAAACACTATCTTGAACTGACACGGCCACAGGCCATCTCGTTTAGAGAATAAAAGGGAAGAAACACACCTAGCTCTTTGTATCCTGTCCAGTCACTTTTCTCCCACCACTGTCAAGGAGATTAAGAAATCCAAATAAATGTATGCACCTGGGATGATACTTGATGAAGTTATGAAAACAATTCAATGGATCATAATTCTGTTTGAACATCAGAGCTACTGACAGCAGCAATGGTACAACATTTTCGAAAAGGTAATAGTGCATTGTCTGGTTTTTCTGCTTCACCCAAGTTCCGAGTTTAAACAAAAATTTCCTTTCCAGGCAACATGCCTTCAACAAGATGGACATCCACATGAAAGAGTATCACTACAGAGGGATCCAACCCTGCCAGGATGCAAAAGAATACCTACTCCGGGGCACAAAACACACGGAGACAAACATCCATGAATAAAAAATAAATGGCAAAAGGTTCAAAAGAACAAGAATTCACAACTTATCTTCTGTGATGTAACACACTTCATTTTCTGCCACAATAAAGCATTCAAGAAAAACTATATGGTCTTTTGTGCAAGTCATCAGTACTCCTATTCCATTATGCAACCTAATGAACTAAAGTATCATTATAACAACATAGAGCAGAAAGATGAGAACTTGTCCAACGAGTCAGCTGATTTTGAGATTGGAAAGACCATGTTCAATAATAGTGATACAAATTTTGACCTTCCAATAAGTTTTAAAGAACAAACGTATGGTTACATAGGGTCAACGAATCAATGTCTTTTTATGTAAAAATGGTAAAAATACTAATCAGAATATTATTATCGTCTTTTCTTCTTTTTGTGGTAAGATTTAACTATTTATCGCAGGAATTCAACCATCTGTTCTTCAACCTAGGTTTGTATGTTCCACATATTGACAATATAAGAGTATAATACCCTAAAATCTATAGGTTTTGGCTAACAGTGACCTGTGAAGATGGCCCAGCTTACTATTTAAATTCATCAGTAACTGCATGTATGTGCGCAGTGTGGTATGAAGATTTCCCCGTTGTTCCTTTCCTTTTTCTTGAACTTCTGGAATTTGATGGTTGCATCATACTCAATTTTACTCGCTTTGTCTTGTTATGGGCAGTATCCTCCTTTTATCTTTCTCCCATCACAAAATAACAGCGCACAGGACCAGAAAGTAATGGCCTTTTATGACTAAAAGGGAATTTCAGAAGGAAGAAAAAACATTTTAATATTATTCTTGTTAGTCACATCTAAAATTTCTGCTCAAGATTGATTGAAGTGAAGTAGCTTCAAGGCAAAGCCACTTGGTCAGTTTTGCAATCAAAATTATCAAATATCAACACAAGAAGTAGCAAATGAGTATTGGTTAACCATTAAGCATCTTGCGGGAAAGCCTTCGAGACAAATGGTCAGAACCTCATAGGTATATACGCTTAACAATCTTTGCCGTTATCAACATATGAAATCAGTTACACAAGAGTCATTTGAGTGAGAGAGAATTGTCCATTATATAGTCTAGATTACAGAGATTGCTTCAAAAAGATTACATTTACACACGCATCAGAGAACTGATAAATCAAAACAATCTATCATTTGTACCGTTTCTTTCCATTCTGAAGAGCCATCATAGCTTTGACCACCCATCTTTGTCCATCTACATCTGTATCCTTTTCCTCCAAGGTTCTCTGCACTTTCTCGATACCATGTGCTGCCATCTTCGTTAGTGCCAGACTCATTAACATTTTCATTTACCAGACTGATGCCCCAATCTTTCTCATTTGCAATACCAGTGTCTACCATGAATCAAAGCAATGAACTTAGTATACATCATCCAGCACTATAAGAGCTCCACACAAACTAAAGAGCCATCATAGAACGATGAGAGTGCATACATCATTTAAAATTATAAACTTAGATTGACAGACTAAGACATACTTATTTGGAATCCAATATCTGAAGGAAAAAAAACATAGATTTACCTCGTTTTGGTGGGGTGTCGCGAGACTGGAAACCAGAATTTCTCGGTGTACAGCGGGGATAGAATTTTTCCTGTTTGGAAACAAACCGAGAACTGCAGCAAAATCAAAACATTGTAACTTCAAGCAGAACAACATAGCGTTGTTATTTTATTACTATGAGTATGGAGGTACAAAAGACCAGGTATTAGCTCATATCAATTTATTACTATACGTATGGAGGTACAGAATCTACTGATCTATTGTTAATAAGAAATTAGGAGTGCGGGAACAAGTAACAATGCATAGAGCTCTCCAGCTTATCCATGTTATGAATGTGCAGTATTACACTTCAGCACGTCTTGGAGTATTTCATAATTTCCATGGATGGAATTATTCTTCTCAAGAGCATCCCCCAATGGATAGCCAATTCATAGCCAAAGCTATAATTTGTCAAACCTCTAAAAAATTCATCTCGAATTGGAAGCCAAACTCTCTCTCTCCCCCTCTCCTTCTTTCCCCCGTCCTTTCCTTATCGGCCCACAGAACCAACTCTAGCTAAATTTTCTCTCTTTATTCCCCCACTATCACGATTAGACCAAATAATGACATTTTAATACTGCAGCTATCCAAAAACAGCCTTGAGCAGTGCTGTGTTGGTATAATGTTGCATATGCTCCAACGCTGTACCCTAACAATTGGGCTAATTTGTAAAGCATGAAACTTTAATCATATATGATAGGGAAATTTTCATCACTGTAGAGAACAATTTTCCACTAGGGGACACTAACAGGCATATTCCCCAATAAACAGTCTCAAATTCCAGTCTCCTTACCTTACCCATAGGGGAAAAAAGTATTGGTAGTGTTTGGTTGGGAGTTTAGTTTAGTTTAGTTTTGGTAGTGGGTGGAGAGAGAAATAGGGTAATGATTGAAGACAGGAGTAATGATTGGAGAGAGATAGAGAGAGATAAGAAAGTAATAATTGAAAAAATAGAGTAATGATTGGAAAAAGAAGTAAAATAATGATTAGAAACAAAATGAAAACTAAAACTAAAATGGCATCCGAAGTAGAGTAATAATTACCAAGATTAAGAACAGTAACCAACCCAAACCGAGCATTAAGTCTCAATTAATAATAAGTTGGAGAAGATTAAGAACAATCACATATTTACGTACTGAGTGGACGCAAACGGCAATGAGGGCGGCGAAGCTTGGATTCGAGCTCCGCGAGGGCTCTTCTTGGAATCAAGCCGCCATTCCTCGGCCTTGTCCACGCTCTTCTTAATGGGGACCGCGGAGTCCGAACAACGGCACTCAACCCTGCAATCTCTCCGCATTTTCTTCTTCTTCCACCAGTCGAGACGCACGCGGCGGTGGTGATGCGGCAGGAGAGACGCGTCGGCTGCTGCTCTCCTCGGTTTGAGGCCGAACGGAGTCGATGACAAGCCTCTGGAACTCGCCGCCATTGTTTTACGCGAGCGCCATAGCGTAAAACCCTACTAGAAGAGTGTGTCTTCTTCTTCTTCTTGTGGGAGGTTTAATACTACTGAGTGTTCAATTGAAGTCTGTAAGTACGATTAAAGTACGAGTAGAAAGTTAAGTATTCCGGCGAAATTCCGAGTAGAAGAATCTTATGTGTGGGAACAATTGACGGCAATTAAACAGAAGCAGAGAGAGAGCGAGCGAGAGAGAGAGAGGGGGGGGGGGGGGGTTTGGAGGGAGTGAAGCGTAGATTTTAAAGGCGGCGTAGAGAGAGAGAGAGAGAGAGGAGAGAGAGAGAGATATGCGCCGGTGATCGGTGAGGTTTAAAACTTGAATCAGTTGGGAGTACGGCTGCTGCGAATTCAGGGATTTGGTTAGCTAATTAATTTTGAATACTCCAATTAATCAATATACACGTGAGCAGTATGGCCCCCACCTTAATTTTCTACATCGGCTAACCAATGTGGTCATTGCACGTGTCAAAAAGTGAATGGTCCCCCTATCGTAAGTAGCCAGCTCATGGTCAGGCTAAATACCGGAAACTTCCAACAACATTTTTTGCAAAAAGACGAACTGAAATTGTAAATGAGGAAAAATTCTGGGAAATTTTTATTATTAAATTCGCCACCGAGGTGGTGGTAATCCGTAAAACATCTCCTCTCCTAGACTTGGGACCATATGGTTGGTACTGAGGGTCTCACATTTAAGCTCCGTTTGTTTGGACATAAAATAGTTTTTGAGAATTTCACATTTAGGCTCTGTTTGTTTAAACATAAAATATTTTTCGGTAAAATATTTTATGTATTGTTTGATATTTAATTATGTAAAAAATGAGGAATCAATTAGATGAAAATTACTTACCCTTCAATTTTTTGTAAGTTATTTTTTGAAATAAACTCGTTGTATTCTACTGCAATTCTTACTGTTCAATTTTCTCGATAGTCAGTTCTGATCCATGTTCAATTCCAATAATCTCATCTCTCTCCACCGTTTAATCTCTCAATCTCCCTCTCTACACTATTTTGTTGATTTCCGAAAATATTTTCAAGTGCCAACCAAATACCGAAAAATGAAAGTTTGAAATTTGTTTTTTGAAAAAACATTTTACATCAAAACAAACGGAGCCTTAAAGAGCATTTCGATCAAATTTTGGTAACACATCCCCCGACGTGGTGATAAATAAATATTTTCCTTTTCGGCCAGGTCAATTATGAGCCATAATTGAACATTTCATAGAGCCAGTGAGTTCCCTTCATGGTCGCGCCCAGAGGGTGGTCAATTACAAGGGTTGCGCCAGCCCACCCTTTTACCGAATGTGCAAAAAAAGAGGTAAAATAAATTCTTTACAAAATAAGAATTTTACGCAATTTTTTTGTCTTTTATAATACTCCTACTCAGCGAATATGCCAGAATTTGGCCCCCCCTTTGGCTAATTTTTTATTTTTTATTTGGTCTCGGCCTTTATGTTATTTCCTTATAATTTTGTGAACCGGTTGACATGTGAGAGAGCCTGACTTCAATTCGATAGAGCAATAATACTTATGGGTGATGGATATAACTATTAAGCGAGCCAAGTAGCAAAATATTCAAATTTGATTCGAAAACTTGAAGACTTTGAAAAAATATATATTGAAGTTTAGGCTGTTAATCAGGAGAGTTCATCTCAAACTAATTTTAATCAATCAAATCACAAGTCAGTATCGAATTTATAAAAAAAAAATCATTTATACCATAAATTGAACAACCTAAATGAAACTTATTCGGGCTTGATTTTACGGTTTGATAAATTCTGCATTTCATCAAAGAAATTTTAAGTTGGAGGTCTAGACCATCGGATCAAGTGGAGATTAATTTCTTGTGGCGACAACGTGGCGTGCAGTCACGACGCGACAGATCTCGAAAATCCAATTGATCTCGAAAATCTATCTGACTCTCTTCTTGGAAAGCAAATCCTCACTTACCTTTATCCAATTGATGAAATTACTACTAGTCTATCACTACTACTCATTAATGAAGGTTCCGTTCTTTTGAACTTAATTTAAATTTAAAAGTTTTTTTTATTTAAATTTTTTTTGTATTTGTTAGTTTTACGTTAAATTTTTTTGAGATATTGATTCGTCTCGAAAAGAGAAATTAAAAAAGTAAATTTTTTAAATAAATATTTATTTATTTAAATAAGAACAGTCCTGCTCCCACTTTTCTCGTTTCGCCTTCTCACCTATCTCATACTACCATACTCCTTCAGTAGGATTTCGCTCTTAATTCTCTTTCTTTTAAATTTTACAAGTTCTAGATATTGCGCTCTCTCTCTCTCTCTCTCTCTCTCTCTCAAACTGCTAGTTTTAGCAAACATTGATACTCACACAACAATTCAAACACAACTTCTTACATGCATGTGGGCTCCACACACACTACTATGTGTGGGCCCCATATGTATGTGAGAGGTTGTGTAAGTTATTGTGTCTGGATCGTTGTGTGAGTAACATTATCCTAGTTTTAGATATATGTTGGTGAAATTAAGAGGTTTTCATTCTCTCTCTTGAACTGCTAGTTTTAGATAGATATTGGTGAAATTAAGAGGTTTTCATGCACGCGCTGGAGCTCCCGCCTCCCGCAGTCACCGAAGGCATTAACGTGAGTACTTTAGGTCGACCCCATCCGATATGCATGCGACGTGTCAATGACTAGAACAACCATGACATGGCAAATTAGTACTACTTCAGTAGAAGCTGATGACGACGCATGCACTCGTATTTCTTGTGGATAAGCTGAGTGTATAGTATAGTGGCTTACATTTCTTAGACAGCGCCACGACTGATCAACTGAACTTTCATGGCGAAAAAGGTCTCAACGTGTCAAAATTCCTCCAACTCCAAGAAGAATTGATCAAATCCAAAAAAACATGTCTTTGTTGTCGTTGGACAAGGAAACCCCAAAACCCAAATCAGGTTTTTTAATGGATAAGCTTAACGTCACTTTCACCGATCAAAACCAGAAAGTTACAAAATTATACTACCATGATGTGGCTAAACTTGCTTCTTATCTAAAAATTCAAAAGTCCTACTACAATTCAAGTGCTCAACGCATAATTCGCGTGAGAGTGCGAGCACGAGTACAAATGCGTCTCTGAAACACATTATTAAAATTTACAAGAGCAAGAATTTTTAAAAGCTAAGAGCATCCACAGTGGAATAAGCAAAACAAAAAGTTGTTAAAGTTAGCAATATTTGTTCAAAAAAGTGCTCACATTGGAATAACCAAACTTAACACCCTTTTAGCAACTTATCAAATTTTGGCTTTTGAATAATCAAATCTAGCAACCTTTAGCCAATAATCAATTTTAGTGATCCTCATATTTTCTCAATCAAGTACACCCATCATTACACAAAAATCTTTTCTCTCTCTCTCTCAACAATTTTTTCAAAAAATAATTATAAAAAACTATTCTTACTATTCTTTTCAGAAACTTTTTTCTATAAAAAAAAAACCGTCTTTATATGAACTCTTTTTTTAAAAAAAAAAAAAACTATTCAAATTTTTTAAAACTATTTTTTTTAAAAATTGTATTTACACAAAGCTTTTTTTTACACATTTTTTTTCATTAACTATTTTTTTATCCAACTGTTTTTAACTTAAACTGTTTTTTTTTTCCAAAAACTGTTTAATTAACTTTTTTTTTCAAGAACAAATATTTTTTTTATAAAAACTGTTTTAACATAAACTAGTTTTTCAAAAGATTTACGTGAAATGAAGGGGAAAATTTGGAGAAAACTCATGGAAGGAAGCAATGGTCCTATTGTTTTTTATTATGAGCAAAAAATAACCAATGTGAGATTTGACATTGTTAACTTTAACAACCTCTAAATGGATAATCAAAATCTGATGTGGCATGTTTTGATTATTCACTTTTGCTTATTGCACTGTGGATGCTCTAACGCAAGTGCAGTGAGTACAATTAATGTCCAAGCTCCATGGTGCACCAGAGTTTTTGGCTCAATTAAACGTACTTAGCCTAAGCGAGACTTTATTCTTAATTTCAACCCCAGCCTGTTTTGCAAAGTAACCATATTTTGACAAACGAAAAAAACTAACTTGATAGCCAACACATAAAAAACTTCGTTAGACCCTAATGACATGAATTCAATTATGAATTTGAGTTTGGTCTTGTCAAATCTAATTTGAAACTCTAAGCAACAATCTAGGGGGTCCGGGTTTAGCTCTTTATAGAAATTCTAATGTCAACGTTCATTGAGTTTGCAAAGGTCATAGGCATGTTGTGAAGCTAATTGCCCAAAACTCGAATCCTCATGATGCTCACAAGGTTGGTTCCAAAACTGTGATCCACAAAATCAACTACTCATGAAGGTTCTCCTTTTATGTTACTTTCTCCAATTTGTATAGTATTGTAGCAAGAATTGTACAATTTGTGATAGACTAATAGCCTACCTTGTGTGCAAACAATTAATACTTTCTCATAGGCCTCGTCTGGTTCACGAATTCGGTGCTTAATTGGCTTAGGACTAACTGTGCGTAAACTTACATTATTTCATGTGGGTATTGTATAGTCTCAGGAGGAGGTGGAATTAGGAGTCAGATTTCAACTTTCTTATTTTGGCAAGATTTCAGACCTTTCCCTCCAAGGTTTTGATGGAAATCAAGTACTTTTAGACAAACATAACTCATGGTTCTATTGGGAAAAAATTTAACATTAAAATTGAAGGTAAAAATTCACTCCTATTTTGAGGATGCAAGCTAAAAATTAATAAGAAAGAGATCTAAAGCTCAGGGATTCTCAGAAAAGATTAACTAAATAATTGCTAGTAAATGAGTTGTCCTACGTCAATAAATGTCCTAATGATATTATTTCTGTGTAAATGATACATATTTACCTCATAAAAATAAAAAACTAACAATCTATGACAATAGACAAGAATCAGTGTACATGAATGCTTTCCCCTCTAGTTTTTGCAGAAAAAGGCCTCAGCAGAATATCTAACCAACCCCAAAGAAAACCCCCTAAAGGAAAAAGGAAAGAAAAAAAAGATTAGGCTCAACTGTAGCAACTAATATTCCTGCTCTCTAAATAACCTCTGGTAAAAACCTTTAGCTCTCAACTCCAAAACCCAATCTACTTCATTCTAACTTTGTACTCCCCATCTTCCCATTTGTATTTCCTCTTTTGGTTAGGTATAGCGATCTCCTCCACCAAATGCTCTGCAAAAGACTCTGAAGGGTCATTAAGTAACACGACAAAAGCCCCAGTTGCTGCAGATGAACCAAAATCCTCATTGGAGTTGAAATGCACAAGTAGACATCTGATTATTACTATCACATGTAAATGCCCTGTATCACCGTTGCTTTGTTACAAGGAAGATGGCTTCACACCGCATCCAAAAGATTTTGCAAGAACTTGCAAGTCGTTGAGAGGGAACCCAAGGGGGCAATTAATTCAGAGAATGAATCACTTGGGTACAACAAAAAACTGCTTGACAACAGACGTCCTCCCTTAATCCGACAGCATATCTTCCAACTCAGGCTCCTCGGATAAGAAAGTATCGTCGTCTGAACCTGTTCCATTAAACAAGCCTTTTCCCAGAGGGGCATTTTGGTCATCATAGTCATCCGGATCAGACCATTCTGGCTCATCGTCATTATCATTCTGATCATCAACTACTTCACTAACATCCTTTCTGGTTGCAGATTCCGCATCTTTACCTAGTTTCCGGGGACCCAATTCCATTTTCTCTTTGGCTTCTATATCTTCACAGACACAAGTAGCTGGGTTCTCGTGAAATGCACCCCTTCCTGGCCTCAACTCCATTGGTTCTCCCATGAAGCCTCTCTGGTAAGTACGAACACCTGATGCAAATGCCTCCCACGTCATGTTAACTCGGTTTAAGAACAACCTATACAGTTTTTTAGCATTTGGACGAATTGTAGGCTTGTGTCCATTATATCTCCTGCAACCAATGGATAATCAGAAGTTAGTAAGAAGTTAGGGCCCGTTTGTTTCACTCGACGAGTAGTAAAGACAGAAATAATTCCACAGGACATGTAATCCCCTCAGAAAAATTGTGATGGGATTATGATTTATGACTACCATATCTCCCATTTTTTTGTGGGATCTCCTGTCCAACACATATCTTAACCCAACCAGAAAAAATTCTAACCAAACATAAGATATATGGCCCCCTTAGATATATAATCGAATCCTTGTAACCAAACATGCCCTAAGAATTTGCAAGAGAAAGGAAAATGAAAGGGAAATAAAGAAATAAGTCTTGATTCTTCATTTCCCGATCTCCTACTATTTTTCCTTTATCTTCTCCTTTTATGCCATAAGTTGCGGCAAATCCAAGATCCAAACACAGCCTAAGAGTTCTTTTTTCTATCCCCCAGCAAATGAAAAGAGGGAAAAAACTAAAGAGGCAAACAATAAAGAGAGCAACACACCTTCGTCCTGCTAAAATTTTTGCCATATTACCATTGTTGTTGGTGACAAACACATCACTCTCATCACAAACAAGAAAATCTAGTGCAGCCATCCGAGAAGAAAATGCAGCAAATGGTTCTAGTTCTTCCTTGCTGGCTAGGGTGTCTTTTGAGTAAAAATTTGGGAAGAGCACTTTTAGTGGGGCCAATGTCTCTTCTCCTCGATATACTTCCCCAGATGCCACATAAATATGAACGTCTTTGCCATATCCCAATGCTCTCAGCATGAGGCCCACTTCTTCAGGAGTAAGTGGGCATTTCCCTTGTCTTCTTCCCCTATCAGGGTTGCTACCCTGGAAATAAAACAGAAAGATTCTTCGCATATCAGGAGTACTGCATCATAGATGTGTAGTAAAGAGTAGTTGAAACCTTGTAATAAAGGAGAGTTGAAACCAACATGCGCTCCAAACCAATACTGAATCCAGAATCAAAAACCAAAATCCGGTTTGACAATAATTCGAACTCAGGTTTGATGGTAATTATGACAATGTAAGTCAAATCTTGACATTACTACTAATCATGCTACCAAAAAGGCTTCAGCATTCTGCTACTCATTTCAAGCAATTAAGATGAGTCAATCAGAAACCTGTCCTCCCAATCCAATTTTTCTTGTATATTTATTAACAAGAAACCAAACCTCACCTTTGGACCATAACCTATTTCATCACTGATACATATCCTTGTCCAAAAACACTCAGATTTTTTCTGAGCTACTATGTTGCTAAACATCTAATTATTCCACAGAAACATCCTTGAAACATATTCCAATGGAAAAAGGTGGACAACAAGCGTAACCGCAGGCTCATCATTTGACTATCACAAATTGTAAGGGTAGCATGCCGAGCCTTTTGGACTTGAGACTTGGGCTACCATAATTTATTTTCCTAACTTGCTCTGTCAAAGCTGGTAAGGTTTTGAGAAAGAAAAAAAAAGGTCTGTAGTCTGGTAGATATCTTCTTTTGTCAAAATCGCTCATTTCCATTTCCATTTCCATTTTCGTTTCTGCACATAGTTTCACAAACTGGCATTCAGAACCTTACATGTAGAGTTTTCCACCTCTTCCTTATTGCACCCAATTCTATCCTTTCCTTGTCCCCACCGCCATAATAGCATCCTGAGAATGCAAGCATATCAGGTTCGAACCTGTAAGAAGGGACATTCATTAGGATCAATATAATTCCTCATCCTTGCAGTTCCTATCATAGGTAAAACTGGAAAACAATCCATGCACTGAGAAACTACAAATACAGAGCAGTGGATAGAAATCCTATTTCGACTTCCAAGATAGCAACCATAAATAACACCAAAGTAACAGGGATGACATGAAAAGTTAGATATTGGCAGTTAAGAAGTTCATGTGGACATGTTAGAAGCTACTTCACACATTTGCATCTGGATCATATACACTTTACCCAATCACTACAATTATCCAATAAGACCATGCAACAGATTATTGTTCACATCAAGTGGACACGTTTATGCAGGTTAACCAAAGAAGGGAAAGAATACTGAGAAAAGTATTAAATTGTATCAGCTACCCATAAGGGACAAAAAAGGAATTGGAGGTACAGGGACAGCGAGAAAGAGGATCAATCAGATTACCTTAGGTGAAGGGCGACATAGTGTTTGCTTCTCATCCTCATTCGATGTACCAATCTTTCACCCATTTCAATTATAGGATCAGTGAACTTCAATGCATGATAGTTAACTCTGCATCTAAGCTTTTGTAAATCCTTGTCCAACTTATTTGAAAGTCTGTAATCAAATTTGGTGAGCTGAACAGCCTTCACAAGAATGAAAAACATCAAGTTTTAGTTACAATATTTCCATTCAAGACCCATATCCCATGGATAAAGACATAACAGTGCAACTGACAAAACCTTACAGCAATAAATGTTACATGACATGGCAGGAAATCATTTATTTCCACTTTTAAACACAATCTAATTCTAAGATTTGAAATCTACACTGCTGGCTCTTAGAGCTCCCCTGTTAGGTTGGCAATTGGGTGTGACAGACAGGTTCTCATTTGTAACAACCATTGCAATTCAAGTTCATAAATCTTATGTTTATTGAGTCCATGCATTACAGTGGGTACGGTATGTAGATGTGAACCTCATCGTCATGGCCCCACTCATGGTTTCCTACATCAGACTTCACTTTGTTCAGGGAAACTTTCAAAGGCTTCTCAGTATCAGATCAGTGTTGAAGGCTTGCAAAGGTGTCTTGAAGTCGAAGGGTGCTAAACAACGTTATGAGCACCAGCTTGGGATACGTTTCCCCAACTTCCTGGAAAGTGGTGCCCCTAAGCTGCTCAAGTGGGCTTCAGGTGCCAGCTTGCACGCATATTTTCATCTACAAGGCTTGCAACATTTTTGAGCGAGGGTACACCTAGCACAGGTTTTGCACCTCCAAGGACGGAAATTATATCTAACGCCTAGGGAGTACACCCAATAAATATTGTTGAGAGATTTACATAGATGTGTAATCTAGAAGCTTGAAGGACCTCTCTCAAAGGTTTTAGAATCTTCTTCTCAACCTCTCTCAAGACATTCAATGGTGCCTCTGGAGGCATTTCACCACTCTGACCAAGGTGAGCCGATTCAAGACCTCGGTCGTATCAAGAGGCACTTTGGAGAGCTCAAGCCTCAAAGTGTTCGAGGTATGCAATCAAGTACTCAAGATGATGAATGTGAGTTCGGCAAGGTGTTTGAGAATGTAAGTTGCAGGGAAAATGCCATAGGTTATGACGAACCCCTTGTATTCACCAATGGGTATAAATGTAGTAAGTCGGTCTCTCTCCCATAGTTTCTCCCCCATATGGAATTCCAATCAATATCCTTGTGTTGGTTTGTTGATTGCTTGAATTAGTACATTAATAGTGCACACCCAAATACATGCACCCCAATTAGATTTACTGTAATTGTTAGTTCAGCTTAGTTTAAGTTGAGTAGTTAGTTGTCGTTGTTGGTTGAGGATTCAAAGGTTAACCCTGAGGTGTGAGGGATAATTTTACATAAACAACCAAAGTTAAATTACCAATTTCAGAGAACTTCAAAGCAATCTGGATATCAAAAATACTTCTTTAAGAAACTAATGCTCTCCATCTATAGGTGAAGAACTTCTCAGGGAACAACTGAGCAAAGGTACCATGGTTTGAAGGTCTGCTATGGTTACTTAGTGCCAGCCTGCCAGTCTACCAAATTGAGAAGAATGTGCTATGTCTATTTTACTAGACAAGCATGTTTACCCTAGTTGTAGGGACATTCTATAGCCTGGCCATGAGTGGACAAGGCATCATATTCTACAGAGCCAACTGATGTGTATTCTAGGTTACCCACAATTCATCCATCAAGAATCAAAAGCGCTCCGGGAGAGTGGCAAAAGCAAACTCCTTCTTCATGTGCCAATACAATCATAAGCAACAGCAACCAAATAAAAGAACGTCCTGGTAGGAAAGTTCCAGTAATCTCATCCTTGTTTGATCAAAGGTGCACTTTCCCTTTTGCAAAGCTTCTCCACTGACATGGAATTACGGGGATTAAGAGACTCCTTGCACCCAAGCAGAATGCCTTGTGCATCTGAACTGAAGCAGGTAGCAGCCTATAAACATCAATGTAGATGTTTTTAATTCACTAGAATTGACAAAATTTTCCCTCTAAAACAACCTAGGTGATATTCTCATAACCCAAATAGACTTTTCTGCTCGATGGTTACGATTTCCCATAAAAACAAGAAGATACTACTCCCACATTCACAGCCCCCAGAAATTAGAATACTTATTCAGTGGTTGTCCAGGACTTCAAATTACAGTATATCTGCAAATCCAGTAATATGGAACTTCATGTAGAAAGCCAATTCGAATACCACTCTTCCCATGGAGCCAGTTCTAACCATATCAACCCACAAACTCTATAACAGTAATACCGTATTAGGCTAGACCTACACTCTCAGCTTGGCATGCCACCACGAATCCAATTTTTCTAGTTTCCTGAACCTATGGTATTTCATCACGAGGGCCTTATACTGAATTCAATACCTGATCTTATTACCCTGTTTAAAGACGAATGAAAACATTGTCCAACTTCGTACACTCGGAATTAAGCTACTTCAGATTTTAGATCCAAAACACAAACAATACATTGTAACAACCAGGATTGATAACACAATACTGCATAATCATATGCCATAATCAAACATGTATAATGTAATCTGAAAGGATATATTGAAATTTGATCATAGCCACCTATATATCAACATCTTCATGTAAATAACTTACATGCTTCTTTAGAAGATTAGGTAATACACGACTCTGATAGCATTTAGCACTACACTTCCTTGGAACACGCATAGTATACGGAGTCCAAATCTTTCCGCCCCTTCTTGGTAGTTCTTTTATGATTTTAACATCTTTCGCTAGATGTGATATGAACCACTCAACATCAAAGATCTCAGAAAAGTTACTGCACAAGACAAAGCAACATGAGTGTCATATGGCATTGCTATGAGAATGCACAAACAGACGATCTATCTCTATCATAAGACAACAGGATGAAACATCAAGATATGTTCAAAATGTGTTGGACTTGCATAAATGAGTTCCATAACTAACCTTGCATCCTTCCAAAATGACTTTTGATCCAACTTTGGGACGACTAGAGTAGCATTCAAAATGCGGGCAGCAACTACAGCATCTGTAATCTGTTCAAGGGTTGGGTACAATAAGTTTGGATCAAACAACTAGGTGACAAAAAAAGATTTCAAAATCATGCAATGGAAGTAATACAACCATGTATAGTACAGTTTACAAGTATCTTTGCATCTTAAGCAAGGTCCGAATCTCCCCTGAAGCTAACCACAATGTATTCTAAGAAATGTCTGAATAACTTGGAAGAGAAAAACAACATCAAGCTAATTCACTGGCACAACATTCTAGCAAATTATGGATATAAACAGCTAAGTATAGACTATGGTGGTAACCTTTTGGCTTACAGAAAAAGTATGAAATTATTTGAACAGTATTCAAGCATCAAAAGCCTAAGATCGACAATGGAAAAACATGTCCATCAATAACATCTCAAACAACATAAGATGATCTTCTAACTACTAGGATCATCCTACAATAGCTCTTTCCTGCATACCTTTACTTTTTGTTTCATACATATGGTAGTTCTAATAACAGGATTGGAATATTTGATAATCGAGGAATCAGAAAAGGACAATGCACCCACAACCACAGGGAACTGAAATGATCATTTTGAATGAAGAGACATCAAAATCTCAGTGCCTTAAAGGAAACATTCAAACTGACCATTTGTATGAGATCTCATCACTTATACGCAAGGGAAATCGCTCATCTAGTATCAGAGCAATATGTTTGTGTATATGTAAACAACTCTCTACAAGTTTTCATTGATCCAAGTTTGCTAGCTCTACTTATAGGGGAGAAGATTATTGAAAGAGATCAACAGACAGATAGAGAGACATCTTGTGCAAAAGCAGAAGTGATGTGCACAAGAACCTTAAAGATTGGAATAGGGACTATGGTTCTGTGAAATTCACAACAGGAAACTATGGCTTATATCTTAAAGGTCAAATGCATCTCTCAAGAAGATATCAAGGCCCCTCTTCTGCGCCAATTGAAGCAGGAAAAAGGCATACTACATAGAATAGACATTGTAAATGAAGCGAGCGTTCAACTGCTTATGAGGGCAATCAAATTGTTAGCAATATCAATCAAATTTTCAAAAGGGATCAACAGATTATTACCCCAGTTCTTTGTTGGTTCAAACCTCCACTGGTCACAATTAACAAGTAACGTTTGGGAACCGTGATTGATTGAGCTTCTGCAATTTGAACAACAAAATCTAACTCAATCAGACTGCTAAAATGGCAACATTTCCCAAAACGAACCCCCAATTGCCATGCATAAATTAAATTCCTTCATCGGACCATCGCACACAGATAAAAAATCAAAAGCAATCCTCACCCACAAATGTTTTGCTTGCATTGCTGCATCCATAGTAGAATTTGGCCCGTTTTGATTTCCAGATATCACGATCCAATCTTCCTCCACTGGTCTACATATGAGCAAGAAATAGAACAAAATAAATCTCAGATCCAATCATCTCTCCGTGCATAACTCACAACTTCAATTTATATAATACAGTAACAAAATAGCAAAACATAAAACCCTAACCGGCACACGAAATGCAGAAACTCCAGCGTTGACGACGCCATTGTTCAACTGAATAAAGAAACAGAAATAAGTAAAACACAACTGAACGAACGTGTAAATAAATCAATATGAGTATTACTGGTTACAAAGAGATGTAAAATCAGAAAGTACCACGAGATGCTGTCGGAGGTGTTCGTGGTCAGTTGGCGAAGGGGCGAGAAAAGAGAAAACAGCGAACAAGAGGAGAAGAGCGCCGGAGACGGCGGAGATTGCCGGGATAAGGCGGCTGTGGCTGTGGTGGCGCCGCCGGTGGAATGCCGTGACGCCCATGTAGATCGCGTGTGGTGGTTTCAGCTGAGCCCCACCCGCCGCATTCTCTCTCTCTCTCTCTCCTATTATGGTTTTGGAGAGGGAAAAAGGAGGGAACACGATCTCTCTCTCTCTCTCTCTCTCTCTCAAGGAAGAAAAATTACAATAAAGAAGTCGGTACCTTGTTCGAAGATTGTGCGATAACGACAAGGATTCCCTGCTTCATTTCATTTCACAGTTGCAATAAAAGTAAAAGTTCTGTATAAAACCCACCTATGTGAATAAAGTTGAGTTTTTGGGGTTATGTCCTTGATTTTTTTTTCCCACCAAATCTCTTACCCAATCCCTCCGCTTGGACTCTCTCTCTCTCTCCCCTATCGGGATCTACCCTTCTGTTACTCACGTGTGGGATGCCCATTTATACACCCGTGGTTTTGGGGAAAAAAAGCAATTACTCCAATTTAACCGCGAACTTATCCTTCCTTACCTGGATTTACCTGTTTCGAGGGATAAGATTTGAAACCCGATTTCTTTGCTGGAACTAGTACTAAAATTTATAGATAAACCAAGGCAAAGCAAAAGTGGTCTGAACTTGGAAATGTTTTGGTATTTTCATGAAAAAGTATTACAAACAAAAACCAGAAGAAAAAGGTAGTAAGATTTAAAGACCATAAGAAAATTAGAGAAATTTTTGGGTGCCGGGAGCAGTCTATCTGGGCCGTCCAAAAGTATGTTGGGAAGGCTTAGATTGATACTCTCTCTCCTCTTTCTCTTTCCAAATCCGAACCATCCAAAACCAAAATAAATGGCCCCGATGCGTTGCTCGGGTACCACGTGGCGCCGCACGGCACCCAAAAATTTCTCAGAAAATTGAATGACACTTCTTTTTTTTGTTGTTTTAAAAAGACAAAAACCCAAAAGAAATGCCTGGCTGTACCATTAACATTTCTGTCACATTTTTACTTAAATTTTTTTTTTTGAAAATACATTTTTACTTAAGTTGAATGTACAACGATGACAGTGAATTAAATAGCAACACCGATGTCACGGAGAAATCAAAGGTTACATACACTGAACCATGTCACTTTTAGAAAGCAGTGAAGAAATCAGAGAATCCTAAAATCTCTTCGTAAAATCTTTTTGAGATAAATTTTGTTTGGTTTGAGTTTTAAGGTAGGTTTTTTGGTAATAAGTAAAGAGAAATAAGAGCATTAATTGAAGAGAAAATTTATGAGGAACCGCACATAAAGAGAGGCGGTTGATCCTAGAGACCCAAAACGAATACATTTGTTCAACTAATAATGGTGCATTTATCCATGAGCTAAAACTATGACGACCCCTCCTTTGATCATGGTGTTTGCTTCTGTCTTACTTCAAAGTTCAAAGATGATGATACAAAACGTCAACCCATCATAAGCAAGCAAGGTATCTTTCTAAATAGTAGTAGTCACTTTAGAACAAAAAACATTCTACAAATGGAAAACATAGACAATCATTTTTCGTCCCACTAAATAGAGAGATTATTCACGTGGCAGTGTCTCAAGCCTCTTCCTACTACACATTATTGTGGGGTCCTTACACTTAGTCTCGGACCCCATAGATATGTGTGGTTAGAGAAAAGAAAGGCCTGGGACACCACGTGACGGTACTCAGAGGCATTGAATAATTTTTCCACTCAACATATAACTTTATGGCATAAACAAAAAAGAGTAGTAGTAGTAAAAATGTTGCTTCTAAATGGACTAAAGCACAGCGATTTATACGTCCGTGATCAATCTTGTAATTGGGATTAGTGTTCTGTTCAACTGATGCCCATTGCTTCATTTATAATTTCCTTTTCGGGAAGTTAACTTTTTTGCTTCCTTCTTTCATTACAGCATAAGAACTAACCTCATACAACAAAAAAGTTCTCTCAAATTGTACTGTTTTATGGTGGCTTTCTCCTCCCTGCTTGGAGGAGGCCTTCATTGTATTGGTGATGCAATAAACTTAGGCTTCATGCGTCGATATAAAAAATAAAAAAAAGACGTCAGTATAATCAGAAATTCATCGTAGAAAGATAATTAAAATGACGAAATTACATGAGCAATTGCATTATTAGGAAAATTGACCAATAAAGGATCAAGAATTATGCACATCTAATGATTGTTAGCCCATGAAAATATATCAGAGGGGCATACCAGAAACAATTGGTCTGCTACTCTTTGAGATTCTAGAACAAAACATAAACATCAACAATACTGAGGATAATACGAATAACCTGAAATACGTGCGGATCTCCTGCATTCCAAGCTCAAGTACCTCCTTCTTCTTCCCGTATCTACTGGTCATCTCCATTAGATAGCCATTCATGTAGTCCTCTATGGACACTAACTTGTCAGAATCTGAGGTTTTTGAACGTAGTTCATCGATCTGGTGAGTGCTCATATTGAACATTGCCAAGAATGCAGCAGACCACTCATTGAGAACTAACTGAAACCCAAAATGAGAAACATCGTTACTTGAATTGAGTTGAGTTAGGCAGAAGGAATTCAAGTACCAACTCCATCTAAATGTGACTAAACATACGTTGAAGGTAGTATGATCAACTGGATTGAACATTTTAAAGCAGTCTTTCGAGGATGCTGTTCTGTCTCCATATATCTGGCAATCAGTAGTATACATAAGGACCTTTGTTTGTTAAATTTGAAAGGAAGAAATCATAAGAAACAGTGTGTATTTCACAAACCTCAAAGGTGAAAGCCATGGGCACTCTTGCAATATCATACATGTAATCCGTCGCTGTCCCATGAGCCAGATATCTATTTATGGATGTTTGAAACACGTGAACACAATTCCAATCAAGTATTTACAAAATATTCTATTTAACCCTATTCTTGATTGGTAGCTCTGCACAATAACGTTGAGTGGAATACAATATACAAATTGATCAAATGACAGTCACGGTTATGATTATGTTAGAGCACCGACAGAAGCTACCATATGATATCCACCTTCCAACCTACCTTTCCATTTCACATATTTCTTACACAAAACATGAGGAATGACCAAAAGAGGGAATTTTAATGGAACAAAGTTACTGTAACTTCTACAAGAAAAAGGGACATAACAAGGCACAGGGAGACAGCGAAAAGAAAGATAAAATCCTTCATGGGGAGGGAAAATAAGAAAGAACTATGTAACAAAGGTAAACGAAAATCAAATCAAATACAATGATCACCATATCCTGACTATTTGGACCTATGCTATAGGGACTTGGGTGCATTATATCGATGGTGCTTGGTAAAAGATCCAGACTGAAGATTTTTATTGCTTGAAAACATACTTGGTACTGAACACGCATTTTCAGTGAAAAAGGATTTGTATCTCCCATATGGAGGCTAGGAAGTTTTCTTTGCTATCAAAGGTGACTTATTAACCTCTTCTTCTTGAAACATTTTTAAGGATAAAATCCAAGTATCTAAGATGGGTTTGGGGTCACTTTATACACATCGCTTACGTTCACCATTATCATATCCAGGGGTTAGGGGTTCACAATGTGGGAATAGATGGGTACATGTAAACTGATTTGGATCATAGAAGTGAATAGAAGGGGGATTAAAGAAAACAATTGGCCTTCGGCCCCTTTTTACCTAAAAAATAACACTAATTGCCATTGCCTTGTACATAGAAATCAATTCGCCAAGTGATGGAAACAGTTCCACACAGAAATTACCAGCTGGATAAGTGAGTAATACTAACCCAACAGAGCCACCTCCTGATCCAACCACGCAATTGTCCTTGCAATGAAGATGGTTCAACTTTTCAAGCATCAATCTTATTCTCTGAGAAGGTGATCCATCAGGGGTTGTATTTTTGTGATCATAAGGCATAAATAACGCCTAGAAAACAGAAAACAATGGAGAAAAACGTGAATGGGGAAGACATGAAACATTATCCAGAGAGAAGAAATATACAGCGAGTGCATTGAACGCCCATGAGCTTTAGTGACTGGAAATGGAAGAAAAGAAACACAAAATCAATTTCACCCTCACAAAATATCATCAAGCAATCAATGGCCATTTAGTTTATGGAAATTGTGACTGCACTTTAGCGCAGATGAGTTATCTTGATGCTATATTGATACTAAACTTACTAACTAATGGCATTGAGTGTCCAGAGACTGTTGACAACCAAAGAAAAGACAATGAGAAAAAACCATAAATAGGAACATAGGAAGTCATCCCCCCATGAGTATGCATGGATACTGGATAGCACGCTTTGTGCACCCTAGATATGCATTACAGTGTAATACTATGCTCATTGCTCACACAAACTCTCCTAAATTTGTAAAGTACCCGGGTCGGACACACAGCACTTGGATAATGGGATTCGGTGTCTGACAAATAAAACTGGTTCTAATTTGTATTTATAATAATGATGGCATATTCTGTATGACACAGAAAATGTCCTGAAGCACCTTTAAATACTTTTCAAACTGAAAAACAGAAGATATATCGCAAAGAATTTGAATATTTTGGTGTGTCTCCATCTCCATGTGATGGAAATTAGAATAGAACAAAATAAAAAAGACCGCTTCAAAACCAGAAGAAGAAGAAGAAGATGACTTACCTCCATCCCAGAGTGCACGTTAACCCATATGTGTGGTTCAAACGATAAGCAGAGTTTCCGCATCATTTGGGTCTCGGGTTCACTAAATGGAGCAGCTCCGGGATTTTCTTCATATGGATCATAATCCTGTAATAGGAAGAAGAAAGTTTAAACAGATGATAGCTTCCAGAATGATATAAAAAGGCAGTGTCAACATAAGTGGAAGAATAAAACGTCAAGGGATGAACCTCGGTCCAGGCATTCAACCAATCATGTGATACATATCAACCAAAAATGCAACAATGCTACAATATCTACCATTACTACTGGATAAAAGCCAACTAAAAAAGAGAAGCAAAAGAAGAATGGCATGGGCTTCAAAGGAACAACAAAAAAGCTAAAGCCAATGTGCCCCAACATGAATATAAGTTATATAACAAACAAACAAACAAACCTTCTCTTTTTTGCCCCAGTCCACACTCCAATTTCGATTGAGATCAACTCCTCTTCCTACAATTGAAGAGAAATTTCATCATTCTCACAGGTATATAAGTCGTCATCTGTCACATTTGAAGTTAATGAGACAGACAACCAGACCATTTCGCCTCTCGCAAAGATCTCCCTCTTCAACAAGTTTGCGGCCATTCAGATTTTCCATTGGCACCACCTGTTAAAAAAATATGTTAGCATTCAAAAGTACGTTATTCAGCATATGTGGTAAGTACATACAAAAAAAAAAAAAAAAAGCATATGTGGTATTCTCCTACACAATAATGTTCTCAACATATTTGCATACCGCTGTCATTTCCAAGAGTTTGCTCAACTCATCAAAAAGTACTAGGTACTTTTCCTGTTGAATGTGTACTGCTGAGTAAAAGTGTCAATAAAGACACCTGCGTAACATAAATTTCCCCAACATCATTTAAAGAGCCAGGACATAAAGGACAGATCGGGTACTGACTGTGAAGAGGTAGAGGTCACATGACAATGTTCTATGAACCATGCCAATGTGGATGTTGATGCCATGTATTTTGCCCAGAATTAAATCTAGGATGACACTGGAATTTTCTCACAACGAAACTAGTTCTATTGTTTTGCAGTTGCAGGCATGATTTAAGTTTTCACATAAGTTGTGAGCGGCACCATAGTGAACTCAACAGTAGGCCTTACACCGTGCCAGATTTGAACTATGCATAGATAAATCACGTACATTGTACAGATACAGTCATATAGCCTATCAAGTATCCCCATCCCTAATCATCTAGTCTACATTTCATTTGCAAAAAGTGGGGTAAAGGCCTGAAGAGATAGAATGCTACCTTTATCACAAGCCTCTCAAGTGTGCCCCTCAAAATAATTGGATCCATGTTAGGTAGAAATTGCTCTTCACTTAATATGGAGAGAATCTTTAGTGCAAGCTCAGATGTGATAAGCTCCCTTCCGTGCTGCCCAAAACTCTGGAATACAAGTAATTATCTGTCAAAAACACCAGCAATTACCAGTCTGACATATTCTACACACTATACCTCACATCAAAAACTATAACTACTTTAGTCCGGTGTATAATGTAACAACCAATAATACTTAAAACCCAATGTGATACCAAACATACAAGAAGAACCCGGTACTTTAACTTGTCATCAATCTCTGTCCTGTTCAGGCAATAGGTAACAACGGTCATCTCGGCACGGTAGCCCTTATTTTGACTTCCAATTGTCTCCATCTGGTGAATACATGAACATTGAGAGCTGCAAAATTAGCAAAAGACTAGCACATGCATATATGGAGAGACCTACATATAGTTTGTGTGGGTGACGATGGACCAATGCTGAAATTTCTTCCATCAAACTGTCACTGCAATGTTTAAAAAAAAAAAAAACTGTCACTGCAAAATTCCAATAGAGCCAATCCAATAAACGGGAATCCTCACCGAATATGTTAGGTAATACCATTGAGTACTTCAGAAAAATTACCCACGAAAATTGATAAATTTTCTACTCTCTGCTGTTTAATTTTTTTCCATCAAAAAAGCATAACCAAGCTAAAAAGGAAATAAGTGTTTAATACTAGTGAGTCTAGAGAAACAATAAAACACAACAATAACAGCACCTTTGTAATCTCCAACCGATTTGGCTAGGGGAGGGGAGGACTGAAGACACACACCTAACCTTTGGTAATACATGAACAAAGTAACTGCTCTTAGAAAGTTTTATCACTGAAATTGTGGCCCCTATACCTCAAAAAATCGAGGAACTCAAGGCACGCTATGCCCCAGAAACATGTCCCCAAATCAAGACCGGCAGACATAAAAATGGACACGCCTAGAGACCGATTCAATTACCTTACTCATTACTTCCTTCAAAATCAGCAGCACGAGTAATGCCCAAGGAGATATATCAAAATAAAGTAAAAAACTAATGCACAGCAGTGAGAATGCCCAAGGAGTAAAATTTAACAGAAACCGGTAAATTTGATGAAGAAATCCAAGTTTTATTTAAGCAACAGTATTCATCTAGATTGCTCAAGATTCAAGAAAGTAGTTGCCCAAAAAGAGCATATCCATCATGGTGATAATCAACAGTACAACGAGCTACAGTAGAGATTGCAGTAGGTTGGTGATTTTACCTGTTATGGTAAAGATCGCGGTTGATGGGGGTGAAAGAAGGTCGGGTGAGATTAGTTTTCCCATTAGCCGGTGAGAAAGAAGTGAATAAGAAGAGGAGGATGAAAATTGATTGAGAAGAGAGAGAAAGAACATGGCGGAGGCGGCGGCCCATCTGATTGTGCAGATGCAAGGAGAGGGAGAGAGGAATTGGCAGCTCTTCTCTTTGGTCTCATTTCAATCTCATTCTCATCTTATTTATACCCGAACGAAAACAGAACAGTGGTGCACGAACACTTCTGGTAATGGAGATTACAGAGAGAGAGAGAGAGAGAGAGAGAGAGATTATTTTTTTTAATCTTGAGAGAGAGAGTTTGTGAGCCATACTTTTTGCTTCTCTGAGCTCGGGAAAAAAAATGATAAAGGAGACGGCGATTCAAGTAATTAGTTAGTTTATTAGGAAATTAACGACCCTTGACGCGTAAATGCCTGTTTGAAACCGAAACCGTGACCGTCACCAGTTTTTCTCTCCTTTTTGGTAGAACGGAAATTGCATTGGAAGAACAAAAATGCTAGCAGGGAAAATCCGTAGGGATAATATGTTTGGCCCCATTTTGGATTTCGAAAAAATTTAGAAAAATATCCGTAAATTTTTGAATATTAATTTATGGGGCTCTGTAAAAAATCAGCTCCAGCGGATATCAGTAAGTATTACTTTTGGATAAGTAGGGGCAAAAAGACAGTTTCGCCCCTACTTATCCAAAAGTAATACTTACCGATATCCGCTAGAGCTGATTTTTTACAGGGCCCCATAAAATAATATTCAAAAATTTATGGATATTTTTCTAGATTTTTTCGAGATTCAAAATGGGGCCAAACGCGTTGTCCCTGCGGATTGTCCCTACTCATAGCAGGACTGAAGAAATTACTCCATAAAATAGTACACCAAAAGAGGAGGATATTGTTTTCCAATAGTTTCTGAGTCTGCATGAAGCAAATTAATAATAAAGATTTTATCTTCAAATTTTGCGACAGATTTTCGTACAAGTAGAAAAACATATTTGTTGCAACTACGAAACCATAAAAATTTCAATTTTTTTTTTGAGAATTCTTATTGTAAAATCCCAAAAACTATTCAAACCTAACTTTAGAATTTTGAGAATTTCTTTCCTTTTTTTAGGTTCTCAAAATCTATAGATTCTAAAAATCAGTTACGTAGAATTTTTGACAAACATTCTACATTGATTTTTAGAAGTTATAATCTAAAAAATTGTCAAAATAATTTTTTGCAAACACACACATAAAGGCATATAAAGATAGATATGCATCTCTCCCATTGAGATTGGAGCATCATTGACACGTGCATCCGCGCATTAGTTTGCTTCACGGTAGATATATTTGAACCTTATCTCATCAAACCTCTGCATTAGGAACTTGTAGTCATGTACTCTATGACATTACTTGATCGATGATTGTCAATATTACGGGCAGAGATTAGTTGGATGGCTCCAATCATGCATCCACCTCGACTTCCAACCTGTCGATGTTTTCCATAATGGCAAAGTTTAGGTCATCCCGGTAATCCCTGATCGCCCACATTTCTGCCATGAGACTCGAATTGGCTTCCATATTGTGATGAAAACTGCCCTGCCATTAACCCCTATGATCCCTAATTAGACCACTTGTTGCAGTTGTACCCATATCAAGATCTACCGACGCCCCATCCATGTTGAGTAGCAATGGCAATTGGACACACCCCACTTCGCCTCAAACAGGGTAGATTTTCCAACTCATTTTCGAGTATAGGATCGGGGTTAAAATTCCAAAGCCCGACCGGGATCGGGATGAAAGTACCCCACCCTTAAACTTGCCAAGAACCTGCCCCGACATACATTTGTGTGTGTGTGTGCGCGCGCGCGCGTGCGTGCGTGTGTCCGTGTGTATATATGCTATGGTGTCCCCGGTCATTTTGGGGACACCGTAATTTTTGGCATAACAAAACCCTAACAAGTATAACAAAAATCATTAGAAGTATAATAGAACCATAACATGGCATAACCAAGGCATAACCAAAAACCAATCAAGGCATAACCAAAAATCAACCAAGGCATAACCAACCAAGTTATGCCTTGTTATGGTTTTGGTTATACTTATAATGGTTTTGGTTATGCTTGTAATGAATTTGGTTATGCTTATAATGGTTTTGTTATGCCAAAAGTTACGGTGTCCCCAAAATGACCGGGGACACCGAAGTCATTCCCTATATATATATATATATATATATATAAAAATTATACATTTATGCTAATTTAGAGTCTCCTTCAAGTAAAGACGTCCTCATTTAAATAAAATGCGGACGTCCCTTTTTCCAATCAAATTTCGATGATCCAAGCCGCTCAATGTGTACAAAACGTGATTTTAAGGGTACCAATATAAATCATTAAAAAAATGACTAGAAAGAGCTTGATTTGAGCAGTTTTTATTTGAATCGTTCGATAGAATACAAATAAAAATTGCTCGGATCAAGTCCTTTTCAGTCTTTTTTTTTCTGCTGATTTCTTGAGGGTACCCTTAAAATCACATTCTGAACTTATTGAGCGGCTTGGATCATCGCAACTTGGTCAGAAAAGGGACGTCCTTAACTTAATACAGTAATGACACCCTTACCTGAAGTTGTGTCCTAATTTAATTATCATTATACTTAAAATTTAACATTTTTACCCTAATATTATTATCATTATACTAAAAAAAAACCTTGTATTCTTAATTTTATATTTTCACCATTATACTAAACTACACTTTTTTTTATAACTATTTTCTTTTATTTTACTTTTAGATTCCCAAATTTTTTTAATTTCTTATGGAGGGGCTGGGTGGATAAACCCGTTCCCTAATCCGGGTGGGAACGGGGGTACCCAAAAAATACCCGGTCAGGGTCGGGGCCATGTAATAATTTTCGAGTCAGAATCGGGATACGCAAAAACCCGCCCCATTGCCATTCCAAGTGCTTTGTATGAAAACACCTATTGGAGGTGGTGACCAATTAACAAGAATGCTATTCCTCGTTCTCTAACTTGTTTGTTTCCCCGTATAAAACCATTCCCTTGATTGAGCTAAAATGAGTTTGGCGACTTACATAGGTTGGTTAGAACTCGAGTTGGAATCAAACAAACATTTGTTTATGTGACACCAAATTTGCCAACAGGCAAAGGGGAAGATGAGGCTCCAATGTATGCTAGAATGGTGAGAGCCAAAAATACGTGTGTTTTTAATGACCCGAACATGGAAAGGATATGCGAAGTGGAAGAGAGGGAAACCAAGATTTACCTAGATTTCAGTTGCCCGTAGACAATCACGTAAGACATGGCAAGTATCATCTTTGGTATCGTGATACTAAACGTAGGACCGTGTAGATTATCCCGTGTAGAAAGACAATGTTAAACCATCTATCAAAAGAAGTGTTTGATTCGAGGGTTGCAAGGGAGTTTCCAAATCCAAGACCAGTCGGGAGGGGAAACGGTAGAAGGGGTAACTCTGAGGATGTTAAAGGCGGAGCGGGAAGTGAATTCGCCATTATTGCTATACAAGAGCGATTCCAAATGATGCGATGCGATGCGATCCGGTATCGGGAAAACCACAGGACATTTGTGTTTTTGGATGTGATTAAAGGTAGTGGCAGGTAGAGCAAAGGAGATTTTGTCAAGATTCCAGTGGTTTTGGTCCCAACATAGATCATCATATATAGTTATATACAGCTAAAAGTAGATCATATATTAGCAAAAAAACATATTTTAGTTAAAAGTAGTCGTATAAAGCTATTAACTGAACAGTTCCATGTGCTTGTCATATGCGGCTTTGCTTGTTTTGATTCGACCGATCAATAATCAAGGACAGGGCTATTGGTTAGTTAAGATTACACAATTATCGACGGACAGAAGCAGCACTCCAATCTATTTGACAAGCGAATCAGGAAATCGAGCAGAACTCTCAGAATATATGTGCGTAATGGTACAGGATGTATGCAAGAATTGAGTGAATAAAATAGGAGGAATCGAGTCCTATTTATAGAGAAATATGCACTCGCTCGGAAGAGGTAGCAGTGACTGCTCGAATCTGAACAGCACCCACTAGACGCGCCTAATCGGAACGGAAAAGGCATCGGGCACATTTGTTGGCATACGAACCATTTTGATGAAAAGACTCAAGGAAAGGGGAAAAAACATTAGGAAGAAGGAATAGGTATTGGGCCAAACTTAATTTTTGTTAAAAAAATATATATATAAGTGACTTGGGCCAAGCCCATTTTATCGAATGACCCAACCTGGTTTGGTTCAATTCGGATGGCGATGGCGCTTGTGATAGATGGGCCAAAGCCCACTTTATCCATGCCCTCTCCCACTACAAAACTTGAACTTGGGTGCCCCAAGGGCCCAAGCCTTTGTGTCCAATTTGAGATAGAAATATCCAAGTAAATGCCACGCCAATGTGCCACTAAGCATTTTTTTCCTCATCTACCAATATTGTCTTTTAGGCATTTTTTTCGAGTGTTTTCGAAACCATCCTCTTATTTAAAATTATGTAAATATTATCCTTGTCTAATGGACAAAGGCACGTAGAACCGAATAAAATACTCCCTCGTTTTGTTGAGAGTGTACAAAGACCGAATTGGCCTATGAATTACCGATAAGGCCCTTATATTCTGTCTTATAATTACTTGGAATGTCCGTCCCCGTAGACTCTAGCAAGGTTAGGGTTTTGGAGAGGAGACAGGAGACAGGAGACAGGAGACAGGAGACGGGAGCCCGGACTTCAGAAAGGTTTTACCTAGCAAGGTTAGGGTTTTGGAGAGAGGAGAGAAGAGGACATAGCCATGAGCAGGAGCTTGGGAATACCGGTGAAGCTTCTACACGAAGCTGCGGGACACATAGTGACAGTGGAACTCAAGAGTGGAGAGCTCTACAGGGGAAGCATGATCGAATGCGAAGACAACTGGAATTGCCAACTCGAGAACATCACTTTCACTGCTAAGGTACTCTTTCCATTCTAATTACACCAGTAATTTTCCATGATTTACACTCTTTATCGTTGATTTCTTCAAAGTTTCTGCGACTCCGAATGCATGCTTACTTTCGCTTCACTAAAAACCCTAGATTTCGTTTCGTTGTCTAGAATGGGTGACGAGTTTTTCTACTCACATCTCACACACAGGGTTGGGTTAATGTAAGATAAAATGTGAATAAGTGCTTTTATAAAAACAGAGAAATATGGTAACTTGAGTTTAACACAACTACAAGGCTTAGCTGGAGGGGTTTGCTTTCTTTGTTGTTTCCGAATTAAGCAATTGAAAAGCACGCAACTTGGAACTCCTTCAGTTTACTTTGCAATTAGAAGCCATTAATCATGTTATAGGAACTTGTGCCCAGGTTATAAGGGTGTGGGTATTAGCAAGCATTTCCTAGTGTTAAAACACATTAATCTATGCTGACCATGCCATCCTTCCCATCCAAACCGAAAAGCAAAAAAGATAAATCTATTCTTCGTCCAGCCCAAAAGAATGTCCATTTTCATTATTTTGACCTCTCAAAAAATTGTCTATATTTTGCTTTTTAATCTAACGTATTTTTACGTGCAATATGGATCTTGTATGATAAATTGGACAAAGTTTCCAAAATCATAAAAGATGTTATACATTACGAAATATGGACAATTTGTCAAGAGGTCCAAATAGTGAAATTGGACAATCTTTTTAGGATGCAGGGAGGAGTAATAAATTTCTTCATCAGTTGATATGTTTGTATGGTACAATCATAAGAGTCATCTTGTATAGCTTCCTATACCATTTTGTGTTTATTACCAACATTTTTTTTTTGATAAGTAAATAATTATATTAAAAAGAAGGCTTTTAAGGGAAAGCCACCCTATTACACAAAAAAAGGCCACAAGACAAATAGGCCCTATACACTGACATTATGGTGTTTAAAATTTAGGATATTCATGTTATGTTTAAAATTTATTACCAGCATGGGACGTCTGGTTTTTGTGATACAGTAACTCTGTATTCTTATTGGTAATGGGGTGAAAGTAACCAAACCAAACCCTTGTCCTTATGCTTTTGAGTGGCCTACCTGAATTGGTTTGTTTTTTCCATTTCGCTATGTCAAAGGGTATTTGCTTGGTAAACTGAATTTGTATTGTCTCAGTATAATACAAAGGTGAGGAATAAACTATGGGGCCCTAGTTTCTTGTTTGTATGCTGATATCCCTTTCAAAAACCGGATTGTTGACTATTGATGATTTATATTCGTATAAATTGCTCTTCTATCGCTTTAATCAGTCGAGTTGTCACATGGAATATGCCCTTATTATTTGATGATTCTCTCATGTGTGTCTTTGCCGGGACGGATTGCTCCTTCCGTTTTTACATACTTCCCAGGCAATCTCTCATACTGTATTTGATCGATCGGTCATCCATAAACTCTCGCATCTCTTTAACGAATCGATTTTCTGTTTAGCTAATCCTGCTTATCTCTTGCCTCGGTTTGTGGAAAACGTTCTTCATGTCCCTTTTTATTTGCATAATCGCAAGTTTTTGGGGTCAGTGGTTACCGTAGCTCTCTTCAAATGCGAAAGAGTTTTTTAGTATTCCTTGCGTGCCTAATGAGACTTCTCAGACCCTGCAGTGTGGGAGGCTGGTGCGTCGGGCTTCCCTTATCACTTGTGTCAAACTTTTTACTGTAATGTATGAAGATACTATTTTCGATACGAAATGTGTCATCAAAATGCAGTATGCAGATGGGAAAGTTGCAGGTATAGAATGACTGCATCTGTCAGTTCTAAGGTTTTGGTCCTAGAAGTCCTTGGTAATCTGTAGGCAGTCACCTTTTCAAAAGAATGAACCAAGTGCCATAACCCCTTCTTTCCTACCGATATACCTTATGGCGTTACGACAATCATCACCTCATGGCCTGCTACACATGGTTCCATTGAATGGTGTTTGCCTTTTATCAGAGTGTGTTTTCTTTTTATAGAAGGGTACCACCAATCCCAACAATGATGACCATATGCATCAGACCGTATAGGTAGGGAGGGAGGAAGGGAGGGAGGGAGAGAAGGAGATTACTTGTGTCATTTATGTTGCGGCTTCGGTCTAGACACTGCATCGTATTGATGTACTAGTAGGTGTGACTTCAATGATACTACTGACTAAATATAGTGCTGAAGATGGTCATAGAAAGTTCATGTGGTATTTGAGGGTTTGGATTGGAACCTATTAACTAATATGCACAATGCATCTCGTTAGGATAATGTTGGATGTGATTTTGATCTTTATGATACCTTTCCTTGGGTTCTGGGGTTGGTGTCTATCTTCTTCTTTTTTGTCCCATTTTCTTATGCTCTTGCACAGTAGTGGCATTACTAAATTGGTTTGATTCCTTGATAGGATGGGAAGGTTTCACAGCTTGAGCATGTTTTTATCCGTGGCAGCAAAGTCAGGTATTACCTTGCATCTTAAACTCTAAATCCAGATAGTTTGTTTTGCTGATAAGAACATTTGTTTGAACTAGCTTGTTTGGTAATAACTGCATTTGGACAAACGTGTAATTCAACCAGGTTTATGGTGATTCCAGACATGCTTAAGAATGCTCCAATGTTCAAGCGTTTGGAGTCTAGAATCAAGGTACCTATCGTTAGACGTCTTTAATTATCTTTCTTGTGTCAGTTACCCGTAGTTTTTTGATTTATTTCCTTTGAATTTTGAAGGGTAAGGGCTCAGCAATGGGAGTTGGCCGAGGTCGTGCTGTTGCAATGCGGGCGAGAGTAAGTTCTTTCCCTCTTCTGTTTTGCATATGTAGTATATGGTTTTCAAAGTGAGATAACCTGTGACTGCTGTTATTATTTCATGTCTAAGACTGCTTGATCATACCAAGCTTGAACCGTATATCCTTAAACAGGTGATTTAACTTTCCTCAATGGGTAGCTTCTCATAATTGACCTCATCTTTCTGTGCAGGCTCAGGCTGCAGGTCGTGGAGCTCCACCTGGTAGGGGTGTTGTGCCCTCTATAAGGAGGTAATCCAGCCATGGGTTCATCATCTCTGTTCTGAAGCCATTATACATTCCGTTGTAACCATTGCCTAGAGTGATGTATTCGCTATCCTCAGATTTGCAAGTTCCAAGTTTAGTAGTCTTTTGTTTTCAGAGCTTTATGTTGCGTAAGACATTTGCCACCTGCCTGCTATTGTTGATGTTCAATTCTGGGATGATTTTCCGATAACAGATCCTGGGATGTTATATTTTCTTAATTTTCCATTTTCTTGTCTGCCCATCTATCCGTAATTTACTCCATGCTACCCAATTTCTATATATAACCCATACCAATTGTGTAATTTCAGTAACTTTCTACATACAAACGCAACAAAATCCCCTAAACTTCCCAACATACCCCTTGCCCCCATTTATTCCTGAAACCCCATTTATCCCCAAAATCACCTCCACCACCAGCGCGATCTCCACAACCTCCTCCACCGCCACCACCACGATCTTCACCACCTCCACCACCATGTTTTCGATGACCTCCACCACTACCACCACCATGTCTCCACCAACAAAGAGACCAAGAAAACCCAAAAAATAATTTATTTTTTTTGCTTTCTACACAATTTTGGATACACACTCCTGAAAATGTTAAAAAAAAAAAAAATCATGTTTTAAAATTCAAATATGTCTTGGTACAACGAACTGAATATTGAATTAGTTTTAGACTTGCCTCTTGGCGCGGTTTGGAATCGTTTTTGGATCTACACCAGGAAAGATTATTGGGAGGTCCGATCTGCACCAGGAGTGAATTGAATTGAATCAAGTTGGTTGCTTTGGGATAAGAACCAGGACTTCTGTGGGTCTTTTTTTTTGGACGTTAATATCATCAATCTATGACTGTTTTGGGAATCTGATGCTGGCAGCAGCGGAGGGGAGGGGAGGGGAGGGGAGAAGAGATGAGGAGGACGACGACGAAGATGATGGATAAAATTAGAAGGCCAACTTAATCATTGTTCATTAGGGTATTTTTTGTCACAAGTTGTCAATTTTTAATGGGTTCTACGGAACAAATAAGGGGTTGTAAATAGAATCACCCTAAGATAAAATACCTATATGACAGTCTTCAAAGCCGAAACACTTTATTAGAGCAACATTTACTTTTAAATCCAATCAAGCTGAAGAAATACTATAAGAGAAATAATTGCGACATTCATTTGTTCATTGCAGAAGCTATCAAACCAAATTACAAGTGCTTTGAGCCCCATATATCACCTTTGTTTCTCACTCTGCAGAAACTGTACATGATAAGGCTGTTGAGGGTCTAACAAGTCCGGGCACAAGCAAAAACATAAAAAAGAAGAAAAGTCTAATAGTTCGATGCAGTCAACTTAGCGGAAGAAGCCATAGAGCTCCAAGAAGCAAATACAAAAGTTCCATGGATTAGACTCATCTGTTGTGGGAGCAGTCAAGACAACCCTAAAGAATCTAAAGGGAAGCAGAGCACTGGGACCTACTATAGGCCATGAAGCAAACTGGCCAGGTTTGCACATTGTCGTCTCATTCTCGTGCACTCTTAAGTCGGTCCAAGTCTTCCCATCCAAAGAACCCTGGAATATAATCAATAAAACTTGGTCATAACCTCCTCCGCTTGGAATCTCATTTAGAGAGAGGGCAGAGGAAGAGAAAATAACAGGAGAGTATCATATTTACCTGAAAATTCCAGCATCTAATGTAGGCCCTCGATCCATCCTGCCTCAAGGTATAGTAGTTGCACATAAGCTGCATACATCAAACAAGCTATCCAGGTCAAATAGATAATGAGGGGAAAACCATGCAATTGTTTATACGGGTACGTCATGCATACTGCATCTGGTAATTCATGAACAAGATGGCTCCCAATTCATCTGAAGGTAAAGGTAGTTTTTGTTTTGATAGAGCCCTGTTTGGAACTGCACTAGTCACTGCATCTGGTAATTTATTACGAGACAAGATTCCTATCGGAAGTTAAAAGGTAGCTTATAAACCAAACCAAACCAAACAGAGCCTTATGTCCCAATCACTTGGGGTCGGCTACATGAATCTTTCTCCTCCATTGAGCTCTATCAAGGGCCACATGTTCACACAAATCCATTATACTCATATCTTTGCACACCACAAACCCATTATGATCGCCCTAATTGAATGAGTGATTTCTATTAGTGGAGTACAACAAACTGGACAAAAAGAATCCATATTAGCATTTGCTACACAGTGGAGCTCCCAAGTAGAACAGCTTCACTAGATTTGCTTTCATTAGTCGGAATACAACAAACCAGGCAAAAAGAGTATGTAATAGCTACCCTGAAGAAGTTCAGATTGGCTATTATTTAGTTGAGCTATAGCACGATGTAAGTATTGTAGAGCATATCCTGGCCACACTTATGGGTGGTGTAGGGTTCTAAATCTCAGATCAGACACAGGTGTATGTTTCTTGCTCTTCAAAAAATTAAAAGACCGATTAGAAAAATGAAATTAGAAGAGAAGCAAGAAGATGACGGCAGACAAATAAAAATTCAATACCTGGTGGTCTTGGCCAATGTCAATCATCCACCATACATTGTTTCTTCCGTCCTCAATCCTAGGTCCAGTAAAGGATGTTCCCTGATGCACAACGAATCAACTTTGATGACCTTCCCGAAGGGATCAATTTGGAACTTTCCACAAGAATTTAAATGATAGTAGAGTCATACCTGGTAAGTCCTAGAAACCAAAACCTTAGGGTCGGTATATCTCGAAATGGGACTGCTAGTGCTGATAGAAATTCTCTAAACCACACAAGACAAGAGAATCAGATATGAATTCAGAGATTGCAAATCAAGAGAAAATGGGATTGCGAGAAGTTACCTTAGAGAGAACAGGATTTACCCATTGATGTTCCCCATAGGATGTGCCAGAGAAGTACAAAACTCCATTGCTGTCCCCATCACATATGTATTGCAGCTCCTTAAAACTAGATCGCCGGTGCTGGAATCTTGCACTATTAAGCAAAAAAACCGTTAACCACAAATGATTGGCAAGAATTCCAAGTGAACATTAGAGTCAACTAATTTGCCCCCATTTCCTACAACGGTGTAAGCAGAAGTAAAAATTTGAACTCTAGAACCCAAAGAAAAACACAAAATGGTAGTATAACATTTGTTGCAAAGGAAACAGTCTCCTTTTGACTTCAGAAATACCTTCGAAGAAAAAATATAACAGAGGCTTCAACTAATAAAGACACAAATATAATCTCTCTTCACAGTGGACACAGTTGCAAGTCTCTTAACTTCTAAAGAAACTTGTCGCAAGTGCGGCACGACGTCACTTTACTTGCAAACAATCTCTACATACAGCTCTTTGTTGACTAAAATAAGCTTGTTTATCGAGGAATCAATGAAAAGATGAATCATTAATGCCTGAAAACAGGGATATACCATGCTCTAAGAAAGATTAGATTCTGCGAGTCAAATCTTTCGGGGCTCTTTTGCCAAACCTTGGTATATGTGTAGTGTGTTTTAACTATTACTCCAAGAGAGGGTTATCTAGCCGGCTAGAACGAAAAATTCAAACAAAGGAAGATCAATTACATGAAAGACGCACAGGAAATTAAGTACCTGACTCTTAGGGAATTATAGATATTCGACATTCGAGTACATAATTCAACCAATAATAAATTTTGCTGTACATTTCAGTACATCACCCGAGATCCTTTCAAACCTAATCCAGGGAAAATAAATGGTCTGTCTATCATCATGTTATCAAACCAAGACCGAATTAGATATCTTCCTCGAAATCTCCATTGAACTGTGTGTCCACAATAATGAAAAGATATCACTACATGCTTCGTTTCATAATGGCCTGGGTGACATGCGGACATGTTCAGTGACTGAATGACTGATAAAATCATGCTGAAGTTACCAAATTGCTGTTATCCACCAAAAATAGGAGGCTAGATATGCATGCATGAACCAGAAGAGGAAGTAATGCAGTGAATACAAGGGTGTTATAGTGGAGATGACAAAAGCTTGTGTGCCGTCCCATGGTATTGAACATGGAGAAAGGAGGGAGCACGGAGAGATTGGGTAGAAATCGTGATTATCTGGGGAGATGGATTCTAGGAATGTAGCCTCGCAGACAAAAGGCCAAAACTTGATACATGTATTACAAGAAAGGCTATTGAACTCAATTGAGAACAGAAACTGAGTGTTGACTAAGCACTAAGATAGTCGGAAAAACTAAATCAGTAATTAAGTTCTTTATTTGATCCATGAGCTGGAAAGGTCCTTGATCCCAAATTCCCTTTATCCTGTATGCCCAAGCAACCAAACACATGTATCTTCTCCCAGGTTGTAAATCAGGCGTGAGATTAAAATACTACTCCCATGGACCATTTCCGTAAGACTATTATCCCATTTTGGGATGTCCCGTAATAGATGCACATCATGAAAAACCAATCGAAAAGCAGGTAGTATTCCCATGTTTCCCTTCACTGTAGAATTGAATTAAGTACTCCAAGGAAGCAAATTAAATACACAAGGACACTTTTGGAATGTTAAGATTTATGAAGCGCAATCATCATATCTCAATAAAAACTTGGATTCCTGAAAAATGGGCCCGCAAAATGGAAGAGGGAGTGATATTCTATATCTAGATTCAACAGGGAAGGCTGCAATAGAGATAGCTATCAATGCTTAGTGCTTACTTTTGGTCACCCTGTGGATCAGCCAACCCAAATTCTAAATAAGAGATGGCCTCTTTCACCTGTTACAATTTAAGAAAGAAGAGAGGTCACTAGAAAGAAAATCCATTCTAGACCATATATGCAGAAACTTTTGATCGAAAATGTATAACTAATGCTGTTAGATAAAAGAAAATGTATAACTAACAATAAATGGTCCTGACTCACCAGATATTCAAACGTGGGAATCTTTTTACTAAGGTTACTCCTTTCAAGCTGCAACAGCATAATAAAAAGGAGAGTGGCAATAGAAGGAATGAGCAGACTTATGAAATTGAGTTATAAATCTGTAAATCCATCTACAACATCTTTACCCAGGACCCCGTACCTTTTTAAGCAAGACATACTGGAGAAGTGGAAAGCGCACAAGTGGCAACAATAAACTAGCAGAATGGAACCTCTCCCCAAAAAGATGTTCTGGCATTAAATTTAACATTGTCTCATCCACCACGTCCCACCCATACAACTCATTTGCTTGCAAGCACCATAGTAAGATTGCATTAAGAACTCTTTCTTCAGATGTTACTGTCAAATCTGGATGCTGCAAAACCCACACGAATTATAAGAAATGTCTCAATATGCACATTGTAAGCACTATTTGAAAAGTGGTCAAAAAAGGCAAGGTACTTTCTTATGTAATGATATTCATCCGGTTACATTAAATCTCCTGAATTAGGGCTGGATAGATTTGCCACATAAAGCTCCTTCAAAGATTGATTGTTATTGCTCAATTAATTCACCAATCATGGCTTACCAGCATATAAAAACATATATCTTCATCATGATGTAACTTCTACTCCTTTTTCCTTTTTGTAACAAAATGGAGAACGCCAAAAAACAATGTCATACTTCTTTTGCTCATTTTCTTTTTCTATCTTTTTTGGCAAATTATGTGCTGCATAATACTTTCTCCACGTTTCTCAGACTGGGAAACCAACATTTGAAAAACTTGGACTTTATACTAAGTTTTGTACAAGCACAACATTTCTCCTCGATAAATCCCCATGTCATTGTCATAAGCAACTTCGAAAGTAAGAACCCACCTTAAGAATATCGCTAAATGATGCTTCATCTAACAAGACAAAGTCCATGCTTGAAGTTGTACAATAATCGAAATGCATTGCCAACTTCCTCACACATGTTTCTTCAATAAGTTTACATGAAGGAACAGATGAAATCGCTTGGAGAATTGGGCACACTGTGTCCTGCAACAAAGTTCATGGTTAGCTACAAGAACCAATTACTTCGCGAAAAGTGTCTTCTTCCTCGTCCATTAAACTTGTGCATAATAGAAAAACTCTTGGTTGTATGATCTTCTTCCAATAGGAGAACTCCATCCCTGCATATGATAATGTAGATGAGAGATCAATATATCATAGTTGATTATAGAGGGTTCTCTGCTTTTTGTTTACAGAATTCCGAAACCGCAGCACTTCTCTGTTCTTTTATCTCTAGTCATGCAACTAGCAGTTCCCCAGAATGATAAAACGCAAAGATTTAGCATTGACTTAAATTGAGCAATTATATTCAGTGTTGAAGTATGGGTTCTAAATTACCTCCGAGAGGCATTCCAGAAGCGTTTTACAGCATTCCTGATGAAGTAGAGTTACCCCAAATTGATCACCCAATAGAAGAAGCTGGATTAGCAAGGTACCAATATCTGCGGTGTCTTCACTACCAAGTTCCCCACAGTACAAGAACTCAAGCATAGCTTTGAATGCTTCTAGTGGAACATCCTGTAAAAGGACCTTTGAGGAAATGCTCTCACTCATTCCATTGGTAAACATCTGCCATGCAATCATTCAATTTAGTACCCACGTGATCACAACAATTAAAATCGTTGCAACATAAAAATCTTCTTTATCCCTGCATATTGCTTCGCCAGTTACATCACATATGGAAAAGTAGTTTACTGAGACATATTGCATGACAGCAGCAAAGAAAATTTGTCTTAAAGTGGATTTCAAGTTTTATTTTTGGATAATCCCAAATAGTATAACTTTGAATGCGATGTGGAAGCCAGATTTTCGTGAATCAGATATATGTTCAACAAAAAATCGTTTGATTTACTGTGTGATGAGAAGATGCCAACCCCCTCCTCCAGCCTTTGGCCATGTCCCACAGTGTAGTGAACTCATTAAACTTACACCAATAAACCTAGATATAACTACATCAGGTTGACTTCTTGTCAACCATAACCACATGAGTCACACTCATATCCATGAAAAGATCTTTCATATATATGAAATTAATAGGAGTAAATACAGATTCAACTTAATTTTTTTGGCATGTGGTTCTCACCTGAAAGATGAAAATATATTTTCAGCCCAAGCTTCTAACTGAAGAAGGATAATCATTTTGGTGAATCAAGTTCAACACACAAAAATGCGACAGATTTTAATTATAATCTCACCATAAGTTACACTAAAGATAAGTGTTGTGTATGCATAAACTCCCACTACACACTTTAGCGAAGAGCCAGCTAATTGGATTTGCCAACACATCCTACTTTTCCCCCCTTGTAGAGCTGGATTACAACACAAGTTCCAACTAATAGTCTAATTCGCCAACACATCAAGCTTTTACCTTGTTATCTGGAAAATAGTGAAATAATTACTGCTACATGCCGGGTGTTAAGAAGAACAGATAAGCTATCAGAATTGTACGTCCACTACTAGGAATACATGTTTAGTTGGCAACAGGAGTCATAGAGGGAGAGAAAAAAGCTTGCTCACCTTAAAAAATGGGATACTCCATAAAGCAAGGATAATTTTATGTGAAGGGGAGACAAGATCGTGACCACCAATATAGATGTCCACATCACTGTACTCTCCAGTTATATGAAATTGTATGAGCCTCTGCATACTGAGGGGAAGTCCTGAGGGAAAGGCTGTACCACACTGGGGCTTAGAACCCCGATATGATATCTCCACATTATTGCCCGAGTCAAACAACTTTTTGTTCAGCTTAAACCGTTCTGTAATTTCTTCACATTGCTTCACCAATGGCGTCACTTCATACTTTAGGCTCAGAGTTCTCAGGGAGCTGAGTTGCGACTCCAAAACCTACATCATAAATGGACATAAGCAATATCAGAAATTAAAGGTACAAATGCACTGAAACTTTACATCAGCGTGGGATGTTACAATTATCATGCAAGGTCCAATAGTTAGTGACAATTTGACTAAAAACATACTATCACCATCTTCAAGAGAAGACAAGTATTAATTCCATGTCAACTGCAGCCTGATTCATTAAGACGACCATTGTCATTGAGGTACAACAAATGTCAGAGGTTAGAAACTCCTAACCCAAGACTTGCTCCTAACTCAAGAATCAGCAAGAACTAGTTTGTTAACAGGTGTACTTTGATGCGGCTCCGACAAAATAAATACTGTATACATGTCACAAGCTAAGAAATTTTGGAAACACAGAAAGAGATCAAAATTTCAAAAGAGGATGCCTTCACAAGGCTCTATTGTTGAAGTTGATAATATTGATTGTTCCAAGAATAAGCAGCAAAATGTGATAGGAGACCTCATTCCCTCATTCACGTCACACAATGATTCCCATTAAACTCGGAACTGTTTTCACTATCAAAATTGTAGTAGTCCAGATATAATAGTGACCACAATATTACTAAAGGCCAATTTCCCTTCAGTTGCAATAACCAATCAATAACTTGCTAAATCAAGCTAGAGGACCAAAAAGGGATCAACATTAGCCAAAATGTGCAAAATTATAGCATTGACCACTTTTCAGTTTAATTACCTTGGTATGGCCCGTGTAGATATATTGCAGAAATGCATGAAGAACTGGATAGCTCACATCCTGAAGCTGGATCACATCTTGGTTGAACAAACTTGAACTGAAATTCCCGGATGCCCCCAAGATTACCTTATGAGCAGGGACTGCTTTTTCCTCCTCGCCCACAACAAAGACTATATCAGATAGTTCCCAACTCTCAAGAAAATTTCCAAGCCCCCAATTTTCATAATTCCCACTCTCATTTTCCATCGCTTCTTCACAATCCTCCTTTCCATCATATTCCCCACAATCCACATTCGTCCACAAGGATATATGGTTTTGTGTTAACGGCAATACATTCACATTTCTATAACCAACATGTTTGTCCCAACTACTAAGCCCAACATACTGAACACTACAATTGGGATTCGAATCAAGCCACTGAAAAACAAGATTCTGAAAAGGGTACCTTCCCTTGCCTATGCTAATCAACCCATCATAGATACTAATCCAATAACTCTGAAATGCGGAAGAACAACACAGCCCTATCCCAGCTACATCAACCACTGTATTCCCATCAACCTCGATTTTGAGTCGACGATTTCTGTGACTCCCTATAATTACTGTATAGTGAGGACTATTATCCCTCTTGTAATGGTAGTGTTGACTACCCACATGCTCTCTAAACACAACGGTGACATCATTGAGTGCAAAAGCTTCAAAAGCCACGCAACCTCTTCCAGCTTCCCTAAACCTCAAATCATTACGCCAAGCACACTCGAAGGGTGCTACAGTTAGGAACTTTTTATGCTGCTTCTCAATCATCTCTGCTTGTATTCAACCACCCTTCTTCACTCTGACATAAAAAAGGCAATCAAGAGTTAACGTAATACCTTCCTACATAAACACAGTTTCCGCGTAAAAACGAACATATCCCACCAAATCAAATCGATCGAAAGCAATAAAACAATGGAATGATGATGAAAATGAAGCCCGAAGGGTTTCAAAAAAATTGCAAAAAAAAACAAAATCGGACACTGCCAATGAAATATATCTATCAACCACCCTTCTTTACTCACCTGACAGTAAGACTAGAAATTATGCCCACCCAAAAATACTACTTGAGAGTAAACTAAACTACTCGTTCAAACCAAACCAAACCGAGCCTTATGTTCCGATCACTTCGGGTCGGCTACATGAATTCTTTTCCTTCGTAATCATATTTGGATTCACGTCATAAAGATCTGAGGGGCTTTTTACGTGCTGGCTGTCAGCTACCCAACGCACAACTCTCCTCCTTTATCCGGGCTTGGGACCGGTTGGGAAAGAAAGATAAAGGCTCTAAGCATGAACCAGGCAGAGTTAAACTACTCGTTCCATATAGCCAAATTTCCAACGCAATAATCCCACCAAAACAAATCAACCAGAAGCATGAGAACACAAGAATGGTAACTAAAATGTGGAGCTTCCCCAAATTGCTGAAAATAACAAATGGAATTTCCCTGTCAACCCAAAGAAAAACATTCATAAAAATCTTGGATAATTTCAAAGGTCACACTATCTGAGATCAGACAAACCCAGAGACTGCTAGAAACTCTTCACATAACACAAGAATCCAAACCCCACAAACAAACGGTAGACATCAAAACAGCCATACCACATTCATATCCAACCACAAGAAAAGTATGAAAATATCTGACATAGAAACCCCAAATAATAAGAAAAGAGATCCGGATTAAAAATGGTCCAAGCTGATGGTCCATAAAAGAAAACGACTTTTACCAGATTGAGGGAAAAAACCAAGCTCTGAATTCCCTTTGATTTTCAAGAGATAACTATGGTGGGTGGTGATGTTACCTGGAAACTTGCACGTTCAAGGATCCATCCCTATCATCGAATCGAACCAAAAGATGCACTGATATTTCCTTTTTTGGCGCAAAGCTCTGAGATTTCTAGCTCATCTTGAATGGACATTTATGTAGGTGAGTGTACAGATGATATACATGTATGTGCCTGTGGGGAGAGAGAGAGAGAGAGAGAGAGAGAGAGAGAGAGAGAGAGACAATGATTGGAGGATCCCAATATGACGAAAGTCGTTGGATTGAGATTAGATCAGAACTCCTAGTCAGCCTTGAATTGGATATTTTGGGAGATTTCACTCTGAACTTACGGTCGAAAGTAGGGATGGCAATGGGGACGGGTCGGGGACGGGGGTACTACCTCCACCCCCTACCCATTACCCCCTACCCCATCCCCATCCCCGACCCGATCCCCAATGGGGATTTGTTTTTTTCCTCCATCCCCGACCCAAACGGGGAACGGGGATCCAAATGGGGATTCGGGGATTTGGGGATTTGGGGATTTTTATTTGCGGCACATAATAGTACCTCCATTTCCTACACCTGTATTTCATAATTTTAGCATATACTACCAATTTTCAGCGCATAACAACACGTTATTCACTGTTTTAGCAAGTACTATCAATTTTCAGCACATAATAACTAATTCCAACACATAAGTTAATCTACAACATTGTTTTTCCAACATTAAGTTAATTCCAGCCAGCACTAATTTTATAGTTCCATAGTTTTTTCAACATTACCAAAACAGGACTGATATATAATATAGTATATATTTATTTATTTTTATATATAAGTATATATTTCGGGGATTCGGGGACGGGGCGGGGCGGGGAACGAACGGGGAACGGGGACGGGTAGGGTTCGGGGCGGGGACATACCTATCCCCGTCCCCTACCCGATCCCCGAATTTTTTTAAAAAATTCCCCATACCCTACCCGATTCCCAAACGAATCCCCGAAGTTCGGGGATTTTTCGGACGGGGAACGGGGAGGGTTCGAACGGGTCGGCCGAGATTGCCATCCCTAGTCGAAAGCATAAGACAAAAAAAGTTGGGCATCGATTTCAATGAAACGTGGCCTTTACTGCTGCAGCACAGGTGACAGCTGGATTTTCATTTTATTCCAATAAAGGTCCTGAGGTGTTCTGATATTGAAATTTTTTTTTTTTTGTGATTGAAAAGTTATTAAAATGTTTTTGATAGTGAATAAATTTTTGATAAATTTTCAGTTATTTTCAGTAGCGAATAAGTTGTTGATAAGTTTGTGAGTAAAGTTATTGTAACAAAAAAAAAATTTAACATCTTTTTTATTAGTGAAAACGAAATAGTAAAATGTCGAAACTTTTTTATTAGTAGAATCAATATAGTAAAATGTGTTTTAAGTGTTTTTTATTAATGGAAACACTCTTAGGTGAGGGATCTCGCACAGTGTTAACATGGGGGATTGTAATCTCCACCGTCGGATGAGATCTCTAATGAGAAGTAGAGTGTACTAAATATTTGCACCTATTTGTTTTTCATATTTTGTGTGGGAATGGGATATTTCCGGTCCCTTCACTTGTCCGATTCGTTTCCGAGTTCGTTTGATGATCATAACCGTTGATATTTTAGACCTTATTAGGAACACTAGGTCTGCAAGAAATCATGTTAATCAAACATCGTTTGATTGATGTGTTCTCAAAACATAATTGTCTCTTAAAAAATGGATTTTCATCCAATTGTGCAATGTTTTCTAAACCCATTTTATCGAGATTGATGTCTTTCAAAAGTATATTAAATGATATCAATTAACATGAATAATGACGTGCCTAATATTCTCGATGAGGTCCAAAATCAGATCACTAAAACAAACCCAAAAGAGACTGATAATGACAAGAGAAGATCCCATTCCTTTGGTGTGAGGTTGGTCAAAGTCCAAACTGGTACTATAAAATAAAATACATTGCCAAAGTCATTTTTTCATTACAATGTCACAAGTAAAAAATTACTAGTATTGTTGTTGAACTTCGGATTGGTGTTGTACACACCTCTGAGCCGTCGAATCATGCATTAGACGGTTCAAATCTCATCTCGGCAATCAACGACTGCGCACATCGCTATATAACATCATCCCCTAATTCATTGTGGTTATAGCAATTTGGTGTCGTTTTAGCACAATTTCAAATTATTGGATGAAACTCATCTTCTTTGAATGCCAAAGGTGTTTGACCAAGAGTGAATGAGAAAGTAAATACTCCCTCCGTCCCTTTTTAAAATTCAGTATTTCATTTTGGACTGTCCCTTAATAAGTGTTCATGTGTAAAGTTAGTGGATAAAAGTTATTACATTTTTTCATTTTGTCTCTAAAAGTAGATTCCACTTTGAAAAGTTAGTTAATAAAAGTGTAATGATGACATCTCCATAGAGAGTAAATAGAAAAAATAGAGGTAAAAATTGATGTGAAATTTGTAATAATGATATTTTCTTAATAATTTGGAGTTATTAAGCGGGACATTTAAAAGGGACGGAGGGAGTAAGTGTTTGTCCTTTATTCTATTGCATGTTTGAATCTCATAGCGGCTAAACATTTCAAATCTTGGAGCCACTGAAAGTTAATTTTAAGACCTCTAAACTAGTCAAGGTGAGCGCAAACTAACTCAAATATCTGATTATAAAAAAAGCATGTACTACATTAAAAATGATTGTAGTATAAATTGTCGCCGCAGCTTAATTCCTTTCTCATAGTCTCTCTCTTCCAAGTATCAACACCTGCATACCTTGAAATTGAGTGACGACTCAAAGCTCCACGACAATTAAGCGTTAAAGAAATGTTCGCGAGGTCACCAACAACTCCGTTGTAGTCTAGTTGGTTAGGATACTCGGCTCTCACCCGAGAGACCCGGGTTCAAGTCCCGGCAACGGAAATTATTTTCCCCTTCCTTTTTTTGTATCATTTTCCCCCTCAGATCTATTGCGGCATATGCTACTAGCATTGTATAGGTTTTATATCCATGCATTGGCCATAGGGAAAAATTCAAAATACCTCCCAACCTATACACCCAAATTCAATTAGACTCTCAACCTTTTAAAAACTTCAATTTTACTCCCAACGTTATATTCCGTTATCAAAATGCCCCCTTCCGTCCAAATTACTAACGGATTCCGTTAAAGGCTCAATTAAATAGTATTTTGATCGAATTTCGATGATCCGAGCCGCTCAATGTGTTCAAAACGTGATTTTAAGGGTACTCGCGAGATATCAGCAAAAAAAATGATCGGGAAGGGCTTCATCTGAATAGTTTTTTATTGAACCATTCAATAAAAAACTGTTCAGATGAAGCCTTTCCGATCATTTTTTTTTCTGATTTCTCGGGAGTACCCTTAAAATCACATTCTAATCACATTGAGCGGCTCGGATCATCGAAATTCGATCGGAAAAGGGGAGGTACAAACCGAAGCAAAATTCAGACGTCCGTACTTGAATAAAATCGGGATCGATCCACATCTCCCCTTTTCCAATCGAATTTTGATGATCCGAGCCGCTCAATGTGTTTAAAACGCAATTTTAAGGGTACTTGCAAGAAATCAACAAAAAAAAATGACCGGGAAGGGCTTCATCTGAACAGTTTTTTATTGAACTATTCAATAAAAAACTGTTCAGATGAAGCCCTTCCCGGTCATTTTTTTTTGTTGATTTCTTGCAAGTACCCTTAAAATCACGTTTTAAACACATTGAGCGGCTCGGATCATCGAAATTCGATCAAAATACTATTTAACTGAGCCTTTAACGGAATCCGTTAGTAATTTGGACGGAAGGGGCCATTTTGATAACGGAATATAACGTTGGGAGTAAAATTGAAGTTTTTAAAAGGTTGGGAGTCTAATTGAATTTGGGTGTATAGGTTGGGGGTATTTTGAATTTTTCCCTTGGCCATAATATAACCTTCTTCCATCACTGTTCATCTTTGTCGTCATCGCCCATTAGTTATTAGGACAATGCTACTCACACAACGATCCAAACACAACAACTTACACAACCTCTCATATACATGTGGGGCCCACACATATTAGTGTGTGTGGAGCCCACATGTATGTGAGAGGTTGTGTAAGTTGTTGTGTTTGAATTGTTGTGTAAGTATCATTTTTGTAGTTATTAATTAGAAATTCATCATGGTTCAACCACTAAGAAAACAAAAACCACCACCAGAAAAAACAGCATAAGATATCATATGGGGGGCTTTGAATCCCGTAAACAGCGTGCCCACACGGCCCATTACCCTTTCTTTACTCTGGTTGGGAGAAAAAATGAGGCAGCCAAACTCCATTGACAATCTCAGGCATATGTTTTCTTTGGTATATAGTAGACTGTAGACCAACAAGAATCATCCAGAGCCCATAACTGCATTCATTTTATGTTAAGCTTCTTTGAAGAATGGCATTCCTAAATAAAGTAAGCTTAAACTCAAGTCAGGATATATTAGGATGACAAGGTTTATGATTAAAAAAAAACAAACAAACAAAGAATGACAGGGTTCGGCATAAGTTCTAATCACATGCAACTTACAAATTATCTGATGATGGAAAATCAACACAAACAGAAAAGCTCATCCTTTGATGTTCAGGAAGAACATCAAGCCGAATCCAAAACTCTGAACATCATTAAACACAAGATCCATAAACCTTCAAAAAGGGACTACAAACCAGGGGCAACTTATGTTGCGCAATTGCACCCACCCCCAAAATGATTTAAAATAAGCTACAACAGTTAAGTCATTGAGTTCTTAATAGCCTCTGTTAATACATTCAGCCTTGCTAAATTATATCCTCTAACAGGAAGTTAGCAGGTTCTGATCTTGCAGCATAACCAAATTTAGACGTGCTATATTTTCGGTGGACACCCGTGAGTTTCCCAGTGCCCGCTTTCTGATGGAATGTAACCATCCTCCTTGAGCATTCTCTGTAAAAAAAAAAAAACCCAAACACACACACACACACACACAAAAGCAATCAATACAATGCACAAATTAGCCTCAAGTAATGATAGTAGAAGTTTCGGACAAAAGAAATTGCGAAGGAGAGCACACTGACAGAAGTTGATCTTTGGAGTAGTTTGTGTGCCTCTCACAGGGTTGACTCCATTGCTTCGACCCACCAAGACTACACTGAGCAGTGAATACTGCTGCAGCAGCTAATAGAGAAGGTCTGAACTCCAGCATTTCGTACTCTACGAGACACAGCTCAATTATGAAGAAAGACAGAAGCTCCAGCTGGTTTTAAGGTCATGAAGAACGTATCAGAATCACTTACGCTCCATTAAACAGATGTGCAGTTTGTATAAAATATAAGAGCTTTTTAGATGTAGAAGAGAAGTACTGTATTGGCATCCTTATAAAACTATAACACTACTTAACGTGAAGGACTTCCCATTTACTCCCATTTCATATGGTAGGTAATAAGGTATCAAATCCAAAACTATATGAAATCTATATGTAAGGTATCAAATCTAACTTGAAGCTACCCTCTTTACCTGATATGTCAAATCCATTCATTTGAAGAGCACAGAGTACAATCACTACATACCTTCTTGTCAGTTTGAGCAGCTTTGAGGAACCTCCTCATAAACACGTATGGAGTGGGAACGGTATCAAATCCAAAACTATATGAAATCTATATGTAAGGTATCAAATCTAACTTGAAGCTACCCTCTTTACCTGATATGTCAAATCCATTCATTTGAAGAGCACAGAGTACAATCACTACATACCTTCTTGTCAGTTTGAGCAGCTTTGAGGAACCTCCTCATAAACACGTATGGAGTGGGAACTGATAGATTGAACTGCAACGTGTTGACCATTAACTTCTCCTGCAATATAATGGTGAGGAAATGAGAAGAGTTTGTAACATTATTAACCTTCCCGCAATACAATGAGGCATGTATTCAAAATGCAGTGATGAGGAAATGAGAAGAGTTTAACAGAATCGACAATGTGTTAGCTGCAAAACCTACCATCTGAAGCACTTCTATTCTACTGTAAGCCTTGTCAGAAATCAGAATGAGGTCCTCTACAACTGGAACTGAAACTTCCTCATACTTGCAAGCAAGAAGCATTGCTGTCACCCCAACAAGCTGGAGTTTCTTCCTCACCACTGGTTGGACTGCTAAGAATCTATCAATAAGATTGACAGTCAGGTACAAAGTCTCATCCATCAGTTCGAACTTGTAGTGCACCTGTTCATTGATGAAACGGTTATGGTTATGGAGGCTTTTATAAGTTCATATCTTAACTCGAAATATAGCCAACACTAGTAGAGCATTTATTATACCTCAATCAGCCAATCAATTAGAATGCCTCTCATCTTTTCGTTAAGGTCGGACTGCTGTGCCATATAGTTTGGTGAGACACAGCTAGAACTCTGCATCGGGAAACAAAAAACTACTGTTTTAGTATGTAAGCCCCGAAGTTGCTGGTCTTTCTCGCTTCATTGTTATATATACTTATGTTTCCAATTATAATCAACCATTTGTAGCCGTTTCTTCATCATCATCCATTTTCTTTTGGTTGCTTTTGCCCTTTATGTGTGTGAGTGAAGGAGTTTATCGACAGTGCACAGTTTGCTGAAATAAGGATGTTACCCTCCCAAAGAATACATTAAGATAGAATAACCACAGAAAATGAGGTGGACGAAAGGGACACGCATTTTTCTTTTGCCCCGCTCATTTTCTTAAGACAAAAAGGCACAACCTGCCAACAAACAACAGCAAACAAACAAGCCACGTGGATAACCTGTTTACGTAAGGTAAAAAAAGAAATTTGTTTTCACAGATCGAATTTTAGTTTAAATAGGCCAAAACAACTAGAATAATGTAGGCTTAGAAAAACATATTCATCCATTAGCACGTACAACATCAAAAGCAACAATTATTGAGTTGATAAGGCTTTTCAGTCTATTGTCAAGCTGATTGTAAAAACCGAAATTCGTTTTATACTTAGGACTGTCAGTTCAAGTAGTCCGGAACAACAAGAAGTAGGCTTAAAAGTCATATTCATCCAGTAGCAGTAGCACGTACAACATGAAAAGATACAACCAACGAATTGATAGGCCCTTTTCAATCCATTGCCAAAAAACTGATCGTTATATACTACGTATGTTTTATGAGCTCTGATTGTCATGATCATGTATTAATGTCAAGATCATAGAATGTTAAACCTTTGACATTTAGCACACAAACTCGTAATTGCCTAATGTATTTGTCTGCCTATCTATATGGTTCATGTAATGGTTTTGAATCAAGGAATGCAACTCGATTTTTCTCCAGTCAGTGATAATGTTCAAATTTGTTTAGCGAATTGTTACTACTATTGGTTGAACCCCTAAAAGATTGACCACTTAAATCACAATTTCAGTGAGAAAACCAAATTATTTTTGAGTTCAGATGATCTGTTGAGATAACTATCCCATCAATTCTAGCAATAAAGGAAGAACCAGGTATAGCAGACATCACCTCTACTCTCTTGTAGTAGGCATATAGATCATCAATGTATTCAACAACTGCAAGTGGGTTTTTCTTGTCGGCATTGTCTATGTCCGAAACAGGCTTTTCAGGTATATCTTCCATTTCATCCTCGTCCTACGAAAAAATAAGAACACCTATGAATTTCCCACTGGAGTAATAGACCATAATAAGGCTTTGATATACAATCACATCTTTACGGTAAAGGAGAACCAAATACCATCCGGTCAATTTCGTCTAGCATTGCCTCCGTGTGCTGCACAAACATTGGTACAGGAGAGTCACTTGCTGCCTTGTATTCATCCACATCTATGATGGTAACATCTTCTGATTCAATAGGAACTTGTACTGGTGGGGCCAGTTTCTTTGTTTCCTTTTGAAAAAGACCATTCTAATTCTGATCAATACCAACCCACTATACTACAAGAAAATTACTTTGTGTACACAAGAAGTACCTCTGGCAATGGTTGCTGCTGCTTACCAGCGATTTGTGCAGCAAATTTTCTGAAGCAACAAGAAGGATCAAAAAACAACTAAAACTCCATAGAAGCTTGACATTTGAGAGAGATCCAAATGTACTTAGAAATAGCAAAAGATGGGTCAGTTATGGACCTAGTAATTGGTCGATTTGTTGGAACAGGAGGAGCAATCCTATTAGAGAGTCCATAGTTTCTGAATATAAAAGATGATGAAGGTCAAAATGGGCACTGAAAGAAGACTCTTGGTGCAATTTTTTTAAAGAAAGATTGAACCATCAAAGAACATGCACACAAGAAAAACATTAAGCTTTGGGACTAAGGAATTACTCAGCCAAGGGGCCTTTCTTGTTAACTGCACAAGGGTGTGGAGCAGCTCTCATCGTGTTCTGGTTAATCATACCCAACACTCTCCGGTTATGCCCCATTCCGGCATGTAATACCCCTGTAATCGATCAACAAATTGCTACTTCAGTATTAGGTTTTAAGCTTTCAGTCTGTTGAGATATAGAGCCAAGTGGAGAGACAAATGAATAATCGGTTCGGAATACAAATTACCTTGGCTATGTAGGGGCCTGATCACCCCCGGATGATTCTCATCTGATCCAACCATTTTTCACTATCTGCATTACAAAAAGAATGAAAAGATTCAATGGAACACTAAAAGACACTCTTCAAGAAATCGAAGAACTCGAAAACCCATCAGTCGAATGGCATGCTTAGTTCAAAAACAAAATGAAAGAATAAAGAATTAGGATCGACAAACAAAACGCATAACAAATTTGACAGGCTATGCTACATGGAATGGAAAGATCCAGTCAGAGACACAAGATGAAATTGCTCTAGGAAATCAAATTACATAGCAAAAACAACTTCAAAAAAAGTAGTGAAAGAATACAGAATCGGGATCAACAAACGAAACCCATGTCACAAAATCGAAAACCCGACCTTGAAATCAAGAATCCGTCGAGATCTCCTTTCTCTGATTAGTAAGAACAAATAGAAGAGGAAGAGAGAGACTAGTCAAAAAAGTTCCATCTGCCCCTCTCTCTCTCTCTCTAAATCCCTCCCCTTGCCTCTCTTCCTTAGGTTTTTTACTTTTATGTGATGTACCAAGAAAAGGAGGAAAACAGAAAATAAGAAACAGGATGAGCGAAATCGAGTCGGCACATGCGCCTATCATTTTTTAAAACCAACGGCTAGTGAAATCGCAGCCGTCCGATGATGAAAAGTTGCGTTGTTCAGTACGGGGTACTTAACGGTTACCCCACCTCATGTGCTTTCAAATTATATTCTTTTAGTAATTTTTCTTATATACATAAGCTATACCTACCAAGGGATTCAATATTAATATCTTTTGTATGGTTTAAAGTCTCTATTACCAATAAATAAATAAATGCTTGTGGTGATAAAACAAAATTTTCAAAGGCAATCTTTGATTGGCCATAATTATCATAGTTATTTGATTGTTCGAATTTAATGGATTTGACTTGACATGAAGTTTAAGGGTCTAATCGTTAAAAGAAAAGGCAGAGGTGAATAATTTCGTTATAGTTTACTGAAATTCTCGTAATATTTTACTTATCAAAAAATAATCTCGTAGTATTTCTAAGTTACTCCCTCCATTAATTTTCATTCTTTTGTCCTTCGTCCTATCCCAACCAGATAAAAAACTAATGATAACTTCTAATTGGTTATACTATTTATATATAAGAAAAATGATTTTCACACTCCCCTTTTTGACCATCCACACTCCTTTTTTATTTTTGTTTACATGAATTTACATATTGGCATTGAATGTGTGAAAAAAGTATTGAATAAAGGATAAGATAGAAAATTCAAGTGGATAAAAATAAAAAGGGAGTGTGAATTGTAAAAAGGGGAGTGTGAAAATCAATTCCCTATATACAATATGGATTTTATTTGATAGATCACAATGAACTCTTTTAAATGATGTTTCAAAATCACCTAAAAGATTATAAATCACAACATATAATCAATTGAAAAGTGACACGGACTCTTAGAAAGGACTAAAGAATCGGGAGGGAGGGAATAATAGGTTTAATTTTTCCATCCCACCTTTACCAAGTATTTTCTATGGAAATGGAGGACCATTTATTTGACACTTATTATATTGCTAACTAGTATAAACAGTAGAGTTGATTTCGTAAAAGGTTTAGAGCTAGCTTTTAAGGCTAAAGTCCATGAAAAGTAATAGAATATACAACTTTTGCTTGAAGAAAAATTGCACAAGTAAGAAAAATGAGAACTTTGCATTATACACTATAATTCATTCTTTGTCTCCCGGTCCCATTCCACATTCCAAAATAAGTATTTAAAAAATAATGACTTATTTTCAAGCTAAAAAATAATGGACTTACGAAAATAAGTTTTCAATTTTTTTTGCAGGGTTTGATAAATCTTATTGAAATCTATCAAACAAGATTCATATTGCATATTTTTTTTAATTTCAATAAACCTATTATTTTTAAACTTGAAAATTGTAAATAAGTACATTGATGTTTTTCTTATTTAACGGATTGGAAATTTAGAATGCGCTCTTCACCACTAGCTAGGGAGTAGGGGCCACTAGGAGCTTATACTATTCTTGAACGTGGCAAGCTTCCCATTATGCAAGATTTCACCAAGAAAAACCATTTCCCTACAACGTGATGGCTAATTAATGACCATTTACATGGATTTGGTGCACTTTAGGTTAATTACCAGTTTGATTTGAATTTCTATGAGTGAAGCAATTATTTCATTTGAGTTCGTTCTTGCTCTCATTAAGATTGATATTTCCTGAACCTTAACCATGGTGGTGGTAATTAATGACCTCGAATATCTGAAATGTGATTTTGAATGGGCATAAAAGATTGATGAACCTTGGATGGAATTAATGAGCTATTATCAAACGAATAGGATATAGAGCAAGTCCTAGATGGATTGATGAAACGTGAATAATTGGTTGTATACACAGTACACTCAAGGAAATATGAAGAATAGCAAATTCAACAATAATTCGTCTTGGCGTCGAACTATAACTTGTTGTAGGAGAGTGACAAGCTGTGATGCATCTTTGACATCAAGATGTGGTTACAACTATTGAGTAGTTGATACGGTCTATGATCATATATCTAAATCACATTTTCACAATCCAAGAACTGACAACTGGTAAATTTACGTAGCTCAAATATCTTAACGTTGCTAATCTCGTGCTTTTGTATTGTAGAATAGATTTGAATCTGTTAGTTTCGAAGTAGATTAGTAATCAATATCATCATCACCATAAGATTATGGCCGAAATTATACACAGATAAAATCTTGGCTAGACTTCAGTAAATCACAAATTAAAGGAAATATATACAATGGAGAAGCTCATATGATCTATATGGACATTTGGTGCAGAGAAGGAAATCTATTTGGACTTCTAATTTAAAAATTGAGGATATATATATTTTAACAATTTTGTGTCATAACGTACGGCTTTTAAAACGAACAGATGGGATAGTTCGTATTTCTCCCTTCTCTTTATCTCCTCCTCCTCCTCCTCCTCCTCTTCTTCTTCTTCTTCTTCTTCGTTTTTCAAACAAGTGTGTGGGTTCAGTTGATCCCACTTGCCCTAACCTCCCTCCGCCCATGGGTCTTGCAGCAGGAGTTCAATCGGGCTTTTCACCACGGCCTTAAGCTCCTTGAACAACAGTGTATAACCACGTACGGCGGAAATAGAAACAGGTGCATATCTAATGGCTATGTTTGGTAACCATTTCATTTTCTGTTTTCTGTTTTTATTTTCAAAATTTTTAAAATTTAGAACTGAAAGTTTGTTTGGTTATCTATTTTCATTTTTAAAAATTAAAATGAATTTTCTAAATTTCTGAAAATTGAGAAAGTACCAAAAGCCTACTTTCACTTCTTGTAAAATTAAAAAACCGGCTTCCAAATCGTGGAAGGCGTGTTCCGCTTCTCCTTATATCAGTAGACTTCTCCTTATCTCATCTGACTCTTTCCCAGATCCAATCGATCTCTCTCGATCCCACTGGTTTCAAGCGGCTGAAGGTCTCTCTCTCTCTCTCTCGATTGGCTATTATAACCCATGCCCAAATCTCATTGAATCGAATCAGGAAATAGAGAAACACATCAACCATCCAGTCGGCTGCTGCAGGAGGAGAGGAGCAAAGTTCTCTTTGGTAACGTTCTTTCGAAGTTGATCGAAGCTAATTCTCCTTTTCGTAGATATCAGTATGTCTCTGTACATCGAAGCTCAGTATGTCTCCGTACGTTTTGATTTTCTGAGTTTCTGAACCTATAAATCAGGATTCGTTACATATGTATGCGTGTATACTCTTTCATGCTTCTGTATTAGAAATTGGTGATTATCAATTGCTGGATTAGAAATTGGTTTCTTAAAATTGATTTATTAGCTATTTTTTGAAATCTGGATTTGGTGATTTGTTGGATCATGTACCTGATTTTGTTAGATGTTATTGTTGTGGACACCTTTGACTTATCCATGAGATTTCTTGAATCTATAGTTCTACTTTGCCCAAATAAATCTGAGATCTTATTTAGACCAATTGTGGGGTGATTTATAAATAGGAAATGGCTACCAAAGGCAATGTAAGTATCAAGATTGAGGATGATGATGATGTTGAAGTGGGAGGTGTAGCTGATTCCCTGTGGTCAAAGAAAAATGAGGCGTTTTTTATTGACATTATGAAGGAGGAGGTGAAAACAATGGGTGGTAGAGATACTGGGACTTTTCAGATAAAAAGTTGGAACATGGTGGTTTTTTGGAAGCCGTGGTGCATATTCTCGAAAAGCATAGGGATGGTATCCTAGCAAATACCATTATAGGAGTGTAGCGAGCAAATTATATGGAAATTTGTATCTGAACATGAAAATTGGTTTTAGAAATTCATTTTTTTTTTTTTTGAAAATAGGTTGACACAAACATATTTTCTGCTTTCACTTTTTTTTAAAGGAAAGTAGAAATTGATTTTAGAAAATAGAAAATAGAAAGCAGAAAAGTGACAGTGTTACCAAACATAGCCAATGTAATCAGCCTCCTTACTTTGTTGGTTGAGAGAATTCACCATCTTTACAGTTATCCTTACTAGCTAGGAGGTCCTTTCTTTCTACGACAATTGGACAAGCCTCCGGCTAAGCACGTTATGTGAGAAAGCAATAAGTCTTTGCAAAAAAGACGTGAAATCTCACTGTTTTCTTTCCTTATTCATCCGTACGGCAACTTGTCCCAATAATATGTACTCCTAACTTCAATCTAAGATACCCTTTTTAATCAATGTGGTTCACTGCAGTTTTCTCTCAAAAACATTTGATATGCTGATGACTTTTTTCATTTTGAACAAGAAATCCATCTCAACAATCCATTTTCATATGAACTCAAGATGGAGTAATATTTTTCTGAATTGTGAAAAAATAATTTGAAGGTCGTAAATAAAGGAAATTGATTCTGCCACTCTCTTTTTTCTCTAATGACACTCCCCTTCTTTTACAAAACAAATCACCTAATAAAGACACAAAAGAAAGTGCCATTAGAAAAAGAGTGAGTGGCAAAATTACTCCTTTAAATAAAATGTGTTTCTCCCCTGTTGAATTTTTTTAATCCGTCATTTGGATAGTGTGGTGTGCCAAGAGGCCCAAGACCACTCTGATACTTTCTAGTTATGATTGCTTTTGTTTAATTAAGATTCTCGAAGCGACTCCTCTCCCAACACGATTTTCAATAAATTTTATATACGCTTATCACTTACATTTCTCTATATATTTCTCCCAAGTTATGGCCCAAAAACCTCCATCAATATTTTTGCCAAACAACACCGATGGGTCGCAGTAAATAGCTACTACTACAACCCATTTAAGTTGACTCCCTTGACCGTGAACATGCAAATTTGGGGAAAATAACAAACTTTCAAAATCCTTTGTTTCTATCTTTAACCAATTAAGTCTCTCAATAGCCCGCGAAATGTGTGGTTTCAGACCGAAAATCCCGCCATAATCTACCATTGAAATAATACCAACAAGAACCACCAAGAAAACACAGAGCTCATAATAGACATGGTAATTAGGGTTAGGGTTTCTATCTCCTCCTCCTCTTCCCCCTAAACCCACCTCACCCCTTCTTCTTCTCCTTCTTAATGCATTGCTCCTTATCTTATCTAAATCCCAAATCCATTAGCAATGTTGAAGAACTTGCCAATGGTTACATCTCGAGAGGACAAAAAGGAGGGAGAAGGGGATATTATTTTGGAGGAGGAAGAGAAGAATAATGCGGCGAACAACCCTAAGAACAAAATGGACGTGATCCAGGAACTAGTTGCTTTGATTGAAGCTGTTCAATCCATCGGAGATTTCAGACGGACACAGAGGAAGGAGGCCCATAGCCTCGTGCGGCGGCTGAAGCTCTTGTTGCCGTTGTTGGAAGAGATTAGGGATATTGACACGCTCATCCCTGAGGCCGGTATGACGTGTTTGTGTAATCTTAAGAGGGCGTTTCTCGCTGCCAAGAAATTGTTGAAGATGTGTACCGAGGGCAGCAAGATTTATCTGGTTTGTGTTCTGATTATATTTTATTTTTCACGTAAAATATTTAGAATTTGGGGATTTTGAATCAAGATCTCTTATTCCGTCACGTGGTCCACCCTCATGTATGATACTCACCACGGTCCCATTTGATGATATGAATCACTCATGTTTGTCACCCACGCAGAAATTCAAAAATAGGCTAGACTCTAATTGTTCATTTCTCCATTGAAAATTTTGATCCGACCAAACCTCTGTCAATACCTAATCAACCTGAGTTTTTGGCAGAACAATCAGGTTTCGATCATAATTGAGTGTCACGTGAGGGTGGTGATGAGAGGATCTCAATGAGTACTCTAGAAAGGAGGACCATTCTATTTCGCCTTGATTCCATAGAACAAAGGCTTCCTAAAAGAATGGGACTATTTGGTGTTCAATAACTGAGCTGTTTCTTTGTTTCAAATTCAGGCACTGGAGAGCGAGGATGTCATGATCAGGTTTCATTCTGTTTATGAAAAGTTGAACCAAGATTTGGATGGCATGCCATATACTGAAATAGGCATTTCAGAGGAAGTGAAAGAACAAGTATGCTTATTCCCCCCTCTCCTCGTATTTTCTGGCTCAAAATTCTGCATGAATGATATAGAGAAACATTACTAGTGAGCGGAATTGAAGTCGGTTAGCTTAATGGAAATTTCTATCTAGAATGATGCGATGTTAATGTTTTCATTTTTTCTTTCTTTGGTAATTTGCACCCATTTGTTTTTTGATGGTTGCGGTGGTTTCCGGGATTCTTGTTGCTAGCTATGATGAACTTACCCCGGTGTTTGCAAATTATGGGGTACAAATTTTTACTGTAAGATAATGACTTGGCATTTATTTATTGAACAGGAATGTTGTCTGACATAAATTCTGTACTAAGTGTTTCTATTCTGTTCATGCATAAGTTTTCTGAGAAATTTGTGAGTAGAGAATTATAGGTGGTTGAAATAAGAAACTTTATGAAAATCGCATACAAAGATATATGGTAGAGCATACGAAAATAATAGGTAGATTTGTCCGAATCATCATATTCTAACGAACGTGCCAGAGTCTCTTATTCATTTATGCTTTTTGAACATCGATACCCAAATATTTCTGCAAGTTCACTAGCTTTGCTTCAAATGGCGACACTATTCTAGCTTCTTTTCCAGGTTGAGCTAATGCGGATGCAACTTAGACGAGCAAAGAAGCGAACAGATACTCAGGATATGGAACTCGCAATGGACATGATGGTAGTATTATCCACAGAAGATGACAGGAATGCAGATAGTGCCAGCATAGAAAGGCTGGCAAACAAGCTTGTACTGCACACCGTTGAGGACCTAAGGACAGAAACTGTAGCCGTAAGGAAACTTGTCAAAGAAAGAGGACAAAACGCAGAGACTAACAAGCAAATTGTAGATATTCTGAGGAAATGCAAACAAATCGCAGGACTTGAAGTCACTGGAATCCTTGATGATCCAGCTGTGCCTAAAGCTCTTGCTAAATGCCCTTCTCTGGCAGTCCCTAATGAGTTTCTTTGTCCGATTACTCTAGAAATAATGTCAGATCCTGTTATCGTTGCAACTGGACAGGTGATCCTGTCATCTTCTGCTACAGTTTATCCAATATAGACGTGAATACATTAATCCATGCATCGTGAGATCTAGGAACAATCTTACCTTAGAAACAGTAATAAGAAGGGAAGATGACGCTCTAACTTTTTCAGTTTACGTTACTTCTTGGTATAATCTTCTGCTCCATCTCCCATAGTCTGTTAAGAGTGTTGAGCACCCAGTGGAATTTTAGTTAGAGAAATGAGGTGAGTATAGCTGGAGCCTAGGTTACATGATCAGGTACGGGTATGACAGTATGAGCCTAGGTCAAACTCCTTTAATTCTTGTGTCCAGGACACTGGAACCTGGAATATAGGAGTGTTTTATCTAGTTCAACCCATGAATCATATTATTAGATATTATGCATAGCTTTGCTTTAAACTGGAATACTGAATATGCTTTTAGTTTAGTGCCCTACTAAAACTGTGGGACTCATATCACACACTAGGACCCAAGTCCCCAATACTGGTACCATATACATTTCAAAGAATCCATATACCACAGTCAAGAGCTATTTTGTTTTCTGTGGTTCTACTCAAAGAAAGGGAATAAAATGATGCTTACTTTTTCATGACCTGCACCAAGTAGGATTGTGGTTTCCTATACTTCCCCAAATATCATGAGGAGCATATATACTAACTTCTTGTTTGAATTGTGATCCATTGAAGACGTACGAAAGAGAGAGCATACAGAAGTGGTTAGATTCTGATCATCGAACCTGCCCAAAAACTGGTCAAGTTTTGGCTCACTTGTCTCTAGCTCCGAACTTTGCCCTCCGAAATTTAATCTTGCAGTGGTGCGAGAAGAACAATTTCCCACTTCCCAAGAAAGAAGCTCCCAGAAGCTCCGACAACTCCAATGTGGAACAAAATAACGAGATATACTCAGTGGTCCAAAACCTATCCTCTAATCAGCTAGAAGTGCAGAGAAAGGCAGTTAGAAAGATCCGTATGCTTTCTAAGGAGAATCCAGAATACCGAATTCTAGTAGCTAACAGCGGAGGAATCCCACCACTGGTTCAACTCCTGTCTTATCCAGATTCGAAAATCCAAGAACATGCTGTAACAGCTCTACTGAATTTGTCAATTGATGAATCAAACAAGAAACTCATATCAAGAGAACAACCCATTCCAGCCATAGTTGAAATCCTGCAAAATGGAACCATAGGGGCAAAAGAGAATTCAGCAGCAGCTTTATTTAGCTTATCAATGCTCGACGAGAATAAAGCAAATGTAGCATTGTCAAATGGGATTCCACCATTAGTTGGTTTGTTGAAGAAGGGGACAATCAGAGGGAAAAAAGATGCTGTCACAGCACTGTTTAACCTGTCTTTATGCCAAGCAAATAAGGCAAGGGCTATTGAGGCAGGGATCGTTGCACCTTTGCTGCATTTACTCGAAGATAAAAATTTGGACATGGTTAACGAGGCACTCTCTTTGTTGCTACTTCTCGCGTCAAATTCTGAGGGCAGGGAAGAAATTGGGCAGATTTCAGTTATCGAAACTCTAGTTCAATTCATCAAAGTAGGAACACCTAAGAACAAGGAATGCGCAGTGGCACTTGTTCTTGAGTTGGGTACAAAGAATCCGAATCTAGTTTTGGCTGCTCTACAGTGTGGTATGTATGAGCATGTGGTTGAACTTGAGAACAGTGGAACTAATAGAGGTCAAAGAAAAGCAAATTCGCTTTTGCAGCTTATGAGTAAGTCTGAACAAAACTCCTGAAGAGTTAAAGGGAAAAGACTTCAAGGGGTTTGGTTGATTTGTAATATACCTCAAGTGTTTATTGAATTGGTATGACTTGTTGGAAAATTGATTGTAAATACTAAGTTGTCAGCGTTGATCATCGTGAATCTTGACAAATGTAATTTAATTTGTTTATTTTCCCATTGCTCTCTTTTGGAGAAACTTGTTTATGTACATAAGCGACTAATCTTAGAATCTCCTTGAATGCGAAGAATTCTTCATAGGTTGTGTGTGATGATACTGCAAGTCTGCAACAATGCTTGCTTGATTTAAATCAAGACCTGGTTGGATACATATATGGATTGGAAGAGGCAGAATACTGAATGCAGAATGCTATTTGTTCAAATTTACGTAGCAGTTAGAACCTTTTTTTCGTCAATTTTTTTTTATTTATAAGCAACCTTTTTTCGTCATTTCAAATGAAGATTCATTATTCATTCCATTTTAGCTTACATGCTTGTAGCACTATGGAGATAGCCACTAACTGTTGGAAAAACGGTTGCTGCAAATTCTGAACTGTTGGCGAAATCTCCACAAATGCTTTGAGTCACGACTATGTCGCTTTCCTAAAGACAGTATTTGCCCCCACCAGATGGTATGCAAAGGGTTATAGCAAATCTGCCTTCAAGATAAATCGAAGCCCGAACTCGAAGTTCTTTCTGTTTGCGTTTGCACTAACGAAACGGACAGAATATCTGCTGAACGAATATAAGAACCGAGAATCACTGTGTTTTGTTTTCTGCAGCAAAACAGAATGCAGAATGAATGCTAGAAGATGTAGAGAGAGATGTGGGAAAAATTCGGCATATGTGTAAAATAACTTTAAAGTGTTTCCAATCACGACATGTGGTGTAATATCTCATTGAACTCAAGAGATTGAGAGTATCAACTAGTTGAGTTGAGTTTCCACCAGGAGTGATTCAACTAATTGGGCAAAAGTCCCATTCCCCTTGATGTTTTCAACACCAAATCCCTTGCAAGGCCTTTCGTAAAAGGATCCGCCAAATTTTGACTTGACTTAACAAAATCAATAGTTATCACCCCATCAACAATCAATCGTCTCACATAGCTATGCCTTAGTCCTATATGCCTAGACTTTCCATTATACACTTGGTTATACGCTTGCGACAACGTAGCTTGACTATCACAATGTAGAAATACAAGTGACATAGGCTTAGGCCACACTGGAATTTCTAGCAAGATTTCTTAGCCATTCTGTCTCCTTACTACCAGAAGCTAATGCTACAAACTCGGCTGCCATGGTCGAGTCTGTTATCAACGTTTGCTTCTTAGATCCCCAGGAGATTGACCCTCCACCAAGAGTAAAACCCAACCACTCGTTGAAGAGTGATCATTCCGCTCAGTAATCCAACTAGCGTTAGTGTATCCTTCGGGTATCCTTCTAGAACCGAAGGATACCCACTATAGACTATTCCATAATCTATAGTACCTTTGAGGTGTCGCAGTACTCTTTGTACTGCGTGCCAATGCACATGCCCAGGATTATTAGTATATCTACTAAGCCTCCCCACCGCATATGCAATATCCTGTCTTATGCTTGTCATGGCATACATCAAACTGCCAATCACTCTAGAATACTCTAGTTGTGACACTGCTCTCCCCTCATTATGATCTAATGGCAATTGAGAGTCATACGGAGTAGACACCGGTTTGCTTTCAAATTGATTAAACTTCTTTAAAATCTTCTCAATGTCATGTTCCTGGGATAGAATTGAATGACCATCATTCCTTTTAATTCTTATACTCCATATTACATCAGCAACACCCATATCTTTTATACTAAAGTTAGCAGAAAGAAAGTCTTTTGTACTCTGAATGCTTTCTTGGTCTGTACAAAAAATGAGCATATCGTCTACGTACAAACAAATAATGACTCCTCGTTTGCCATTAAATTTACTATACACGCATTTATTAGATTGGTGTATTGTAAAATTATTTGACACAATCACTTTGTCAAACTTCTCGTGCCATTGCTTAGGCGCTTGCTTAAGTCCGTAAAGAGACTTTATAAGCGTGCAAACTTTGTACTCACATCCTTGCACAACGAATCCCTCTGGTTGCTTTATATAGATTTCCTCATCTAACTCACCATTAAGGAATGCCGTCTTGACATCCATTTGGTGTATTTCAAACTTGTATATAGAAGCAAAAGCAATTAAAACTCTAATTGTTGAGATTCTAGCAACCGGGCAATAGGTATCAAAGTAATCAATACCCTCTTTTTGGGTAAAACCTTTGGCTACAAGTCTGACCTTGAACTTATCAATTGTTCCATCAATTTTCATTTTCTTTTTGAAAATCCATTTACAAGCAATTGGTTTAGAATCAGGTGGTAAATCCGCTAAAACCCATGTATTATTACCCATAATAGAGTCCATCTCATCTTGGATAGTCTCTTCCAAGAAAGCCACGTCTTGCGATTTCATTGATTCTTTAAACGTCAAAGGATCATTTTCCACATGAAGTGAAATACATTGTGAGCACATGAACTCTCTCTAGTGCCTTCAACAGAAAAACTATGAAATCAGGACCAAACGTTTTCTATGTCCGAACTCGTTTGCTCCTTCTCAATTCAACTTGTTCCTTAGATTCATTTCCTTCAACTGGAACCTCTAAAGGCTCATTGCCCTCTTTGGACGTCAATGGAAACTCTTCCGAATCTTTATTAGATTCCAAATCCTTACTAGATTTTAACCTGGGAATTCTGTCAAATTTGTTTTCATAAAACACTGCATCTCGAGATTTAATGATGGTGTTGATGGACACAACATTATTAGGCTCAGCCACTAGAAACCTATATGCTTTACTGTGCAAAACATATCAAAGGAATACACACTCGATTCCTTTTGGACCTAGTTTCTTCGTTTTAGGTCCAGGCAATCTCACAATCGCCCTACACCCCCAAGTCTTAAAACAAGTCAGGTTTGGTTTCTTTTAGACCAGAGCTCATATGGAGTAATGTTAGACTTTTTGAGAGGTATTCTATTTAGGATATAAGCAGTGGTAAGTATGGCTTCGCCCCACAAACCTTTACTTAATCCTGCATTGCTTAGCATAGCAACCACCATCTCAGATAAAGTTCTATTCTTTCTTTTGACCACTCCATTTTGTTGTGGTGTATAAGGTGCAGTTACTTCATGAACTATCCCCACTGATTCACAATAATCAGGGAAGTGATATTCACCACCCCTGTCAAACCTAAGACATTTTATCCTTAAACCACATTGATTTTCAACCTCAGTCTTATAAGCAATAAACTTATCAAGCACTTCATCTTTGGAATGAAGCAAATAGACATAGCAAGATTTTGAATAATCATCTATGAATGTTGCCGTATAAAATTTTCCGCTTATAGTAGGAGTGCTATGAAAATCACATACATCACTATGAATCAATTCAAGTAATGAAAAAGTCCGCTTGATATTAGGAAATGGCAATTTGGTTATCTTTGATTCCAAACAAATCTTGCATTTATCAACCATATCATTATCAGATTTAAGAATTAGCCTTGATTTAATCATGCAATCTATTTTCCTTGTACTGATATGTCCTAAACGAGTATGCCATAAAGAAAAGGAATCAAGCATATAAGCAGAAACAACTGTGTTATTAATATTAAGCTTAAACATCCCTTCGGTTATGTAGCCTTTGCCAACAAACACACCACCCTTACACACAACAATTTTGCTCGACTCAAACACTACTTTAAAGCCATACTTATTAAGTAGACTTGCAGACACGAGATTCTTCCTAACTTCCGGTACATGATATACATCAGTAAGAGTCAGCGTCTTGCCAGAAGTGAATTCTAAATCCACTTTGCCTTTACCCTTAACTGGTGTAATTGATGCATTTCCCATGAATAGAACGGTGCCATCTGCAACTGGTTTATACTCAGTAAAGAACCTCTTGTCATTGCAGACATGCTTTGTCGCAACGGAATCAAGCCAACAATCTCTACCATCTTCGAGGATATTCACCTTGGAAACAATAGAAATGAATTTAGAATTCTTTGCCCCAGATGCTCCTGAATTTCCACCAGAGTTCTTCCTTTTCAGGGATTGGCAATCTTTCTTAAAATGCCCAGGTTTGCCGCAATGCCAGCAACCAGTGTCGGTAGGATCCAATTTCAGCTTCTTCCATTTACCAGAAGACTTATCACCACCCTTGTTCTTGCATTTCTTGTTGGAACTTCTTTCCACCACATGAACTTTAGAAGTAGAATTATCCTTACCCTCCTAACGCCTTGTCTCTCTCTCCACCCGAAAGTGTTGGGCCAACTGATCAAGGGTAAATTCCTCGGTCTTATGTTTGAGTTCTTTTCTGTAATCTTTCCAAGATGTAGGCAGTTTATCAATAATAGAGGAGACAACAATAGATTCATCCATATGCATATCCTTAACCTTAAACTGACTGAGGATATACTGAATCACATGCAACTGATCAATGACTAGCTTTGTATCAACCATGCGATAATTCATAAACTGACTAACAAGAAACTTCTTACTTGTAGCGTTATCAGAAAGATACTTATCGTTGAGTGAATCCCAAAGTTCCTTTGCCGTCATTGAATTCTGGTAGACATCGAATAGTGCATCTGACAGCGCATTGAGAATGTGTCCTCTACAGATGTAGTTATCATTCTCCCATTTGCCCCTTTCACGAGTCTGCTCCATAGTTTCATCATCTGGCTCCTCCGGTATCACCGGACTCGGAGTAGTCAGAACATAAACCATTTCAGGGTGGTTAGCAAGAAGTGCATCTTCTTCTGCCAACACCTGAAATTTCCACCTTCAAACCGCTCCAATTTCAGAAAGTCTTGCGTCATATTTTGCAGAGATATCGCCATTGCAAATTACTGTCTTTAGATTGTTGGAAAACGGTTGCTGCAAATTCTAAACTGTTAGCGAAACCTCCACAAACGCTTCAAGTCACGACTATGTCGCTTTCCTAAAGATAGTATTTGCCCCCACCAGATGGTATGCAAAGGGTTACAGCAAATATGCCTTCAAGATAAATTGAAGTCCGAACTTGAAGTTCTTCCCGTTTGCGTTCGCACTAACGAAACAGACAGAATACCTGTTGAACGAATATAAGAACCGAGAATCACTGTGTTCTGTTTTTTGCAGCAAAACAGAATGCAGAATGAATGCTAGAAGATATAGAGAGAGATGTGGGAGAAATTCGGCATATGTGTGTGTGTGGATTCTGACAAGCAGTGGTCTATTCATAGGCCACTACGCACCCATTGAGAATGGGTACGCGCTTGATCCAACGGTCTTAATCGACCAGTCACACCCAGTCATATCGAACTGGTGTACTGTTTCATTCACACCGAATCGGATTTGATCCAATCCGTTGGATCGTGTCCATTCGCGGTCGATGGCTACGATTGCAACTCCACGAACCAGTGCACCCGTAGGCACGAGTTGCACCCGATCAGAATCGCCCCGTGTGACTCACCTGCCACGTGTAAATGGCGCCTATAAGACGCTTAGCGCAGATGTGCAAAGCTAAAGCGCCACAGCCCACAGTCCCACACATCTTGCGCTTGTGAGTTTGTATTGGTGCGAAGCACCGGCTCTGCCAGTATGGTGAGGAGCACCATAGAGCTGCACCACACTAGATCATTATTTATTCATATTAGGAATGTTCCCTAAAATATGCCATTCTAATATCTCTCAACTAACCAATGTGGGACAAAGCTCACAAAGAGGAAAACAAGCATTCTAAGGAAACAAGAAAATTTGCAAAACCAAAACGACGACTCTTTTATTTTGAAAATCTCTAACACTAAAAAAAAAAAGATTGCTAAAAGAAAAGATCCTCAATCTCTAGAACCACCATTCGGTTCAACGGTTCATTATAAAAAAAGATTGGTAAATGGTGATGCTCATGTGCATGAGAGTATAAGGGAGACACCAACTGCACTTCACTCCACTTGCCCCCCTCCCCAAGTCCCCTAGAATAGAGTAGAGTAGGATTAACAAATGACCAAAAAAAAAAACTGGTAACATTCATGGAGACAGTTGTTTGTTACTTTGTTTAGGTTAGGTAATTCCGTAATTGTGATTTTCATTTCCATCATGTTTACTCTTAAGTAACCAATGCATGGATCATGAGCGAATGTTAATGCAGTACGTTATTGTATCACTAGCAGATGTCCGAGCACAATCAAATATCGACTCTCAGGGGGAAGGGGCTGATATCGAGGAAGAACACGTTTTACGAGGAATAAAATTCTTACAAATATATATTTTCATGTTGACACATTATACGAAGAAGAATTACATCCCATTTTAACCAATAATAAATAAGGGCGTTGATTTTCAAACTCCCCTTTTAATATCCACACTCTTTTTTATCCATTACAACCCATTCATTCAGAGAAAATTAATTTCAAAAATAAATATTCAAAATCTATAACAAGATTTGGACTTTAATTTCTGATTTATGTACTAGTACTTGGATTTTAATTTCCCAGCTTTCTCTATCATTCTGTACTTTTGTCATACATTGTATACGGTTTTGATAGATGTTACGTTCTCAGGATCTTGAACCTTCAAATGGGTTAGAATTTCTTTGGGTTTCACCAAAGCGACTAACAAATCAACCACTATACTAGTCTGCTCTGCCGACAACCTCCCAACATACGAATGACCCTCTAAGTACACCGCTGGAGGATGGTTGTGAGTGCCATTATGGACAGAGACAGTCTAACCATCATTGCCCTTTACGCTTTCAATTCGAATGGGCATTCACATTTTTTGGTGCCCTTGGACCGCACTCTCTTTTTCATAGCTACCTCCTTCCCATCAACCTTCTTTGCAAACGGCCTATACTTACCACTCTTTTCACATGAAAACCTCATCCTAGGTGTGTGATTCTTAATACATTTCTCAGAACTCTTAATCACAATAATAAACCTGTGGTGTTTACCAATGCATCTTATCCAATCTACCAACGCTTCATCGGACGGAAAAACCTACACATACATTAAAAAAAATTATAGCCCGTAATATAAGATTGCACATGATAAATGCTATATCAAAAAACACTCACCGTCTCCGTTGTAAAATGCTCCGTATAATCGTATGGAGGACGAGTGGAAGTAGGTATAGTCAATGGCCCTACATAACTACCAAGTGTTAAAGTGTCACCTTGTAACACCCAAAGACAAACCAGGTAAGTGCAGGATTCTCTGCAGTTTCATTTAGATATTAATATTTGAAAACTGGCACTAAATTCGGATATAAGAGTCCAACAATGTTGACAATATTCGGATATTAATATTCGAATAGTTGTACATAATTCAGACATTAGAGTCCAAAAAGTTAGTTAAGTTTTGGCACTGTGTTGAAGTGTCACCCTGTAACACACAAAGAAAAACCAGGTACGTGCAGGATTCTCTGCAGTTTCATTTAAATATTAATATCTAAAAACTGGCACTAAATTCGGATATAAGAGTTCACTAATGTTGACAATATTCGGATATTAATATTTGAATAGTTGTACATAATTCAAACATTAGAGTCCAAAAAGTTAGAAAAGTTTTGGCACTGTGTGTCCAACTGTGTCGTGCCAAAACAGAAATTGAAAATGGAGGGCTTCTGAAATTGAAAATGGAGGGCGGGCTTACCTCTTGCGGCGGTTTTTGCTCCTCACTACAACATCTATGACTTGTTTCTCAACTTCCATTGTGTATCTTCCGACTCCAAATCGTGGTGTATTGATGGGTCAACTATTTCTTGTTTATCAATGGAGGGAGAGGAAGCAATCGAGGTTTCCATTGACAATTGCTTAGCCTTCAAACCTCGCCTTTGAATAAGGTCAAGAAAACCTCAAGCGTAGGGTTAGATCGTCGGTAGCATAATAAACCGGTAAGACCGGGATCGTACCACAGGGAATTCGCAAGATAGCTTAATCGGATTGAAGGTTAATATGGTAGAATGCAGCGTTCAAGACGGCCAACTTGGTTTTGCTTTGAAACAGTGAAAATGCTAAGGTAAAAGAAACTAGAAAAGAGCTTAATAAACTTAAATAGGCAAGTCTAGGGATCGTCTAGCCCTTGACGAAGGCCGTTACCGGTTCTCAATATAACTCAGGTGAGAGTCACGACCGCGTGCTCACGCCCAGAAGATTTAGCTTTAATGATTACGTTTAATGAAAGATGTGATTAAACGGAGGCGAACCAACTTGTTTGATAAATTAATCGAACACATAGGAGGCCTCGGTGAGTCGCTTGCCAAGACTGCTTGATTAAGCGCCTTACCAAGGAGTTAACACCTCTTGTTTATACCAAAAATGCAAGTTCAGCCCTATTCCGGAAATCAAGTTTTTAAGCCCAAAGATTCGAGAACCAAATAACAACCTAAGTCCTCGGGAAAGATTATCCCGAGACTTAGCCAAACAACTACTCACACATACTTAAAGCATAAACCAAAGCATAAAAATGAGACATAAGTTTCAACCGACAAAAACGAAAATAAACTTGATTTTATAAAGGATCTAGTCCGTAGGAACACCTTTAATAAACGAGAAAACAATAAACGAGAAAAACTTACTTGAGTTATAAGGAATTACACTAAGAAAAGCTTCAAGAACATTAATGGAGAAAGAACTAAGTTAAGTAATGAGCTAGCAATCAAAAGAGGGAGAGAGGTGGTCCTATTTTTACACCAAGGCCTTTTGCTCTCCTCAAAAGTCAGGAAATATCCAAAAAAATAACCCATAAAAAGAAAGTTTCCATAAGTGGAAAGTCTAGAAAAGTAAGAAAAATATCTGCCCGGACACACTGTTATCGATAACACCAAACTTGTTATCGATAACATTACTTTGATGGTCACCTGGGAAGAAAGGTTATCGATAACAAGGACAAAATGTTATCGCTCTCCTTGCCTCTGGACAAATTCTGGACCAAGATAGTGCAAAGGTATCAATAACCTTCTTCATGTAATTGATAACACATGGTCCTTGGCAGGTTGAACGGAACAACTGGGGAAACGCCATCGATAACCTTCTTCATGTAATCGGTAACCTTCTGCAGAATTACAGAAGCAGCCTGCTGATTCTCTAACTTCATCGCCACCTCCTGAACTTCATCCAAAACCTCATCTCTTTCGCGCACCCAAGATTGTGCAATCTTGTGTGCTTATCAACAATTTAGGAGGAAGAGGAGGGGAAGAAGATAAGCAGACTTGGCTGGTGGTGGGAGGGGCCTACCGGTGGGTGATGGCAGCTGGATAGGGATGAAAATGGAAGAGTTTGAATGGGGGGAGGGAGGAGACGTGTTCTGGGAGGGAGGGAAATCAGGGAAATCTCTTTGAGTATGTGGTTGTATGTAATGGGTTTTGTAATATTCTTAAAGGGTAAAATGGTCAAATAACATGAGGTCTTAAGGATATAATGGTCAAACTGCATGAGGGCATTTTTGTCCGTAATTGAGTACATATTGACAATTCATGAAAATATATTAAAACACAAATTCTAATCAATATTTTCACAAGAAGGATTCAGACTCTGAGATGTGGACCGTTGAATTACCGAACAGACGGCTTAAATGATGCATAACACTGTGTTGTGCGCCTCCTGCACAGCACTATCTCCATATTTTCTCTTACCCAAGAAACATAAACTATAGAAACAAATTTTCCATTAAGAAAACATTGAAGAAGGCAAAATAAGTGTTTCAATTTTCAATTCATTTGAACAAGTGCGAAGATGTTATTTTTCTAATCATTTCATTCTAGATGGTCATAATAATATATTTGCAATGGTTCAAACAGATTGAAAATTGAAACACTTAATTTTTTAACTATATTTTCAAAGGTTAAGTCTTTCTCGGTCGAAAACCCTCAAGCGGTCTCTATGCCCGCAATTAAACCACCGACAATGATTGATTTTGAGACCTCTGCCGGGGAGGAGTGTTATGGAGGAAGCTAAGTCATTGATGGTGGACGGTGGTTACTCCACAGAGAGAGAGAGAGAGAGAGAGAGAGAGAGAGAGAGAGAGTACTCAGCTGTGAAAATTTTGAATTTAGGCAACAGATGGCTGTGAAGAGTACTCAGCCTTTCTCGGATGATGACAACATATGGCATTTTTGCAATTTAGGAAAAAACGATTTGCACTTCAATAGAGTTGGAAAAATGCCTCCCAACCCTTGGATCAAATCAATCTCAACCCTTGGATTAACTTCTTTTGTATGGTCCCCACACCCTTGATGGCATTTTTGTAATATAATTGTAAGAGTGTGGGTGTTTTCTTAAAAGAGTTGGAGAGCACACATTAGCCCTTGGATCAAATGAATCTCAGCCCTTCTTTTAACTTGTGTTTGTGTGGTCTCCACACCCTTATGTTTTGAGGGAGAAGAGTTGGTTCCAAATTCCAATATATCTGGGCCTTTTCCCTTTGCTTCTAACTGAGACTTCATCATATCGAATCATCAGGGGGTGTCTTACACAACGATCCAAACACAACAACTTATACAACCTCTCACATACATGTAGGGCCCACACATAATAGTGTGTGTGGAGCCTACATGTATGTGAGAGGTTGCGTTTGATGTTGTGTGAGTATCATTTTTGGCGTTGCAATCTTCTCCACCATAGTTTCCTCTCTTCCAACAGAGCTAACCACGACCCTCTCCTCTTCCTTCACAGCTGCTGCTTTGAGAGCAACTAATATCACATCGACCCACTTTATTGGCAACCACGTTAAGTAGTACAGTAATTGCATTTAGATGCATGCCTTGTGAGTTTCCTGACTTTAAAAGGATAAGTTAATGTGTTGTATAATACATTGAGGAATGCCTATTGTTATAAGAATTAAGCTTGCTATATTGTTTGTTCATCCCGGTATGTTATTTTCTGTTTCCCCTGGTTCTGATCGGCACAGTTAATATTGCCAAGGCTGCGAATTTTGTTGTTGTTGAAGATCGAACATCTCCAAAGATGCACCAGGCAAACTGGCAGGCATTGTGGTGCGGTAAGATGTGAAAAGACCCCATTTACGAAATATGCAAATGAGGGATGGAGCCAAGGAGGGATTGCCCGGGCAAGAAGAAAAAAACTCTACTTATTATATGTAAATAAAAATTTTCTATGAAAGTACATAGGCTCGCCCCCCTCTAGTATTTTGGGAAAAAAAAATCAAATGATAGTAAGTAGTTAGTAACTTTTGTCATACGAGGGTACCACCGTTAATTTCTAAACGCTACGGGTTAAATACAACAAAATATAAAATTTGAGGGTTAACATAGTGAGTACTCAATTATTTAACTCTCAATCTTTAGTACCCACATAAACCCCAATCGTTAAGAGGGTTCCACATATTTTCTTCTGTCTACCTCACATCGTCAAGACTTTGAAGACAACTTCGAGAAAATAAAAACATAGGAGAAGAGATTTTGAAAAACCCTAAATAATCTTGGTAAAATCTAAGTTGTAACTATGAAATGTGTAAATATTAGACTCCCTAACATGATGGGGGATGAACTTTTAGCAAGTTTCTAAATCACTTACATAGAGAAGGATATTGTGAAAAAGTTTGATGCCGATTCTATCATCAATACTTTTTAAGGGTTAAATAACGGGACACCCGTCGAACTATTCCCATTTGTCTCGCTCACCCCCTAATAGAATTTTGCCTACAAACCCCCTGAGCAAAGTTCCATTTAGAGGGGGTGACGCCGTTGGACGGAAGTAACGAAAAGACCAAATTGCCCTTACATATATATATCACCACAAACCTACATATCCTCATTTCAACACTTCATCTCTTCAACCCTAATCTTCCGACCCCCAGGGGCGATCTTAACTCCATTCTGCCAAACCAAACCCTAATCTATATCATCTCCATCCTCCCAAACCACACCCTAATCTATATCATCTCCATCCTCCCTCGATCATCTCCATTCTCCCAAAGGAAACCCTAATCGTAATAATCTCTATTCTCTCCATTCTCCCATGTACCAAAATCTCGATCATCTAAATACACGAATCATGTAGCTATCATCTAGTATCGACGAATCGCTTTAAGACGAAGACGATTTGGTGGACAATTTAGGGTTTGAGCACGATTTTGAAGATGATTCTCACAACGCTAAAAGTATGTTCTATTTTTATATGTATGCTTTCTCTCTCTCTCTCTCTCTCTCTCTCTCTGCGTATATATGATATATGGTTATATAATATAGTTGTTGGGGTTTAAAAATTAGGGCTTTGCTGGGTCTCTCTCTCTCTACTCTGTCTATAGGGTGGTCCCCATTAGGGCTTTATACACACACACACAGCTATATATATATATTTATTTACATATTTTTGAAGGGTTTTTAGGGTTTGAAAATTAGTGAGGTTTTGTGCTTATCTGTCTCTCTCACACTCCTCTATTTGTCTCTCTCTCTCTCTCTCTCTATATGTATGTTTATATGTATACATATAAGGGTCCCTACGTATTAATTAGTGTTTGACCAGAAATTGATGTTGAAATATTAACTTTTTCCTTTTGAATATATGTTAGTTGTCGACTTGTTTCCAAACAAGGGTCCAAACAAATTTTGTCCTTTATTGTTCTTTACTGCTTCAATGTGCATTGACTAACCCCCTTTTGTGGTCCCCTTGTTGTACTCACTGACCCTTTTGTAATTTTTTTCTTTTTGTATTGGGTTTGTTGCTGTCACATTTAATAGTTGAAGATGGGGGATGATGGTAAGGTTCAACTGAATATAAGATTTGGGGGAAAATTTGTTGGACATCGTCCAAACAGCTACATTGACGGGGACATGTGTTATTCCAGAGTGATCCCTTATGAGTTTTCCTACTCTAATTTTTGTGAGATCCTTCAAGAAATAGGGTGTACCCCATAGGCTTCACTTAGCTACTTAAGACCAGGTCATACAATTCAGGATGAGTTATCTGAAGTTAGTAATGATACAGACATGATAGAAATGTTTATTCTTTATGAGGGTGATGGTAAGGAAATTGAGTTCTTCATTACCCATCCTGATGTTAAAGAGAGTGATGAGGAGGACTTGGGTGGCATTAGTGGGAACTTGGGGGGAAACAGTTGGTAGTTGGGGGGGGGGACATTTGGAAGTTGGGGAGGATAGTGACAATGATAGTGATAGTGATTATACCTGCAGTGGGTTAAGTGATTCGTCATCATGTGATGGTGAACAAATGGATTCATCATCATGTGATGGTGAACAAATGGATTATTTGGAGGAAGGAGGGCCAACTGTTAAGGCTGTGGAGGATAAAGGAAGAGCAGTCATAGTTGGTGAGGATGTGGAAGGTGGTGACAGTGATAGTGATTGTGACTATGCCTGTAGTGGATTAAGGGATTCATCATCATCTGATGGTGATGGTAAAGAAATATATGATTTCGAGGGAGGAGGACCAAGTGTTAAGGCTGTGAAAGATATAGGAAAATCAGTCATAGTTGGTGAGGATGTGGAAAGAGAGTGTGGTAGTGACAGTATTGATGACATTGGGAGTATTATTAGCTCATCAAATGGTGAGAAGGTAAAAAGCAAAAGGAAAGGGAAGAAGAAGGTTAAATTCCCAGAGTTCAATGAAGAAAGGGATATGAAAAATCCTAAACTGGTGCACAGCATGTTGTTTCCCAATGTAAGGGTTTTTAGATCATTCTTGACAGAGTTTCATCTTAGGAATGGAAGTGAATACAAGTATATTAAAAATGAATCAAAGAGGGTAACTGTGAAGTGCAAAGATGAGGATGAAGATCATCCTTGCAAATGGAGACTTCATGCTTCTAGGGTGGGTGAAACAACAACTTTTCAAATTAAGAAAATTAATAGGTACATACTTGTCCTAGAATATACCACAACCAGTGGGCATCTACTGACTGGTTGGCCAAGAAGTATGTGGACCAGGTAAATGAAGACCCTAATTGGAATGTGAAGGCCATGCAAAGTGATGTTAGAAGAAAATGGATGTTGGATGTTACAGAAATGCAAATATATAGGGCTAAGAGAAAGGCTCTGGAGATAGTGGAAGGGGAATATGGGGAACAATACTATAGATAATGGGATTATTGTGAGATGATAAGAAAGGACCTGGGAGTTGTGCAAAAATTTCTGTTGACAGACCAATTCAGGATGGTAATCCTATTTTTCAGAGGATGTTTGTTCTGTTTGATGCTCAGGCCAAGGGTTTTGTAGGCAACCGTAGGCCCATCATTAGTTTGGATGCTTGCTTCTTGAAAGGTCCATATGGGAGGCAGTTAATGCATGCTATGGGGAAGGATAGTAACAATCAAATGTACCCCATTGCAATGGCTATTGAGGAATCAGAATTAAAGACTAGTTGGACTTGGTTGTTGGAACTTCTGACAGATATCGTAACCTGGCTCCTCTCGTAACCTGGCTCCCGAACCTCAGATATCGAAGGTGACGCGGACCAGTCTACGCCTTTTTCAAGTCCAAACTTTTTCAAATCAAAGCAAACGTAGCAAAACATTTTCGAGTTCGGTCCTTGGGTATTCTTCCGCTAAAACCTGAGTGGCGACTCTGAATCGAGGTTTTTCACCGCGCTATTTCCAAAGAGGGCTGCACCCCAATTTTAAAACAACAAAATCCGGGATTTTGGGGCGTGTGCCCACAGGCGCTCTGATGGCAGTCAAAGCACGATTCGTTTGGGTATTCTGGTTATCTGGTTTTTTGGTTGCTGCATGTCTGGTTTTCTGGTTCGTAGTCCAATATCTTGCCAAGGTGGAGATTTGTAGTTTTTTGGCTCGTTTTGGACTTTTCGGCCTTAATGGTCCGGACCAGCGCACACTTGGTCCGGACCAGCGTGGACAAGACAGATTACTCTATAAGTAATTTTTAGGGTTTTTTTGCTTATTGTATTGCATACAGAGCAGCTTTTCTGAGAGAGAAAAAGAGAGGAACTCTGAAAGATCTCATCTGTAGCCCTTTGGGCATCTGTATACTTCCGTATAGTGAAACCCTCAATCGTCTGACTGCCCGTGGAGTTGGTATTCATTACCAAACCACGTATACCTCTGTGTTCTCTGTGATTGCTCTCTCTCTCTCTCTCTCTCTCTCTCTCTCTCTTTTCTGTGGTTTGTTCAATTACATAGTAAATAATCACGTCTGTTTTTGTGTTTGTTAACGCTTCCGCACAACATATTGTCCCTATAGTATGCATGTGCTTTGACAAAATATGGAGTTGGAATTCGCAAATATTTACATTTGTTTGGAAACGTGATTTATTGCCCGTGTATTGTCTATCTTTGATTCTCCTGGTTGTTCTGGGACATGGGACAAAACTGAACTTAACGAATCAAAATAGTTGTTAGTATGACTAAAACCATAATATGAGGCGTGAATTGCGACATTAATCCCTGCATATATTCTGAAATCTATATCTCTAAACAGAGTATTAGACAAAAGCAAATGTGATGAGGGCTGTCCAGCCTGACCTTTGGAATCTTCATAAATCATAGAGAACAACACAGTAATATTTACATTGACGGGAAGTTTGTGCACAATTAACATGTCAGATATTACAGATCTGCATAACAGGCAATATTTTTCCATTGACGAGGAGTTTGTGCACACGTGGGCACAAGTAGGTTTTAAATACTCCTTACTAAGGAGTTTAAACCGGTGAAAGAATAAACAAATTCCATTGAGAGATGAATGAGAAATTGTCTCTCAAAGTGGGTTTCGGACCAACAATGGTGCACGGTTGGATGGTCAAAGCTGGGTTGATTACCCAGAGTTATTACCCATCATTGTGTATTCAATTTTGAATAATAACTGTATCAGTTTTATTTCAGAATTGAATAGCGGAATCAATTCCCCTATTGATTGAGAGGCTCCTCCATCATTGCAGCATTCATGGCAAAGGCTCCTCTTTCAGCTATAAAAGAAGACCTCTTCCTTTGGTTTCAACACACCAAAAACCATACCGAAAATCCAAAGCTCTTCAGCTTCTGCAATATCGTTCTTCCTTTGAGAGAGAGAGAGAGTACAAACACAAGTTTGTTTGACGGGCAGTCTACGGCGGTGCTCCGACAGCTGAGTGGTAACTGAGTCAATTCTGGGAGACGAACACCGACACAACCTCTAGCACCCGTGAGGCAGCGAATTTATCTTAAGGGCACCGTTGAATAAAACGAGTCTTGGTTTGAAATTGCTAATTCTCTTTTACAATTTGTGTCTACATTTCATATTCTATAATCTTGGGATTCATGTTCATGTTGTAATTTCCAGAAATTAGTAAAATCGTTTATTGTTTTCCGTACTATTTTCCTACACTATTCAGGGAGTTCGAGTACATAATAGTTGGCATCAGGACAAGGGATGAGAAGGTTTTCCTGTTCATGCAAAAAGTATTTGGTTTCAGTTGTCTAGTCCATTTTTTTGGAGTGTCCATCTCGACAAGTTGGTTTGTTGTGCCTTTCATGACAATGTCTTCAGCTGTAGGAGGTGTCAGAGTCTGGCGTGATGACTCTTCATCTTTGAAGGGTTCTTTGCGTGCCTTTTTGGAAGGAGTGTTTGGAGGCAGCATAAGTTTTGTTTTTGTTTCAGTTGGCTAATGTTGGATTTGGTTGGAACAGCCATCATCTACATCCTTTCCTCATTGCTCTGAACAAAAGAAAATGTCGTCACATACTTGTACAAGTTTTTGCCACAAAAGCAAGTCCACATATTTGAGACCAAGATATACATCTATCATCCAATATTTAAGCTTCTTTTGCTTATGCAATTTGGCCAGGAGAAATCCATACCACCAAGGCAAGTGTTCAATTGCAAAAGATACCAGATTTAAAATAAGCTCAATGAAATGTAAATGATCACGATATATGTAGCTCAGAATAAAACATGTAATATCTATAAACTGTAAACTTCGGATAACAAAGGTAGATTCTTGAATATACCATGTCAGTCAATTTTGAGTTTGCAGATTGTGGATAGAGAAAACTATTACTACTTTCACTGTTTATTGCTGGAATCAACAGTGTATATAAATATGTGTGTGTGTGTGTGTGAGAGAGAGAGAGAGAGAGAGAGAGAGAGAGAGAGAGAGAGAGAGAGAGAGAGAGAGAGAGAGAGAGAGAGAGAGAGAGAGAGAATTTATAGGTAAAGCCTAGGAGTGAGAGCTTGCACCAAGATATATCTCCCAATTTGTTTGTTTTCGAAAAGTGAAACTGGCCTAGGAACAACGAGTAGTGCAGTTCTAGGTCTGATGCGGGCGTGCCAGGACTGGATTGCAGTCCAAATTCGTATCAAGGCTTGGATGCCTCAAATCTGACTTCATATAGACCATTGCGTATGACCTAAGGGGTGAGGCCGTATGTGGTTCGTGGTTTGCCTTTGCGGGGCTAAGGACTTAAAATTTCCTAATCGTGTGAGAAATGGAAAGAAAGGTAGAGCAAGGCTTAAAACAGAAATAAAAGGACTTTATTAACGGTTTAACAAAGTCTGGTTACAAGGAAGTGAAATAAATCTAGGCTTGGCTAGATTGAACGGGAAAGTAACGATAATTGAAAGATATATTGGTCGTGGACCTAAAGATAGAAGATAACTGAAAAATAAATTTGCATAAGCCGTGGGCTTGATGGTCGGGGACCTAAAGATAAAAGATAATTGAAATGTAAATTAAGTAAGCCGGGGGCTTGATTGGTCGGGGACCCTTGCCAAGGCCTTCAACTCTGGAATTTATAGGCAGATGTTCCAGGCCTTGAGCTGCTTCAGCTGCTTCCACAGGCCTTCATGCATGGCTGCCAAGTGTCCCCCTGGTAAAGGCTTAGGCTTGAGCTGCTTCTAAATGCTCCAATGAGGGGCTGCTCCCTGAACAAAACAACAAAACGTGTCTTTTACTCTAAGAAAATGGCAAAGGCCTAAAAAATCCTTCTTTCTGCATAAAACTTTGTAAAAGAGCAAAAGGAATTTCAGCATCCAGGCCTTTGAATGGACATCCTCTGGGCCCACCGAAGCTGAGGACCAAGATTTCTTCAGGCCTTCCCACCATTTTATTGGTCCTTGCATTCCTTGTGGGCCCTTAAATCCTCTAATCTTGACTCCTTATGGAAGAAGAATCGAGAAACAAAGGCTCAGCCAGATCTGGGTGAGCTGCTTGTGAGCAGCTTGCTTAGGTCTGCATGATTCATTTACCAGCAGCTCCAAAGGGCAGCATGTACGCCACCTATCCTAGGCCTTGCTTTATGCTGAAGGATGGGGTCCACTCAGACCTTGAGCTGCTTGTAAGCAACTTACCCAAGTCTGCCCAGCAAGAACATTCTGGGCCTTTGAGCCGCTTGTGCAGGCCTAAGCTGTTTGTGAGCTGCTTGGGATGTCTCCATGCATGGCTGCCATGTGTCCCAAGCCTTTCTTCATGCTGAAGGATAGTAGAGACTCAAGCCTACAAGCAGCTTACCCAGACTTGTCATGCAAGAACATTCTAGGCCTTTGAGTTGCTTGTGAGCAGCTTGAGGCCTTTTCCTGCCAATTAAAGGCCATACGTGACGTTTTTTCAAGAAGTAGGCCCATCTATTACATGGGCCTGAGCTTGAGGAGCATAATAGGCCTCTTCTCTTTGTAAGCCATGCGAGCCCAAGTCTGGAAAGAAAACTTGGGCTTTAATTGATTTAGGGCCACTTAAAAGGCCTTATTATTTCTAAGAATTGGCCTAGGCCTGGATAAAACACTCAGATCTAGTAGGTCAACCCAAGTCTTCGGCCAATCTTGGGCTTGGGCTTGTGATAACGAAATCTTAGGCATAAATTTGGCCCAGACCTTTGAAAACTCAACTCGATCAGTGGCGTTCAAATCGGTCTGATTTCGTGGATGACCGTTCATGAGGCTTTTCAAGGCCTGAGACCATCATTCAAGGCTTGAGACCATCTTCTGAGCAACAAATTGGTTTTATGAATTGTGGCAAAAAAATGGGTGTAAACACAATTATGGCCTTGACCCTATGCATAATTCAGCACAGATTCATTTCACAATTAGAACTTTAGTCAAGAACGTAGGGCAACCACCGACGACAACAATAGGCAACAAAATAACTCCAAAATGTCATTAGCAATTAGAGCTGATCAGGCTAGGGATATAAGTTATAAGAGTTCTTCTCTTTTTTGGGGTAAGTAAGCTTTTATTGAAACCAAGAAAAACCAAAATATACAACGAACGGGGCATACCCCTGAAGAAGACATACAGGCTAGCAGGCTAAGCCTGACCAAAATAGAACTAGAGAACAGTCAACACCTATATAGAGACAGAAAAGCTAGCAAAGATCTTAGAGGAAATGTGCCAAGAAGTACAACGATTTGCTGATGTACTCTAAATATGTCTCCATGAACTTCTACAGAATCGCAAAGCTGTGATAATGCCCTGAATGACAATTTCAACACAATCCATCTTCTGACAAAAAATTCTTGAGTTTCTTTCCCTTCAAAGATGGTAGATAGTAGCAGCGAGAGATGCTTTACAAAAAGATTGTAAGAAACCTTTGCCCTTCACATTCTGACTTAACCATTCCAATTCCTGCGGCAAACTGGTTATATTGTTCTTCCTCAAGTCATGAGACCAAACTTCATAAGAAAAGGGGCAAGCAAAGAATAAATGAGAGTGATTCTCAGTCCCCCAGAACGTAGAACACAAACATATCTAAGCTTAAAAAGTTATTTGGTCCTTACAATTAAGGCTTGGTTTCAATTTCGTCCTCCTAAAATTTTTTGTTTCAATTTTACCCGCATAGTTTTAACACGATTTCAATGTTACCCTTCCCGTTAGATTTGGATGGAAAATGTTTGTGTTGCAACGGTTGGGTGATTAAAAAGAAAAAAAAAACCCTAAAAACCCTGTAAAAGAAAAAAAAAACCTGTAAAAGAAAAAAACCCTAAAAACCAATTCCCTATCTCTTCATTCCCCCAATTCTCGTTCCTCCAGCGACTAAAACCTAAACCTAAACCAGCTGCACCCAAAAACTCCTCTCTCAAATCTTTTCTCCCATTAAATGCGATCCCCAAAACCATCTTGAACCTAACTAAAAACCCTCACCATCACAAAGCAGATGAATCGTCGACCTTAGTAGCGGCTACCTCTTCATCAAACAGCAGTGCAAGCAGTCGAAGGGATTGAGTTTGCAAGTGCGGCGAGAAACCAGTGTTGACAACTTCATGGACGGAAGATGACCCGTCTAGGAGTTTTTTGGGCTGCCCAAACTATTACGTAAGCTTCGATTTCAAAAAAAAAAAATCACTACTTTTTACATTATTATCCCTAATCATTGCTATCATTGTAGGAAGGGCAGCCATGTACCTATTTTCGATGGGTTGATGATGAGATATGCGACCGTGGTAAAGTTTTTATTCCACAATTGAGGAACGAAAATTTGAAGATGAAGGAAGAGCTGTCGAAGATGAAGGACGAGCTGTTGAAGTTGAGAGAGGAGAATAAGTGTTTGGTGGCTGACATTATGATGCTGAAAGAAGATGAGATGGAGTTGAAAGTCCAATTTGTGGAGATGATAATGACAATCTGAAGTTAATGGATGAGAAGAAGTTGCTGAAAATGAAGGCTGGAAAGGAAAAATGGTTTCATGTCACTTTGGTTTGGGAGTTTGTGGTTACTGTCAGCTGTAGTAGTGTAGGAGAATGGTTTAGTAGTAATATGTAGGCTATGTATGGTGGTGGATGCTTATGTAATGGGATTTGTTCCCTTCTTTTGTAATGAAATCCCTACTTTCCAATGCAAGCTTGAATTTACAAGATCAATGCCAAGTTATTACAGTACATCAAAGAAAACTTGTTTTCATGCCAATACCTGTTTTGCTCATCAGAACATGCCTAAACCTGCACAACTAAGACCAAATGGTGGTTCATGTTACAACTAATGCACTGCACTACATGGCTAACCCCATGAACCATTGATCAATCAAGGATCAGAAAAAAGTAGCAGAATTACATTCCAAAATCTGCTTGCACCACAAATCTCCATAGTGATTGACAGAGCTAGTTACCATAGCAAAACCAAATCCATGTCTTTTAACATGGCTTACCCCATGAGCCAAATCCAAAGCAGAACCAACAGCAACAACTAACAAAGTAAAAAAAAATTCAGCATAATGATAGCAGATTCAGCAAAAGAAGCCATCACATAAATCAAAGTTGCTGTAGCATAATGGTACCAGATTCTCATCAGATTCAGCATCATCACAGTATACCAAAAAGACACTAAAACATTGGAGACACAACTTCAATAATGACCCAAGAGAAGTCATTTCATAGCCAAGCCTGCTCCAAAAGTCATTACATTACCAAATACTATTAGAAGCCAACTTCAAGTTTGTGGCCATTACAATTAACTTCAATAATTACCCAGATGAAGCCAACTTAAAGTTTGTGGCCATTACAATACCATTAACTTCAATAATTACTCAAAAGAAGCCAACTTAAAGCTTGTGGCCTTTACAATACCTACTAGGATTGCATAAACAAAAAACATTGACTGGGACAGCATACTTAACAGTTTGTACAGCCCAAACTGGTTGTTTAGGTCCAGTCATAAATGTCCTTCAATCTGACATTGGTAACCCTTGATCTTTTCAACCCTCTGTTTGGGCCTTGGGTGGTGGGCTTCTTTCTCATTGTGCTGGGACCAGGTGGAGCAGAACTAGAGGCTGGAATTGAGGTTGGTGGCTGGAATTGAGATGGAGTGACAATGGTTGGAGGTGGTTGGGTCAAACTTGCCGGAATGGACCTCTGTTGTGGGCCACTGGAACCACCTTTTTGAGCCTTCTTAGGACCACCATTTGGAGTTTTCTTTGGGCCAGCTTTGGGACCACCTTTTGGTGCCTGCTTTTGACCTTCCCTTGGACCAATAATACTCGTCTGCCCTAGTACCCTGCACCAATATATAAACCATTATAAAAAGGTACAGACAAGACTTAATTATACAGTTAAGCATTAGAAAAGGGGGGTACGGCTTGCATGTTACCTGTGTCTGTGTTGCTTGACTTGAAGATTCCCCAGGCAAGTCTTTATTGCCTCCAACCAATCCCTTACATGTTCTCCTATTATGGTCAGTCCTATTACATCTTTGGCAAACCACTGTGGTGCCACTCCTTAGTTTTGCCCCCTTCTTGGGTTCATCTGGTTCTCTCCTCCTCAGTTTCTTTGGCCTGCCAGTTGGTCTCCTTACTTGTGGTGGCAAGATTGGAGGGTGTCCTGTTGCTTCCCATAAATGTGGTCCATTTGTTGGATAGATCAATGGGGTATACACTCTCTTATATGTATCAATCGTGTAGTCCTCTGCATTTTGCTTGTTGAAATGAATTGCTGCTATTGCATGGCTAAAAGGAATACCAGTGAGTAGCCATTTCCTACAAGAGCACTCCTCCAAATCAATGGTGAATATGTCCTTGAACCCTTTCACCTCATACTTCAATTCGCCAGACCAAAAAGGGGTCCACTTCCCACTGTAAGTGATTTCTTTCTTCAGTCTTTTTTTAATAACTGGGCATAGAACCCCTTCCACCTTCTCTATTAGAGTCCTGTTTTTTTGGAACCTGAGCATTAGATAAATTCTGATGTCTTCAACCATGCTTATGATTGCCTTCTCTCTTGCTTCCAATATAGTTGAGTTGAAGCCTTCGCACAAGTTGTTGAGCAGTGTGTCAGTCTTTGCTCTTCCAGAGAATGCATGTCGGCTCCAAACTTGAGCTGGCACTCCTTCTACCCATTTATGTGCATTACCATCTGCCTTTTTCAGTTCAGTCATGGCCCTCTGAAATGCTTGTGGACAACTTGAATATGCAGCCTTCCAGAACCATTCTTTGATAAGTACACCTGGGTGCTTTTTCCTTTGGTTATTATATAGATGTCTACAACAGAATCTATGCTCACCACCTGGTTGTAAATCTTTCACTGTTGTATCTAAGCCCTAACAAAAATATTCCAAGTTAGCCAAGACAGATATAAAGTGCAACAGAAAACATTATAAGATGTGAGGTAAATGTGTAAACAGATGCAAAGCTACCTTTTGTTGATCTGAGGTAAATGTGTAGCTTCTATGACTCCCAAGATCCTCCAATAGCAAAGGTAGAAACCATCTCCATGAATCTTTGTTCTCAGCTTCCACTACAGCAAAGGCAATGGGAAAAAACTCTTCATTTGGGTCCCTACCAACTGCTGATAGAAGGATTCCACCATATGGCCCTTTTAGATGACAGCCATCTATCCCTATCACAGGTCTACAAGCAGCAAATCCTTTTTTACATGCATCAAAGCACACATAGAGCCTCTTGAAAGTTGGATTCTTCTGTACTTGTGTATTCTCAGCTTGTGCATCACCCACCTCATACCCCACCTGCCCACCACCTGCATCATAATGGTGCTACCTGGGTTGGACCTCTTAAGCTCATTACAGTAGTCCCACAGTGCTGCATATTGTTCTTTGTGTGATCCTTCCACTAGATCCAGGGCCCTTCTCTTAGCCCTATAAGCCTTACTCCTTGAAATCTGCACCACAAACTTGCTGTGCACCTTTTCTTGTATCTTAGAAAGCCTTAAATTGGGCTGGTCTTTCACTTTCTTCACTAACTTACCAGCTAGGAACTTAGAGCTTAACCTCACATTCTTATAAGTTCTGTTACACTTATGCTCTAGTTCACAAGTCTTTAGCTGGAAGGTTTCCTGCCTTGACACCTTACTACACAAAACCTTAAAGGTACACTCATCTTCACACACTGCCCTTACTCTAGACCTATCATTCTTCTTAAATTTGATGCCATATCCACCATGCACAGCATATTCAGAGATTGCTGTTTTGAATTGTTGCAGTGAGCTAAACAACATCCCCTTAATAAACCTCAAATTCTCAGCTCTTTCAGGTGGTTTAAAAGTTTCAAATCTTGATAACCTCATTGTTTCATTCATCTCAGTTGTTTCCTCAACTTCTGACTCATTTGAACTTTCCCCACTTTCAACTCCTCACTCTCATAGTCAGACCTCAATCCTTCCTCATGCACAAAATCAGTTTTTGTTTGGTCATTGTTATTTGCCTTGTTATCCATCTCAGGGTCACTATCAAATAACTCATTAGTCTTGGTTTGCTTTTCTGTATTTTCATCTTCTTTTTCAGTGTACTTGTCAAACAACACGTCATCGTAATCACTATCATCAGTTAGGGGATAGTCTAGGTCTAACAAACTTTCATCTGTATCACTATTGCAATACACATTTTCTCCATTAACAACCTCTTCATCAATATGTATTTCAACCCCTTCAGGAATTTCAGGTGGAGGTAAGGCAGGGAAAGGCATGACATTTGCATTTGCATCTAGTTCATCAATGATATGTTCTACATAGATTTCTATCTGTTCATGGCCCTTCACAACCGCTACCATATGCATAGCATCCTTATCAGTTTCTATAACTCTGAGTCCCTCCTCTAACCCAAGCCTAGGAATTCTATACCACAACATTTTGTACTTGGGGTAACCAAGCCTTTCTACAATGTCCTCAACCTCTAACTTGGACCGTAAATCAGGATCACAGTCATCAACATGGTTTACAACTCCCTCCACATAACGAACTGGGTTCTCAACAAATTGACCTAGATGGTGTACCTCAACTGTAAACGAACCAGCCATCTCTTCAATGCAAAAAATAAAAATTTAAAAAAAATCAGTAGAAGTACTACAAAATGCATAGAAAGCCAGATGAATTGATTGCAAACAAGAAACATACTAGGAGTAGGGACCACGAAAATCTTAAATTACTAAAAGATACTTATAAAGTAATCAAAAAAGGCCAAAATCTTCTTTCTTTTTTCAACGAATACAAAAAAAAGGTCCAGGAATTCTCTCCACAAATCACACTCAGTCTGACCACATGGGTGGCCATTGTTTTTTCAACGAATACAATACAAAAAGATGGTGCTTAAAAATAAAAATACTATAATACTAGTATTTGTTGCCCATGTATTATTTAAGATAGATTTAGCCGACAAACTAAAAACCTCAATACCATTGATTTCCCTTGGCTTTAGTGCGTATCACTCCTGTTCGAGTTGTTGACCCCTGTGCGTTGATCTTCTTCTTTTGATTTCGCCAAGATTGTCGAGTTAAGGGGTGGGTTTCGGCAGAATTATTTAGGGAAGGTGTTTGTTCGCTGGGTTTGGAGGGAAAACATATGGGTGAACGAAAATTGGGGGGAAACAAGAAGAGATAGGGAATGGATTTTGGTTTTTAGGGTTTTTCTTTTACAGGTGGAGGCAAAAATTGGGGGAACGAAGAGATATGGAATTGGATTTTAGGGTTTTTTTTTTTTTTTTTTAATCACCCAACTGTTTGCCACACAAGCATTTTCCATCCAAATCTAACGGGAAGGGTAATATTGAAATCGTGTTAAAACTATGAGGGTAAAATTGAAACAAAAAATTTTAGGAGGACGAAATTGAAACCAAGCCTTATTTGTAAGGACCAAATAAGTCTTTAAGCCTATTATCAATGATCCCCCAAGATTGCATTCTATCCTTTGTAGACAGCCTTTATAAGATAGCCAACCATTCTATCACAGACCATTTAGGTATAGCATGTTGAAACCAGACCAACTGGTACCAGAAAACCTCTGGAGCAGGACTTCTAAACCCTTGCCGGCAGATTTAATACTAAACATCCCATTAGCAGTTAAAAGTCCAACTCACTGTGTCCTCCTGTGACATGTTTGGTTGCAGGTTTGCAGGGTACTGGATTCCTCCTTCTACCTGAATGCCAAGTATTATTTTTTATTATAGAAGATACCTTAGATGTGAGAGATCTAAGTAGATTCTGATCCATTCTATCTCCAAAACAATACTTCAGTGGCCCAAAGGGATGCCAATTATCAAGCCATAGGAATGTGTTGTTACCATTTCCCACAATAGATTTAACCCAAAGATGGACCCATTGCCTCAAAGTCAAATTAAAGAGCTTTCTGATTGTCCAAGAAGCATTGGTAGGAGTATTCATAGTCCAAAGACATTGGTCTTTAATCAAGTAAGTGTGAATCCACCTGATCCACAAGGTATCTGCTTTACTAGCAATAGCCCATAGAAGCTTGGACATTGCTGCCCTATTCCAGTCTTTGAGAGATCGACATCTAAGGCCACCTTCCTTCTTTGGGGCACACACATTACTCCATTTTACTTTAGCTCCACTCTTCTTAAGATCAGGTTCAGTCCAGAAAAAATCCTCAAGATGGCCTCAATACTCTTAAGAACTTTCTGAGGAAGTATGAAAATGGAACTCCAATAAATCTGGGTACTGAACAATACAGAAGTTATGAGCTGGGCTCTGCCCCCATAGGTTAAAAGTCTATTAGACCAAGACTGAACCCTATTGGTAATCTAATCAATGAGTACCTTGCAGTCATATGCATGCAACCTGGTTGTAATTAATGGGACTCCCAAATACCTCACAGGCAACTCCCCTCCTGAGAGAGGTAAAATACGACTTAACTGATTCCTCTTCACATCCCGAACACCAGCAAAGAAGATGATACTTTTGTCTAGATTAGGTTTGAGGCCTGAATAGAGGAACAAATCATCCTGCATGCTGTTAATCAACTAAAAAGACTTGCTATCTGCTCCACATAGTACAAACAGATCATCTGCAAATATCAAATGAGAAATCTGCATATCCAAACACCTTGGATGAAAAGTAAAGAGAACTTGAGAGATTCTATGTTGCAGGATAGAGGAGACGGCTTCCATTATGAAGGTAAGGGGAGAGTGGATCCCCTTGCCATATCCCTCTAGCAACAGAAAAATACCCCTGTAGCTCACCATTAAGAACTACAGAGAATTTGGCAGATGAGACACATTGTTTTACCCACTTCACAAACACTTCAGGGAAATTCGTAGTCATAGCTTCAAAAAGGAATTTGCCAAGACATCTTCGTTTCTAACAAACTCAAAAGATTTAAACATCCAAACTTACAGATTTGTATCATGGAGAGAGAGAGAGAGAGAGAGAGAGAGAGAGAGAGAGAGAGAGAGAGAGAGAGAGAGAGTTGATTGGAATTACCTTTGGAAGCTCGTAGTTGTGGCTCTAGTGGCCTTCTAAGAACTTAGATCAGACTACATAAAGGAAACATAAATCAAAATTAAGACACATAAAACAACCACCTTGCACCATTACAAAAAGGAGGATCTATGTATTTTGAAAAGAAAAAAAAACTCAGAAAGAGTAAACTAAACTCAGACCTGCAACTCTCTTATCACAATCAACTGTTTTTATTCCCGAAATCTCTCGAACTCAACGTCCCTGATCTTCTCAGATTCAAGAAGCAATGGCAATGGCTTATGAGATAAACAATGGCAATGGTTTATGACATAAACAAGATAAACGTTTCTCCCTAAAGTAAATTTCAAGAAAAGGCAATTGTAGCAGCATTGACAATTTGGATAACTTTAACAATAAGAAATTAATATCCTTATGAGCCTTTATATATGTCACCCAATTCCATCTCTGCTTCTATGAGATCATTTCCCCTTTTCTTCTTCCCCTCTATATCCCATTCCTTGGCATAATCTCTCGAGGTACTCCACACTAATCATCTATTTATGCTAGTTTCTTGTTATTCTTTCCTTCCTTCAGGGTATCTAATATTTACTGATTTCCACTCTGTTAATTTCACTGTTTTAGTCCCAAATTATGATTTACACTATGAGGCCTAGAATAAAGTCAGGTTTCGTTTGGTTAAATATCACACAATGCATCTTAAATTTAATCTCCTTGTCCATAAAAAATGGAAGGAAGGATTGTGTTTGCCTTTGGAGCTCAAATTCACAAATATTTTTTGGTTCTCACCTTCTCCTTCTCCTTTTGTCCCTCTCCCTTGCCCACTCCCCCCATCCTTCCCTCCATTCCTTGTGTCTATCTCTTCTCTCCCTTTCTCTCTCCTTCTCCCTATCCTTCTCTTTCTCTCGTCATCCCTAAAAAAATAGCTGAATCAGTTGATGGAAGCAAATAACAGAGAGGCAAAACACAAAATAAGGAAACTTATCTCTACAACTCTCATTCACATAATGGTAGGAAAATGTTTGCCATCTAACCGCTACCTCATTTGTGATAGTATTACTTTGACAGTACAACCCCCAAAGGCACATAAAGCAATGAAACACCTTGCCATGAAAATTTTTATATGTAGTACTTTTTAACAAATATAAATGATATTAGTAGTCACCTAATCGGTGATGATTATGCCATTCCTATAATTAGTAGAGTTCAAACATCTATTCCACACCCAAATGCACGCACACCCAAATATCCGTGCACAATTTCATGTGTCTAAGCTTTCAATGTATGACATAAGCCGATCATGATAAGATTGTTTTTGATAAAATAGAAACTCTTGGTTCGAATTAAAATTTCACAATCTTGAATTTTCAGATTTAATTGGAACTATGCACTTCCTTGTCATTACCTAAATTTCGTACAATCGCTTCATAGATAGACCTATAGATGGATCTATACATAGACAAAATCCGAATACTGTAAGCATATTATGAAAGTTTAACTCAACCAAAATATATATACCCATTCAAAAAACTCAACATCACAATATTGCTTGGAGCACTCACAACAATTGCATATCGCTGATCTAACGAAGTTCCAATGACCAACCCAGGGGACGCCACTCCTTGTCCAACCTTCGCTCATATTTTTCCAGTGTCCCCATTCCCTTGGCACCAAATGTTACACTGATCTCACATCTGTCAAAATATCGATTTCATAAAAACTAAATACTGAAAGCATTAAAACAAATATGTGCATGAGTAATGCTAAATTTTCTAAAACCATTCTTAAGATTTATCAGTTGAACTCAAAAATCCAAGCCATATATACCAAGAATGATATAAAAAATTGTTGTCTCTTTTATTTTTGGACTGGCAGCTTATTGGTTGTTCAAGCGTCCCTCTCCATATACGAATGGATGTTCGCACAAAATGGAGCTACTCATGTTATTTTTTCAATTCAACAAACATACTTGTTAGTACTTAGTAGCCACCGTCTCGTATAATCATTGCTTCAAAATAAAAAAGCAAATAGTTAACCACCTAATTGCGCAGGCTTTTCCCTAGAAAAATAAAACCAAGTATCTAATAAAGACACAAGCTCACATAATACATTAAGCTTCATATGATGTTCAAGTTTTTTTCGAACTTAATTGAGAAGCCTAATGCTTTATTTACCCCTTTTTCAGATTCCTTTTTTCCTTCGTAACTTTTTCCATTGGAAAACGTTCTATCATGACTCATGAAAACCCAAAAGACAAGTACAAATTTTGGTTGTGGTCTTTACCAAAGTCCAAACAACTCAGGTCCTCTTTTATCATAGCATCTAGGGAAACCAAAAAAGAAAACTAAGAAGTACCATAAAGTGGAGACTGAGTTCTAGGAGTTTTGCTCCCATGGACTTTCTGTAGAGCTGTATGATTCTTTGCTTCTTGTTTCTTTTGTTTATGTTGATATTTTATCTAAGTTGTAGGGCTATGCCCAGATTTTGGTTTGTTTGCGTTCAATGAATGGTAAAGTAACCAAAAAAACTATTTCCAGAGGACTCGATAAACGTACATGTCTCTGCACTATAAAAGACACTGAACCACAGCATGCAACTACCTTCAAAAGAAAATGCAGCTTGAAAGGTAGAATAAGTAGTTTAAACTCAATTAAAATCAAGAATTCAGAAGGCATTAAAACCCAATTGAAACCCACTATGCACTATACCACTTACCACGTCGCCAAACATATGGATCCACATGGCATTCATTGCTCTCGAACCTGCAGCTGTTACAGTATAGGAGAGGACCGTCATTAGCTCTATAGAGAGATAAGAAAAAGTGGTGAACAAAATTGCCAAAGTACCCCTTAATTCTGTAATTGGCAGTCTCATTTAGAAACATGAAAAAATAGCATAGATACACGACATCAAATCTTTCGAAAGAAAAGACAACTCTACCAACAACCAATGTTCTAAATGGTGCTTGGTGGTAGTCGGGCGGAGACCCACCTCCAAGCGCCAAGCCGCCTAGGCGGCGCCAAGCAATTCGGCGGATATATATATATTTTTTTAACAAACCATTATCCAATCAAACTATATTCCATGTATCCATAATGCAAGTTCAAACTTCAAAGTATAAACCCAAATGAAATTAAGTAGTAGCAACTAGCAAATAAGTTGAATAAGGCAATAAGTAATAGGGTTTCGCTCACCTCCGTCGTATTATTTTTTATACATTTTTTTTTAGGCCTCCGAAGACGCCGCCGCCGCCAAGACTGCCAAGGCCACCAAGCCCGTCTAGGCGGCCGCCAAACACTGCCAAACCTCCCTGGGCGCCAAATCAAACCCCAAGGACCATTGGCGTTGCGGCAGGGCACCTCCAAGAGCCTAGGCGGCTGCCATTTAGAACAAAGCCAACAACTACTCTCTTAATTAGCAAATGCAATGTCGTCATATTTTAAATTGGCTTCCCACAGTAGATATCATTGAAAGTTCCATTGCAGCACAAATAGGAATGACACTCCATGTTGTTAGCTACCTTCTATAGAATCCAACGTAGTTCATATTTATGAGGTTTCGACACCACCAAGCCCACCCATTTCTCCCTTTAAACTAATGTTTATACTTCATACCATGTCTAAGGTTCATCCAACCACTTAAGTGTTTACGAAAAATAGGACAACTCACACTACTTCGTCAGTAATTAATTCAAACAAGCAAATGTCGATAACAATATATCAACATAGCCAAATGCACTCAGAGTTTAGCATAATCCAGAAAATCTTAGTGGAAAAAAATACATTTATTATCATCTTTAAGCAGCAGAGGGAGTGGAGATCATATATTTCATGCTTTCTTTCTTCAGGAGTTTCAAGGCAAGCATCTTTAATGCAAATATGCTTACTATCATCGTTAATCCAGGTATATTTTATATTCTTTGTTTCTAACCTCTTGTAAGTGGAATGGATGCATTGAATTCTCATAATTTACCTTTCCAATCTGTGGTAATTTTATTTTTTTGAGCAATCTTCCATGTGACTCAAACTCAAAATTTTTACTGAACAATAGTACTGAAAAACAATTAAAATATTTGCTCGACACACCTTGAAAGTTGCAACTTATATAATTAAATTTACTTACAACAGCATTAGGATCGAAAAAGTGACAATGAGATAAATGTTCGTTCAACATCTTGCTGTACTCCATGACGACCTACAAAATCAGAGACAAAATGTTTCGTAAGTATAGAAGAATAAAATTTTGATGTTACCTAAGAATGTGGGCATATGTTAAAGTCCCTTATGAAATTTGACATCCAACGTTCATCAGCAAATACTCCATGCAAGAAACCATCTTGCGAACTATGGAGACAAAAACCTAACGAATTAGTGAAATAAAATCACACTTGGGAGCAACAGAGAAAGGAGAAAGGCAAATGTTACCATTTCTTTATTGTCTCCTCCACATCAGTAGTTGGAGTGTATGACAAATGATCATCCAACCAAACCTGAATTACAAAGAACGAAAAAGACACTGCATAAAATACTGTTCAAAAAAGTATGGGTAATCGATGTTAACGTCTACTGAATTGTTTCCCTTTTCCTTCTCCCCTTTCTTTTTCTTATATCTTCTTCCCTAGTCCTTTCTATCCTTTTTCCTGTTTTCCCTTTTCCCATTTCTTCTGGTTCATATCCCTGAAGAACCAGCGAGATGCTGAAGTTAGGACAGAAACCAAAAACAAACAAAAAATAATACCCTATGTTTTTTTTATCGGCAAAATAATGCTAATACCCTACGTTACAGATACTCTGATCCGATACTTGCTCATGGCAACAACTATCTGTGAACGCTCTCATAAATTAAAAAGTGTTTGCATGAGGCAATTAAGCCTCTTAAGCTTTGGCGTAAGTGTGTTATTTAAAGTCACTTGGGACAATTAGTACGAATTGACAGAACATACCTTGCCATTAATAGAAGGCTCCCCCAAAGGCTCCATTACCGACAAGTGTGAGTTGGCAGAATCATCACGATCTACCTCCCTGGCAGACTTTCTTGATTTCTGCAAAATGAGAAGTACCATTAGACAAAGGCATCAACAAAGACTACATTTCATATACTGACAGTCGAAAAGAGTACCCTCAGAAGGTGGATTCTCTTAAGCAAAGGCACACTCATCAAAGGACTTGGAGTTTTTATTGTTGCTCGTAGTACCATAGCAAAAGTTATTTCCTCCGGCATCATCGTATTAGCATCTGGCATGGATTGGCCCATTGAATCATCCATGGGATGATCAAAATTATCATCACCTGAAACTGAGAGAGACAGGTAAAAAAAAAAACAAATCAAGACATTACAAGAAAAAAACATGACTTCCTACACCTACACCCTATCAAAGTCAAGCACGAACATCACAAATTTCCAGAGGTTATGTTATCTGTTGTTTTGCCCCTTGAGTCTGGTCTAGGGGTGCAGCTTCCTTAGTTGTAGTTTGCAGTTTAAGTGAAATGAAATTTGAATTTAACAAAATAATCTATCAATCAAAAACTGAAGGAAATTATACTAAAGCCATACTTAATGGTTTTTCAGGCCTTCTCCTTCTATTAAGCACAGTTCTAGGCTTGCGAGCATAAACTTCTGCCATGAAAAAAAGCAGGATGAGACATAAGAAACAAAAACAATTCTATCAATCAAAAACTGAATGAAATTCTACTAAAGCCATACTCAATCTTTGAGCCTTCTTTCTAGTCCATTATTTTTCTTCGACCCATCCGTACATGCTGCTGCATTGGTGATGGGATCACCAACAAGAAGTGAAAACCAATTAGTTCGCACAACACATATAACCAGACGGCACATACAACAGTTTCAAAAATACGACAAACAGGTCCAAATGCAGAATCAGAAAATGAAAAACTTTCAACTACCTTCAGACGGCTCAAAGAAGTGCTCATATGGGGATTCACATATTTCAGTGTCAGGGAGAGCCTTGGTGATTGGGATGCCAAACGAGGAGATGACTCAGCAGTCGGCACGATGGTTCTTGGAGAGCTTGTGTGTGACAGCTTCCTCTGGCAAGCCAAAATAATAATAAGCAACTAAATTCTTAATCAAATCAAAAAATTGCAGAACCATAATTTTCTCCTGTGAAAACCGATTAATTCGGACAACACATAACCAAACAGCCCCTTAGGCAGTTTCAAAATATATTTACCTCCGACATCTATCAGAAGGTTGTACGTACCTCTTTCTCCACTCTTCATTGCAAAGTTTATATGCTCCCATGAAGACCAATCCTTGGAACTTTTCCCAGACCATTCAAATAGCTTTATCTCAATCTAATCTGCACTCAGTCTGCATACAAACTCGTTCCCTAAGCCGAACTGCCTAGGGCTGAGATTAGGCCGGTGGTACAACTTTCTCAAAACCAACACGGTCCAGGACTTCCCAAACTTGGCCTGTTCTTTCAAAAACTTGGGTGGAGAATCCAGATTCAACCTTTGGTACGTTTTCCACTCAAACTGTAAAAAATAGACACGTGGAAAACACAAGAATAAAAACCCAAAGACAGCAGGCAAAGAAAAGAGGAAAAATAGCACAACAAAAAATTGCAAGAAAAGAAACACTGACAATATGTTTAACGAAAATATAAACTAATTTGCCTCCATTTGTTAAATGAAAACATTAAACTGGAATTCAAAACATCAGAACCTTGCAGATATTAGTGGCCCATGATTAATAGAATGAGCATTAATGAATAACATTAATTAATGGAAATGAGGCTAGTGGCACATTACACTGTCCTCCAGATCATGGAAATGAGGTTAAACCTGCTCTTCATGGCTGGCTGATCTCACTCCACATAACAGGTACATTAATGTTCATTTCGGTTAATCGCAACTATATACAATCAGTTAAAACAGAACGACCAAAACATATATCACACACCTGAATAACTGGCAACAAATTAGTATCCAAATCAATCGAAATATAACACAACTGCTCATTTTGGGGGGTTTTTAAACCAAAAAAAAAACCTCACAGCCCAAAACCGTCAACTGCTTTGGGGAACATTGAAAGCCCAAAAAGGAAAGGAAACAAGTCGTAATACAGAATTCCAAATTGGAGTACCTTGACGATGATGTAATCTTCTTCTTCCTCTATGAAGATTTCAATTATACAAGAGTGGAGGCTAAACTATGGAAACATAATCAAATCCTAAACTATGAAAATGAAATCGAATCCTCAATCACACCCTCATAATCAATCATAATATCTTCTCAGGATCAATTCTAGTATCTACATTAATCTGACACAACAAACTCGCTTAGCTTCTCCTCACAACAATGATCGGAGTCTGCACAGTGTATCTTTCATTTGTCCAGACTAATGTTGCTGAGAGCAAACCATCCTCATTCCATTTTCTAACCCGGACCCGAACCTTGAAACTCTTTTCTTGATTGGCATTGTCAAAAGAAAGTTCATTAGGTTCGACTTCGACCCTCAATAATTTGGATTTGTTTGAGAATTGAACGCGATAAGTTGAAAATGCAATCTCTCCAACATGCTTCACTTTTCGACGAAACACTATCTCTGGATTTGTGCCCTCAAGCGAAGCTCTGAAAGATGGGTAGTTAAAATCTTGAGGTTGTATTGATTGTTCAGGACCTTGAGGTATCATTGATTCAACATCATACAACTCCGACACGCCAACCTCTTCTCCTTTACCCTTCATAAAAAGCACATAATCCATTTCCGTTAAGTCGTATACTAGTCCTGGATCAGTAGCTTTTAAGGGGCTTATAAGTCCTGAACCGAATCTCTCCACGTCAGCAACTGTCTTCACCTTCATCCCTTGAGCTGCAAGTAATAATCAGTAATAATCAAATGAGGACATACTATGTGAGACCCGAATCCTAGTTTCATACATTATCATGCATTTCTATGGTTAATGAGAACAAAAATGAATGACATGTATAGTATATGTGCATTTATTCATCTAGATAAATTAATTGGTGTAGTCTTTGAACTTATGATGGCCTAAAGTGTTATTTTTCAAACTTATGAAGGAAATTGAGAGTGATTAGTTAATGAACATGATAAGAATGAAGGATGGGTTGGCACATCCCTGTGTGTTTCATGAAAAGGAAAAATGGAAGCTTGGGAATCTTTGTCCTTTTCATGAAAAGGTTAAGTACTTAAACTTGGGGAGTTTTACCTGGAAGCTTAAAGTATTACCTTTGTTGTTTACAAAAACAAAGGAAAAAAGAATTGTTTATTTGCCACAATAACGGGTGAAGTGTTAAAAGTATCTGATTGAGATTTTGTAAAGGTGAGCTTTGGTGCCGAATTGCTCTTTACACTGAATTATGAATTATTATAAGTAGCTAAGCTGTGAATCACAATTGTTCTGCAGCATGCATCCTCATGCATCAGTTATGTTATAAATAGCGATCACTCATTTGCATCGCCGTGTGACTTGTTCTAGGTTTAGAGAGGCTTACGCTAATGTCAGCTCCGCCTAGGAGTTAGGTTCCCGGTTAATCAGCTGTTACTGAAGGTGAGTACATGTGAATTATATTGATTGGAACTAAAATGATTTGCTTGCAATTATTAGAAGTACTCTTTTTATGAACTATGATTTGATTGGTTGGAATATCATGGATCATGTATGCCCTGCTCCTGGGCTAATGTAGGAGTGTTTGCCCTGCTCCTGGGCTAATGTGGGAGTGTCCTTAGTACTCCCTACCATCGGGAATTATATTGAATGGCCCCTGGTTTTGCCAATGTACTTAATTGAGTTGATCCTCAGGGTAACGATAACATGATAGCTTTGGTCAGAGGTAAACAACCATTGGTTATATGGGGTGAGTTGATGGACCTTGTGGTGGTCTTTGTGGAATATTTTTTTTGAAAGAGTTATTTGATTTAGACTTGATCCATAAATTTTTGTTTGTTCTTATTTATATGATTAAAATTTACTCACTGAGCCTGCGGTTAGCTCAAGCATTCAATGCGTTACTCTTTCAATTGTTTGAGAATAGAGGTCGTCCACTGTACAACTGTCATCGTGGTGGGTGTGTCTTTTCTAAGCAAGGCTCATTGTACCATAGTGTATTTACTTTTGGGCGAGATTTTGTACTCTATTGTACATGTGGGGTGGATTGTGGCCAGGGTGACTCTAATGTTGGGGACTCTTGTACGATGTTGTACACTTCATTTTATATACGATAAAAGTGGTTTGGTTTGACTTATGTCCAGGCAATTTTTTTGGTTTTATTGTGAGATGAGAAGTTGAGGCCATAGAAACGAAGTTGAGGGAAAATAGGCTAAGGTGGTTTGGGCATGTCTACCGTAGACTAGGAGATGCAGTAGTTAAGAGAGCGGATACGATAGTTTTGGGTAGCACTGCCACAGGGTGGGGTAGACCTAAATTGACATTAGATGTTGTGAGGCGCAACGATATGAGTATAGTAGGTTTGTGTGAACAAATTGCCCTTGACAGAGCTCAATGGAGGAAAATGATTCATGTAGCAGACTCCAAGTGATGGAGACTTAAGGCTTGGTTTGGTGAGATGATCAAGTATTGTCACGTCACATTCTAGGGACGGTGTCATTAACCTACCCGGTTCGTGGCGTGACATACTATTATTATCAAATTCAATTTCTACTATTATTATCAAATTCAATTTCTTTGAAGAACTTGAATCCCACCATAACATACCTGTAGTCATTATAGCAGATTTAATAGCACCAGGAGACCAATTCGGATGTTTCGACTTTACAAATGCAACAACACCAGCGACCAAGGCAGTTGCAACAGAAGTTCCAGAGACGATGCGATATTCCCCATTTTTGTGACTCGCAACAAGAACACGCTCTCCTATAGCACATATATCGGGCTGAAAAATGCCCAAAAATTTGAATTCAAACAACAAGTAAACGTTATGAAGGTAAATGTGGTAAATAATGAGTTTTCTATTACAAAGTACCTTGGTAAAGTCTGCCAACGGGTTTGACCTTTGTGGAGATAATTGTGCTAAAGCCGGATAATGTTTGTTGGAGTATTCTACACTAGTGCATATTTTTGCGGTGGGGCTTTTCAAATAGATATTTAAAATCATTAGACTCTAAATAATGTAAAAGCACGCAATATAACAAACACTAAAATTAAGTTGAGTACCTCGTGGATTTCAGATATTTCATGATTTTTTTGCCAACCCTTCTACTCATCCAGACACCGGCATGCGGGAAGGTTATCGTTTTAGGATTACCATCTCCAACCTTAATCAGAATAGTACCAGCAGCTCCAGCTTTGATCGCAAGTTTTGCCGTAAGTTTGGCATCCTCTATACTATCTCCATCGGTAAGGCCAACAACAATCTTTCCCCTCACCTTTTGAGAATCTAGTCTCATGGGCCTGAATTCAAGTTAATGTGAAAAAATCACGCACTCTTTCTCGATACCATCCATCATATATTATGTCTTAGTAGACAACCAACTATTACATTTCTTTTCGTTACCTGTATGGAGTACTTTCAGTAGCAGGAATTTCATCGATCAACACAGTTTCAAAAAAAATCAATGGGCAAAACGCAGTCCCTTCAAACTTGTTCATGGAAAATCCCTGCATGCAAAGTAAGTAAAATAAAGTCTCAGCTTGTGCGGGATAAGAACAACTCTATCAGATTAAACATTCAAGAAATGAGGGGCATTAATATCCTGTAGTCTAGGAGCAGTAAGTGTTTACTTGTTTAAATAATTCTCAAATACTAAAACATTAATAGAGATCCAAATTGATTCCATACCTCTTCAAGCAAATATGGGAGTGATCTTCTGGGCACTCGAAGGGATGTGCATCTAGGTAACTATGTGTGTTTACTTACAGATCTTAGTCACACGAGACAGTTTTTTCATATATCAAAGACAGATTAAGAGGAAAAACGGAAGATGGCAGGACTGTTTTTTGAATCAAGTCGGCAAAGAGGCTCTATTGAAGTCAGTGGCTTTGACTCTTCCCAATTATGCTATGTCATGTGTGAAGCTTCCGGTGAACCTGTGCAATGAATTGGATTCTAAGATGGCCAAGTTCTGGTGTCAAAAGGGAACGACAGGAAGATTCCTCGGTTGTCATGGGGCAAACTTTCAGAGAAGAACAACAATGGTGGTTTAGGATTTAAAGACCTCAGATGCTTCAATTTAGCGTTGTTGGCCAAGCAGGGATGGCGATTAATGAAAGGGGGAGACAGTTTGCTCAGAAGATTGTTGAAGGCAAAGTATTTCCCTCATTGTACATTCATGAGAGAAACAACCAGCTCTAACTCTTCATGGACTGGAGCATTTTGGAAGGAAAGTTCTGGAAGGTGGAGTTCGGTGGCGTATTGGGGCAGGCAGTCAGGTTTTTGCAGCTGTGGATCCCTGGATCCCTCGTGAAAATTGTTTTAAACCAACAGAAGTTGATGAGTTTGCTAAGGAGTATCGCATAAAACAGTTAATTGACTCTGGCAGCTGCAAATGGAAGGAGGATTTGGCTCGGCAAGCTTTCAGTCCTGATTCTCCTGAAGAAGAAAATCTGGTTCTGGATACACCTTTACACCGGTAAGATGTGGGATCGTTTGATTAGGCATTATGCTGCTAAGGGGAAGTACAATGTGAAATCCGGATACGAGACAGCTTTGGCGTTAAAAAGGAATGGATAGATGGGTTCTAGGACAGAGGGAGATGGCAGCAACTGGGGACGATGGAAGGAGGTGGAAGAGTGTTTTGGGACTGCCTTGCCAACTAGGGTAGCAAATGAACTGAGCCGCTCGCAATGGGCTCGTAACTCGGCTAGAGAAAGCTCTTTCAAACTCGGTTTGCTACAAAAACGAATGAGCTCGAGCCACAATTTTTGGCTCAGCTTTCCTTTCGGACTGCTACACCCACTCGTTGTCGAGCCTTTTGAGCAGAGCTCGCTTCAAGCCCGAGCTTGAGCCCATCAAATGTAGGCCGAGCTGAGCCCAAGCAGCTTAAAGCTCAGCTCGACTCAGCTCATTTGCAACCCTATTGCCAAGGTAAGACAAAACACTTCATTTGGAAATGCTTGCATGACATAGTTCCCGTGAAGTATGCTCTAAATAGGCGTATTATTACAAATGACGTGCTTTGCCCTGAACCATTCACATGCTTGCTCAGTGTCACTTCGCCCAGATTATGTGGAGAATTTCCCCGTTGGGGCTGAATATGAGTTCCACCCAAGGCGACTCTATTATTAGGTGGTGGGATAATCCCTTTGACAAGGATGTTGGGGCAGCAGTAGCTTCCATCATATGGAGAATCTGAAAATATAAAATTGCTGCCATTTTTAACAGTAAAATGCACACAGCCCAGATGTAGCATGTATAGCGGCCAATAACAAGTTAGATAAGAACAGGTGGGGTTCATTAGTCGGCTATCGAATGGCCTCGTTGCAGGTGGGAGAAACCTAGAAATAGTTGGCTTAAAATTAATTTCGATGGTGGACTGGATCAACAAAGAAGGATGGGTGGAGTGGGGATTGTTATTCGAGATTCAAATGAGTCGTTTAGAGCAGATAGAGCGATCCATCTTGAGAACCTTATACCTCAGGAGGTGTTAGAGGTTATGGCGGCAAGAGAGTTTTGTTCTTGCCAAGGAGCTTGGTTTGCGTAAGACTAAAATTGAAGCAACTTCAATAGGTGATCAAAAGGGACAGAACTAGTGTTAGACTTTGTCCCACATTGCTTATCGAAGCCACCCAGGCTTAGTTAATATAATGTAGAGGTTACTACACCTATGGCCAATTGGTTTTAGGTTGGAACCCTCCAAGAAATCTAATATGATATCACAGCTAGGTCTCGGGTGACTTCACCTCTCGTGGTCAAGTCTCTGTCGCCAGAAGCAAATCTCCTGGTCAGCTCAATTCGCACCTTCACATGCATCCAGGCTGCACGTGAGAGGGAGTGTTAGTCTTTGTCCCACATCGCTCATCTAAGCCATCCAAGCTTGGTTAATATAATCTAGAGGTTACTCCATCTGTGGCCAATTGGTTTTAAGTTGGAACCCTCCAAGAAATCTAACTAGGATATCGTAAACGAAGGGGCCGAACTATGAAGACAAGATTTTGAAATTTCAAAGGTTTGGAAATTTATAGTTTGTTTGGTTTGGGTTTTTACTTGTGACCCAATTTTGCGTCGTAGAATTGGCCCAAGCGTAGGGCTAAGTCGTCGGTAATATAATTACTCGGACGTTCGAGGTTGAATCCACAGGGACGATTGTTTTATGAAGGATTTTTGGTGTTAGGACAACCAACCTTTAGAGTGGATTTAGAGGAATACTCTCTCTACTTCTAACTTGACTAGAAAATGAACTTAACAAGAAATTTAACTAAAGTCAAGGTCTAGAGATTCAAACCATCCAAAACCTAGATCAATCAACTCTTCTCAATGATAACTCAAGTGAGAAACAAGCTCATCATGCTCTCACTTGGAGGATTTAACAATGAAAATCTTGTTTACATAGAAAATGTTGTTTGGAAATGGAGTGAACTCTTTAGGCATTTATCAAAACACTTAGGGTGTCATGGTTCCAAGCATTGTGTGTGCCAAGTAGTTTGTCTACACCCAATCAAAGAAGTTAACAACCCTAGCTTTGTATCAAAAGGGTAGAGCTCAAGAAATTTTGAAGGCATTTTATCAAACAATTAAGAGTGCCATGTATCTATAAGTATTATGTTTTCCAAGATTCTTGTCTACATATAAGCAAAGATTTAATAACTCTAGTTTTGGATTAAAAAAAAAGGTAAGAACTTAATCCATTTTCAAAAAAGCTTGATATTTACATTTTGAGAAGATATTGAACCTCCTAGGTCATAGGATGGAGATCACCCCATAACCAAACCCGAGGCTACCCCTCCATTAGAGTTGAACTAAGCAAGAAAGATGAAAGGAAAAGCTAGAAACATGGAGAAAAAAGAGATTAACAACCAAAACATGTATTGAAATTAAGAGTACTTACATGATTGTTGAAGAAATTCCAAGATTAAAGCTAAAATCAAAGCCCTATAACATGGGTCTTTGAGCTAAACCTAAGAGGGAGGCAGGGAGAGAAACCAAAAAGGGACATAAGGGCCTAGCCCTTATAATCTGGGCATAAGTTGTATTTATAGCCCTCCAAAATGTCCTTTACAAAGTCTAAAATACCCCCAAGTCAATACAAAGTCGGAAACAAAAGTCACGCAGAAAATGTCCAGGTGCTACTGGTAGGGCTAAAAACCTCCTACCCGTGGCAAGGTCTTGAAATAGCTTGAGTGATAGGAGCTGCTACCGATAGCAATGTTTTCCTTCTACCGATAGCCAACTCTATGGAATTTCAAAAACTCCTCACTGCTACCGGTAAGGCTAAAATACTCCTACAGGTAGTGCCTAGGTTCACTTTGGCCTTTCTTTTGACTTCCTTCCCTTGATCTTTAGGCATCCTGAGCACTCTTCAACGCTTCTTCTGATGCAGTAGGTTTAAGGGCTTGTATGTCGTTTTGAGTCCTTTGTAGTTATAGGGTCTATAAATAGGAGTCTAGAGTGCTCATTAGGTAACTTTTGATATATTGATAATAGATATTTGAGAGTTTTTGCTCCTTGTATTCGCCTTTGAGGGATTTATTACTCTTATGAAATCTATCCTTAGTTTGGATTGCATCATCTTCCATTGGCTCCTTGGACTTGGTGGCGGGATGCCTTGAGGTCTCAGGCCCATGGACACGTTTGAGAGCCATCCAAAGCATCCAAATGCGCTTTATTCTCACCATTAACTTGTAACTTCTTTCACTCAATATCTATATAATCTAGCTAGGATGCACGTGTACGTGTGACAAAATGAGTGGAGAGAGATTGAAAGAAAAAAAGATTATTAATTGAAAGGGAAAACTTATCCATGTGCACCGTGCGCAAAGAGATGGGTTGGGTTTTGGGACCCAAAACGAACATGTTAGCTCCAACAAACGGCGCTCCCTTTTAGTAGGCAATTCCATTGACAAAACACATTTTCTTTTGTACCTTTTCTTTTAATCGAGTTGTAATTTTAACAAGTTTTCAAAGCTAGGGAGTTTGTCTAGGAATAGAGTGGAAGGAGTCATATTCATGTATTTGAGAGTGAGTGAATCGAATGATCAAAGGCAACTTCTAAGATCAATCTGAATACGAAGGAGATCAATCCTATATCGATTGACCAGTTTATCTATCTAACATCAACCAGAAACTCCTGATCAAGTTGAAACATTAATTGGGGCTGGATGGATTGATCGACCAACCAATCAGGTAATCGATCGGTTTACAAGGGACATATTATATTCATGTTTGGGATTAAGAGGGCTACAACTAAACACCAATAGACATTGTTTTGAGCAGAGGCAAAAACTCTATAGTTATTGGAGTTTGAATCTCGAAGCACAATCAAGATCCACGAGTCTTTGATCCTTCAATCACAAGCTTTGAGAGGTTTCTACATCATTCATCTATCAACTTCGAGTTGCTTCCGGTAGATTTCTGGAAGAAGTTTTGCAAGGCTTGAGGATTCAAGACGGCGACAATCAAGCACTGGGTGTGGTGAACAAGGATTCGACAAGTAGGTCTGAGGGCGATTCTGGGGATTCAAATCGTAGGGTAAGATTGCTTGTAACTACATGATGGTTTTCTATAGAGCTTAATTCCTTTCTGTGGATTTTTTATTTTTCACGTATATCTGGTATTCATCGTATTGTTTATTTTTTGCTTGTTGGTTGATTGGGTTAGCAAAGTAGGAATTTCATGACACATTCTTAAAGCATTTAAATTTCTAAATAACACCCAACGCAAAACATAATATGTACGTGCTCTTAACAAACAAAAAACAACTAATATTAATATTGAAATTTGAAAAGGAAAAAAACCAAAAACTACGCGAGGGCGGCCTTTGCCCCCATATGCCTAAGAGTAGTTCCATCTCTGGTGATCAAGATGATTCAAAGGCAAGAGGATGAGCACACGATGGTAGGAGTTTTATGTTGGAAAAAATGGGTTTAGTTCACACAATTTTTGGGCAAGTTTGAGCCAAAAATTAAGTGGGACCCGGACACCTCGAGCGGTGGGTCCAAGTGGATTTATAATCTCCTTTGTTAGGGGATTAGGGGATTAATCCACACAAAAAATGAACAAAAACCATTGATGATTGAATGAGAAATTGTCAATCATAGTTGGACCAGAGTATTCTGACTTGGGCTCTTGGGCTTAAACGACTGAAGCTACTTGCAGTTGCAAGAGCTGGAAAAGCATACAAGTTTCCTCAGTTTTCAACTGAATTTATGTCCAACTACTTCTTGTCTCTCCAGCTGTGGGGAAAACATAGGTCATGCATGACCTTTGTTATTTTGTTTCCATTCCCATGATTTTGCCTATCAATAGGCTTCTCCTACATGGATGAAAATCATTGATTTCCAGTACGAACTTCCAACAAAATACCTCCTGTAAATTTTAACAAACATTCTTCGTGTTTTGGTTTTTCATCCGAAAGAGTACAACGCACATAAATTTTGTTTGAAGTAAACTCAAGTGTGATGCACGATGCACACTTAGCTTTCAACCGGTTAAATCCTGGGAGACAGATGTCTACTAAAACCTCTAGCACCCCAGTGAGGCGGCGAATCTATTTTAAGGACACCATGTGTAACACAGGTGTTGATTTGTATCCAATATATATTAGATTCTGTATTTTCCTTATGTTTTTCAGATTTGAATAAAAGTTAGCTAAACTGTATTTATACTGCGGGCATGCAACATTTTAATAGCAAATATTAACCAGTTGGGGCACTTTTTCAATGTAATGGAGACAAGTTTTTTTCGGAGAGTTGGTAATTCTGGGGCACAATTTGTGGCCCATAACGCTGTGAGAGGGTGTGGGATTCGACGTGGGAATTCTACCCTCCCCTGGCTTTTAGCCCAACCTGATGTACTCGTTCTTTTTCTTAGCAATGGAATCTATCCTAATCTTTGGCCAAAAAAAAGTACAAAGCTCATACTTCTTCAGACAAAAAAAAAGGTACAAAGCTCGTACTTCTTTTTTATGTCAAACATTTTGAATTCTTTTATGTTCACAAAGAAAAATGTAATGCACTGGTGTAAAACCAACAATATATAACTTAAGTAGGATTACCCAAACATGCCGTTTGTAGCTTCCCAAAAATACTTGGGTGGCGAATAAGGTAGGTGCGTTACAAGCGCCGACTGTGAGGTTCCATGGGTTGATATTCGTAACATACTTGCAGTAATTTCCTGCGGCAACGCAAGCCAATGTGCCCCTCATTATACCAGAAAATGTTCCTGCTCCCATTGGATGATCAAGGTAACTGAAAGATTCATTCTTCACCATCTCTTCGTCATAAGTATGGCCCCAAGAAATATTTAAGACATCCACTTTATCCAAAACAGCAGCTTGACGTATAGCTGAGAATTGCCTCGAAGGTTGCTGCAGACAGATTTTGTAAACTGCAATCCTTGCGGAGGGCACACCACCTCTCCCGGTACCTGTGACACCCCGTATTTTTCTAATGTTAATTTTCATTCAGTGAAGGATTTATTATTTTGCTAGGAAAGCACAGAAAGCTTTAAAGGAAAAAAAAAAATAGTTTCATTCTTGGAACATAGAGCGGGGTACAGTGGTTTTGGAGTTATTGCCATTTATGTTAAAATTTGCGGTCTTCTATGTGGCTGTAATTAGAAGCATTTGCAAGTGGTATATAATATTGTGAGAGAGCAGTTTTCGACTTTTCGGTGGAAGAGAGAGGGAGGAAAATCTGTGTATAAGTGTATGGATTTGGTGGTGACACTAGTTTTCTCTTGGAGGACGTGTGGCTATTGAGGTGTCAAGGTTTGGCACATGAAGTGGTTGGATGTGTTGGGAGCTATTCATGCATGAATATAGCTTTATAAAAGCTGGTATGGTTAGTCATAAACTATTTATTCTAACAAGGCTCCTTTACGTAGATTCAGTAGAGGAGCGATTCACAACTTGTAGATCTGTAAGTCGAGGTTAGTGATAGGTGCGTAAATACACATTTATGCTTTTTAACTTAGGCTTGTTACGTCAATTTAGTGCGCTACTTGGGGTTTACTTGCTAATTGCGTTTCAGAACTCTTGAAGCCGACAGATAACATTTGGAGCTAAAGTCAGATTTATTTTGTGTCAAAAGAAAAGCCAATCATCAAATTAATTATAGTGGGGGGTCCAAAGTATCACTGTAAGTGGAAGAAAGATGCATCATATTCCAGCCATATGTTATGCGTATGAACGAGTTTTTTGGGTAATGCAGAAGTATTGGTGTTGATTGAGCTTGCTGAAGGGAATTTAGTGGATCAAATCCCACTATCATGGAAATATGGTTCAGCTTCATGCCTTCACTAGCATTTTTTATTTGCTAAGCAAAAGTGCTACATACACAACAATTTAACAAAAAACAAAACCAAACATCATCTCACATATATGTGGGGCGCGCACACACACACACTAGTGCATGTGGATCCCATAGGTATGTGAGAAGTGGTGTTCGATGTTGTATTTGAATTGTTGTGTTCCTTAACATTTTTTATTCTTTAAAGTGGACCGACCCATAATTCGTAGGAAAGCAGACTCCAATTGTGGCAAGAATTGTCTTTGACGTTATATTCTTAGAGGGCCCACTGATTACAATTGAAAAGAGGGAATTGTGCCCACTGATTACAATTGAAAAGAGGGAATTGTGCTGCCCATAGGGGATCTCTCGACATCTCTGCATTATAAAAGCAAGCACTAAGCAGAAGGTTTTGGAAGGGCACTAACACAGAAGGGTTCAGAAACAAGACAAGAAACGAAGATCACCTCGCCAATGCGCAGTTAAACACCTCAACTATCTTCCCCATGCGCGGTTAAACACCTCAACTAGGGTTACGAGAAGGTCTCTCCTAGTAGCACAATTGTTAGATCTCAAGGGTTTTATGTTACATCCTTGAATTTTAATTTATTTTATTAATTAATTTGGCCATTATTTAATTGGGTGTTATGGTTGGGTCCCAATTAATTATTTTTGTGTGCACCATAGGTACAATTGTCGTAATTATTATTACATGGGTATAAGCTTAATTAACCAAAGTAATTTAGTTTTTTACCCCAGTTAGAATATTAGATATTTTGTTAAACTAGATTGCTATAATTGTGGATGTTTGTTATTAGTGGGAACTACCAAAGGCTATAGTTATAAGCTAAGTAGGGTCTCTATTAGGTTGGACGTATCGTTCAGAGGAAAGAAAGGGGGCACAGCTTCGAGGGTTCTTCGAGTTCAAGTATTGTTTCAACTGGAGGGTATCTCTAAAATAGGTGCTTTGCTCTTTAATTGGTTCAGTTGCTTTCTAATCTAGAGATATGTTTTAGTCTGCACCGAGTTCTCCTCCTCGTAATATTATTGGGTGTGTTGGGTTTGTGGCAAGGCGAGAGGGAAGGTGGACGGGTGCTACGTCGGTTTGTGCGTGGGGGATTGACAAAGATTGTTAGATGTCCTTTTGATATATTAGCAACTAATTCCCTTTCTATTATATTATTCAAATTGTGTTTTTATGTTTCGTAGTGGGCTGTTGTAGTGGATATTGGAGGATTAGGTAATGGACAATGACTAAAGAAAGTGCAAAAACTAGAGTTTAGAACAGAAAGTGGACGTGGTGCGAGTAGGAAAATGAATGAATTACTTGGACTTAGGTTGGAATTTGGGAATGGAGAACATGTGGCTGCATTGGAGACATATTGTTGGAATTGGAAATTAAAGTTTGGGTTTTGTAGGGTTCTCGTGGATTGAGTGAGTTAGTTCTAGGATTAGTTAATTTTAATTTTAATTTTACATTAGTCCTAATATAGTTAGTGATAACAGCACTACATGATTCTTTGTTCAGGTTAGACTCGTTTCGTGTTGTTCGTTTGCATTAGCTTTGGACCCAGGTGAGTGGTTAAGCATGTTATGTACTTGCGAACTTCCCCATATCCCTTAAATTATTGTTTTAGAAAATTAATGATTGAAATTGGGAACATGTATTTGTTTTATTTGGTTCTTAAAATTGGCATGCGGATTAGTGAAACCATTTGTTGATCGAATAATCTTTTGGTGAGAACTTTGTGGATATTGATGGGAACATATTTTGGAAGTCCAGGGAAATTAATCCTCTGTGTGGGGGTGACTCTGGCTATTAGGGAAGAGACCGGATAAGGCCAGTGACCCTAATGCTCAACGGTTGTTATTGACCGGATCGTTCTTTGGGAAAAGTTCCACGGGCTGCCCACTTGTGGTGACTCTAAGATTCGATATTGGATCCAATTTTGAGACATTTGTTCACTGGCACTTGGTACTATTGATTTTGATTGTGGTTCCCCATTGTTGTTGGAGATTGGATTGAGAACACCATTAAGACTTATCAGATGAATCGTTAATTGGATTAATGGATTATTTTGTTGTTCACCGCATATGCCAAATTATGTTGACATGGTAAATCATTTTGATCCCTATTTCAGAACCTTATTCTAATATACATGCTTCGCTATTCACTGAGCTCATTAGCTGACAGATTTATTCCAACTTCTTTTTCAGACTAGTCAGGGATTTAGGCAAGGACTCCGGCGGCATCTCGGGGACTTCTTTTAGTTTGACTTCTTTAGGGTATCTCTATCATATTTTTATTTTATTAATCGCTTCAGCATTTGAAACATTTGTCAGTTATTGAATTCTTTTTATTATTGGCGGATCACTTGGTATTATTTGGTTTGTGGATGATTGTGCCCCATGCTTTTGTCTGAACCTTTTTGATTGATACTGTTTTGAATAAAATTTATTCAATGATTCAAAGCTTTGGCATTGAATTTATTTTCTTTTTAGGCTGCGTGTTCCATGGGTTAGTCTCATGGTTCACGGCCGGTCACTTACCATTTTGGGGTGTGACATTTTATATTCAACTTGATTTTACGATTCGGTTGATTCATAACTTTTTTATGAAGTCTATATTTTTTTTTCCAATCTTCGAATTTATTTGTATTCATGGTTTCAAGCACCATCGTACAATGTTTCTAATGTTTCAAGATAGGTTTTCAGATAAACTATATGAGAGACGAGTCACGTCATTGATTAAATCCAGTGAGACGATCTGTGCTGAAGTACAAATCTTGACTATACCTTTGGAGATTATCGATTAAGGATCACTACCTTAACGATGGTCTGGTTATGTGAACCCTAGGTTTCGAATTAATTACATTACAAAGGGAGACTGAATGGAAACCTTAGTCTCTTCTCTCCTTTGTTTCCAAATCCATTCATTTCGCTTATTAGTTTAATCAAATCCAAACTTCCTTTTCGTTACACATTTGTATTAAAACATAATTTAAGGTATTGCAACTACTCCCTGCATCTTATGAAGCACGGATACACTATTTTGACATCCATATCACGTATCATACACGTATCGGATACGAATACGCTTTTGATATGTGTTCGATACGTTTTTTAAAGTATCTCATTTTCAAAATTACTTTTTGGTACCCTGATACATTTCGGATACACTCGGATATGTTTTGGATACGTGCGAGGTAAATATGTTCTTACTAAAATATTTGAGTTAAGAGTGCAATTATGACTATAAATACAATTTTTCCCCCATCAAAAGGCAGACCAGAAGAAGACGATCGATATCGATGATAGCTCTCTCGTCTCTCATCCCTCTCAACAATGATCTCAAGAGAAAAGAAAAGAAACTGAGGGAGAGGAGACTCTCTTTCGCGTTTGGATGATCAAAATGGTGAGAAAGGGTGAGAGAAGGAAGTGAAGGGTGAGAATCAAAAACCCCTTTAAACTCCCATTTTGTTTCTCACCAATATTGGCGAGATTCCCTTTTACCCCCCTTGCCGCCGCTGGACACCACTTCGTTCTCTTCGTTAGGGTTTTGATGAACTAGGTTTTGATTAGCTTCAAAATCAGGACTGGTTCTGTGGAGGTGAGGGAGACAAGTGGGTACATTGGTAAAAGTACATATATCACTCTCTATTCTTTTATTCCTTATATTTTGTCCATCTAAACGAGATGTTGAGAAATCATACTCTTTTCTTTTTTCACTAATAAGGGAGACCATACCCCTTTCTTTTCCTTTCTCACCCGGGTAGCCAAAGGGTCTCTCTCTGTATAACTGTATATATCTATGTATACACACACAAGAATATATATATATATATATATGAATCCACTTCTCATAAGGACCACCTTAACTTAATAAAATAAGGACCTCCCTTTCCCGATAGAATTTTGATGATCCGAGCCGCTCAATGTGTTCAGAACGTGATTTTACGGGTACCCGCGAAAAATTAGCAAAAAAAATGACCGGAAAGGGCTTTATTAGAGTAGTTTTTGTTTGTTTTTTATCAAACGGTTCAAACAAAAACTGCTTAAATGAATTCCTCCCCGATCATTTTTTTTGCCGATTTCTCTCGGGTACCCTTAAAATCACGTTCTGAACACATTGAGCGGCTCGGATCATCGAAATTCGAATAGAAAATGGGAGAAATGGGGAGGGGAGGTCCTTATTTTAACTAAAATAAGAACCTCCTCATTTGAAAATGACTATATATATATTATATGTAAATATCTCTCTCGTCTATTATGTAATGGATTCTGCTTGCACACTCTCTCTTGTCTGATGTTAAATGAAGGTTTTTTACTTAGCATATCAAATTTGAGTAAAAACTTCATTAAGGCAATATTGTAAATTTAAAGATGTGAAATTTGCCTACAAAAAATTGAGTAATGGTTTGAGTCTCTAACCAAATTTGAGTCTAAATTTTAGTAAAGCTCAAATTTGATATAGTTTTAGGTAATGAGTGGAGGAGGATTTTGGGTGATTTTTATTCAAATTTGAGTTTGAGCAAGATTTGTGTAAGGACATTTTACACTTAAGGCTCAATGGCCCAGTAAAAATGGAACAAGGGAAGGAGAAAAAAACAAAAGAAAAAAAAAACAAAAAGGAGGAATGAAAGGTCACGGGATCACTGTAGATCTCTGAGGCCCTTCAAAACTATTTAGTGTGGTGGGTGCATGGATGCATCGAGAATGAAATGACAGAGGAGATTGATCGTGAGGGCATAATTAGTACTTTTGCGGCTAAAATTGCAAAAAGAGTGATGTTCAAGTAAAGATAATGATGGTTTTGAATATTGTGGTATATTATAATTTTTGTGGAGTTTTCCGCGTTGAATACACGTATTTGGTTTTGAAAGTACATTTATCAACTTTTTATTTGATTTTCTTTTACAATTATTAAGGACAGCCTTATTAAGGGCTTCACTTTTGAAAATCGTCTTAGGCCTCCACAATCTTAGAGCAGGCCCTGGCCATACAATGTAGTAAGTGTAGCCATACATAGTAAGTTTTGTCTTATTAGTAAATGATATGTAAACTATTTTTTTATGGTAAGTAATATCGTGATTTTTTGGCAGAAAAAAATAGTAAAACCATCTTGTTTTTAGCAAATCCACCTTACTTTTGGTGGGTGGTTTTGATCTAACGACCATAATTTATATATTTTATAATTTAAGGGTACATATTCAATGGGAGCATCATGCTCCCTTACCACTTGGGAGCATGGCGAATTTTTCCTTTATTTGATCTTATGCTATCTTTGAATTCTATAAAGCTTCGTGAAATCAAGACTCGTTATCACTGAATATAAACTGTGGCTAAATGCCATAGAAGAAATTGGTACATGAACGAGTGAACTCAGTCAATAGCCCCCCAAGGTATACCCAAAAGGCCCAAGGGTAAAAGTTGAGCGGATGAGTTCTAGTCATCGTTGGTGTACCAGAGAAATCACATTAAATCCTGTATGAAATTTGATCCTGCTTTGTTGTTGATTAAGCTAATTCATTGTCTTTGAGCTATTTTTTTGTGTATTGTATACTTTTCGCGTACTTTATGTGGCAGGTTCAGGACGGAGTAAGTGGCAGACGAAATTGGAGCATTCTGGAGATTACATTTTGTCTAGTTTTTTCTTTAATTGGGCTTATGTAACTTTGAGGATTTTAAGTCAATTGTACTTATTTGGAGGTTTTAGAGCCCACCATTTGTTACATGGAGATTAATTTATTTTTGAGGCAATGTAAGAATTCAAACCCTTTTTCAATTTGCCAAGACAAACTTCAACGAAATTCCCCGCTGCTGCAGAAGCCATATTTGTGCCATGTCCATTATAATCCCTGATAGTGTTGGAAAATTCTCCACCTCCTCTAACTGGCTTATAACCGATGTAAGCTCTGACAATTTTGCTGCATTTAATGACATGAATAATGAATTGTAAATAACGAACATCAAATAGTACTCTCACTATTATTGCACATAAAACACAGAAAGTTAAACAAAAGAGCTGAGAGGCTTAAAAATAAAACATACTTGTTGCATGTGAAGTTGGGATCGTTACTTCCAATCAGAGGCCTATCTAAAGGTTCGATTCCATCTGGTAAAAAACTCTCAGCCTCCGGGTTGATTCCACTATCTATAATGCCAATTATAATGTTTGTGTGTTCCTCGATGTTTTGCGTTTGTGTCTCCACCTTGAGTCCAAGAATATCCCATACCGATGTTGTTGCAAACACCACCTTTTTCATACCTGAAAACCAGAATAAAAGCATTATGCACAATAGCTCCGGGTAAAAAACAGAGAAGATTTGGGACAATTGCTAAATTCGACAACAAAATTTTCTACGTGGTAAAAAGATAAGATAAAATATATGAGAATAAAGAGTAGCACCACAAGGAGAGAGAGAGAGAGAGAGAGAGAGAGAGAGAGAGAGAGAGAGAGAGAGAGAGAGTAGTTCTACATGATAGGATATGATCATTGTCAATGAAACTAAAGTCCCCATGTTTCTTTAGTGCTCAAAGTTGAAGTAATCTACTTATGTAGAAGTGTCAACTCCATCTAAAAGAATCTCACGTTAATTAAGTTTGCTGATTTCTTTTTACACTTTCAAACAATTAGAAAATGTCAATTATCTGATCCACTTTGAACATGAAATTTTCAAATCTAGAATTTTCCTATGGAGTCACCACAGCAATTACCAAATATGACAGTGCACATATATCTTTCCCTGATTTACCAGATCAAAGTTCACAATTTTACCAAACTCTATATCTCAGTATCCAGAAACTGCTTTTCCTCGCCCTTCCTCAATCAGTCTACCTTGATTCGCTCAACTACAAAGTGATAGCAAAGGAGCACTTCAACTATTGATCAATGTTCCTCTAGCATTCCTCACGCTACCACCATATGCGTTTAGGTACTCAATTTTTTTTCCCGGATTAAGTTTGTGACTCTCATACAATTACTAATCCCTCCTTGAATACTACACACCTGCAGGATCAGCAGGGCAGTCCAACCATTTTTGGGCTTTAGATGATATCACCATTAGGGGCCATTGTTGCTAACAACGGTCACGTTTACAGTTCAAGACTTCAAGTACATGATATACAGCTAGCCCTCCCTGTAATATATGGGACATTGGACGACCACCTAGTTTGTCTTGCATTCAGCCCACCCCAGAGCATAGGCGGGCAAATTGGTGAAAATATATTGCAGCTTCGAATCAGTGATTGACAAAATCCAAAGAAGGTTATTTTATGGATCAGAAATCTTTAAATTTATAAATGAATACAATCCTTGTGTTGTACTTTAGTCCATTACGACTTTCTACTCGGGTAACTTATCTAACCAAGGATCTGTTGGAATTAGAATCAATTAGGCGTTAATTAGCGTATCGTATTATCTCGCTTTATTGTAGGCCGCCTGTTTTGGCCCTTATTTCTGTTCTTTATTTTTCGATCTTGTCAACATTGGTATCTATCTATGGAGCACGGGTACCGGTACGCGGTACGGGTACAATACAGGTACGGGTACGGGAAACGGCAAAATCCCAAAAAAGTAGGGTACGGGTACGGCGGGGGTACGGCAAATATATATTATCTTTTACTATTTTTATTGCAAAAAATGAAATATAAACCCATTTTACCAACAAAAAGTAACATAAAAGTCAAAATGATGTAATGTTTGTGTTTGTTAGGGGAAAAACTGAAATACTAAACAATTACAAGTATGCTGGAACTGGAAGACTAAAACTGTAATTTTTAGAAATTAAGAGACTTTATTGTCGTGGTAAAGAACTTAAGGGGCTATGCTGTATTTTTTTGTAATATATATTACTCCTATGATGAACCCAGTCGTCAGTCGATCTTCTCCGGCCAGAAGCCCTAAAGCCCTGAATCCAGTCATCACCTTGTCGCCGTCGTCAGTCGATCGACTCTGGTTCTCTCTCTCTCTCTCTCTTTCTCTCTCACACACACACACACACACACACACGAAAGTACCCAAGGCGTACCGACGAGTACCCTTGCTGTACCCAAAGATACCAAAAGTACCCGGTACGATTTTGCCGTACCGACGCCGTACCCGTACCTGTACCCGGTACTGGTACGGCAAGGTTTCCAGCGTACCCGTGCTTCCCAGGTATCTATATACACATAGCTTATCCTTTTTATTAGATTAAGCTAATTATACACAAAATATTGGTTCCTTTTTGGTATCAGAGTCAAAAACCCTAGAACCCTCAATGCCGATCATCGCGAGAGCCCCCCTCCACTAGCTTCCGCCTCCCTTGGCGGCTCATATGCTCTTGACAACCACCACGGCAGGAATTTGTTGGAATATTTAAGCAGTTGTTATGAGTCTTGTCCCACATTGGTTAAACAAGTCTTATATCAAGTAATCTCTTAATATAAATAATATTTATTTGTGTTAGGGATAATTAACACCCTATACACTTTTCTTATTCTCCCAAACAACATGGTATCAGAGCCACCCTTAATCCAACCCTAAACCTAATCATAATGGTAACCCACCACCCATCATCACCACATACTATACTATTCACCGCAACACTGTTCACGTGAGTACTGTTCATCACGAGCACTGTCCATCGCAGTACTGTCCATGCGAGCACTGCACACCCTGAAATCCCCTCCGATACCCTAACCCCATGCACCAAACCCATTCAAAACTGCTGAAAAACCTTTGGAGCTTCTGAAAAACCCTAATCGAACCATAATCACCCCCCATCGAGCCCGAATCGACCCTCATTCACTATAATCAACTCTTAAAACCCCTAAAATGGTTTGAAACCCCCTGAATCATGTTCAAAACAGCTCAGAATCCCATGATTTATGTTTGAAATAGTCTGAAAGGTTTTCGCTGGCTGTTTCCTGTTGTTCGTTCAGTGTTTTAAGCCTTGTTCGGTTGGGATCAGTCACATGCATCTCGATTTATGTGTTGTTTTATGAGGTATCGATCTGAATCTCGATTTGTTGCTGTCTATGTCGCCTATTGGTTGGTGTTCTCGATTGGTTACCGTCGGTAGTATGAATGTTTGGATTATTGAGGTCTGTTGATTTTAGTATTGTTATTAGCAAGTATTGCTCCATGATTTGTTTCTGGTCGTAGACTTGTTGGTAGACGGAGTTAATCTTCGGTTGTTTGGTTGATCGCATATGATCTTGTGCTATTGATGATGTTGGGTGATCGTCTAGCTTGGTGATTTGTTGGTAGTTAATTATATTAGTTGGTTCTTATTGGTGGTTGTTAATTCTATGCAATCGAGGAGAGTGGTGAGTTTGCTTTTGATTTTCGTGGTCGAGATTATGGGTTTAGTGATAGGGTTTTTGGTGGTCGTTACCCTAATTCTAGCAGTCATTGTGTTAGCCATGAGTTTGGTCAAGCTGGTAGTAGCAATCGTAGTCGTGGTTGTGTTCCTCGACATTGCACCTATTGTAATGGCAACAATCATACAGTTGAGTATCGTTGGGATCTTCATGGTTGGCCTTCTACTCGGCCGGTTACTCATTCTGCTGATGCCACAGTGACTATTTCCGCAGAAGAGTCCCAACGCCTTTTTTCACTTCAGACAGGTTCCTCCATTGCAACACTGAGACAAGTTCTTCCGTTGCATATGTTGCATCTTCTTTTTCTTCTATTCCTTGGGTCATTGATTCTGGTGCATCTGATCATATGACTGGTACATCTACTATTCTTTCTGGCTATCGAACTATTGATAAACCATCTCGTGTTACATTAGCCGATGGCTCTACCACTGATATTACCGGTTTAGGTTCTATTTCTGTCACTTTCTTCTTTGACTTTAGATTCCATATTACATGTTCCTCGTTTTCCATTAAACCTTATGTCTGGTAGTAAATTTACCAAATCTTTAAATTGCTCTGTCACATTCTTCCCCGGTGGTTGTGTGTTTCAGGATCTCAAGACGAGGAGGAAAATTGGTGGTGGTACTGAACGTGGTGGCATGTATTACTTTACGGACGATGTTCACCCTAGCTTTGTTGCCCTTCAGTCTTCTGTGACACCATATCAACATTATTGTCGTTTTGGTCATCCATCCTTTCAAAACCTTAAACGGCTGGTACCTTCATGTAGCCGTGTTAATGTTTTTCCATGTGAAGTCTGTGAGTTTGTAAACATCATCGAGTGTCTTTTTATCCTAGGGTTAAGAGTCGTGTGTCTCGTCTTTTTCAATTAGTTCATTCTGATATTTGGGGTCCAATATCAGAATGAACTAATTATGTTTTTGGCTTCCAATATTATGTTATCTTTGTTGATGATTACTCTCGTGTCACGTATCTTTATCTCATGAAAGAGAGGTCAGAGTTGTCCTCTATTTTTAAGTCATTTTATACAGAGATCAAAACTTAGTTTGATACTTGCATTCGTATATTTCGTTCTGACAATGCAGGTGAATATTTTCATAATTCTCTTTCTAAATTTTTTGATGATCATGGTATAATTTACCAATCTTCTTGTGCTTGGACTCCACAACTTACAGCATGTTATTTGATCAATCGTATGCCATCTAGAGTCCTAGGCGGTCAGATACCCCATACGATTTTACTTCCTGGTCAGCCTCTCCACTCATTACCCCTACCAGTATTTGGGTGCACCTATTATGTTCATACTCTTGATCCTGACCGGGACAAACTTGATCCCCCATCGATTCGGTGTATTTTTCTGAGATACTCGCGTACTCAGAAAGGGTATAAGTGTTACTCACCATCTCTACGTCGTCATTTTGTTTGTGTTGATGCCACGTTTAATGAGTCATTACCCATTTACTCGGGTCAACGTACTCCAGTTGACCTTCCTGAGACTGAATCCGTGTTTCCTGTTTGTGTACCATCTGTGCCACCTTTGCAAGTATATGTTCATCAGCATAAAGTATTAACAGCCCAACCAGTGCCTTCAGCCACGCCTCCTCCGTCTCAAGATCTAGTTCCACAACCACCGCCACCTCCACCACCTCCACCTCTACCTCTACCTCTATCATCACCTGGTCTTCCTATAGCTCTTCGCAAAGGTATTTGGTCTTGCACTTCTCACCCTATTGATCGGTTTGTTTCCTATGCTCACTTGTCTCCGTCCTTTCGTGCTTTTACTACTTCTGTTTCGTCTATTTTTGTTCCTAACACTATTCAGGAGGCCTTATCTATTTCTTAGTGGCAAATAGCTATGAAGGCTGAGATGTCTGCTCTACATGACAATGGCACTTGGGAGTTGGTTCCTCTTCCGCCAGGAAAGTCTACTATGGGTTGTAGGTGGGTTTTTACGGACAAATATCATCCTGATGGGTCTGTGGAGCGTTACAAAGCTCGTCTTGTTGCTAAGGGATATACTCAGACTTATGGTGTTGATTATACTCAGACTTTTTCTCCAATTGCCAAGCTTGGTTCTGTCCGCCTTCTTATCTCCCTTGCAGCCAATCTTGGTTGGCTTTTATTCCAGTTGGATGTTAAGAATGCCTTTCTTCATGGAGATCTCCAGGAGGAAGTTTATATGGAGCAACCACCTAAGTTTGTTGCTCAAGGGGAGTGTAATTGGGTATGTCGTCTTCGCAAAGCACTATATGGTCTTAAGCAGTCTCCTCGGGCCTGGTTTGGCAAGTTCATTGATGCAGTTTTGAAATTTGAGATGAGTCCTTGTCAATCTGATCATTCGGTTTTTTCTCTCATCTGACCGAGGGAAAGTATTATTGATTGTTTATGTGGATGATATTATTATTATTATTATTATTATTATTATTACGGGCGATATTGATGAGTTGAAGGTATTTCTGTAGAATCAGTTTCATACCAAAGATCTGGGAAGGTTGCAATATTTCTTGGGTATTGAGATTGCACGATCTAACGATGGCATTAGTTTATCGCAGAGAAAATATGTGCTAGATATTCTAGATGAGACTGGATTATTAGGGTCGAAGCCTGTCGATACTCCTATGGATCCTAATGTCAAACTGTGTGTTGATCAGGGGGAGCTGTTTTCTAGCCCTGACCAATATCGTCGCTTGGTTGGTAAATTAAACTATCTTACTATTACACGTCCAAATATCTCGTCCGCAGTTAGTATTGTGAGTCAGTTTATGTCTGCTCCTCGTTTTCCACATTGGGAGGCTATTCTTAGAATTGTAAAATATCTCAAGGCTCATCCAGAACGTGGTTTGTTTTATCGAGCTAATAGTTACTTACATACTGAGGCTTTTACTGACTCTGATTGGGCAGGAGGACCCTTTGACAGAAGATCCACTACAAGATATTATGTTTTTCTTGGTGGAAACCTTGTCAACTGGAAGAGTAAGAAACAAACAGTGGTTGCACGGTCTAGTGCAGAGGCAGAGTATAGAGCCATGGCCCACATGACATGTGAGATTGTATGGGTGCGATCTTTTCTTGAGAAGATAGGATTGAATGTGCAATTGCCAATGAATTGGTATTGTGATAATCAGGCAGCAATTCACATTGCATCCAATCCAGTATTCATAAGAGGACTAAGCATATTGAAGTTGATTGTCATCTGGTGCGTGAGAAGTTAGTTGGTGGTGTGATAGCTACTCCCTTTGTGTCTACAAGTGCTCAGTTAGCTGACATGTTTACTAAGTCATTGTTCAAGCCCCAGTTAGAGTTGTTATGTAACAAGCTGGGACTTTGTGATATCTATTCTCCACCTTGAGGGGGAGTGTTGGAATATTTAAGTAGTTGTTATGAGTCTTGTCCCACATTGGTTAAACAAGTCTTGTATCAAGTTATCTCTCAATGCCGATCATCGTGAAAGCCCCCCTCCACCAGCTTCCGCCTCCCTTGGCGGCTCATCTGCTCTCGACAACCACCACGGGAGGAATTCACAGTCTCAAAAATCCTACTAGGGTTCTCACCGAGTCTCGCTAAACCCTCTACTGCTCCACCACTTGCATCGGTCTTTCCATCCTTCCTGTACTGCTACAATACGGGTGTTCTTGCCCTTATTTTAGGGCATTTGTTTTCTCGCAGATGTGGGTAAGCAAGTTCTTTACTTTTTCTATCTTGCTAGTGTACAATATTGATCCGGTAGCAGACTTCTTTGATTTGCCATGTCTTCGGTTGGTTGTTGTAGATGCTTTATTGTTTCGTTAGTAAATTTCTGTGATCTTTTGTGTCTTCAGCTGATTTTTTCCGGATCTCTAGTTCATATTTTTGTTGTGGTTGATTGTTACCATGACTGGAAAAAATGCATCCCCTCCAAATACCCTTATTGTGCCTCGTGAGTTGTCTATAGCGCATCATTTGCCTGCTACCTCTTTTCATTTATTTCTTGGAGGCAAAGGCAAAACGAATTGGCTACTTGAGACTGAACAACCACCCCAAGGAAATGATACCAAATAAGCTCAATGGGATATTGACAACTGCATAGTTTTGGGTTGGTTCTTCAACTCTATGAAAAAACATATCTATAACATGTTTTTGTATTGTGACACAGCCCCCCGCTTGTGGGCTGCCTCGACACAGATGTATGCTCATTCCCAAAATGATGTTCGCATTTATGAGCTTTATCTGGAGATTTCTCATGCATCTCAGGAGGTTCTAAGACTCTTAGTCGCTGAATTTTTTGGGTATTTACAGTCTTGCTGGGAAGAGTTGGCTCGATATGAGCCCATGAGTGACTTTCCGGCTGAGGCCGCCTCTATTGTGGTCAAAAGGCTTACTTCTCAGCACACTTATCAGTTCTTGATGGGTTTGGAACCTGAATTTGAGTCTCTCTGAATTCCGATTTTAAACCCCTCTCCTATGCCGTCTTTGTATGAGGTTTTTGCTACTATTGATAGTGAAGAGAATCACTATCGCATCATTCAACCCCGAGGTCTTTTTGCAACCCCTGATTCTTCTAATGTGACTGATCAGATGGCTTTTGTGACATCCCACTTTTTCAGTTTAAAAAAAAATACTATTTTGAAGCGAATAATTAAATCTTTCATTTTTCTATTTCAAACTTCTTTCTAATAAAAAAAAAAAACTAAACTCGAATAATTTATAATTTTATGTACAATGTGGAGCTATACGTATTCTATATCATTTGGGCCGCTTATTTTTTTTTTGGATCGGACTTAATCTTAAAATTCCGGATGGCCTTATAGTGAGTATACTTTATAGGATGTAGCTTTCTTTTATTCTTATACATATTGAGAACTAGGGTATACTATTTCAACGTTAAGAGAGACCTAGCGTTAATACTTTCAGCGGCAGAGAGAGAGAGAGAGTAAAGCGGCAGTCAAAGGTTCGACAGCTTGTCGATCAATTGGGTAAGTGATCCTGTTCCTTTATTCTTGTTTCTTCTTCCATTCTTTTTATTGTAGACGGGTTTGGAGTAAGAGGTAATTAATTGGATGCTACTGGACAGTGGTGTTGGTGGGAGGATAATTGCCGTTTGTTTTTGGGATTCGAACGAGTTCACAAGAATTATTTACCTTCCATGTTATTGACCGCGAGGGCTGGAGGTGATTGGTTTTATTGTGGTTTTGTGTCTTATAGTGGGTTGCTGTGGTGGAGGTTGGTGGATTAATAAGATGGTTAATGATTAAGAAAGTGCAAACTAGAGTTTAGATACAGAAGGTTTGACATGGTGTGTGCATGTGTTCAGGAAATCGTGGTCTAATTAAGTGTTAGATTTAATTGTATAGTAATTATAACAGTAGTGTTACACTAATAGTTATGCCTACTTATAATTTTATCTATTTCTTTTATTTGTGATTCAGAATAGCCGATTAGTATCACGCTTCGTATTTGGTTGCATTCATTCAGACATCGAGGTGAGTGGTTAAGCATGTGATCCCTTAGTGGGCCCCACACAGTGATCTGTGCACAATATGTGCACCAAAAAACTGTGTGAGTAGACTTTCTGTAGTCTTAACAGATGTGGTATTTTCCTTTCAAGGTCAACGTTACTTTCCGTAATGAGCCAAACCCGAGCGCCTGTATGGGCCCAACCCGAATGATTAAATGGGCTTTGGGGATAACGCCAGACCCACCGATATTAATTGGGACGAATGTAGCGGGCCGAGCCCAAAGCCCACATGTTCCGTCTAGGCCTAACCCAAGTGACCACAACCCGCACCTAGGGTGCCAAATGTGGGTAGACAATTATGGGCCAGGCAGGAGCCCGACCCATGAGCTATCTCGTGTGGTTGGTTATAGGAAGTGTCTAGAATGTTCTCAATCCTTCGTGGCATGAGGTTGCTGAGCACGTGGCGCTCCAACAAGGTCACCTATGACATAATAACCAAAACGGTTATTAGTGACTTCACGGGCATGCGCTTGGCACAAGATTCACGGAGAGCAAGTACACATTGTCTATAAAAGACAAGGGATAAACCCTAAGCAAGGTACGCCATTCTAAGCTATAGTACCTACCCTTCTCCGCTCACTAACTTTAGCATCGGAGGGTCGTTTGGCTGGTCACAGCCCTATGACTTGTTTTACAGGTTACTTGGCTGAGGAGGAGGACGGACGGATGGTTTCAACCCGAGAAGAGGATCGTGAATCTCCCACACTTTCGTAGTTTATTTTGGGGGATACACCAGACAAATGGTTTATATGGTGCTTTGGTTTCCCATTCTTCTTGGGTGGATACATTTGAAGTAGAGCCAAACAGAATCTTCCTGGGTTTCCTCATCTAATACTGTTTCCTCATATAATACTACATGTCCAGAAGTTTTAACCTAAAAATTGTATTGGTGTAACACTCAAACAATTCAAAAGTTTTAATAGGTTGTCATATTTTTAGTACTATGATATCTCACCATCTAATTTGATTCACAAAGCTATAAACAAAAGATGGAACTAGTGTTAGTTCATTCTGCTTTATGTTGTTTGTGGTAATAATGACTGATATTTGCAATCACAAAGTCGCTTGCAGCCTTGCATAGCATGAAGGACTTCTCCACATAATGGCTTGAACTTTTGGGTTTGATATACAATATTTTGCAGATACCATTGCAAAAATTTTGCTAAAATCGGTTGATTCTGTTTGTCATGCTCAATTTCTTTTTCTTTTTCAAAACTTTATTCTCGAATTCTCTGTTAACTTTAAAATCAAGGTTGTAGTCTTGACAGCAATTTAATGCATACACTGCGTGCGCTACTGTGTTCACTACCCTGGGTAGATTTTGTTTGATTCACTACAGGTGTGCAAATAAAAAATTTAAAGAGAGGCACGCTTATATGGACACCTACCAATATCAGTGGCACCAATGACAGAATGACAAATATGTGACTTACAAGGAGAAACAAGAGGTATCACGCACCACAAAATATAAGAAGACACAATGGCACAAGAAGTTAAAGGATGACGATGATCAATTACCTGATGAATTCCATCTTCTATCAAGGCACTGCAACCAGAAGGAACACGTAGTTAAGACTCAAGATGTCAAGAGAAACCAAACGAATATGCCAAGGAACGGCAAGCCTTCTTACATCATAATGATCCTCAGGTTGATAATTGCAATCTTCTGGAACTGTTGCATTACAAGGTGCTCTATTTGTTGGAGGAGCAAAGACATCAGACATCTTGTTCCTTGGCTCCACAATAGTAGGCGAGGACACATCTTCTAAACCTATGCAACAGATTCTTGTTACATGACCAAATGATTGATTCGATTCCAGTCATCTTATCTGAAAAAATACTGTCATACATACACATAATATGCTTGGCCACAAGCCTTTCTGTTGCCATAACATACCTTTTGCCTTCTTATACTTCCAGTCATCAGGGCCTACCCAGGCATTTTGTTTTGAAGTAAATCCGAAACTTGAAAACAAATGGCCATCCTTCAAAAATCTGTCATCCATCACACACTCTTGAACGAGTAAGTGTTCCTTTTCCTGCAAAAGTAAACCACATGGTATCAGCAATAGACTTCATTCTTTACACATTTGAATCATCAAAAAAATCAAATATGCAACATCGGAATACGAAAACCGTGATTGAAATTTTCCGGAAGCATCTGCAGCTTGGGATTTGCAAATGAGGCCCCCCACAATCTATTGAGCCACACCTAAGTGTTGCAAGAAGCTACGTTACATGAACTCTTAGTCCTGTATAAAGTGCCTATGTGTCTTAAGACACTCGGACAAGGGTTTGGGATACATTTACTTGGACAATCATGTAGAAAGCATATTTTTAAGTCAAATTTACCATTGATATGTGCATTAAACTCTCATACTATGAATGGAATGCACTATGGCACCTCCAAAACACCATTTTACTCGACAAAAATAGGGGGTAAATAGTAAGAAGTTTACAAATTGTGCTGCATTAGATTAATCCAACACTGACAGGGTTTGGGATACCCGTACCTGAGTCCATGTAACATAAGAAGAGGCAAACAGGCAAATTTTATTGGGAAAGAATCTATTGATTTCTATAAAGTTACAGTAGGGCCATGAGAGATCAGGAAATGTCCAATGAAAGCAGCTTTGCTAAGATACCCTGACGTATTGCACCAAATCATCTGGCATAAATGATAAATCCACAGCAGCAAGAAGCTATAAGGAAATGAAGGTGCATTTTCCCAGTGTCCAGCAATATTCAGAGACTAAGCAACTCAAAATGAAAGACTACATCAAGTATTAGTAAAGCCAAATCAACAGTTCAGACTAAAGCAATCGTGTTTCTTTATAACTCAACTCATGTGCTAAATTGTGTAGTGTCTCTATTTTCCCTTGACCTCCTTCAACCAAAATCGAACCATCCTTGTCAGGACGTTACTTGGTCTTCATTGCACAAAGCAAACAATTTCAAACAAATTTAACATATTTTCAACAAGTGGCACATAACTTCCCATGAAAACATTAGTTTTTTATTATCTTTTGTTTTGTACCATCAGTTGCTTACCTCAATATTTTCATCAGCTACACTCATTTGGACATATTTGCTTCGTTATTCAGACCATCCTAAATCGTTTAACATTTCTAATTGTATAGCAATCCTATTCAGCTTTTCCTTCAACTAGAAAAATAATTTTAAGTCGCACAACACTGTCAAATCACTTCTTTGTACCGCCATTTTGCTTCAATGTATATGCTACCTCCTCCTCAGTTTCACTTATTCATAATTGGTCCTAGGATCTCAAGTATCCCTCCTCCATCAACCTCATTCCCAATCCTAGTTTTGCAAAATGTATACACCAGTTTGCCTTTACCGACTCAACCTAAAGCATTTAGATTCACAAATATCCACATGCAATTCTAAGAGCATCCACACTAGCCTCGGCAAAATATGGACCAAAGTATAAGCTAACAGCCACTTTTCTACTGGAGCTAGTCACCTTTTTAAATAAACACAGCATAAGGCTTTCTACTCGAACCTATTCTATCAGAATATTTTTTAAACGGTTCTTCTATTTCGTTATTCCTTTTTAAGCATCTAACTAAATTATCCATCTCTATCTAAACTAAGCTAAAGCATACCATGATTCACAAACCTATACAAGGTATCACCCATAAATGGATATCTAAAACTGAAACCCTGGAAGAACACGAGTGTCAATCGATGCAAGTTCAGACTTTACTCGACTCCCAAATTGATTGACAACATTGTCATTGCTGTAAATGTTTTACCCAACCATCTGCATGGAAGAGCATCAACTCTCAAACAGTAAAACTGATATTGACCAAAGTAGGACGATACTTGCCCCAATGTTTTTGACCCAAAAATAAAAAGACGTTAGAGAATGCTGTGTTCATGGAAAATGACTCATAATTAGGAAAATGTAAAATAAGGTGAAAATAAGGGCGACTGGAAGACATACATACCTTGTTGATACTTTGTTCTCTATCATGAGGGCGCTGACAAGTCATCCTTAACAGTGCAGTCACCTGCTTCTCATTCAACTTTTTGGAGTAACTTTGCCCATGCACAATCTTACAAAGCTGTGAAGGAGAACAAATCAATTGAAAAGTGCGTCACCATGAAAGCCCTGAGGATGACTTCAAGTAAAGATACCAGACTATTATGACTAAAAAACCTCCATGGGTAGGCAGACAGGCATTGTGTCCCAGCCAACTTGAAGTGCTGGCAAAGACGGAAAACTAAGATTGATCTGGTATCTTTTATGATAGTACTGAACAACTGACGTCCTTTTGCCAAGGTCATCGCGAGAAAACCTACATTGAAATTTGAAAGAGTAAAGTAGATGGGAAGAGGAGCTAAACTCGGAAAAAAATATCATCAACTACACAAAAGAAGTGACCATAGCGCAAAAAAGCTCATCAACTCCATTGTGAGATGGTGCCCACTATGAATTCTTAACATCAGCTTCCATCTTGTGCTTATCCAATCTGATACGAACTAAAACAAAAACAATCCATTTACCCAACCTTCTCTCTAGTTGGGATCTTCTCTTATTGCTTCTTCATGGAGAAGATAGATTCTTTCAGCTTATCCTTCGCCATAGGGAATTCAACAAACCATGTGAATGTGCTTGTTATCTTCTAGGCATGATTGTGATTTACCCTAGCGGCATGAATGTTTTATAAGGTTTCTTCTGGTGTACTGTCTCCTCAACTGATCCGGTTTTGCTAGAGTAGATCCATGGTTCAGGCTTCAACCATCCTATTGGCAATGTTGTTGAGGTCTTTGCAAACCAGTGAGACTTATACATCAGGTCTTATTTCGAGGTTAGATGGGGTGGTTAAAACTTTAATTACTTCTACTTGCAATGTGTTCTATCCAAATCCTTTCATACTAGGTCGCCTATCCTGCATTACATGTGCATATTATATATCTGAGCTCATGCAGATCATACTCCATCAGATCCACTTTCCTACCACCAAAACCAATTGGTAGCCCCCAACATCTCACTTGACATATATCCCTGAAGCCGTAACTATCAACTACCATAACACTCAACCATGTGTAAAGCTCCACATTAGCCTCAAGAAACCTAGTCCCATGAAGAACTATAAGAAGCACCTCAGAGCCTAAACTATTCCTAAATAACAAGCCTGAGACTTAGAGCCCACACAATTCAGTTGCATGCCTCATGCAGAACATAATAGTGAAAATAAAAACCTAGGAAAAGCCTGAAGTATTCCTAAATAGCAAGCCTAAGTCGTAGGGCCAACACAATTCGGTTGCATGTCTCATGCAGAACATTGATCTGTAAATGAAAACCTAGGACACAAGTAACAAGATTGATGTCAAAATGTAAAGGATTACATTGTCATAAGACTCGCAAGGCATATGTATATAACAATTAGAACGAACTAGCAACTATACAGATTTTCTCTTAATTTCCAGAACTCCATTAAGTTGTCCCTGAAAGAACTGCTCAATTCACACTTTAGAAGTAATAAATAATTAGTACGATACTGTAATCTTGCAGAAGGAGTTGTGTATCATTTAACAGTTGGAAATTGAGAAAGACATTTAAAATAACTGAAAGATAAAATGCTCACAGTAATGGACTTAGTGGTTGAGCTGATACACCAGATATTTTGCATTGCCTTCCATCCCTAAACACTAGTTCTACTCTGACATTTTTCAGAGCATTTTCAACCTGGAAATCGCAAAAAAAAAAAAAAAATTAAAATTAAGGGATTAGAAGGATATGGTGATCAGATTACATGCAAGAACGGAATGTGGAAATTCAAGGCATCAATTGAAAACATCAATGCATCGTGAATAAAGTTAAATCAAGTAATTAACAACTGCTGGGTGAGAAAGAGACACGGTAAAAAAATCACTAGACTTTCTTACTTTGTGAAGGCAATGGTTTTAAATACTAAAACCTTGCTTTGGGAAAAATTTTCAACCATTTATTATGGCATTTCAGTTTACAGAATGAAGGAACGACAGTATATTAGCGGAGAGCCAGAGAGTGAAAGAGAACATACCTTAATTCGATCTTGATCAATATTGCATCCTTCAACAAATTTAGAAATTAGAACTGGTTCACAAAATGCTCTTGCCGACATGTCTGCAACATGAGAACCAGATTCATTGGTAAAGGAAGCAAGAAAATCTCAATGAAGCAAGTAAGAGTACAGCTCAAGATTACAAATAAAACTAGCGAAAAAGTACACGCACCAACGTTGAGAGAGAGACCCATCTGGGTTGGCCAAAGGCTTTGATAAAAATCTTTCCAATATTTTAAGCCATTACCAAGAATACCCGTCTCACCCAAGCTGGGAGAGAAGAATGACCTTCCGACAACAACATAACTGCAGTAACATAAACATAATACTCCTTAACTTACATAAACGTAAATAGCTATACGAAAAGCAAGCAATGTTACTAGGTCTAAGAGACTCACTTGGTGGAGGGTTCTGATCGGAGGATAACATCAAGAACTTGTAGAGTTTCTTGAGGGGCATCAAGTTGCATACCACCAAGGAATTGCTGGAGGTAGTGATGCAGGTCAGCTTTGCCTGCGAACTTGATTGCCACATCGTACTTGCGTTCTTTCCTGAAATGAAATGGACATGAATAAATTCACCTAAACTGAACTCAAGGGTGATTTCCCAAACCCAAACCAAAATGCATTATCGCACAATATAAGGAAAAACATCGTTGACATTATTTTCATGTCATTGAAGTTAAAGTGGTTGCAAAATTCATCATGTCCACAAGCCTCTTTAGTCTTTAGAGCACAAATTACAAAATTTGGGGGAAATGAATGAAGTGAGGTATTTGAAGGTTAAAAATGCCATAAGTAGACTTCAGATGTTCCCTTCTCTGACATACATAACAATGACTCCCCTTCATCTGGTCATTAGATACAAATGCAGATGATGGACAGAATAACGTACATATTTACATATACAAGTAGCTAATCCAGATGTCTATGCTTTAAGAGTTGTAATACTAATCTGAGAAACTCATGCGATATCTGAATCATCCCACCAATAGCAGCCGACGCCAAATAAAAGAGAGGGAGTTACCTATCTTTACTATCTAATTTGTCAACTAGCTTGACCACAAAATCGTTTGAGGAGAAAGGCAGTGATCCTGCAGAGTACAAACTTTTCCTGCCATCATAATAAGCTGGCGAGCATTTGCCCAAGTGAGACTCACAGTACGAACTGACTAGCTCACTGATGGTATCCCTGCATACTTTCTTCGAGGCAATCTCAGGAGTGATCGTCACCTGAACCATTAATTAGGATTCATTGAGAACTATAATTGTAACGATAACAACAAGTAAACCAAGGCAGTAATAAGCTTTACAAAACCAACCTTAAAGAGCCAAAAGAAGCTCAAAACATGACTCCAATGAATGTTAAATCACAAAAATAAAGTAAAACAATCTCAATTTTGGTGGAAGTATAGCTCAATCCAAAAGAAGTTTCCGTTAAAGGCATCACCTAGAGAAACATCAATTGTTTTTAACAAAAACCTACAGAAACAAGCAATTATCCCTTCGAAACGAAAGCAATATGGAACCATCTCAAACCAGCCAGAACAACTGCAACATTTATCATACTCTTCTACATTACTAGAAACAATCACAACAGTCCAAAAACACTGGGGCAGCAATAATGTGGCTAAACCATGTATGTAAATGTACAGTCCTGTCCAAGCACTTTATGGGCCCTTCATGGGCCCACTTCAAGGATAGAATAGTTTAATTTTAAAACGCATCAAGACCATCAATAGCGCCCGAAAATATGTTCATCAGATCTCATTTAATATGCTTTCGAAACTCATTATGTTGCAAAAAAATGAAAAAAAAATGAAAAAAATAAACTCGAACACTGAATCAGAATCCATTCTTCGCAAGATAGATGAATTTTGAAAGCATATCAGTCAATGTCCGATGACCATAATTTTTGTCGTGGTTGATGATTTCAACAAGTTTTAAAAAGTGAACAGAACTGATAATTGAAGTGGGCCCGGGAAGGGCCTACTATTACTTGGACTGGACTGTCCAGTCTGAAAAGAAGACTGGAGAGGATCCCAGTCCTAAATTATGTACTCTAGCAATCATCTCAAAGGAAAGAGGAATTGAAACATCACAACCACGCAAACATTTTGGTGGAACAACTACAAAGTTTAGCATGCTATGTGTTAATAGCTTACTATACACAACATCTGGGCACTAAAAATATACAAAAACACTTACATATACAAACAAGAGTCCGACTCTGGGTACTGATGGTGGTGCACCAATGGCGAACAGATGGAGCTGTGGGACCCACACAAATGATTTGGGCCGTTAAATAGTTTTCAAATATTTTTTGAATAGCTTGAACAAAAATCAGCTCAATTGAACAACCGTAGATGCTTGATCCAACTGCCTAATTTTTCTTGATCACACAAACAGTTACCCGATTGAGCTGATTGGAACGAAAGGCTATTTGAAAAATTATTTCAAAATTATTTTAACAGCTTGAATCATTGGTGCAGAACTCGCGAGTGGGTCCCAGTGTTCCTTCGGTGCACCACCGTCGATACCCATAGCATTTAATTTAATGATACAAACAAACACGCACAAACTTTTCCCAGAAATAACTATATTCTCCAGGGACAATGCTACTCACACAACCATTCAAACACAACAATTTACACAACCTCTCACATACATGTGGGGCCCACACATAGTAGTGTGTGTGGAGCCCACATGTATGTGAGAGGTTGTGTAAGTTGTTGTGTTTGGATTGTTGTGTAAGTATCATTTTTGATTCTCCAGCAATCATCTCGAACGGGAGATGAACTTAAGATGTGACGCCAGCACAAAAGGAAACAAAATAATGGCATGAGTGAGATGTTCAAGTCTACCAAAAACAAACAAGTAACCACGGTTCATAACTTCATATAAGATGTGGCTCTTAGCCCATCGATCTGGTTGTACCTCTTGCAAGAGGGAGGTTTGGGGTTCGAGTCTATGGGGAGACATCGAACCCTCTTGGTTGTTAATATACTAATTTTCCACTAAGCCCACTGATCTATTACGATCTACACAGTAACACAACATTCGCAAAAAAAAAAACTCACGATTCATATGACCAAGCGAAAACAAAAAGCACTAGAACGAACAGACAGGATAAAAAGAAGTAGGTCAAAATCGGTATAGAGTGACCAGCAGTACTAAAACGGAGTGCGAAATCAAACAGACACATGCATATGCAATATCAAAAAGAAAGCCATAAGTAGGTACTCTATTAATAAGCGTCGTAAGAAAGTAAACAGATACTAGAAAGCTAGGGCTGTTACGTCGTAGTGGTGTACATCCTTGACGATGACGTCGCCGAGAAAGTGGTTAGCTCCAATCACGCACTTACGGCCAGCACGTCCCCACCCCGGTCTCGCCGGGGGCCGGTCGGACTTCGACGATGACGGTGCCATCACAACATGCAACTGTGGAGTCTTTGATGGCGCCGGTAGTTGTGAGGATGACGACGGAGTAGACGGCAGTGCTAACTTCCGGTCGAAATCTCTACTGGGACAATGTGAAGACGCCAGAGGTAGTACCACCGGCGGAGGTCCACCTCCGTGGCGACCTAGTCCGCCGCCACCGCGTCCACTTTCACCACCGCGTCCTAACATCTTCTTTGACGGACGAGAGAGAGAGATTATGAGGTGAAAGGGTGCGCGTTGCAGTGGAGAGAGCGTAGGGTGCGTAGGTAAGAGTATTGCTACGTACGGACAGAGAGTGCTCTTTCTTTCTTTTTTCAATTGGCAGAAGACAACAGATTTCGGGACAGAGATTTTTTTTTTTAAGAATTAATTTTCACGTTTTCTTCTTATCCAAATGCATTCTTTTGTGTGTGTGTGTGTGTGTGTTTTATAGTATTATATAGTGATATAAAATAAAAATACATAAAAAATTACATAAAGGATAATTGTGTAATCAGTCCGGATTAAGTCAAGTCGTCTTGACCGTAGGTAAAATTCGGACCACGACTCAGCCGTTGGATCGTGTTCTGAATCGTATGGATTTAAGGACAATTTATTTGCGCTGCGAATCCAGACCATTCAAAACACAACCTCACAGCTTAGACGCAAGATCCTAACCAGAGCTACGGTCAGGACGCCCTGACCGTATCCGGACTGATTGTGTAATTATATATGAATGAAGTCAAAAAAAAATAGAATGCACTTGAACAAAAGGAAAATATGAACATCAATTTTTTTTATCTGCCTTATAATTTAGGATGACTTTTAAATCAATGAGTCAGTGGCCTATTTATATTCTAATTAAGGTTTCTATAGCTTTTCTTTTCCATTTTGTACGTAAATTAATTTATTTTCCTTAAGCAATTATGATGTACTATACCGCCCCTATAAACTTAAAAAAGTGTGTGTATATATATATATATATATATATATATATAATTTGATCATGAAATAGGAGGGTCGCATTTTATTAAAATATAGGATCTCTCATAGGATTCATAGTGTATATGTATATATATATTAATAAAAGATTTACTAATCGACTTTTTGATGTTGTTCATTAAAAATACATTTGCCACGAGTTTTAGCGTACATTTGATCATAGTTGATCGTGGGTTATGTTGCAGTGCAAAGCATGCAATGGAGTATTTTTCTTACATGAATGTATATATGTTGCCAAGTCTGAACAGAAAGTTGAGTAGAAGTTGGATTGGTAATGATCTAACCACAATTCTCCATTTTCATCTCCAAATTAAAGTTTTTTTCAAAATTTTCCACCAATTCACCCTCGTTTTTCCCTATCCTTTTTTTAACGAGCTATAGTTTTTTCCCAACCCACTATTTCCACAATGATTTTCCAAATTTTGTTTGAATTGTACATAGACTATCCAATATATAGTACTAGTACTAGCAAATGCCCGTGCCTGAAGGCACGGCGCGAACATTCAGCCAACTAAAACGCATAGAACAAACTCCTTATTTGTTTTTTAGCGCTAAAAGAGTGACCATTTTTTAAGTTATAGACAGATGTCGTGATCTTAAATTATGTTTCAATTTTTTTTACTCAATCTGCACAATTTAAAGTATTGTTTCAAAACAAAATGGACAGAAGCAAAGTAAATTCATATAAAATAAAATAAGCAAAGCATAGGTAAAATTTGTTGAAAATTCATAAATCACGCAACACGCGTACTAAAAATCCAATAAAGTTAAATTGACTAAAATGTTATCGGACGATTCTACAATGCTTTAACAACGATGTTTTCACGATAATCTTAGTGGTTCTTTGCCAATCCTCGACATTCCTGCATAAAGAATATCGAGAATTGTTAGATTTATCACAATTTATAAACCAATTTATGTCGAATTTAGGTGTGACAATGGGAGGGGAAGAACAACTTAGTACCTTTGGAAATGTGTAAACATTCTTCTGACCAATCAACTTTTAACACAAAGGTTACCACAAAGATACAATGTTCATGGTACATAAGTTGTGGAGCAGGAATAATAAACACATATGCACGTCCATAAAATTGAGAAAAACACTCTTTGAGTATCTGCACTCCATTTTCCTGACAAAACGTCTATATTATAAAGTATTACTATATTTTATAGACAGAGCATCACATTAATTTTTTATCTTGCCTTTACCTTTAGCATTAACTTCTTCAAATCGGATGGTACATATCACAAGATAAATTCCGCCTTTGTGTCCTTCACCAAGAGCTCCATTGAGCCAGTGGAGTCTTTCACAACCATCTTTACATTATACCCAAAATGTATTACAAATAAATTGTAGATATAAGTTGACTTCAAAAAAACCCCATAAAATGCATGATTGAGTTGAAATACTGTTATTTTAAAAAAACCTGACTGCTGTTTCCACATCTTCTCTGCATTGACTACAGACAAACCAACCGTATTGATTTTCAACTTCCCTAAAGCACTTCTTGCATTTATAAATCCATAGGTGTTCTTCGTATATTTTCTCAATGCGGCTGAGTATGCGATAATGTTGCATCTATGGAAAAAAATTTAGAAATTCCAACTGTAAATATATAACGGGAAGAAAATATTAACCATTTTTCAAATATGAAAAAATCTTACATTGGGCATGGACACAAATTGTTTTTTTTGAACTCTCTGTGGAATTGAGAATCCACATGTGCGATTCCATGCTACCAACCTTTGTGCATCTTTGTTATCGCTGAACCTAGATTAGCACATAATTTGTTTAGAAAATTAAACGAATAAATAATATCCATCTCGATCTATAGACAATTTTCCATTTTTCTCAACTTACCATTTAGGAATGCCGTCAGTACGAAATGAGTGGTTCATATATAGTTTGCTCTTCATGCAAGTGGTAAGGTACGGACCTAAAAGATAAAATATTTAAATTATTAGATTAGGTTTTTTGGGAAAAAAATGTTTAAAAAGGTTGAGAGTAGTATTACCGTCAAAGTCTTCAACCCCGTAGCAAACAAAATATTATTATTGTTCAAATCATCAAGCATACGCGTCCCTTCTCTTGTTGCTATTTCATTCCATAAAGAAATCCGAACAAAAGTCATACTGTTTTTGAAATAAAAAACAAAGATTAACTTCAAATCGTATGAATATATGTTGTGGAAAAATAAGTCACTATACCTTCGGTCAAGTAACACTACATCTCTAACCCTAGAATTTTGTTTTTCAACAATTCGATATTCTGTGACATTAACAACCAATCCAACCACATCTGCATAATATATAAAAAGTGATATTAAAAAAATCTATGTAATATATATATATATAGGTATATTGAAGTCAAAAATTAGTGGACAACATCTAGGAACGTACCTAACAATTGCTCATACTTGTTGGTGAAATGGAGGATATCTCATAATCTTATACTGAAATCCCAATGAAGAGCGATTTTATCACATTTGAACATGTAGTGTTCTACCCTTGTGTCATCGGTGAAAGATATCTTGTAGCAGTACGAGACTAATTTAAACTTTTCATCAGCTTCCATAATCTCCACAGATTTAAAAAGTAAACCCTACCCTCCTAAAGATGTTCTCTAAAGTAGGCTACTTCTTCGGGCCATACAATGGCCTCCATGGCATGACCCTATAATTGGAAAAAAAAATTAGACACATTCAAATATCATATTTAATCATCATTAATTTTGTTTGAAAAAATGTTTACCTGTTCATCAAGTAAGATCAATCTGAGCGTCATGGAAGGTAGAAGCGGATTAATCACTTCTACCATACTTCTACCATCCTTACCAATCGAGTTTTTACTCTCCATAAATATCCATTTTGACATAAATCAGTAAAATGAGGATAAGGGACGTCCATTATATCACCTATATGAGAATTAAAGATTTAACAAAGTATATAAGATAAATCGATTGATATCTATATAAAGCTCAAACTCCAACACAAATTAGGATTGCTTACCAGTTGTGCAGTTCACATGTACATTTGACACTTCAATTACGCTTTCTACATCCCCTTGCTGTTGGACTACTTCACCTATGTGCAGTGCAATTTCTTTTGATTATTTTGGTTGGTTAAGTATATTTCAAGATTTTTAAAAATAAAAGCTACTACATGCATACCATTAGATAGGTGAATTCTCCATTTGTCTCTTCATTTGCTTCTTGAGCATTGTCATGCAAGCCAACCATTTCAGACACGTGTGACACATTTATTGTTTCATCTATATCTATTAATATAAGAAACTCATTTATTTTAGCAAACTGAAAACCGTAGCTTATAAGGTTTACACATATATTTGCTCACCCTTTGGTGGGTCAGCTCCTCTATTTTGCTCTTCCATTGGTACTTGAGCATCCACATGCATCTCAACTCTTTCAGCCACTGGAATCATATTAATATCATTCTCATGTTTTATCATGTAAATGGGACACACTAAACTCAATTGGTACATATCATTATTACACTAAATGCATACCATTTTTTTCTTTATCTACTTCATGCATGCAGCTTATTCCTTCATCTATACATATAAACAAAAGAAAGTTTATATTGTTAGTATACTAAAAAGCGCAGTTTAGACGTCAAGTTTTGCAAATTTAGTATTTGTAATTAATTAGAAGTCTTACCAATTGATGGGTCAATTTCCATGTTTTGATCTTCAACAAATGCATGACCATCCTCTTGCGTCTCGATTAAGCTCACATTTAGCATTTTTTTCTATCACAATTTATCATGTAAACGGGACACAAAATACTCAACTACAAATCACTATTACTATAAATGCATACCATTTTTGTTTCTTTATCTTCTTCATGAGCACTCTCATGCCGACAAACGCTGCCTTCATCTATACATATAAACAAAAGAAAGTTGGTATTGTTAGTAGAGTAAAAAGAGCAGTTTAGAAGTCTTACCATTTGGTGGTTCAATTTGCATGTTTTGCTCTTCAATTGGGTCAATTTGCATATTAATTTCATTCGCATTATTCATCCTGCAAACAGGACTCAAAAAAATTCAAGATGGGTAACTATGTTAGTAAAAAAAAAGATTGACATAACTGTGTTCCTCCTTCTAAGTTAAAAATTTATGATGAAAATATTTTTAAAAGCATATTGATAAAAGGAACATTAGGCCCCGGACTACTAAGCTTTTTATTTTTGAAGTACATATTAATTATCCTTTACAGCATAGGTCATTCATTCACAATACATCATTTTTAATTTAAAAAATAAATACTTATTTTTGTTACTGGAATACACCTTAATGAGGGTGATTTAGAAAAAAGAAAAAATGGATGCCTTTCAGTATGAAGTCTTTGAACCTTAAAAACAGAAATAGATGGTATGGGGAACAAAAACAGAAATGCAAAAAGAAGTATCAAAAATGCAAAAAAGTCAAGGCCCTGTTCTTCCGAAATTTTTTGGAGTTGAACTTAACAAATAGAATTGGACAAAAAAAAAAACGTGAAGAACTGGAAAAAAATATATATATACCGAAGTAAAGAGCCATACCTGTGGTGAGAGAATTGGAGAGAGGGCTGTCAAGGAGACGGAAAAGAAAACTTGAAAGAAAATGGTTAATTTGCTTATCAATATGTGCTGCACGTGTAATCTGCTGGAGAAGAGGAAAATGGTTAATTTGCTTGAGTTTGTGGTTTGAAGGAGGAAAATGGTTAATCTGCTGGAGAAGAGGAAGAGATCGAAGAAGGAACTCATATATTTGGGAAGATATTTTTGGGAAACGTAAATCATGCCATTAGATTGGAAATCATGGGATTTAGATTAAGAGTCATATTAGGATTAGGGAATGAAACTAATTAGTGATAGTGGTTGAAGGAATCGTGATTTGGTGGGATTTCAAAATAAAGTCCTATAAGATTAGGGAAATAAGAAAACAAAATTAGTTTGAAATTAAGATTTTTGATTTGAAGGGTTTAAATGATATAATTATTCATGTTGAAATCAATCTGTTTCCTTTACGATAATTGTTTCCTTAGCTGATGACCGAAATCAATCAATCAATTAAGTCCTATAATTGTTTCATTCCCATGCTTTCATTTGATGACCGAATAATTGTTTCCATAATACGGAGTATTAATAAGAACGGAGGTTTCCAAATTAGGCACAGGAATGTGTGTTTGGGAATGCTCAAAAAATGTTAAGTATTTACAGGAATGCCATTTTATAGAATGGAGGGCGGAGATTTATGCAGAATGATGGGATAAATCTGGAGCGTTGGTTGTCTTTTGGATTCAAACACTTTCCTGTCATATAATATAGACTAGAAATTGCCCGTGCCTGAAGGCACGGCGCAACACGTTTTTTAAACACGATTAAAATGGATTATCGAGGAGAGTGTAATTTTCTTTCTTGGTTGAGGAGTGTGTAATTTTGGCCAAAATAAAATAGTCAAAATAAAAGTTATAGATAGAAATGAACATAGCATAGACAGGAATCAAAATGCACGCTCCCTTTCTCTACTTGAAATGAGAAACAAATCCTCTGTGTCTAATTAACCAAAAGAAAAAAAACATTGTCCAACCCCAATCATTTCAGGAAGGAAAAAAATTGTTAATAGGAAAGAGTACATATGAAAGAAAGTTATTTGATGTGACCGCAAATAGAAACTAAAATCAATGCCTTCAAAAAGGGAGACAAATGAGGAGCTGAGCCGCTCTATCCTGGTGGACTGTGCAATCGCCATATTCGTGACTTAATCCCATACAACAACTTGCCCTCCCCCACTTCAACATGAAGAGAAAGCTAAGGTCCTTCAAAATGCCAATCAATAAGTAGTCATACGTCTAAGGCAACATACTTGAAGATCCCCAAAAAAGGTGAGAGACTTTACTATAAAAGGTGAGATAGTTTACAAAAGTAAATGACTGCAACAAATGAAATTACCTTACCACCATTAATGGCTCTCCAGATATATAAACCATCATTCACACACAATCTAAAATCTGGGCACCACATAATTAGTTGATTGACGGTAAAAAAAACCTTCAATCACTGCATTGATTTAACTTCTCTCCAATATTATCAATCATTAGGAAGATGGTAAAAAATTGCAAAAACTATAGCGTTACTCAGGCAACTCAAACTTAAAGTCCCCTAATCCGGAAGGGATTTTATAGCTTACATTTGCATTTAATTTGTCAACGCCGGAATATAAATGCCCAAAACCTAGCTTTCCAATAAAAAGCCTACCTTGAATACAATATTTTTTTTAAAGTTAAATTAGATCCAAGATCGGAGTAGCCAAAATGCAAAGTATTTATCAAAATCCAAGTCAATATCGAAGAATTCGTTATTCAATATGATTTCGAGTGTCCTTATTTAGGTGTGAGCAAACAAATCGTGCCTAACAATATATAAACACAACATCGTAGGTCAGAATCTCAATGAATGTGACATTATAGAGTATACAAACGTAACATCATAGCTCGGTAGCCCCTCAAATGTGCATAGAGAGACTCTTATACATAGAAGAAGAGTACAGGAATAAAAAAAATATGATCCATTACCGTATTATATGTTTAGCAGCTATTGCTACATGGCATTAAACTGATTGTACTCTTTGCACTTTAAAACATCAGGTTGAGAAGACAACCACCTATTTAGACTTCCCACATAATCTACAATTAGCATGGTGTTTTCGCCATGGATTGCCAACTGTCAAAAAAGGTGACATTTTTTAAAGGAGGACTCCAACAAAATGAGTTTGCAAAAATGATGGAAAGAAATATTAAAAATACCTACAGTAATAAATTACACACAAAAAGAAAAGAGATATAAAACATTGGCCTTCTGTAACGCCCCGAATTTTGGGTACGTTAAATAAAACATTTTATTATAAAAATGAAGCGAGTCTAGCTCGTTATTACATCATAACTCTCGTAAGAGCATTTGAAATACAAAATAGGATGACAAAGAGGGAACTAAGGTTCCTACTCTACAACTCCTCTTGCTTCTCCATCCTAGCCAGCTCCTCGGCTCCGCACGCCTCCAAGCTGAAGATCTCGCCCTGCTCATCTATGAAGTCTGACACATTATACCGGCGTCGCCACCAATATAATATGACAGGGTCACCAAAAGGCAACACCGTGAGCTACAACGCTCAATAGGAAATCCTTACCCGCTAACCCATAGCTTACAAACAAACGATCATAGAAATCACATAAATGACGATAATACATCCACATTCACTATCTAACGTTGGTGTCCAAGATTTCCCGATTTCTCCTACGCGACTCGTCGTAGACCGTGTCAACGTTTTCCACTTACAAAACCATTTTTTTCAAAATCCTTTGCATTGGCTCCGTACCGCGGATAACCAAGCTAAACACACACCCAACCTCGGTTCCGCCGCACCGGGTTCCCGAGTATCCTCACAATGGTTCCGCCGCGCCGGGTTCCCATTGGCACACATTTGCATTGGCTCCTCTTCGCGGATAACCAAGCTATACCTCACCATGGTTCCGCCGGTCCGGTTTCCCATGGGAACGCACACACACAACCTCACAATGGTTCCGCTATTCCGGATTCCCATTGGAACACACACACCCACATAATGCCCTCGAAATGGTCATTATGTAGTTTCTAAGATATCTTTTTCCTTGGAAAACATATTTTCCTTGTCAACCACACCCTAGGTGCCATGTTTCTACTTTCTCGGTTTTCGTGTCTCGTTTACATGCAAGACTCCGAGGCAGGACAAAAGTAAATATCATTCATCGTAATCCAACAAGATTATCCAACTCTATATTTAACATGCTCAAATCAACGCTTAAAGCATAACGCCACATGTTCGGACGCCCTTGGAGTGATAAATCACTTATGCTTTATCGTGTCACAAGTAATACAAGCAATTCATATATTCAAGTTCATAACTTTCCGGAAGATCAAAATACGAGTACTTGAAATGAAAAGTAAACAAAGATCACTTTCTTTGAAACGGAAGATAACGAGATCTTACATATACATAAGGATAGGGTAAGAGTATCCTACCTTGATCCGAAACTAGTCGGGGCTGAATAAGCAAGTTGGAAGATCCTACGGGTGGTGAATACTCCAAATCTGGACCGAACTTCGGACGGCAGTAACTCGGTCAATCTTTGGCCGAATAGCGTCGTTCTTGAGTCGAAATCGAAGCTCAAGAAATTCTCTACAACTTTCGTGAAGAAAGTTGGTCCTAGAAACTAATTGAAGTAGGAGAAAAATTGGGATAAAGGAAGTGACAGTAAGCTGTCTGGAAATAAAAATCCCAGATTTTTACTGAACTTTGGATGACGATATCTTGGTCATTTCTAATCCGATTGGGGTGGTTCTTGAGCCTAACTTGAAGCTCTCGAAGTGCTCTACAACTTTCCAGAAGGAAGTTGATCCTAAAAACTACTCTAAACAGGAGAAAATGGAGGATTTCCGACGGGACAGTAGGCTGCCCAGAAACTGGAAATGGTTTTCTAGAGAGAAGGAAGAGCAAATGCTTTGAGGTGTGCTTTGAAAGGCTTGGAATGGCCTTCTATTTATAGGCAAGAGCTTGGCCCTCTCCTCTCTCTCTCTCTAAGTCTCACCTTGACACTTGGCATGAATCTTGGAAGATCAAAGGAAATCCTAGGCTTGCATGGCTACTTTTGTACCAAGATTTGATCTTAGATCAATTGAATGGCTAGGATTGATCCTTGGTGGGCAAGAAAGAGATTGGTACAAGATCCAAGGGTTTAAACCATTGCAAGGTGTATACAAGAGTACAATGGAGGTTAATGGAGGTGATTTCTTAGCAAGGAAGAATAGATACACCAAGGATTTGAAGTACTTTGAAAGATCAAGCAAGTACCAATCAAATCTCCTTCCTCCTTTCTTCCCTCCTTCCTTCCTCTCTCTCTCTCTCTCTCTCTCTCCGGCCTCTCTCTCTCTCTCTCTCTCTCTCTCTCAAGTACATATATGTATATATACAACCAAGCAAACAATAAAATCTAAGTACTTTTTGTACCAAGGATCCAAGTAGACTTTAAAAGCTAGGATTTGCTCAACAACAAATGAATTGGCACATGGCAATATTTAAGTCATCCAAGTACTTATATAATATATACATATGTACTCATGTGATCTAGGAAGATCAAAATCCCAATAAAATAATGCCAATGGTACTTTAGGAAATCTAGGGTTTTGATTTACCCCAATAAATTTTAATGCACAAAATCACATGGGAAAATCCAAGACTTGATTATTTAATAAAATCCTTGTACTTTGTGAAAGACTAATGCTATTACCCAATGGGTAATGAATCCCCTAACTTCTATTGTCCAATGGACAAAGATTAAAACCAAAATAATTAAATGAAAAAGAATATTAAATTCTTAGTCTAGGGTTCAAAAGGTTCAAAGTGTCTAAGGGGGGCAAAACGGTCCTTTTACTGTTAGGTAAAAGTAACTAGGTGGCTTGCTAGCTCGGTTTCTCCAACAAGTCGGTTAGAAACTAACTAGGCTTGCCAATTGGGCTAAAGCGCAAAGAAATCAAATTTGAAAGGCAAAAATGTAATTTTGACAAACTTCAAGGAAATTAAGGCAATTAAAATAAAATTCAAATATTTAACGAAATTTTTAACGACCAAAAATCAGGGTCGTTACACCTTCTCTCATACTAAACAATCAATTGTATTTCAAAATTGTTGGCTACTAAATGCATATATGGTTGAGCAATTGGGATTGTAGCAAAAAACCCAAAAAAATAGGCATTACGCTAACTCCATTAGTATGACTTTATCTTACCCATGCCTAAGAGACTCCCACAGAAATTACCTCTATGATTCCTTGGAGTGTGATAAACCCTTGCCGGAAAACAAACTTAGTCGCATGGCTAGGCACTTACGACAACTATAATTCCATTAGAAGGTTCTTTTGCTGCAACTTCACAATTAACATCTCCTTTGACAAAAAAGATTAGTTCCTAATCCTTGGAATTTAGAACTGATTGAATTATAATATGAATCCCAACCAAACGAATCTTAATCTAGCAAAGCAACAATCATAATGTGCAAGCTACTAACACAACCAAGAATGTGGCTTGACCATGAGGAAGAGACATATTTGACTCACACAACCAAGAATGTTAGGGGAGAGGGCTATGATTGGGCTGGTACTACACACAAGCTTCAATTTTCAGATTGCAAGACAACTTCAGCTCAGAAAATGGCCCAAGAAAAATTTGACCTGCATTTCAGCGAACACTTCACGGTCATTATTCAAATAGCCACATACTTTAAAGGGAACACACCCCTGCTAGATTCGAACTATTTGCAAAAGCTGGAGAGGGGCAAGGGGGTCTCGATTGTGGCAAGTTGTTCACCATCGGCAATTACAAATATTCTTCAAGGACTGGAGTGCTTGAAATGGGGGTCCAGGTCAAGGTCGGGTCGTGAGTGGTGGTCCATTAGTTTTTTTTTTTTTTTGAGTTGGACTGCACACAGAGAACTGGACGGAAAAAAAAGTTCAATCTAAAATGCGAACAAAGAGAACTGGAAAAAAAAAAAAGAGAACTTACCCCTACAACAATGCATGCTACATTTTAGACAAACACTGGCCACCAAAAATCCAAATCCAACATTCGTCCAATCCAAGCTATCTCCATCCTCGAATCCACCAAAAACACCTTCGAATCTTAAACCTGTTAAGCCCATAGTTAGAAAAATGTTGTATTCCTTTTACCTGAGCAAGAAAAATGAAATTTAATAGTGGGAACAGAGTACTTGGATCTACAGCTTGGGGTTCAAAAAATTAGGTTCAGTATTAAAGGATAACATGTAGGGAGAGTAGAGAAGAGAAAACATATTTTGTCAATGGTGATCTTCAGGGTCATGGAAGATATGAAGCGGGCACATGGTGACTCCTTCATGCCTGATAAATGGAAAACGGAGAAAGAAAGTTGCAATAAATCATAAAAGACGAATTATTGAGGGTGGGAGACAATATGTAAGTCTTTGGAAAAAAATCATACCAATAATACAACAACCTTCCCTATCTGCCGTGGAAACCAAAGAGATAAGAGGAGAAGAGACGGATGGGAGAGAGGGGGAGAGAAAATGAGCAGCAAAAGGGGAAAGTAACAGAGAAACCATATTATGTCTCATTTTTTGGTAATAGCCACTGAGAAATGAAAAAATGGTGAAAATGAGAGAGCGGTAAGGAAGAGTTTTTCAAAAAAATTATATGATGAATGATAATTGTAGGATGGACTGAATCTCACCCCTCAAACCTTTTACTCTCCTCTTTAGGGTTTATTGTCCGTATTTACTGAACATTGTCTTTGGGAGAGAATCACGGCCGTAGGGTCAAATTAGAAATTTAATCCCAGCCAAATTAGATGCTGATTCCATATAAACTTTCCATTTACTTCTTTGTGTTATTCCAGAAAATGCAAGGTATTTACCAAAATATCAAGGGTTGAATGAAGGGTGGAGATTTGTGTAGAAAAATGTGTGTTAAGCCAACGGTCAAAATTTATGTAGAAAAAATGTGTGAGCCACCACACCGTCGCAAATTGTAGGAAAGAAGAGAGAATCTCAACAAATTATATATTTTCCAAAACTGAAAAAATAATTACTACCAATTCATTACCAAAAACTGATATTCTTGATTTTTTTTGGGGCGACATGCGTAATTGATGGGTTAGCTCTTGGAAGAAATCCTAGCTCTTGGATTGTTAAGAGTGATTTTAGAAAAGAAAAGAGAATCTCAGCAAATTATATATTTTCCATAACTAAAAAAATAATTACTACCAAAACTGAAAAAATAATTACTGCCATTTATTCCAAAAAATGCAAAGTATTTACAAAAATGCCAAGGTTTAATAGATGGTGGAGATTTATGCAGAAAAATGTGTCCTAAAACAAACGGCCAAGATTTATGCAGGGAAAATGTGTGGGCCACCACACCGTCGCAAATTGTATTATAGATTAGGATAAATTTAAAAATACTACTAGTTTCTTCTCAATGGTACCAATTGCATAAAAATTGGATATATGATAAAAATCAATTCTGTATCCATCCACAATGGGTGGGGTGGTCCTATTTCTTAGTTTTAGTAAACAAAAATACAAGTATAGGTATTCAATATTTGTGTACCGCCAGTGCACAAATGGGTGTTTCAGACCCATGTCAGAATCTCATGTAAATGATTCAAGTCAGCCAAAATTAATTTTTAAATTATCTAATAAAATCAGAATTTAATCATAAATGGAAATTTTACGGGGGACCTGATGGGGGTTCGCATTGGTCGGCATCCTTGGTCAAGTTTGAAGCGTTTGGATGTCATATTCATATACTCGCGTGAATATACGTACAGCTTTTATAAAACGAATCTTTTGTACAGTAGGAGTACATGATTAGGATACGGCGCGAGCGCACGCAAACAAGCTGGAGCCACTACTGTTGCCGGAAGCAAGAGAGAGAAAGATAGGACTACCGTGCTATGCGCACTGCGTCCTCTTGGACTTAAATTTAAAAATTGAGAAAATTAAGTAGGCATTCTATTCAGTAGACTTATTTAGATGTCCATCCTAGTGTATTTGAATACTTATGTTCCAATCCTCAAATTGTCATGTTGTTCCATTATGCCCTTGGTTATTAGTTATTTGCTATATTTTATTTTACATATTCTTAATTATAAGAGTAGGATGTTCCTAAATTTGTGGGATTTAGCCAATAATCTCTCTCTCTCTCTCTCTCTCTCTCTCTCTCATAACTCGCGTTGGGTTTGAGTATATGTGACGTGACGTTTCTGCCTCTTCCCTCCTCATGAAACCCTAGCCTCTCCGCCTCTTCCCTACACCACCATCTCCGACAGCGTCACCGGCCAGACCCCATCCTCGCCTTACCGACCTCTCTCCTTTCCCTCTCTCATTTCCCCTCTTAATCGGTGGCTGCTTTCTCTTGCTGTCGATTTGTGGGATGCCTCTTCTATGTCCACTGCGTTGTTTGCTTTCTCCGGCTGCCTACTGTGTTGTTTGCATCCCCTCTATCATGGGCTTCCACCTCATGCATAGCTGAACTCCCATAACCCCACTAAATCCGCTAACAAAACCACCTCAGCCTTCGTGGTGGTGGCTCATAAGAAGGCCAGGCAAATCCGGAAGGTATTCGGTGCACACAACCCAAAACGTGTTCATTCTCATTTTCACCATATCAACTACTTTCTTCTATTAACTTGTCATGTTTTCTGATTTTTTTCATGTTTTTTATTTGATCATGTTTTGTTCATCTACTTCGATTGAAACCTACACTTCTCAAAAATTGTCATTTTTTTTTTATTTTTGTCATGTTTTTTATTTCATCGTGTTTTGTTCATCTACCTCGATCGAAACCTACATTTCTCGAAACTTGCCATGTTTTCCGATTTTGTCATATTTTTAAATTGATCTTGTCTTTTTCATATACCTCGATCAGGTTTTATCATGTTTTGTGAATTGATCAGGTTTTGCCACGTTTTTTTGACTTACACATTCGTTTTTTGTAAGAGTCGTGTTTTCTTTTTAGAATTTAGGGGAATAAAAATATGAGAGGAGATTAGGAGAGAGAAAATTTTCAAAAGATTAGGTAAGAGAAATGTTTGAATGAGGAGAGAGAATAGAGATAATTAGAAAAGAGAGATTTGAAAAATTAGGAGAAAGAAAGGGTAGTTTAGGATTTAATTGAATTTAAGGATGGAAAGATAAGTGTTTAAATACATTAGGATGAGCACTTAAATAAGTAGGGTAAAAAGGATGGCTAATTAAATTCCCCTTAAAAATTTTGTTCTTATTTAATTGCATATATTAGTTTCATATTAAACTTTTGTGGGTTATTGATTCATTTTCGCCAGAGGAATCAAAAAAATAAAATTTTGGCACTTTTACTCAAGTATTCTGAGAAATAACCACTTTTTAACACAAAAATGTCGATACAAATTATCTGAATTGTCACAAAAATTATCTGAATAAGCACTTTTTGGGTGACACAAATATTAGATACGCTAGGGTACCCTATGAAAATGTCTAAAATCTAAAATCCTATGAAAATGCGTAAACTAAAAAAACCATATAATAGGAAAGTGAACCATAAAATCCTATAAAAGTGCATAAACCGTAGAATACTCTACCCTATAATAGAAAAGTGCACTCTAAAATCTTATGAAAGTGCCTAAACCTTTGGATATTCTATCCTACTATAGGGTGTTTTAAAATGAATTTGAGACCTTCCAAAATTGATAGGTGGATTTATGGGCTTATGAAGTTCACATAATGAACTCAAGACTAATTTTTTATAAATTCATCTATAAGAGACACTTTTGGAAAACATCAAATTTTTTATTCCATTTTTAGAAAAGGATCATTATTTTGAAACAATAAAAAAAAAAGAATATTAAACTCTCAATTTTGAACGTACAAGGTAACAACAAAGAATTTAATAGGCCGAGGGCGTGCCTCTACAAGTCTTCTCAAGCAAAAGTTCTGTGATGCTCCCAAGTGGTATGGGAGCATCATACTCCCAATGTTCTACAGCCCTTGGATTGAAAATAGATAAATCATAGCCCTTGGATTGAAATCAAAAATTAAAAACCGGCTAGTTTTGTTGAAACGAGGTGGTTTTGACCAAAAAATCGGAGAATTACTTACCACAGAATAGGCAACTTAAACCATTAACTAGGCAGCACTTACCATTGTATAAGGAATACTTACCACACAAGCAGGCAACACTTACTACGACCGGTTGGTCAGGTAATAAGTTGTCATTAAGTAAAAAAACAACAGTACCCAATGTTTTGGCGGGAAAATTTGTAGATTTTAGGGATTTATATATTAGAAGAATTGTTTAAAAAATGGTGTTCATTTATAAAAAAAAAATACGTACCTAATTTTTTGGCAGGAAAATTTGCAGATTTTAGGGATTTATAAATTAGAAGAATTGTTTAAAAAATGGTGTTCATTTATAAATCTAGTTTGAAATTTTAATTAGTTATGAAAATATAAAAATTTGGAAAATATTTTTCAAATATCCAAATGATATTATAAATGTATTTAATTAAATAATTTTCAAATAATCATTTATATTATAGATATATTTAAGTAACTTAGTTTTAAATATTATGAAAAAAACAAGATATTTATTACAGTAATTATAGTGATCAATATGATATATTTGCAAATTTAACAACTAATAGTGTTGATTCTAATATACTTGGTATGCGCACACGTCCCAAAATTTTAATTTTGCGTATAAAAATCGGGTGCGCCCTTTTTGGAAAAGCGCGGCGAAACGCTACAATTCAGAGTCGCCACTCGGATTTTGCGGTATGCACCCAAGGAATCGAACTTGAAACGTTTGCTACGTTTTGACTGAGAAAGACTTTGTAGATTGGACCATTGCACCTTAGATATCTGAGGTTCAGGAGCCACGTTATGAGAGAGGAAGGGTTTTATGGCACCCTTCTCGCCCAATCCGGAGATTGGTCTCTACTCGGACATTTTTTCTATCGATCTAAATTAATCATTTTTTAGCCAATTAGGGCAGGGGTACAAATGTACAATAAAAGTGATGAACATGGATGATTTGTTGAAGTGATGAATTTAGATCGAGAACAAGCGCTTTTGTAAGCATTTTAAACAGACTAGAACACGTTGATTTGGAATGATACACGCAAGAATAAACCTATATGCGCTAGTAAATTTCAAAAATGGTTATTAGATGATTAACATTGATCACTTGGCAAATGAAGGAGTAACAGTCTTTGTGGTTAACATTGATCACTTGGCCAATATAGGAGTAACCACTAATGAACCAGTAAATTGAAATATTTCATTTATTTGATCCTTTTTTAAAAGTAATTTTATGAATATAAATGCTTTTATTTAATCTATCATAAAAGTAATACAAGTAGATCCAAAATAAAATTTAATGTGATAGGTATTATGGCATTAATGATGAAACATAAATGTATATCTACATGTCATTAATGTCATACTTAATATAGACTAAGGCTTATTTACCAGAGCATAAGGCTAGAATACCACAAAACCTGAATTAATATTTTTACGATGGACTAATATTCGTTGATAACACTTACCACGTGGTTAACAATACTTACCATGCAATAAGGGCAAAACGACTATATGCTTAAACTAGTCTCACCACGCAAACTGATCATGTTTTGACGATTGCCCTGTTTACCTACCACCAATAATAACATTAATGGTACTAGGTTTCTACATACCTACCTTAAATCCTGCAAACTTATCCACTCTAACTCCTCTAGCTCTCATTCATCTCTCCTCTTGTCCAAAAAATTGCAGATTTAAGAAGAAACTCAATGACAAGTTGAAGAAGCTCACTAAGTAAACTTTTTTCAAGAACAAACTGAATTTAGTTATGCTTATTACCTCGTAAAGTTGAAGAATTTTGAATAAGTGTTTCACAATAATCTAATGAAGCTTTCTAGGTTTACGTTTTTTTTATGGTTATGCTTACCATTGATTATGGCTATACTTACCACTTTTTATGGTATTTTTATTATGAATGAAACTGTATTTATGAAGTATATAGAGAATAAGTTCTCCGTATTTGTGGTAAACATATCCATAATTTAGTAAAAAAAACCCTGTATTTGTGGTAAGTATGGTTAAGAAAATGGTAGGTACTCTCGTAGTTAATATAATTTTTAAGTAATTTTCCCATTGTTTGTGGTTATAATGTCTAATTTTTATGTAAACATATCCTTTATTTGTGGTAAGTATGTCCAGTTTTTAGGTAACACTCCCTGATCATGGCATACCTTTTTTCTAGCTCTTGCAATAATTTTTCATACGGCTTGTAGTAATTTTTCCATTGTTTATGGTAGCATGTCTAGTTTTTAGTAAACGTATCCTTTATTTGTGGTAAGTATGTCGAATTTTTAAGTAAACACTCCATGATCATGGCATACCTCTTTCCAATCCATTCATGACATACCCTGAATTTATGGTAAGCTTGGTCATCGAAATGGTTGGTATTTCTCATTCTAAATTGTATCATTTAGAATCCAAATTCACATATAAAACCATGTTGGGCCTTTGCTCATCCTAATTATCAACAATCAATATAAAACCCATGCCGGATGCTTATCATGCATCCACATCCAAGCTAAGCCCACGCCGAGCTGTTTTCATCCAAATTATCAATTACATTCCAAGTTAGGTTTCGCAAAACTAAAAGCTTGTTTTACAACAATACAATAAGGAGGGACAAAACCGAGCATTGTCATGCCTATCATCTATCATTTTACTGGTGATATTGGAGAAAAAAATGGTCATGTTGCTAGGAAATCAACGTCTCCAAAACTGTACAAAGTGGGGTGCATAGTCCTATTTACATCAGCCAGGTGCCGAGTCCCATCACAAAATTGCCAAAATTGCATCTTACATTGGCCCACCAGAGTTTATCGGTTGCTAATCGTCATGAACTGCAAATAAACAAAAAAAAAGTAAATAAAGAAAGATTCCCAAGCAATTCAGTAATATCTTTGGCCCTCGCGTGGAAAATTTTCAGGCACAAGTAAGATGTAATCCAAAACAAAAGAAAGATATCTTTGGCGCCCTCGCATGGAAAATTTTCAGGCACAAGTACGATATAATCCAAAACATAAGAAAGATGTCTGCATGCGACTATGGATCATGTTAGATGTAAGTGATGTATTTCCCCAACATACCTCATGCGTGAGTCCATCTTCATCTAGTTCCCCGTTAAATCCAACAATTCCAATTCCCTCCATTGTTCCACAACCACGCACATGTAGCTCTTCTCAAGTTCTCGGTTAAATCCAACAGCGGATGCAACTAATTGCTTATCCCAAACATGTGTTATTTTACCCACCTCTGAAATCCTCAATTCCTCTAGGACAGGAAAAATAATGTAAAAAGTAATTCAAGAGTTGAATTGTGACTCTTCCATGAAAAGGTTACTCAAACAGATATAGTAGCTTTCTCAAATAACTGCTACAGAAGGAACAAATCAGCTCATTGATTGATAGAACCTTATTATGCAAGAACAATTCTTGCTAGTTAGAAAAAGGAAACACTTTAAGCATCCAATTTGTGATCACATTAAACTCTCAATCGATGATCAGAAGGGAAAAATTGAACCCTTCTCAATAAGGGGTACCGCCCACAATTCGGTGTTTTCCAATTTTGGTCTCAATCCCACCTGCTAAACTTCAACCTGCTAAACTTCAACAGTTAAGATTATGGAATTGAGACAAAAGTAATGTTATTAGTTCATATGTTGGCATAATCATCGACCGAAGAAGCCCGAAGGATGTTTACATACTTGTAGTAGCATATTTAAAAAACAAATTTCTTTGTCCAAATTATTGGAACGTTCAATTGCGGACTCTAATGAAACTTGTGGAAGTTTGAGCCAATCATGTACAGATTCAAATATTTCAACTAGGGCTCTATGTGTATGTGGGTGTACATGTATATATATATATGTACAGGAGTGTTTGTGTTTCGTAGTGGTGGGTGTGTGTTTGGGAGAGGGTGAGAGAGAGAAATATAATACCTCACAAATTTGAAGGACAGTGAGAGCGAGGGCTTCTCGTCGTTTGCTTAGGGGCTACGGAGGTGGAGGAGCTGTGGAGGTTTCCGTCGACACTGAGAGGAGCAGAGAAGAGCGAGATGAGAGGCGTCCGGGTCTGATTTCGTTGTCTGCGTTAGGGAGTTATGGAGGTGGAGAGGAGCAAAGGGGAGGCGAGA